>OZ014523.1:283280692-284480692 GCA_963966055.1 Lathyrus aphaca
CGACCTGGTTGAGTTAAGGACGTTGGCTCCACCAGATCCTCTCAACCTCCTGAAGAATTATGATGTTAATGCTAGGTGTGCCTTCCACTCCAACGCACCTGGTCACAATACTGAGAAGTGTAGAGCCTTGCAAATGAAGGTTCAGGATTTGGTCGATTCTAAAGCTCTCAACTTCGCACCTCCTCCAAATGTTAACATAAATCCTATGCCTAATCATGTTGGGCCCAGGATTAATGCCATAGAAGAGGACCAACCATCTGCACTGATTGATAATGTTACACATATTCGAACACCACTGGCAAAAGTCAAAGCTAAACTCCTAAGATGCCAGGTGTTCCCAGGTTGTGAGGCCTGCCGCGGATCGTGCAAAATTGCTATTAATGGTTGTGAGAAGCTAAGGCTTGGCATAGATGGCCTTATCAGAGATGGAATTTTACAAATTACCACAACGGTTCCTACAACATCAACAACTATTTCTTCAGCAATAGATCCTCCTATAACATCAATAATTCTTTCTTCAGCTACGACAAATCCTCCTGCAACTACAGCAACCATCATTCCCACCGATTCATCCACAACTCCAGCAATCACTCCATCCATTGTTTCAACAAACCAAAGTTCGGCAATATTTACTTCTACAACATCAACACCCATCTTATCAACAGAATCGCCTACAACACCAACAAACTCTGACGAAGATGTCTCAACGGTCACGATCTATTATGACCCGACAACTGTTCATCCCAACAACAATTTTCAACAACAAACTGCAACACCTACTGTCAGATCTCCAGTCACAATCTATTACGACCCGCATATCATCACAGTTTCTTCCACTGCAGCAATCAGTCCAGTCACCATTACGGTACCTGGACCCGTTCCTTATGAAAGAAGTAATGCCATACCTTGGCGCTACGACTCTGATCTCTACTGTGACGGAAAGAAGATCACTCTAGATTCATCAACCTCTTCACCACAAGTTGACAATGTTGGGGGAGGCGGAGGCTTCACCAGAAGCAGACGTCTTTTTGCCTCACAAACACCAATGCTGAAGCAGAAGCTGCTGCTAAGGCAAAAGGGAAGAATGTGGTACTTGAAGAGCCAACTGTTAAAGAAACTCTAAAGACGTCTTTTGAGCAAGAGGTGGACGAGTATGAGAATAATCAAAAAGAATGATTACAAAGTGGTGGACCAGCTTCATCAGACGCCCTCCAAAATCTCTATATTGTCTTTGTTGATGTGCTCCGAAGCCCATATGAATGCACTTTTGAAGGTCTTGCACGCAGCCTACGTGCCGAAAGAGATTACGGTTAATCAGTTGGAAACAGTGGTTGCAAATGTTAACACCAGTCATGGACTGGGCTTCACAAATGTTGATTTAACGACGGAGGGACGCAGTCATAACAAGGCTTTACATATCACCTTAGAATGCAAAGGTACTGTTCTTTCTCATGTGCTGGTAGACACTGGGTCTTCGCTCAATGTCCTTCCAAAGAAAGCCTTGGTGAAGCTGGAGTATGATGGTTTGGCATTACATCCAAGTAACTTGGTGGTGAGAGCATTTGATGGCTCTAAGAGATCAATGCTTGGAGATATTGAATTATCTGTGATGATTGGCCCACAGATCTTTAAAACTACTTTCTTCGTGATGGACATACAGTCGGCCTACAGTTGTTTGTTGGGTAGACCCTGGATTCACGCTGCTGGCGCTGTTACATCTACCCTTCACCAGAAATTAAAATTTGAGTGGGAAGGCCAGATCATCACAATCTGCGGGGAGGAAGACATTTTCGTTAGCCAGCTGGCTACTTACAAGTATGTAGAGATGGATGGGGAGATCCATGAGACTATGAGTCAGGGGTTTGAGGCCCTTAACATCAATGAAGCAACTGCTGTGTCTGGAACTTCCATCACTTCATATCAACAAGCCCGAAAGGTTTTTGAAGAGGGTACCGCTCAAGGCTGGGGCAAGCTGCTGCCAGTAGAAAAGAAAGAAGACAGATTCGGGTTGGGTTACAGACCAACTCGACAAGATCAACCAGAGGCTGCAACGGAGCCCAAATTTGTCAGTGGGGGAATGCTTACCCCGGATGCTGTGAACAATTTGGAAGACGAGGAAGAAGATGACCGCAACCTGGAAAACTGGATACGTCCAAGGATCCCGGGGAACCAAGTCTCTAACTGGTCTTCCCAGGAAATTATAAGAGTTACTCCTGCAGAGTAATTATTATTTCCTATCTTTTTAGCATGCATCAAGTCCTGCATCTTGCACAAGGTGTCAGGACTCATTTTTTAATAGGGCCATCTTGTATTTTGTGCAAATGATTAATTAATGAATATCAAGACATCTTTTTCAAACAAGTCTCTTTTTTCGCTCACTGTCTTTTCATTTTTCACTCTTGTACAAAAACAATAAAATGGCACTGTTTTCAAAATAAATAATTTCATTTTCACTTTTTCTAAGCAAGATAAAACTGATCACTAAAATGAACCATTCTAAACCCTTGTAGAGAGTGCCCCCCAGATTGCACCGACAACAACACTGCTATGACTTCGTATGACTTTGACAATCCAATTAATCAAGCTGATGAAGGGGTTGAAGAAGACTATGAGTTATCGGAAGAGTTAGCCATGTTGTTAAGACAAGAGGAGAAGGTTATCACTCCTCATCAGGAGGAGGTTGAGACAGTTAATCTTGGTACCAAAGAAGACTTGAAAGAAGTGAAGATCAGGGCCCATCTACAAGATTCAGTGAAGGAACAACTTACTGACATGCTTCGAGAGTACGTTGATATCTTTGCTTGGTCCTACCAAGATATGCCAGGGTTGGATACCGACATCGTTGTGCACAAGCTGCCCCTGAAAGAAGATTGTCCTCCAGTGAAACAGAAGCTACGCCGTACTCGTCCGGATATGGCCATGAAGATAAAAGAGGATGTACAAAAACAGTGGGACACCGGTTTCCTTGTTGTAACTAGTTACCCGCCGTGGGTTGCTAATATTGTACCAGTGCCCAAGAAGGATGGAACAGTAGGGATGTGTGTGGATTACCGGGATCTGAACAAAGCTAGCCCAAAAGATGACTTCCCTTTACCTCACATTGATGTATTGGTTGATAACACAACTCAGTTCTCGGTATTCTCCTTCATGGACGGATTTTCAGCATATAATCAGATCAAGATGTCACCTGAAGACATGGAGAAGACTACTTTCATCACACCCTGGGGTACATTCTGTTATAAGGTGATGCCATTTGGACTGAAGAATGCTGGTGCCACTTATCAACGGGCTATGGTAACATTATTCCACGACATGATCCATAAAGAAATTGAATGTTATGTGGATGACATGATTGCCAAGTCCCTCACTAAAGAAGACCATCTGGTAAATCTGCTGAAGTTGTTCAGGCGTCTGAGAAAGTATCAGCTGAAGTTAAACCCCAACAAGTGCACATTCGGGGTACGGTCCAGTCTGCTGGGATTCATTGTAAGTGAAAAAGGAATTGAAGTTGATCCTGACAAAGTCAAAGCCATCTAGGAGATGCTTGCACCTAGGACTGAAAAAGAGGTTCGGGGGTTTCTAGGTAGATTGAACTACATTTCAAGGTTCATCTCTCACCTTACTGCAACCTGTGAACCCTTGTTCAAATTGTTAAGAAAGGAACAAACGGTCAGGTGGAATGAAGACTGCCAGAAGGCTTTTGACAAAATCAAGGAGTACTTACAAGAACCTCCAATCCTTATGCCCCCAGTCGAAGGAAGACCTCTAATAATGTACCTGACAGTATTAGAAGGATCAATGGGGTGTGTTCTGGGCCAACATGACGAGTTTGGTCGAAAAGAGTATGCAATATACTACCTAAGCAAAAAGTTTACCGACTGTGAACAACGATATTCACTGCTCGAGAAAACTTGTTGTGCTTTAGCGTGGGCTGCTCGCCGACTGAGACAGTATATGTTGACTCACGCCATATTATTGATTTCAAAGATGGATCCAGTCAAGTACATATTCGAGAAGCCAGCGCTTACCGGAAGGGTTGCTAGATGGCAAATGATTCTGACAGAATATGACATTCAGTACACATCTCAAAAGGCCATCAAAGGCAGTGTGTTGTCTGACTATCTAGCTGAGCAACCCATTGATGATTACCAGCCAATGAGATTTGACTTCCCTGATGATGACATCATGTTCCTAAAAGCAAAAGATCATGAAGAGCCTGTTCACACTGAAGGGCCTAACCCAGAAGAATAGTGGACAATGATGTTTGATAGGGCTGTCAATATGAATGGTCGTGGAGTTGGTGCAATGCTCATTACACCTAAAGGAGTTCATATCCTTTCTCGGCAAAACTCACTTTTGCATGCACTAACAACGAAGCTGAATACGAAGCTTGTATCATGGGTCTCGAGGAAGCCATTGACCTCAGGATCAAGACTTTAACTGTATTCGGAGATTCAGCCTTGGTAATCAATAACACCAACGGCAAATGGTACACTTACCAAGAGCATCTGATTCCATACCGCGACTACACGAGGAGATTATTGACTTTCTTCACAACAGTCAAACTTGAGTATATCCCTCGAGATGAAAATCAGTTTGCAGATGCTTTAGCAACCATTTCCTCCATGATCAAGGTTCAGACTGCTAATTTCGTGCATCGGATTTCAGTATCCAGACTAGACCGACCGGCATACGTATTCTCCGTGGACATTGCTAAAGATGACAAGCCTTGGTTCCATGACATCAAATGCTTCTTAGAGGATCAAACATACCCACCTGGGGCATCATCCAATGATAAGAAGACATTGAGAAGGCTAGCTGGTAGTTTCTTCCTGAATGCTGATGGTTCATTATACAAGAGAAACTTTGACATGGTGCTTCTCAGATGTGTTGATAAGAAAGAAGCTGAATTGCTGATGCACGAGGTGCATGAAGGATCTTTCGGTACCCATGCTGGAGGGCATGCAATGACTAAGAAATTGTTTAGATCAGGTTACTACTGGATCACAATGGATGCAGATTGTTGTGCCTATGCCAGGAAGTGTCATAAATTCCAGATTTATGTAGACAAAGTGCATGTGCCTCCAAATCCTTTGAATGTAATGTCCTCACCTTGGCCCTTTGCCATGTGGGGCATTGACATGATTGGAAAGATTGAATCAACTGCTTCAAATGGCCACAGATTCATCCTGGTAGCCATTGATTACTTCACCAAATGGGTTGAAGCAGCTTCGTATGCAAACGTCACCAGACAAGTGGTAGCCAGATTCCTGAAAAGAGACATCATCTGTCGATATGGAGTTCCCGAGCGAATCATTACTGACAATGGTTCCAATTTGAACAACAAAATAATGGCAGAATTGTGTCGGGACTTTAAAATTCAACACCACAACTCTTCTCCTTACAGGCCAAAGATGAATGGCGCTGTTGAGGCAGCTAACAAGAACATCAAGAAGATTGTGCAAAAGATGGTGGTTACATACAAAGACTGGCATGAAATGCTACTATTTGCCTTGCATGGGTACCGTACCTCAATCAGGACATCCATTGGGGAAACACTGTATCAGCTTGTGTATGGCATGGAGGCAGTCCTACCTATTGAAGTTGAATTACCCTCCTTACGGGTGCTGATGGATGTCAAGTTGAATGAAGCAGAATGGGTCCGTTCTCGGTATAATCAACTGAATCTGATTGAAGAGAAGATATTAGTTGCAATCTGTTATGGGCAGCTATATCAGAAAAGAATGAAGAAATCCTTCGATCAGAAAAGTACTTCGCATAAAAAGACCCACTGGACATAAAAACAGAATATAAGTCCAGGAAAAAATAGGGCATCCCGGCGAGTCAAAAACAGAATAAAAGACTTTGGCAAAAATAAGGGAAAAATTGAAAAAAAATGTACACCAGCTGAGTTGAAAAGCCGCATTGGACAGCTCAGGCAAAAAGGGGTATCCTGGTGGATTGAAAACCTGAAAGGGCGAACCACGCAAAATAAGGGAATAAGCGAACAACTGCATTCTGAATTCGTCTGTATCACTTACAGCACGACAAGCTTCGAAAGGTTAAAGCATCGGCCAGAATCAACCTTCTTCAGAAAGTAGGATAAGAAGAACGTCAAGGTCATACGGGTCATAGCAAAGGAAGCTCAACGGAGCGTCACCAACATTGCCAGCACCTTTATTTTTCTCAATTTGTAACAATCTCCTCATTTCATGGGATTTGTTTCTTTGACTGTATTTTCCAATACAGGGCACCAAAATTAATAAAATCAGAGTTTTCAGTCACACATCGTCTTGTACATTTTTGTTTCGTTTGCAAAATATCCAGTATTCCATGATATAATATTTGCATAAAACAAATGTGCCTTTTTAATTAAATGCTTGCAGGAAATGTATTTACTCTCAGGAATATGTAACTCCTATGACGGAATCCGATAAGGGATACCTCGAGATACTTGTGTGTTTCTTTGTCTTAACAGGATTGCAGGCATTCAAATACGCAGCATGGGGCATGCCAAGCACACTTCCCCAACACATCTTCTTCAAGCAACCTTTGAAAAGCCTTCTCCCCAGCTGAGTTGTCAAGCATCCTCATCCCCAGCCGGGATCCCCACAGAAATATCTAGGAAGATCGTTCAGTGATCTTTCCTCCCCCAAACAGAGTGCCAGGTGTCGCTCCCCGGATTTCCATCCTGGTACAAACGCGAAAGTGGCGCGAAAAGAGGTAGAGTCGCCAGCCAGGCATTTTTATCCCGAAGGAACGAGAATGGTAATGCTGCACAAACCGAAGAAAAGAAAAGGAAGGACACAGGTCCTGCAAACCAAAGAGACTGAGTTCGGGAGTCGGTTACGACCTGGGAAGGTATTAGCACCCAGATCGTCCGCCGTACCCGACGGGATCCACGCTTGCAAAGAAATCTGTTTCAAAGGGTGAAGAAATGAAAGCTGCTGCAAAACTGAAACTGAAACTGGATAAGAAAGAAAAGAAAGGGGGAAAATGTAGGGAAAATAAAAGAGTATTCTTGAACGGGCCCTACCCCGCTGCCTACGTACCTCATCTGGGAAATCAGAATCAGAGTCGCCGTAGTTCCCCTAACTAAGGGGGAAAAAGATTGCTTGTGTCTTAAGGCTTGAACTTCCTATGTCAATGCTCAGGTGTTGCAGGCTCGGACGATGAGTGTGTAACCGTCTTGCAAAATGACAAGTAGGAGCAAGTTTGCGGACATAGCGAAGGAGATGAGAAAAGAATTCCCAAATGAAAGACGCTTATTGTTTGTCTAGTGTTTTTTATGAAGCTTTTTATGAGTGTGTCACAAGGAAGTGAACTCAAGCTCTTTTCCATGGAATATGTACTTGTTACTACATTCCAAGATGGAATAATAGAACAAGCACACTCAAGTAAGGAGAAGATCCCCAAAACTTGAATCCAGAGATTAGGGCTTAAGCTCACTAACTCATTAACTTATTAGGTGTTTTTGTATTTACAATGAAGAAGTGTGTTTTATGATTTTCTTGGTGAAGATGATATCTTGATCAGACTTGTGCATCACAAGACAAGCTTGTACTATCCCAAGATGGGACGACTACAAGTGTCTCATGGGATAAGGCTATTGCTCAAGGTATCACTTCAAACTTTATTAAGTGTTTTCTTTAGAGTTTTGATATGAGAAGAAAAGAAGAACCAAAAGGATCACAAAGGCAAAAGTCTAATGGGGGACTAATGAATCCTAAGTGTTGTCATGCATGGAAATCCTAGGTTAGTGAGGCTTACTATCCTAAAGAAGAAAGAAAGAAGAAGAGAAGAAGAAGAAAGAAGAATAGAAGAGGAGGGAAGTAAGGCCTAAGCCCAACAATCACAAGGTTAGAACAAATAATGATAAGAAGAGAAGAGATAAGATTTGGAGATGTGGGAATCACATCCACACCTCTCACTTACCAAAGCCCCTGAAAAGGTTAGTAACACAAGTATAAAGGCAATATAAAATGATCACAATGCCATACCAACATCATACAAACAGAAGTGAAGTCATACACACAAATACACAATGCAAATGCTAGTCACAAGAATGAGAGAAGAAGCACACAAGTCAACATGAGGCAACATGAATTACATAGCAAAGCAAAGTAAACTTGATAAGATACAAAGAAAAATAAACAAAACACAAACTCAAGGCACAAGACCAGAACCCTAATCAAGTTAGAAAAGTGCTTAAGAAGCAAGAAAGATGAAGGGGAGAGGAGCATATGGTCAAGCAATAACTTTATGGAAAGAAAGAAACAAAGGGGGTGAGATGGTTATATAAAAGAAAGGAAGAAATTCAAAGGTGAACAAATTACAAAATTTCCAAAACACAAACCCCAAACCAAAATCATAAAGGTATCAATGCCCTAAAGAGACCCTAAACAAGATGAAGAAGTTGGCACAAGTGCCCTTCTAAGCTAAGGAGAGGACTTATGATCAAAAAGAAGCAAAATGGGACAAGTTAAGAACAAAAATTCAAATCAAATCAAGTATGCACCTAAATATTCCACAACCTTGGACAAGAGATCTTCAATCATGATATAACAACATGCCAAAAGGAGAGGAAGAAATTCAGAAGCCAAGTAAGTCAAATGAAGGGTCAAACATCAACTAGGGTTAAGAAACTTCACTCACAAGTCAAGGACCAAAGTCAATTAAACAAGCTTCTAAAAATCAGGACAAATATCACACATAAAGTACACTCTATTATAAATCCAAATCAAAAAGAACCAATCAAAAATTCAAAATGAGGATCAATATAGAAAATGGACAAGTCAGCAAGGTTCAAAATGGAATAAAATGAATTAATTAAAAGGGAGAATTAATTTACACGTGTTAACATAAAATAAATGGAAAATAAAAATGTTAAAATTAAAGAAAACTAAAAGTAACATCCATGATTTATTTTAGAATTTTTGGAAGCCTAGAACTATTTTTAAAAATTAAAAATCAAAACTTAAATAAAATAAAATAAAAAGAAAAATTAATAAAAATGAAATGGCCAGGAGGTATGAATAGCAAGGGGTTCTAGTGTAATCCAGATGGGCCTCACGCAAGGGGGGTGGGATTAGCAACCCAAGCCCACCCAATTCTCAGCGCAGCACACAATTATGGGGTGGATATTCAGAAAATATGGGAAAAAACAAGGGCCTTGAGATCAAATGGACGCAGGAGATTGGTCAGCTCATTAATCCCAGTCATCAAAACAATTGGACAAAAGAGAGGGAGCATGTTAGTTAACGTGTGGTGAGAAACACATGGATTAATCAGAATGAAAACATAAAAAACAAAACACGTGAGGGGGAGGGTCTTCATTAAATGAGGTGGTAGCATAATGGACGTTGAGATGAGAGATCCAATGGTCCTGAGATCTTCTTCTTCATTCAAACCCTAATTATCACCAGCCCAGAATCTGGTGACCGGAGCTAGGGCTCCGGCACCGGAAAATGCAAATCAAGAACAAAACTTAATGAAAATATAAAACACGCCAGATCAGATCATCAAGCTACCCTGAATCCAAATATGGCCACGAAATTCACAAATGAACAATGAACAGACTGGATCGAAGGGAAACAGGTTTCACCATGAAACTTCAAATCAACATACAAAGCTCAGTAATGCATCATTTTCGAATTTAAAACAAGTAGAGTCATCAGCACAACCAATAGATCACAATGCACACATCTATTTTCATTTTTAGATCCAAGGATTTTGAGCTTACCTGAGACTTGCAGATCTGAAAATAGCTTGATAGAAACCAAGAATAGCTGCAAATCCACTCCAAATACACTCTAGTTGCAAAATAAATGCAACTAGAGTCTTGAAAGTTGTTGGATCTAAGAGCTTGAAGCTTGCTGCTCTGAAATGGCAAGGTGTATAATCTTGAGAATCAACTTGGACAAGGTATGGATTTGTGATCCTGAACCCTCAAGGATGAAGAATATGTGATTGGTTTGTGAAGAGAGTAAGTGTAGAGAATGATTCGAAGGAAATTGCAAAATGAGCAAAAACTTGAGAGTAGTGAAAAATGAGGGATCTGAAGCACACTAAAACCCTAATTCTCTTATAAATGAGCTCATGAAGCAATGCTGAAAGGATGAAGGCATTGGCACGTGGGAAGAGAGTGTGGGAGAGAATTTGCACAATTTGCAAATTTGGTGTGATCTCATGAAACACTCATGCATCGCCCTCTCTCTTTGCCCATGTGCTCTCAAGATCTCTCCCTTGATTCAAAACAACAATTATTCTGGCCCTTGGATGTAAGCATCACACATTTCTCATGATCATGCAAATTTTACGCTTATGAAATAACCCTCACATCATGCACGAATTTGGTATTATTCTTGGAGAAAAATGGATCATTTGCATTGCTTTGTAACATTGTGATCTCATTTGGTTCATACCAACACTCAAAAATAAATTTCAAGACTTTTTGCATTTGTGGAAGCTTGGAAATTCAAGTCATGCCCTAGTTTTCATGCAATTTTTGAGGGCCTCATCTCTTAAACCATAAAGGCTATGAAAAATTACTTGTACTTTTTGAAAATGGGAGGCTTTAATCTTCAACTTTCATGTTTGGCTTTGGTCCATTTGAAGATTTTTTCACCAAGTTATGCCTACTTGAAAATTAGGGCAAAAACTCACTAAAAATGGCATTTTCCATGACCAACCTTATACCAATTTTGCAAAACACCTCAAAACCTCATGATTCTTGATCCTTGATCTTGCCAAACCTCTTCTAATGTTATAAGAACATCCCTTGGCTAGAAAAATGGGGTTGGCCCCGTTGAAATCTCACAGTTGACTTTTATAAGGCACAGTTGACCAATTACTTCATTTGCAAGCAACTGAAGAAATACTTGACTTCCACAATGAATTTTCTCACCAAATTCCATCCCTAGGATCCTATTAACCTATAGGAGACTTTGCCCAAATGAAATGGCCAAATTCTTAAGGTTTTCATGCTTGAAACTCAAACCCTAATTTGGGATCACTGTGTAGGAGCTTTGCCCTAGCCTGGATTCCCTAATGATCTTCCAACCTTCTGAGCTTTTGTGAATGATCTTGAACTTGTGAATGCAATAAAGACCCCTCATAGGACTTGATCAAATCCATTGGTCCCCTTGTCATGGCTTGTGATGCTTCAAAATCCTTCACAGATGATCATATGCCTAATGCTAGGTCATGAGGATGTTATGCCTCATCTTTCCATGCTAGGATGCCAAGAATATAATATGTTGAATATGATGTGATATGATGCTTAAAAAGAAGAGGGCAAATTTGGGGTGTTACAGCTGCCCCTATTCAAACAACTGTTAATCTGAAAAGGACGGTAGCACGGGCTATCGGCCGTTCAAGATAAACTGCGGTTGAATACCAAGAAGACCTGAAATTTGCACTCTGACGAAGAATGCAAGAAACTGGTAAATAAACCCAACCAAATGACGCTTTGGTGATTGAAATGGAGAGAAAGCAGACGAGCTTCTTCCATGTTGAAACTGATATCTGGAATCAAAATACTTTGACAGGCGAGTCTTCTTCGAACAATCCTGTTACGCCAGGAATTGGGCATACGAGCCCTCACAAACTTTGCAAGACAGACGATTCTCCTTCGGATAAACCTGTTACGCCAGGACCGGTGATGCACTAAAGTCTGTGGGATAGACATGCATAATCAACGTAGACAAACCCTCTTCATATATTATCCATGGACATATGGTATAAGACAAACGGGCCTTCTTCGAGCGAACCTGTTACGCCAGGTGCAACATTAACAAGTGGTGCTTGAGACAGACGAGCCTCCTTCGGATAAACCTGTTAAGCCAGGACCGGTAACCGTTTTGACATTTATTCCCACAGTCAGGATTTCAAACCTCCTCAATATAGACGAGTATTGGATGATCATCAAGAGAAACACAGACGAGTGCCCTAAGTCAATGATACAAACGAGTATCAGACGATGATCTGAGAAACACAGACGAGCGCTTCAGGCGATGATATAGACGAATACCATCTACTAATACAGACGAATACCGGAAATTCAAACACAGACGAGCATTTGTAATAGAAATGCAAACGAGTATCCAAACAATGCAGACGAGCTTCAAACAGATAACGAACACAGACGAGTGCTGGGGAGTGCAGACGAAAAAAATAGATAACAAACACAGACGAATGCTGGGGAATGCATACGAGCAAAAGCGAATATCAAACACAAACGAGTGTTGAGAAATGCTGACGAACAGCAACAAATCAGCCATGGGCAACTACTGGGGAAAGCAAACGAGCAATACCAAGGTGCTAACCCAGACGAGTGTTGAGAAGTGCAGACGAGCAAATACAAATGTCAAACACAGACGAGTGTTGAGAAATGCAGACGAACAACAGCAAAGTGATAACACAGACGAGTGTTGAGAAGTGCAGACAAGCAACAACAACGTGCCCTGATTGGCAATAAGATTCACAACTCTGCAGGGGAAAACCAAATCAAGAGTTTTGGACGATGCTTAACTCTGATTGGGGAGATGAATAACTGTCTGTGTCATCACATTGGCCAAAAATAAATTGGCGACTTCTCTGGGGAATATTTTACTGATGGGAATGAGACCCACATATGACCTCTGTGGGGAAATCAAGCATTCAGCATCCTGCTGGGCATACTCCACTTGTGGGTAAATAAACTTCTTGAGGATCCCACCTGCCATGACTTAGCTGGGGAAAATGCTGCTTGGGAAAATGTGACGCCATCCTGCGAACCCTGCAACAACATAAAACATATATGTGCCCCGGGGACTTGCATGGTAGGATCCGTTCATCCATCGCCACCCGACACTCAAAGAAAATTTCAAATGTTTCCCTGCAATGTCATTTTTTCTTTTTATAAAACAAACACCATGCTTTAGATGCAATGCTATTTTTTGCCAGAAATTTAGGACATTTTGCAAACAAAAATAAACACAACACAACTTTTTGACTGAATATTCTTTTTATTGAAAGGCCTCTGAATAGGCAAAGATTTTACATCAGGAAGCAACCACCTGGAAAGAGGTAGCCACCATAAAATTGAGAAAATAAACTATCCTAATGGCAATGGACACGGCATCCCAATGAGTTCCCTTTCTGCTATGACCAGCATGTCTTCAAGACTCTCCATTCTTGCCTTTGCTTTCTGAGAAGATGAGGGGACCGATTCCTATCCTTTTGATATTGTCAGGTTGTATGAAATGATGATTTGGGTTCATATTACTCGGATCGCAGTTGTTCGCGTATTCCCTTATTTTGCGTGGATCGCCCTTTCGGGTTTTCAATCCACCGGGATACCCTTTTTTTCCTGAGCTGTCCAATGTGGCTTTTCAACTTAGCGGGTGTACATTTTTTTATATTTATTTTCCCTAACTTTTGCCCGAGCTTTTTATTCTGTTTTTAGCTCGACGGGATGCCCTTTTCTTGCCTGGACTTTAATTCTGTTTTTGTGTCCAGCGGGTCTTTTTATGCGAAGTATTTTTTAACTGCGTCCGAGTTAACAGGGGATTGGAAATCTTCTCCATCCATAGTGGTGAGCATCAGTGCTCCGCCCGAGAAAACTTTCTTCACTATGAATGGTCCTTTGTAGTTTGGGGTCCACTTGCCCCTGTGATCTGAACCTGGAGGAACAATCCTCTTGAGCACAAGCTCTCCCACTTGATACTCCCGAGTACGTACTTGTTGGTCGAATGCTCACTTTATTCTCCTCTGATAAAGCTGACCATGACAGATAGCCGCTAATCTCTTTTCCTCAATTAGACACAGCTGATTGTAACGAGCACGCACCCATTCAGCCTCATCAAGCTTCACATCCATCATCACACGCAATGAAGGAATCTCCACTTCAACGGGCAAGACTGCCTCCATACCATATACCAATGAGATGGGAGTTGCCCCAGTTGACGTCCTGACTGATGTTCGGTACCCATGCAGCGCAAATGGTAACATCTCATGCCAATCTTTGTAAGTGACAACCATCTTTTGCACAATCTTCTTGATATTCTTGTTTGCTGCTTCTACCGCACCATTCATCTTTGGTCGGTAAGGAGAAGAATTGTGATGCTGGATCTTGAAGTCTCGACACAAATCTGCCATCATCTTGTTGTTTAAGTTAGAACCATTGTCAGTAATGATCCTTTCGGGCACTCCGTATCTACAAATGATGTCTCTTTTCAAAAATCTGGCTACCACTTGACGAGTGACATTGGCATAAGATGCTGCTTCAACCCACTTAGTGAAGTAATCAATCGTGACCAAGATGAAGCGATGACCATTTGAAGTAGTAGGCTCTATCTTCCCGATCATTTCAATGCCCCACATAGAAAAGGGCCAAGGAGATGACATGACGTTGAGCGGGCTTGGAGGAACATGCACCTTGTCTGCATAAATCTGGCACTTGTGGCATTTACGGGCGTATGAACAACAGTCTGCATCCATTGTCATCTAGTAATACCCCGATCTCAACAATTTCTTTACCATAGCATGCCCTCCTGCATGGGTACCGAAAGATCCCTCATGGACTTCCTGCATTAACAGGCTTGCTTCGTGTCTATCCACGCATATGAGCAAGACCATGTCAAAGTTTCTCTTGTACAAAACCCCATTTGTATTCAAGAAGAAACTAGCAACAAGTCGTCTCAAGGTCTTCTTGTCATTGGATGATGCCCCATCTGGGTATTCTTGCTTTTCCAGGAAGAGCTTGATATCAAAGTACCAAGGTTTCTCATCAGACACTGCGTCTACAGAGAAAGCATAAGCTGGTACGTCAAGCCTGGAAATGTCAATCCTGAGCACATAATTCCAACACAAGACATTGATGGATGAAGAAAGAGTGGCCAATGCGTCGGCAAATTGATTCTCATCGCGTGGTATGTACTGGAGCTTAACTGTCATGAAGAACGTCAACAGTTTTCTGGCATAATCCCTGTAAGGAACTAGATGCTCTTGATGTGTATACCACTTGTTGGTAACCTGATTGATAACGAGGGTTGAATCTCCGAATATATCGAGGGTCTTAATCCGAAGATTAATAGCCTCCTCTATTCCCATTATGCACGCCTCGTATTCCGCTTCATTGTTGGTGCAGCCAAAAGTAATTCTGGCAGCGAAGGGAAAGTGAACACCTTCAGGAGTGATAAGAACAGCACCAACTCCACGTCCGTTGATATTGACTGCCCCATCAAACATCAACTTCCATTTGGATTCAGGGTCTGTCCCCTCCTCCGGAAGTGGTTCCTCGCAATCGTTTGCTTTGAGGTACATGATATCCTCATTAGGGAAATCAAACTTCATTGGCTGATAATCATCTTCAAGAGGTTGCTGTGCAAGGTAATCTGACAATACACTTCCTTTGATGGCTTTCTAAGAAGTATACTGTATGTCATACTCAGTTAAGATCATTTGCCATCTAGCAACCCTTCCGGTTAACGCTGGTTTCTCAAAGATGTACTTGACAGGATCCATTTTGGAAATTAGCAGTGTGGTATGAGTCAACATGTACTGTCTCAGTCGGCGAGTAGCCCATACCAAAGCGCAACAAGTTTTCTCGAGCAGTGAGTAACGGGATTCAAATTCGGTAAACTTTTTGCTAAGGTAATAAATAGCGTACTCTTTTCGACCAGACTCGTCATGTTGGCCTAGAACACACCCCATTGACCCTTCTAGCACAGTCAAATACATGATAAGCGGCCGTCCTGGAACCGGAGGCATTAGAATCGGAGGTGTCTGCAAATATTCTTTTATCTTATCAAAGGCTCTTTGGCAGTCCTCATTCCACCTGACCGTTTGCTCTTTTCTTAGCAACTTGAATACTGGTTCACACGTGGCAGTTAGATGAGATATGAACCGCGAAATGTAGTTCAACCTCCCTGAAAACCCGCGCACTTCTTTTTCTATTTTCGGTGCAGGCATATCTTGTATTGCTTTTACTTTTGCAGGATCTACCTCGATTCCCTTCTGACTAACAATGAAACCCAGCAGTTTCCCGGAACGCACTCCGAAAGTGCACTTGTT
The DNA here is from genome assembly GCA_963966055.1 of Lathyrus aphaca. Taxonomy (NCBI): domain Eukaryota; kingdom Viridiplantae; phylum Streptophyta; class Magnoliopsida; order Fabales; family Fabaceae; genus Lathyrus; species Lathyrus aphaca. The sequence goes on from OZ014523.1 coordinate 283,296,749, forward strand.
TGGATTCAACCTCAGCTTATACTTTATCAGTCTATCAAACAACTTCTTGAGATTGACCAGATGCTCTTCTTTGTCTCGGGACTTAGCAATCATATCGTCCACATAGCATTCTATCTCCTTGTGTATCATGTCGTGGAACAATGTGACCATAGCCCGTTGATACGTTGCCCGCATTCTTCAAACGAAAGGGCATCACCTTGTAGCAGAATGTACCCCACGGGGTAATGAACGTTGTTTTCTCCATGTCTTCCGGTGACATCTTAATCTGATTATATCCGGAGAAGCCATCCATGAAGAAAAATACCAAGAATTGAGCAGTGTTATCTACCAACACATCAATGTGAGGCAACGGAAAGTCATCTTTTGGGATCGCTCTATTTAAATCCCGGTAATCAACGCACATCCGGACCTTGCCGTCATTCTTTAGTACTGGCACAATGTTAGCTACCCAAGGTGGGTAACTAGTTACAGCAAGAAATCTGGCATCCCATTGCTTCTGAACTTCCTCCTTGATCTTCATCGCCATGTCAGGACGCGTTCTTCTCAACTTTTGTTTCACAGGAGGAAATTCTTCTCTCAAAGGTAATTTGTGCACAACGATGTCGGTATCCAACCCTGGCATATCTTGATACGACAAGGCGAAGATATCCACATACTCACGCAACATACCAATCAACTCTTTCTTTACTTCGGCCTGCAGACTGGCCCCAATCTTGATCTCTTTCTTCACATCTTCAGTGCCGATGTTGATGATCTCAATTTCTTCCTGATGAGGCTGAATAACCCGTTCCTCTTGTTTCAAAAATCTGACCAATTTTTCAGGGAATTCACAATCTTCCTCAACCCCTTCATCAGCTTGGTAGATAGGATTGTCAAAGTCATGCGTGGTCATAGCAGGAACGTTATCAATAGAATCCGGATGATCAACACTGCACAGACGATGTGCTTATTTCAGAATCTGCTTATTTTCAAAAGAGACGCAAACACAAAAACAAAAAGGAAAAACACATTGCCATTTTTATATTTTTTGTGAAAAATTTAAAACAAAAGAAAGAGAACACAATTTTTCTGAAAAATGTCCTTTATTTCATGGTAAAATAAGTGCATAACAAACATGGTGGCCTATATAATGGATCCTAGCACCTTGGGCAGAGTGCAGGATTGACAATGCAGCATGATAAGAAAAGGAAACAAATAAATTACTCTGAGTGCCAGGTAACTTGGACGATGTCTTGAGCAGACCAGTTCTTCAGCTCCTCTCCGGGCGCACACAGATGAATCCAATTGTCCCAGTCACCATCACTGTCTCCATCTTCATTAGTTGCACAGATATGATTGCGGTCGAGCATCCCAGTGCTTGTAAAAGTAATGGCTTTACCACTTGGCCAATTGGACCCATCAGGTTGATAACCCAAACCAAACGTATCGTCTTTCTTCTCCAATTCCAGCAATTTGCCCCAGCCTTGGGCGCTTCCTGACTGAACCACTTCCTTAGCCTGCTTGTAGGAATGAATGGAGGTACCTTCTTTCTCATTGCTTCTCTCTACTGGAGTCAAAATACTGACATTAACTGCTTCGAAGGCCTGACACAGCGTCTCATGGATCTCTCCGTCCATCTCCACATATTTGAAAGTTGATAAGTGGCTTACAAAGATGTCTTCCTCTCCGCATACAGTGATTACTTGGCCATCAACCACATATTTGAGCTTTTGATGCAAAGTGGAAGTTACTACCCCGACAGCGTGAATCCAAGGACGTCCCAACAAGCAACTGTACGCGGGCTGAATGTCCATGACGTAGAAGGTGCTCTTGAATACTTGAGACCCATTTTCACAGGTAACTTAACTTCTCCAAATACTGACCTTCTGGACCCATCAAAAGCTTTAACTATCAAATCACTGGGTCTTAAGACGATACCATCAACATTAAGCTTCATCAATGCTTTCTTCGGGAGTACATTAAGAGAAGAGCCTGTGTCAACCAAGACATGCGACAACACAGCACCTTTACACTCCATAGTAATATGCAGTGCTTTGTTATGGTTACGGCCCTCTGACGTAAGGTATCTATCTGTAAAGCCCAGCCCGTGGCTTGCATTCACACTGCCCACTACAACTTCCAGTTGATTAACAGTTATTTCTTGAGGAACATAAGCCATCTGCAACACTTTCAGCAAGGCTTCTCTATGCGCTGGAGAACACATCGGCAAAGACAAAATTGATATTTTGGACGGCGTCTGGTTCAACTGTTCGACCACCTTGTAGTTACTCTTCTTAATTATGCGCATAAATTCCTCCACTTCCTTCTCAAAGGTACCCTGTCCAGCAGCAGGAGTTGTTGTTTCTTCAGTCGCTGTTTGCTTTGCTTTAGCCTTTGCCGAAGCCTCAACCTCAGGATCTCCTCTCAGAACTGGGGGAGCAAATAGACGACCATTTCTCGTAAAACCTCCAAGCCCTCCGACGTTCACTACAGTCAGGTCAATAGCAACTGGCTTACTCTCGATCTTCTGTCCTTCCACGTACACATCTGAGCCGTAATGCCATGGGATGGCTTTATCATCTGTATAAGGAACAGGCCCAGGAACAGTGATAGTCACAGGACTGACTTCAGGAGCATAAATGGTCACAGGTTCTCTTCTAGCAGGCATCTCAGCTGGATCATAGAAGATGGTTATAGTGGACACATCATCAACTTCATTATCAACTTTATCAAACTACAATGATCCTTCATCAATCAGATTCTGCAATCCCATCTTCAGGTCTTCACAACCATTTACTGAATTCACACACTTCTCACAATCAGAATTGCATCCTGGAAACACCTGTCCTTTCAACAACCTCTCTTTCACTACCAACAGCGGAGTCTTCACTTCTTCTATACTCAGAACCAAACTTAACTTCTCACCACCCTCAACAACATTTATTCTAGCCCCTCCATGGTTTGGAATAGGGTTTGAAGTAACATTCAGTGGTGGTGCGAAGTTAATCGCCTTGGAGTCGATTAAATCTTGAACTTTGTGCTGTAGCGCCCTGCACTTCTCAGTTGAGTTCCCGGGTGCCCCTGAATGGAAAGCTCATCTAGCATTGACATCGTACCCCACTGGAAGCTCTCTAGGTGGTGGTGGTGCCAAAGTCCTCAGTTGTATCAAATTCAAGTCCAGCAATCTCGGTAGCAATGCAGTGTAAGTCATGGGAATTTCCTCAAGCACCCTATTAGCCGGACGAGTCTGCCTTGGCTGATAAGGTCTTTGTTGATAGTTGTTACGTTGTGGTTGTTGTTGTTGTTGTTGCTGAGGTTGTACCTGCTGCACATGATTGGCAGGGATAGTAACTGCTACCACTTGCTCATATGATCTTCTATATCCTCGGCCCTGTCCTCGACCAAATACAGCATTGGTTTCACCTTCCCTTCTTCTAGGGGGCCCGCTGAAAGCTTTTCTTACTCCATTTGAACTGCTCGCACTTGTATCCTGAATCTTTCCCATCTTTAACAAAGTCTCGACCCTCTCTCCAGCAATTACTATATCATTGAAATTGGTAGCCGAACAAGACGCCAATCTTTCGATAAACACTCCTTGCAATGTCCCCATGAACATATCAACCATCTCATTCTCCAGCAATGGTGGTTGCACTCTGGGAGCGAGCTGACGCCACCTTTGAGCATATTCTTTGAACCCCTCCTTAGCAGTTTGAGACATGTTTTGCAATTGAGTGCGATTTGGAGCCATGTCCAAATTGTACTGGTATTGCCTCACGAAAGCCTCTGCCAGGTCCTTCCAGCTCTTAACGTTGACTCTACTTAGCTTCATATACCATTCCAAGGAGGCCCCAACCAGGCTGTCCTGGAAATAATACATTGTGAACACCCCAAATTTGCCCTCACCCATTCACACCATGGCTTGTGATCATTTCATATGCATAAACACAATCATATCATCTCATATCTCATTTTTGATTCACTGCATAGATTCTAAGTCATCTGCATCTAGGGTTTGTGATCTGAGCAATCCAAGAGCATCTGGAGCCACTCCAAAGGAAATCAATCACTTCAAAGGGATCCATGTGTGTTCAAGTATCATATTACATCCTCTCAAAGTCAAGAATGCAAAAGAATCACAAGAACTGGGATTGGTGTGGAAGCAGAGCCAGGATAGACTGCACAGTTGACCTAAAATTAGGGTTTTGGTTTCAGAGGCCATAACTCCAAATTTTTTGGTCATTCTTGTTTCTATTGGTCTCTATATGGTATAGGGAGTATGCATATCAATTTTCATGAAGAAATTCCATGGGGAAGTCATCTGATCAAGGGTTGACTTTTCAGACAAGTCAGTGCAAAATCAGGGCATCTGAGGCCCCCAATGACCCAACCAATGGGTGATCTTCATCATTTTGAGTGTATATGATCTTTATTTGATAATGTAAGAAGGTTGAAGTTCACAAAATTCAAGAATTTGGAGTTTTTGCAAGTGTTGACTTTTTGGGCATAGTTGACTTTTCAAGAATGCTTCATTTTAGGTCATTTTTCAAGCCTTGATTCTTGATCCAAAAATGCTTCAAATGGAAAAACTTTGGCCATGAAAGTTGTAGATTGCATCTTTCCCTTTTCAAAAAGTACAAGAACATGATCAAATTCTTCTTGGATCAAAAGTTATGGTGTGACAAAGTTGGCAAAAATCATTGATTTTCAAGATGTGCACCAAATGAGAATTTTGCAAAAACCATGAACCAATGCCATTTATAACTTCTAATTCACTTCAAACCATCACACAAACATTCCATAGGCCCTAAAAGTCAGAATTGGACCAAAGATCACATGTTTATGGTTTGTGTAACAAGGCATTTTTCATGAAGTTTCAAAAAGTAACAACTTGCAAAACCACTCATCACACTTCTTACAACTTGCAACCTTGGATGCTGAGTTTTGCTAGCCTTTCCCCTCACCCTTGCTGCGCAGCCCCATGCCTTGTACTAGCCTAGAACCAATCCATACCTCTCTTACACAAAAAGTTGACTTTTGGCAAAAGCAAACATCCCAATCACAGCAGGCCATGTCACATCCTCTGGCCAATTGGAATTGTTTATACTTTTCATTTGCAAGCCATTTCATAAAGGAAGCAAGGCTGAAACACTCTCAAGCATCACATACACAAAAACACTCCCTTGTGCAAAACTCTTCGAATCTTCCTCCACAAACTTAAAACATCCAAACCATTTTCACCAAACATCTCACCATGCTCCATTGAGTAGAAACCAATAAGATTCAGGCCTGAAAGCAGCATGAACTAAGCTTCACCATTCCTCACCTTCAAAACCAGAACTCTTCGAATCCTTTTATCCAACCATCAAACACATCATTTTCCTTCACCAACAAGTCAAGCACATCACAAGGAGTCAAAACCACCCTTCACATTGACCTGAAACAGCCTATACACAAACTGCATTTTCTGCTACACCAGAAATGGATTGCTCAAGGCAGCTTGTCTAAGCTCATTTCAAGCCTTCCATTAGCACCAGGAGAGTCAAGGGAGTCCATTTGCACGCAAAAGAGGCCCTGGAAGCTCAGTTTTGAAGCTTTCCAGCTCAGGTATGAACACGAACACTTTCTTCCAAAGCTTGCATTTTAAGCTCTAATATGATTGCTCATGTCTTGCTGATCATGGGGATGTTTTCAGAATCAAAAATAAGTGAGAAATGAGTTTGTATGATCCCTCTGAAATTTTGCCCGTGGATTTTGTTTTCTTCGATTCATTTGATTCATGATGTTTAAATGATGTTTGAGCATAGATTCGTGTCCTAGGATGTTAGAGGATCACTTAGGTATGTTTAATTTGTGAAATAGATGCTTGAATCATGTTCTAGGGTTTGGATACCACCGGAGAAGATGACCGGAGCTTCTCTCCGGTCACCTGAATGTGTTTAACCCTAACCTCAGGTCATTAGTGTCATTTGAATTTGGGCCGTAGGATCAGTTGACTCCATTGACCTCCCGCGCGTGTGAATGGCTCAGATCAAGTCATTATGCCCTAATCCAATTAATTAGTTTAATTAATTCATAATTAAGTTAATTGACTCAGAACCAATCCTGGCCACAAGATCTGGCGCCAGTCAACGCATTTAAACCCAGAAGCAATCTCATCCCTCCATTCTGATTACTTTCCTTTTATTTAATTTATTTTCATTTTCTTTTTCATTTAACTTGCACATTTAATTTAAAATAGTAAAAAATGTTTAAAAACTTATGAAACTTTTTCTCATGAGTTTTATTAATTTTTAAGACACAAAAATATTTTTTATTTCATTTTTATCATTAAAAAAGCATTTTTAAATATTTAAAAGATTATTTTTAATTGATTAATGGAAATTAATTTATTAAAAATACTTTTAAGTATTTAAAAATCACCAAAAAATTCATGAAATGTTTTAAGACATTTAGAAACATTATCCAACCTTCAAACCAAATTTATTTTTTGATCTTGATGCATTTTGAGAATTTTTTTCATTGAATTAAAATCATTTTTATGCATTATTTTGATCCAAACTTCCAAAAATCATTTCTGCCTAACCCTAAAGAGTTGGACCTTGTTTCTTTTTGCATTGCATTGTGTTTAGCATTTAGTTTGTGAGATTAAATGGCCATGATTTGTTTCCTCATTTTCAATTTGTTTGGCATTTCTCTTGTTTAGGAACCCTAAAAACCCTAATAACTTGTAAAAATCATAACTTGAATTTGGTTAAGAGTTGAGACCTCTCCTTTGGGCATTAGTTTGATATAGGATTAGGGGACCTTTGTGTGGAATTTTCCATTTTTTATCATAGGGTTTGCTTCTGTTTTTGGTTTTTGTTTGATGTTTGGTTCATAAACCCTAATTTGGGCTTCCATTTGCATCCATCTTGCATTCTCTTGCATAACATGACTTGCCATGACATTTCAAGCACCCATGTGATTCATTTGACATCATAAGACATATAGAAAGCATGTTTGATCATTGCATCATGTGTTTGCCATATTGTATGCCATGTGCACTTCATAACTTTTCATGTATGTCCATGCTTTTAAACTTGCTTCATTTGCATTCATAAACTTGTATGATCATTTCCATGCGCTGCCTCATGTTCATAGCACTTCATAGCATCATTATCATCATCAACATGCTTCTGGTTTTGTTTCTCATCATGTCATCTCATCTCATCTTGCATTGCATTGCATTTCTTTTCTAACCTTTTCAGGTGGTAAGTGACTTGAGAAGTGAATTTGCCTTCACTTCTCATAACTTTTCTTTCCATCTCTCTTGCATCCCTTGCTGCATTTTTATATGTGTTTGAGTTTGAGCTTGCTCATTCTTCCTCTTCTCACTTTCTTTCTTCAAGTAACTTGACTTCTTGAATGAAGCAAGTCACTTTGCTCCTCTTGATCCTTTCATCTGCTTCCTGGTGGTTCCATTGATCTTCTCTTGAAAACCTCACAAACCTTAGGGACAACCAAGCATGATAATGATTAGGGTTTTGATTAGTCTCCCCTCTTAGTTTTACCTTTGTGTCTCTTTTGAGTCTTCTCTTCTCATCTCATAATCAGGGACTAAACCCTAAAGGCTTTAAGGCTTTGTGATTAAACTTATGCCTGCATCCTTCTATTAGGATGGAGTGTATAAATTTAATCCTAAGTGTTAAACCCTTAATGTGTTTAACTCCTCTAATCAATTCATTTAATAATTATCAAGACATCACACTTGTAACTTGGGCCTTGCATTAGGGTTCTAATTCTTCCTTAATTGGTTAAGAAGGACTAACCCTAGTGTTAATGGACAAGTCCCCCTCAAGTTGTCTTACAAACCATAAAACTCACTTCTTCATCATATCATTAACTAAAATCCACTTAATAAAGGCTTTGTTTTGTTATGAGTTTAATCCCTAATCATGGATTAAGTTGAGGAGCTTTCCTCAGCTTAAACATTCTCATCTATTATCCTTCTATTAGGATGGTGTAATGAGTCTGTTTAATCCCTGATTATGGCTTAATCTCATTACTTAACACTAAACAAAAACACCAAAAACATCTAATTAATCACAAGTAGGTTAATGATCTTAATCCTACACCAAAGGTGATTAAGTGTGAGAATCTGACTTCACACTTAAGGTACTCTCATTACCCCTAATCAGAGGGAGGATGTGATGAGTTTACCAAATCCACTGGTTTAGGCTTAAGCTCATTAACTTATAACAAATTTCCAAAAAAGCAATAAAAGACTGAAAACACAAAAACAAACAATAATCGTCTCCTCCGGGATTCTTTTCTCATCTCATTCACTCATAAACGAGAACTTGCTTCTTCCGTCTAATGCAAGACAGTTTGCACCTGAGCCAGACAGGTCATACACTTGAGCATAGACAAGTAAGCAGTTCACAAGTCAATTCACCTTTCAGTCTCTTTGGGTCGAACTACGGTGTTCTGACTTCCTCATTGCACGAGAGGATACGTAGGCATAACTTAACTGTTATCGAACAAAAGTCTCTGTATATTCCCCCTCTTTCTAGCCTCATTCTTTAGCCTCATGATCTTGAGCATTTCACTCCTGTTCTTACACTGACACTTCACTTATATACTTCACTTTTCTCTTACACTGACACCTGTACATTTTGTTTTCCAGCTCTTTACACACAAATTGCACTGACACTACCCCTTTAAAACACAAATCTTTTAAGCGTGGATCCCGTCGAGTACGACGGACAATCTGGGTGCTAATACCTTCCCAGGTTGTAACCAACCCCCTTTCTCAGTCTCTCTGGTTCGCAACCGTCTTATCCATCTCTTTCTAGGTCTATGCAGCATTGCCTTTCCTCCGGGATAAAAATGCCTAGCTGGTGACTCTTTTCATCTCCAGTGAGTTCACGGCTGTGTGTTCTCACTGTTCCCTCTCGCCGACCGTTCGCGTCTGTACCTTTATCAGGGCCTTGTCCCACTTATCGGGAGCGACATCTTGGCGACTCTGCTGGGGAACTTTATACTGTAACCAGGGCTTCTGGTTCTTTTTGTGGGTTCCTCCTAGCGCTTGTTTGATTTGTGTTTACTGGGGTGATATGTGCAATTTGTGCTTGTTTTGTATTTATTTTTGCTTTATGTGCAGTTGTTTTATTGCTTTCTTTATAGCTTTACATATATCATACTGTCATACTGTTCTGGCTGGATCTGGTTTTGTTACTTTGGTGGGTGGGGTTCTATTGAGAGTTTAAGGTCCTATACCTGGGACCTGAGTGACACCTAGGCTAGAGTGGTTCATATTCTTTCCCATTCCATCTCGGTCTGGTGCGGGAATATGAAACACGGTTCAGATATGGGTTTCTTCTTGAGAACTCTGTGTTGCAGATTTCCTGCAGTACTAGGGCTATCTGGGAAGCCTGCTAAGTCTGGATGACCTTTAGTATTGACCTTCAGAAACTGAGGTGAATTAGAGGAGGATTTTTTATGGTTATTGTAAACACTGTACCTCCGGGTTAGAAGTGTTTACACTTCTCATAACTGATCCAAGTCTGAGGATCCTTGTTTTAGAACACTACCCGTGAGAGGGTTGGGCTGTTTACAGGTTTGCAGGAACCCTTGACCTCAACATACCCTCATTACCAGTACAATTGTTGATCCAGTCACTATGATCCTGAAGTTCTTGACCTTCGGTTCTCAGTTACTATTTCGGGTTATTATGCAGATCTTGTGGTTACAGACACTTGATTCTTGGCAGTATTCCAGATTCCAGGCAGTTTCCAGCTGTGATCCCATGTCTTTGCATCTTTTGCATCATCATATTGCATTTTGCATTCGCATCTGCATTGCATTTTCCTCCTCCAGAGAGCTCATCCTTCCTCTTTTGTCCATGACCAGCCAGCTGATTTCCCGGTACTCAGTTTGAACAAGTGGTAGCAGTTAGAAGACGACAGAGCGTGTGAAGCTAGACTGAACAGTGTCAAGAGTTAAGAAGGGTCAGTTTGAAAGCCGTCAGTAGCTATGTCAGAGAACAACCGTCAGAATGTTGAGTCTCCACCTGGTTTCACTTCAATGACCAATCCTCTGTATGGTCTTTCTCCTGATGAAGATCTTCCACAAGTGAACAATCTTGCTCAGGCTCAGCCTGCACAGACCCCGATCATGAATCAGAGTGTACCTGAACCATCTGCTGTCCGAGGTGGACCTTCATCTTCGACTGATACTACGGATTATCAGAGTTTTGCCTTCCCTATGCCAGACTTCCAAGGGGCAATCCCTCTTGTGAAAACCAAGAATCCACAAGTTATTGATCCTGCTGAAAGATTTCGTGTGTTGGACGAGCGACTCAAAGCCTTAGCGGATCCTGATGCCTTCGGTTTTGATGCTCTAACTCTGTGTTTGGTGCCTGGTCTTGTCATTCCTCCAAATTTCAAGACTCCGAAGTTCGAGAAGTACACTGGTGTCAGTTGCCCGAAGCGTCATCTGGTGATGTTCTGTAGAAAAATGACTTCTCATGCCCGCAATGATAAGCTGATGATTCACTGTTTTCAGGACAGTTTAAGTGGGGCATCTTTAAGTTGGTACTTGGATTTGGAAAGCAGTCATGTCCGATCTTGGAATGATTTATCCAGAGCTTTCGTAAAGCAATACCAGTATAATATGGACGTGGCGCCCCATCGCACGCACTTGCAGAGCCTATCCCAGAGGAGTGGTGAATCTTTCAGAGAATATGCACAGCGGTGGAGAGAATTGGCAGCCCAAGTGCAACCACCACTTTCAGACAGAGAACTAATTGACCTGTTCGTGGGCACCTTGCAGGGTCCATACTTGGAAAGAATGAGTAGCATTGGGATGACAAGCTTCTCTGATTTGATGATAGTTGGAGTACGCATTGAGAGCCTGCTCAAAAGTGGAAAGATCCAGGACTTTTCGAATATCCCAGCTAGTGAAGGTGAGTCTGTTGTTAGCTCCCAAAAGGAAGAATGGAACGACGTCAGTGCAGTCATGGCAAATATCGAATATTCTAGAACAACATCTTCTCAGAGATCATCTGTTCCTGAATCTGATTACTCTTACGGGCATTCGGCAATGCTCAGAGCACTATATCAGAAGTCCTGGACTCCTCCTCGTCCAAATCTGCAATCTCATGGTCGAAGACCTCAGAATCAACTTCAGAGCCAGCCTAGGCCTCGCAACAATTTGGAAAGAAGGAATGCTCCTCTTCATCCAGTTCCCATGGCATACAGTGAACTCTTGCCGCATCTAATTCAGAGCTCTTTGGTGGTTCCTAAACCTCTCAAGCCATTGCCAGGACCGTACCCTCCAGAGTACAATCCTCATGAGCAGTGCGGGTATCATGGTGGATCAATGGGGCATTCAACTGAAGATTGCAAAGCTTTTCAAGCCAAAGTACAACAGTTGATCGACAAGGGCTACATCTCCTTTCCATAAGGAAGCTTGGTTGTGCACGTCAACCCTTCACCTGATTGAGTTCAAAGACTTCAGAAGAAGCGTATCTTGATTTCAGTGGCTCAGACAACAGTATGTCATCAGAGTTGGTATCGCTGTATCCTTTTATCATTTGCATTGTAGTTTCTTTCCTGTTAGCAGCTACTTGTCTTTTAAGCATTGTTATTTTGAATGGTAATGCTAATGTAGTGATCTTGCACTTTAGAATCAATTATGTCGCATTCGCTCATTTTTCTTTACTTGCATTGAAAAAAAAAACAAAACAAAAAAATTGCATCCATATACCTCCCATTTATTTCACTGTTGTTTAGCAGGTTTGAGGGAGGATGATGACAACTGAATACCCATAATTGTTGAAGGTATGCTTTCAGAGTAGAACCTGTTGACGATGTACAAGCATTGCTTCAATTCCCAAACACCGGAGATATAAGGGAGATAGACCCTCGTCAACCCGTTTGAGCCTTGAAGTAGGAGTTTCTTTTCTAAACGAAAAAACCCTCACATTCAACCCGGGGCAGGGTAGTCATCAATTAATTTGACCGAGCGTTCGAATTTCCAAAGGAGTGTGCATCCGAGGATCCATTACCTTTATTCATTACACCTCAAGAGGTCGAGGGACGTGAAACCACAATGGTTATCCCTCACCAACAAAGGAATGAGGCAGTCAACCCTTTCAGCAAGTCATGACAAGCCAGTGTCACACGATTTGTTCAACAAAAATCAAAGAAAGAAAAAGAAATAAAGCCCGCTAAGTCAAAAAAAAATGTGTGAAAACATATGACTTAGGCAAAAGTTAGGGCATCCCGCTGGACTTCAAAATCGAAAAATTCAAAGAAAAAAAGATTCAGTCCAGGCAAAAGTTAGGGAATAAAAAAATCTGAAAAAAATATATTCCATGAGAACAAAGTCGTGTGACCAGACACAAAGTCAGAATGCGTGACTGTTACTCCAAGAAACCTCATTGGTGTGTAAACCATCAACGTCATCGGTTCCTCAATCATTACAAAACCCTTGTGAGAAGCGAGCGCTTAAGTCGAATTAGCTGAACATAGGACTGGAGAACACCAAGGAGAATGGGTGGGCACAAATAAATTTTGAGCCATAAAACCTTCTTTTTAAAACCGTGAACCAGACCACGTCATAACCATTGGAAGTCCTAATTGAATCAGGTTCAGTTCTGAAAGCATACTACGACAAGGTTGCGTAAACTGACTCCTAATGATTTACTAACTCAACACTACGTTTGGACTAATCGTCCTTTCGTCACACACTGTCACAGCATCAAAATAAATAAATTTTCAAAAACTTGCATGTGTACTGCATTAAAATCGCCATTTGTAAATGAACAGTTTTAATTGCAAGTCAGTCTGTGACACCAGGGAAGTTCCTACAAAAAAAGCAATCGCGAGGGAACTTGATCATTCAACAATGATGACCAGAATCAAGAGCATCTTGTCAGCCTATGAATCAGGGGCATGCTATCCAGTGGTTTTGTTGACCAAGGAATCTGTCAGGGTAAAGAGAGTTCCCAAGCATCAGTTGATCGAGGGACGTCATTCAAGAATTAGTTGATCAAAGTTGAATCTCCCAAACAGGGGCAGGCCACCCGAAATTTCTGTTGTCCAAGGATGAAATCTTCCGATGCTCAGTCAGAGTGGGTCAAGTCGCTCCCACGCTCATACCGGGGCAGAATAATTCCAGAGCTCGCTAAGTGCAACTCTCCTCGAGAGGACATCCAGGTCTGCTATTCCAGAAATTGGATAATCAGCAACAGTCTGTTCAGAGACTCACCCAACAGGGGCAAACTTTAACTATGCAGAGCAAGTGTATCAGTAATCTCAGAGTTCAAGACGAGTGTCGGGAAATCATGCTACCCACCATCGCCTTTGTCACCCTTCTCAACCAGAAGCCTTGTCACTAAGACCTTTCTTCCCACCTCGGGAGTTTTTCTGGCTTTTCATAATCATGGCATAAATCATTTGCATACGTTATTCATGTCGCATATAGAGCATGTGCATCATAATTGCATTGAGCATAACCCCCGCAACATCAGATCTCATCCAGGGCCTCGTAACCCCAACTTCTTAACATCTCAAAGTCCAGTTCTCGTCTGGCAAAACTTTTCAAAGTCTAGTCCTCGTCTGGCAAACAAACCCAAAGTCCAATTCTCGTCTGGCGAACCAATTTCAAATACCAGTTCTCGTCTGGTAGGCGAATCTTTTAACCAGTTCTCGTCTGGTCACCTTTTCATTTAGTCTGTTAAACGCCAGTTCCCGTCTGGCAGTCGTTCTTTTTCAGAGTCAATTCCCGTTTGACAATGGAACCAAGGAGTCAGTTCTCGTCTGACGACTTATTCTTTGCCCATCAGTTCTCGTCTGTTTGGCCTACCTTTAATAAACCAGTTCTCGTCTGGTAATTCACCTTCAAAAGTCCAATTGCTTGGCAACCAAAAAAAATATATCTATCAACCTGGCCCTAGCGCCCAACCATCCTTGTTTCATATCTTTGGTTATGAGCATATGTCTGCATCTTGCATCATTTGCATTGCATCTTCATACCGCATGGTTTCTGTTTTAGCTCTGATGTGGGGCAAGAATCGTTTCAAGACGTAATCTGGGGCAGTTATCTCAAGACTTGTTGAATTTCTGTGAGAGTTTGAAGACACTGGGGCAATTCTGGATGCCATGTCTTCTGTAAAATCCTCTGAAGACAATCTTTTTCATAAACGATGCAATCTGAGGCAATTTGAAGAGTAAAGGGATGCTTGGTCACTCTGGATGATCAGTATGCAGTTTGTTGAGCTCAGAAGTTTAAAGCACTGTGTTAATTCTCGGGGAATGTCTGGTATTTATTTTACCAGCAGGGCATTGGAAGTTTATTTCTTCCTTGAGCATAAAGATCTTCTTTCAGCCGACAAGATTCCCTCATGAGGAGTTGGTTATTCGCATTCAGTCAAAGTCAATTTTCATTGGCATATCTTCCCAGCACAGTCGTCATACTATACTTGGGGTCATATTTTGACTTACTTGATTCTCCAGCAAAGTCTCTCCTCAGCAGAGCATTGCCAAATCTTTTTCTCAACCATGAAGGTTGACATCCCCAGCTGAGTTGGAACAGATGATAACCCCAACAGAACTTCAAGGCTAATTGAATCATTCTCGTCCCCAAGCGAACTTATCTGTCCACAGTGAAGTTTTCCCAACAGGAAGCTGAAGGCCTTGCTTCCCCACAAAGTTAGAATTATCAGAATTCCCTCCTCAGCAGGATTGTGTGATCAAGCATCTTCCCTAGCCAAGTCTAAAGATGATTGTTCCCCATAGAGTCATCGGGATTCTCATTTCCAAGGGATTTCCCCAGCAGAGCAAAAAGAAATTCTCCCCAGTGGAGTCAGAGCAGGATAATCAGATCCTCAACAGATGTTCAAAGCAGTTAAACGAAGTGTACCTCACGCAGAGTCGTCTTTCCTCCAGTGAAAACCTCTCCAACAAGCATCAGGTTGCCAACACTTCGTTCCCATCAGAGTTAAAAGCTTTCAACCCATCAACGGTATACAGAATGCTTCTCAGATTCCCCAGCGGAGAGTTAAAGCTAAAACAGTTGCCTCACATTCACAGACATCAGTATATACTCCTTGTGGCACCCGTCCATATCATATCCCCAGCAGAAAGCCAAAGCGTCCCCTTTGCACTCACAGATACATATATATATATATATATATATAACTTTCTTGACATCCGTCCGTGTCACTTTCCCCAGCATCATTATAAACACTTTGTATATCAGATACTTGTTCATACTATACTTTTCTCCTTTCGACACTCGTCCGTGTCGCTCTCCCCAGCAAGTTAAACACTCATCTATACACCACTCATACTCATACTTATGCAGATACTCGTCCGTCTCTTGTATATACCATTTATATCCCCACAGATTCGACACTCGTCCGTTGTTCTTTGTTAACCAGTTGGTGCTCGTCCGTACCATCATCTCAGAACATGCGTCTAGCGTTTGTTTCTACCTGATACTCGTCTGTATCATAGTCTTAAGGATGCTCGTCCGCATCTTTAATCCATACACTGTGTCAAACACTTTTGTCTTCGTGAATATAGACACTCGTCTGTGTCTACTATTCCCCAGAAGAGTCCCCTCAGAATCAACACTCGTCCGTGTTCATTGTTAACCAGTTGATACTCGTCCGTATCGTCATCTCTAAACACGTGTCGTTATTTGTTTCTACTCGATACTCGTCCGTATCGTAGTCTTAGGGATGCTCGTCCGCATCTTTAATCTATACACAACATCTAAACACTTATACCTTTTGTTTCTTGGATATAAACACTCGTCCGTGTTTACTACTCCCCAGTAGATTGCCAACAAAGCAAAATTACTTTTCTATCTGACATTCGTCCTATGTCGTGATATTTAGCAGTCGTCCCCTGCTAGGTGGTCGTCCTCCACCTCTTGATAGTCGTCCTCCATCATGCTCATCCGATGGCCGTCCCCATCGTTGACCTTTTCTATCCGACATTCGTCCTATGTCGTGATATTTAGCAGCCGTCCCCTGCTAGGTGGTCGTCCTCCACCTCTTGATGGTCGTCCTCCATCATGCTCATCCGATGGCCGTCCCCATCGTTGACCTTTTATCCGGCATTCGTCCTGTGTCGCGATATTTTCGGCAGCCGTACCCTGCCAGGTGGTCGTCCTCCACCTTTGATGGCCGTCCCCATCATAATCCTTTTATTACCCAACAGAGCAGCCGTCCCCTGCTAGGTGATCGTCCTTCACCTTTGATGGTCGTACCCCATCATCTGTTTATTTCATTTATTCTTTAACCCGATGGCCGTCCCCGTCGTGGTCCCTTTTCCTTTTCTTTTAGCCAGATGGCCGTCCCCATCGCCGGTTACTTTGCTTTATGAACTTGATGGCCATCCCCATCATAATATCTTATTTTCCCCAGCCAGTCGGCCGTCCCCGTCTTGGCTTTACCTTTTATCCCCAGCATGTCGGCCGTCCCCGTCATTGCTTTATTTTCCGCACTTTTCCCAGCATGTCGGCCGTCCCCGTCATTGCTATTTGCCTAGCAGTCGTCCTCTGCTCGACGGTCGTCCTCCGTCGCCCACACTTTACAATATACTTTATTTTTCTTTTGCAATCTATATCCCTTTTCTTCTTCATTCCGTGAGTGCAAATTTTGGACTGTCTTTGGTATTCAACCACAAGTTATCTTGTTCGCCTGTTAAGCCGTTGCTTACATCCTGCACAGCTAACTCATGCTTGAATAGGGGCAGCTGTGAACACCCCAAATTTGCCCTCACCCATTCAAACCATGGCTTGTGATCATTTCATATGCATAAACACAATCATATCATCTCATATCTCATTTTTGATTCACTGCATAGATTCTAAGTCATCTGCATCTAGGGTTTGTGATCTGAGCAATCCAAGAGCATCTGGAGCCACTCCAAAGGCAATCAATCACTTCAAAGGGATCCATGTGTGTTCAAGTATCATATTACATCCTCTCAAAGTCAAGAATGCAAAAGAATCACAAGAACTGGGATTGGTGTGGAAGCAGAGCCAGGATAGACTGCACAGTTGACCTAAAATTAGGGTTTTGGTTTCAGAGGCCATAACTCCAAATTTTTTGGTCATTCTTGTTTCTATTGGTCTCTATATGGTATAGGGAGTATGCATATCAATTTTCATGAAGAAATTCCATGGGGAAGTCATCTGATCAAGGGTTGACTTTTCAGACAAGTTAGTGCAAAATCAGGGCATCTGAGGCCCCCAATGACCCAACCAATGGGTGATCTTCATCATTTTGAGTGTATATGATCTTTATTTGATCATGGAAGAAGGTTGAAGTTCACAAAATTCAAGAATTTGGAGTTTTTGCAAGTGTTGACTTTTTGGGCATAGTTGACTTTTCAAGAATGCTTCATTTTAGGTCATTTTTCAAGCCTTGATTCTTGATCCAAAAATGCTTCAAATGGAAAAACTTTGGCCATGAAAGTTGTAGATTGCATCTTTCCCTTTTCAAAAAGTACAAGAACATGATCAAATTCTTCTTGGATCAAAAGTTATGGTGTGACAAAGTTGGCAAAAATCATTGATTTTCAAGATGTGCACCAAATGAGAATTTTGCAAAAACCATGAACCAATGCCATTTATAACTTCTAATTCACTTCAAACCATCACACAAACATTCCATAGGCCCTAAAAGTCAGAATTGGACCAAAGATCACATGTTTATGGTTTGTGTAACAAGGCATTTTTCATGAAGTTTCAAAAAGTAACAACTTGCAAAACCACTCATCACACTTCTTACAACTTGCAACCTTGGATGCTGAGTTTTGCTAGCCTTTCCCCTCACCCTTGCTGCGCAGCCCCATGCCTTGTACTAGCCTAGAACCAATCCATACCTCTCTTACACAAAAAGTTGACTTTTGGCAAAAGCAAACATCCCAATCACAGCAGGCCATGTCACATCCTCTGGCCAATTGGAATTGTTTATACTTTTCATTTGCAAGCCATTTCATAAAGGAAGCAAGGCTGAAACACTCTCAAGCATCACATACACAAAAACACTCCCTTGTGCAAAACTCTTCGAATCTGCCTCCACAAACTTAAAACATCCAAACCATTTTCACCAAACATCTCACCATGCTCCATTGAGTAGAAACCAATAAGATTCAGGCCTGAAAGCAGCATGAACTAAGCTTCACCATTCCTCACCTTCAAAACCAGAACTCTTCGAATCCTTTTATCCAGCCATCAAACACATCATTTTCCTTCACCAACAAGTCAAGCACATCACAAGGAGTCAAAACCACCCTTCACATTGACCTGAAACAGCCTATACACAAACTGCATTTTCTGCTACACCAGAAATGGATTGCTCAAGGCAGCTTGTCTAAGCTCATTTCAAGCCTTCCATTAGCACCAGGAGAGTCAAGGGAGTCCATTTGCACGCAAAAGAGGCCATGGAAGCCCAGTTTTGAAGCTTTCCAGCTCAGGTATGAACACGAACACTTTCTTCCAAAGCTTGCATTTTAAGCTCTAATATGATTGCTCATGTCTTGCTGATCATGGGGATGTTTTCAGAATCAAAAATAAGTGAGAAATGAGTTTGTATGATCCCTCTGAAATTTTGCCCGTGGATTTTGTTTTCTTCGATTCATTTGATTCATGATGTTTAAATGATGTTTGAGCATAGATTCGTGTCCTAGGATGTTAGAGGATCACTTAGGTATGTTTAATTTGTGAAATAGATGCTTGAATCATGTTCTAGGGTTTGGATACCACCGGAGAAGATGACCGGAGCTTCTCTCCGGTCACCTGAATGTGTTTAACCCTAACCTCAGGTCATTAGTGTCATTTGAATTTGGGCCGTAGGATCAGTTGACTCCATTGACCTCCCGCGCGTGTGAATGGCTCAGATCAAGTCATTATGCCCTAATCCAATTAATTAGTTTAATTAATTCATAATTAAGTTAATTGACTCAGAACCAATCCTGGCCACAAGATCTGGCGCCAGTCAACGCATTTAAACCCAGAAGCAATCTCATCCCTCCATTCTGATTACTTTCCTTTTATTTAATTTATTTTCATTTTCTTTTTCATTTAACTTGCACATTTAATTTAAAATAGTAAAAAATGTTTAAAAACTTATGAAACTTTTTCTCATGAGTTTTATTAATTTTTAAGACACAAAAATATTTTTTATTTCATTTTTATCATTAAAAAAGCATTTTTAAATATTTAAAAGATTATTTTTAATTGATTAATGGAAATTAATTTATTAAAAATACTTTTAAGTATTTAAAAATCACCAAAAAATTCATGAAATGTTTTAAGACATTTAGAAACATTGTCCAACCTTCAAACCAAATTTATTTTTTGATCTTGATGCATTTTGAGAATTTTTTTCATTGAATTAAAATCATTTTTATGCATTATTTTGATCCAAACTTCCAAAAATCATTTCTGCCTAACCCTAAAGAGTTGGACCTTGTTTCTTTTTGCATTGCATTGTGTTTAGCATGTAGTTTGTGAGATTAAATGGCCATGATTTGTTTCCTCATTTTCAATTTGTTTGGCATTTCTCTTGTTTAGGAACCCTAAAAACCCTAATAACTTGTAAAAATCATAACTTGAATTTGGTTAAGAGTTGAGACCTCTCCTTTGGGCATTGGTTTTATATAGGATTAGGGGACCTTTGTGTGGAATTTTCCATTTTTTATCATAGGGTTTGCTTCTGTTTTTGGTTTTTGTTTGATGTTTGGTTCATAAACCCTAATTTGGGCTTCCATTTGCATCCATCTTGCATTCTCTTGCATAACATGACTTGCCATGACATTTCAAGCACCCATGTGATTCATTTGACATCATAAGACATATAGAAAGCATGTTTGATCATTGCATCATGTGTTTGCCATATTGTATGCCATGTGCACTTCATAACTTTTCATGTATGTCCATGCTTTTAAACTTGCTTCATTTGCATTCATAAACTTGTATGATCATTTCCATGCGCTGCCTCATGTTCATAGCACTTCATAGCATCATTATCATCATCAACATGCTTCTGGTTTTGTTTCTCATCATGTCATCTCATCTCATCTTGCATTGCATTGCATTTCTTTTCTAACCTTTTCAGGTGGTAAGTGACTTGAGAAGTGAATTTGCCTTCACTTCTCATAACTTTTCTTTCCATCTCTCTTGCATCCCTTGCTGCATTTTTATATGTGTTTGAGTTTGAGCTTGCTCATTCTTCCTCTTCTCACTTTCTTTCTTCAAGTAACTTGACTTCTTGAATGAAGCAAGTCACTTTGCTCCTCTTGATCCTTTCATCTGCTTCCTGGTGGTTCCATTGATCTTCTCTTGAAAACCTCACAAACCTTAGGGACAACCAAGCATGATAATGATTAGGGTTTTGATTAGTCTCCCCTCTTAGTTTTACCTTTGTGTCTCTTTTGAGTCTTCTCTTCTCATCTCATAATCAGGGACTAAACCCTAAAGGCTTTAAGGCTTTGGTGATTAAACTTATGCCTGCATCCTTCTATTAGGATGGAGTGTATAACTTTAATCCTAAGTGTTAAACCCTTAATGTGTTTAACTCCTCTAATCAATTCATTTAATAATTATCAAGACATCACACTTGTAACTTGGGCCTTGCATTAGGGTTCTAATTCTTCCTTAATTGGTTAAGAAGGACTAACCCTAGTGTTAATGGACAAGTCCCCCTCAAGTTGTCTTACAAACCATAAAACTCACTTCTTCATCATATCATTAACTAAAATCCACTTAATAAAGGCTTTGTTTTGTCATGAGTTTAATCCCTAATCATGGATTAAGTTGAGGAGCTTTCCTCAGCTTAAACATTCTCATCTATTATCCTTCTATTAGGATGGTGTAATGAGTCTGTTTAATCCCTGATTATGGCTTAATCTCATTACTTAACACTAAACAAAAACACCAAAAACATCTAATTAATCACAAGTAGGTTAATGATCTTAATCCTACACCAAAGGTGATTAAGTGTGAGAATCTGACTTCACACTTAAGGTACTCTCATTACCCCTAATCAGAGGGAGGATGTGATGAGTTTACCAAATCCACTGGTTTAGGCTTAAGCTCATTAACTTATAACAAATTTCCAAAAAAGCAATAAAAGACTGAAAACACAAAAACAAACAATAATCGTCTCCTCCGGGATTCTTTTCTCATCTCATTCACTCATAAACGAGAACTTGCTTCTTCCGTCTAATGCAAGACAGTTTGCACCTGAGCCAGACAGGTCATACACTTGAGCATAGACAAGTAAGCAGTTCACAAGTCAATTCACCTTTCAGTCTCTTTGGGTCGAACTACGGTGTTCTGACTTCCTCATTGCACGAGAGGATACGTAGGCATAACTTAACTGTTATCGAACAAAAGTCTCTGTATATTCCCCCTCTTTCTAGCCTCATTCTTTAGCCTCATGATCTTGAGCATTTCACTCCTGTTCTTACACTGACACTTCACTTATATACTTCACTTTTCTCTTACACTGACACCTGTACATTTTGTTTTCCAGCTCTTTACACACAAATTGCACTGTCACTACCCCTTTAAAACACAAATCTTTTAAGCGTGGATCCCGTCGAGTACGACGGACAATCTGGGTGCTAATACCTTCCCAGGTTGTAACCAACCCCCTTTCTCAGTCTCTCTGGTTCGCAACCGTCTTATCCATCTCTTTCTAGGTCTATGCAGCATTGCCTTTCCTCCGGGATAAAAATGCCTAGCTGGCGACTCTTTTCATCTCCAGTGAGTTCACGGCTGTGTGTTCTCACTGTTCCCTCTCGCCGACCGTTCGCGTCTGTACCTTTATCAGGGCCTTGTCCCACTTATCGGGAGCGACATACATCCATAGCTTTTCATCATCAGTGTGGCAGCGATCCTTCCTACAAAGGACTGAAGATGAGTCTTAGGACACGCTGTGCCTTTGTACTTCTCGAAAGTTGGAACCTTGAACTTGTAAGGGATTCTAACCCCTGGAACCAAGCCCAAGTCAGTAATGTCGAACCCCAAAGAGTTCTGAGATTGAATAGCCTTGATCTGCTCTGCCATCTCCTCAAACTTCCTGTTCATTTCAGCCCCCTGGCCCTCTGGTTCATCCAGCAGAGTAAACTATTCGTCTTGACCGTCCATTTGTACATTGTTCATTCCATCATTGATAATGGTAACCCCTGGCTATGCTATAGGGATTTCAACTTGACGGGCGCCCGCACCGTTACGATTACCTCCCTCAGCAGTATCGTTGTTCCTGGCTTGACTATTTTCAACCAACTCACGCAGACGTTCTTGATTCTGACCCATTCCTGCCATAAGGGTTATAAAATTGTCCATCCTCAGTCTCAAGTTAGCTAAATCAGCCTGCATTTGATCCATGACTCTTTCTCTGTTGACTCTGGTGGGATATCTGTGTACGACTGGCTGTTCTCGAACTTTTCTGGGAGCTATAGTGCCTGAAACAGAAAAGACATTAAAAACTGAAGCACTACCTGCAAAACAAACAAACACGTTATATGTATGCAATGTAAGTGCTCATGTTTCCAAGTTTTAAGCATTTGTACGCCCCAGTTCTGGTAATTGCTCCAGACAGCCACTTTGAGTATTAACTTTCAGACTTTCTCTTTGAAGAGTGTTCAGATATTAGCAGTATCAGACAAACAAGCCTTGCATATTCAGAAATGATAATTTGCATATTAACATTGTATATCATGGACAACCCACTGCAGGCCGAAAGTTAGAGCATAAACAAAAATATCCCCGGAGGGTTACAAGTCATTACATGAATAAAAGACAAAAGATAAAATAAGACTCCTACAACAGGCCTGTAGGTAGTCTGAACAAATAACTAAACTAAACTAGAGACCTAGGCTCCTCTGCAGCCACCTCTGCTCTGTTCTTCTTCACACCTGCTCTCAGCTTGAGCTCCTCAATCTCCTTCAGTGCCTCCTCTAAGGCTAACTGGCTTTGTGCTAACTGCTGAGTCTTTTCCCTTCGTATGTTGTGGACTTTCTCCACCTCTTCCTTCTTAAAGGCCATCTGCACCTAAAAAAACTCTTCTTTTTCTTTAAATTTCTTTTGCTCCTCCTCCCTTTGGCCTTGCAACCAAACAATGGACTAGCGAGCTTCCTTGAGAGTCTTCTAAATCTTTTTGCGTTCCGCTTATCTTTTTGCTTCCATCATACCCAACCTTTGAAAGTGATCTTCCCTTCCAGCAAAGTCCTTCTCTTTAGCTTCCAAAGAGGCTTGTATCTTCTGCAGCTTTCCCCCTGCTTCATTTTTGGCCCGGTTGGCAAGATGATACAGGCTAACCATTTCAGCATTCTCCACTCGAACTTCATGCAGCTGAGCTTCCAATTTCTTGTACTCTTCAAGGGAGACAGTACTCTTGCTTGGCACTTCTTTGAGATAAAGTGGAGCTTCTACTAAGAAAGGCATGAGAACTTCTTCTACGTGTTTTTGCAACCATGTAGTAAAAGGAGGATATGTCTTGGGATTTACTCTGCCAAAGTCTTTCTTACCCTTCCTTATCCTGTGAGCCCAAGCTTGAGATGCTTGTAAAACCAACTCCTTGCTTCCTTCCACAAGAAAATACAAAGACTCGGCAAACTCTTCCATATGTGGTGGATCTCTCAAAGGGTAACCAAATTGCTTCCTGGATAATGTTGGATGATAACTGATCACACCCTTCCTTCCCAGCAAAGGCACTCCAACAAATCTTCCGCAACTGACCAGCAACTCTTTTCCCAGCAGATCTCTGTCATATCCCCAGGCTATATCCTCAGTAGTTAACCCCATCAGCCTTCTAGACCATCTCCACTCATCCCTCATTTCCTTGAAAGCACCTGATTTTGGCAATTGTCTGGCAAACCACTCAGCAAACAATGAAGCACAACAGCCCACCGGTCCACCTCTACCTTTCTCATTTCGGTAATGAACATTGTAGTAGAAATCTCCCAATAGGGTTGGCACAAGATTGCCTTTAGCAAAGATAGAGATCACTTCCAAGCTTACAAATTCCTTCTCCCCTGGGAACAAGCTAGACCCATACACCCTCAAAGCCAGCACAGCACCAAAGTCACCCCATTTACCCTCTTTAGCATATTTCTCAGCCTCTGGTATGAGCACACTCCAAGGGAGTCCCTTGCCTTCACTATCCTTCAGAGCCTTCTTGACTGTAGCAACTGGTAAACGACAGACTTTGGCTATGTCCTCTTCCTTAAGCACCACCTCAGACCCATAGAAAGGCAAGGTATCTCTGACTGGAACATTCAAGATACTGGAAATCTCCTCCAAGGTAGGAGCCAAGATGTAATCTGGAAACACAAAGCACCGCAGCAGGGGATCATAAAAATGAAGCAAGGTATGCAAACTGTCCTTCTGGTCTGCAGTGGGTTTGTCCACATACTTCAATATCTGGCCATATCTCTTTCTGAAATTTCCCAAGACTTGGTCATTCATCAATCCTACTAATTTCTGAACACTTCTGACTTCAGGTTGAAGAAAAGTATAATGAACATTCTTTTTCCTTGTAATTTTTCTGACTTCTGCCATCTAGCGATAAGATTTACCAGAACTGGGAGCTGACTATGAACAATGACCTGAAAAATGGAAACATAAACAGTTAATGCAAGAATGATGCAAATGCAAATGCAATGCAGGCATATGATCAATCTAGGACCATCTGGATACTGGACACTGAACACAAGGACCCTCTGATCAACTACAAACCAAGATCCTCTGAGTCACAACCCTCTGATAGAAATTCTCAGAAACATAGTACCAAGAAAACCAGAACACCATAACCATAGGACCAAATCATAACAAGGATCACTGATAATGAGGGTATGTAGAGGCCAAGGGTTCCTGCAAACCAGTAAACCCCTCCCAATCTCACTGGTATGCTCCGGGTCAGACATCATGGACTCTCAAAGCCGAATAGAAATAATACTTTCACAGTTTCCGAGAAATGGCTCATGACCAGATTAGGGAATCGGTTTGGCATTATATACTACGTAGGGAGGCCTCAGCTGAGTCCGGGAAACAAGGTCATCCTATATAAGTCCCAGGTGGGACCTCGAATGCGAATGGGTTTGCCTCAAAATGTGGTCTGCCACTGTCATCACTAGAGAGGGATATTTCCAATAGGTTCTCAATGATCGGTCCCCAGCTGCACATAACTATCAAGGTTATGAAATGAAAGAGGGAGATCCCCAAATCAAAACATTTCAAAGACGGTCGCAAATCTGGGCGTGGAACTCACTACTACCCCCATGACAAGATCTCATGAGGCCAAAGTGGAACCACTCTAAGTCCTAAGGTGCACTCGAGCCGTGGTAATGAGCTCATCTCACAGTAACAGTATCACCCAAGTCCCACCAAACAGAGGATCCAGTCCAGACAGTCCAGTAATAATATAATGCAGAAAATAAATACTAGAAACTGTAAATAAAGCTGTAAATAAAACTGTAAACAAACAACAGTAAAAATACAACACACAACAGTAAACAATCAACACCCAAAGAAACAAAAACACACAAGCGCTAGGAGAGACTCACAGGGGAACCAGAGATTCTGGGATTTGTCCCCAGCAGAGTCGCCAGCTGTCGCTCCCCAGATTTCCATCCTGGTACAAACGCGAAAGTGGCGCGGAAAGAGGTAGAGTCGCCAGCCAGGCATTTTTATCCCGGAGGAACGGGAATGGTAATGCTGCACAAACCGAAGAAAAGAAAAGGAAGGACACAGGTCCTGCAAATCAAAGAGACTGAGTTCGGGAGTCGGTTACAACCTGGGAATGTATTAGCACCCACGCTTGCAAAGAAATCTGTTTCAAAGGCTGAAGAAATGAAAATTATTGCAAAACTGAAACTGAAACTGGATAAGAAAGAAAAGAAAGGGGGAAAATGTAGGGAAAATAAAAGAGTGTGCTCGAACGGGCCTAATGAATCCTAAGTGTTGTCATGCATGGAAATCCTAGGTTAGTGAGGCTTACTATCCTAAAGAAGAAAGAAAGAAGAAGAGAAGAAGAAGAAATAAGAATAGAAGAGGAGGGAAGTAAGGCCTAAGCCCAACAATCACAAGGTTAGAACAAATAATGATAAGAAGAGAAGATATAAGATTTGGAGATGTGAGAATCACACCACACCTCTCACTTACCAAAGCCCCTGAAAAGGTTAGTAACACAAGTATAAAGGCAATATAAAATGATCACAATGCCATACCAACATCATACAAACAGAAGTGAAGTCATACACACAAATGCTCAATGCAAATGCTAGTCACAAGAATGAGAGAAGAAGCACACAAGTCAACATGAGGCAATATGAATTACATAGCAAAGCAAAGTAAACTTGATAAGATACAAAGCAAAATAAACAAAACAGAAACTCAAGGCACAAGACCAGAACCCTAATCAAGTTAGAAAAGTGCTTAAGAAGCAAGAAAGATGAAAAGGAGAGGAGCATATGGTCAAGCAATCACTTTATGGAAAGAAAGAAACAAAGGAGGTGAGATGGTTATATAAAAGAAAGGAAGAACTTCAAAGGTGAACAAATTACAAAATTTCCAAAACACTAACCCCAAACCAAGATCAGAAAGGTATCAATGCCCTAAAGAGACCCTAAACAAGATGAAGAAGTTGGCACAAGTGCCCTTCTAAGCTAAGGAGAGGACTTATGATCAAAAAGAAGCAAAATGGGACAAGTTAAGAACAAAAATTCAAATCAAATCAAGTATGCACCCAAAAATTCCACAACCTTGGACAAGAGATCTTCAATCATGATATAACAACATGCCAAAAGGAGAGGAAGAAATTCAGAAGCCAAGTAAGTCAAATGAAGGGTCAAACATCAATTAGGGTTAAGAAACTTCACTCACAATTCAAGGACCAAAGTCAATTAAACATGCTACTAAAAATCAGGACAAAAATCACACATAAAGTACACTCTATTATAAATCCAAAGCAAAAAGAACCAATCAAAAATTCAAAATGAGGATCAATTTAGAAAATGGACAAGTCAGCAAGGTTCAAAATGAAATAAAATGAATTAATTAAAAGGGAAAATTAATTTAAACGTGTTAACATAAAATAAATGGAAAATAAAAATGTTAAAAATTAAAGAAAACTAAAATAACATCCATGAATTATTTTAGAATTTTTGGAAGCCTAGAACTATTTTTAAAAATTAAAAATCAAAACTGAAATAAAATGAAATAAAAAGAAAAAGTAATAAAAATTAAATGGCCAGGAGGTATGAATAGCAATGGGTTCTAGTGTAATCCAGATGGGCCTCACGCAAGGGGGGGGATTAGCAACCCAGGCCCACCCAATTCTCAGTGCAACACACAATTATGGGGTGGATATTCAGAAAATATGGGAAAAAACAAGGGCCTTGAGATCAAATGGACGCAAGAGATTGGTCAGCTCATTAATCCCAATCATCAAAACAATTGGACAAGAGAGAGGGAGCATGTTAGTTAACGTGTGGTGAGATACACATGGATTAATCAGAATGAAAACATAAAAAACAAAACACGTGAGGGGGAGGGTCTTCATTAAATGAGGTGGCAGCATAATGGACGTTGAGATGAGAGGTCCAATGGTCCTGAGATCTTCTTCTTCATTCAAACCCTAATTATCACCAGCCCAGAATCCCGTGACCGGAGCTAGGGCTCCGGCACCGGAAAATTCAAATCAAGAACAAAACTTAATGAAAATACATAAAACACTCCAGATCAGATCATCAAGCTACCCTGAATCCAAATATGGCCACGAAATTCACAAATGAACAATGAACAGACTGGATCGAAGGGAAACAGGTTTCACCATGAAACTTCAAATCAACATACAAAGCTCAATAATGCATCATTTTCGAATTTAAAACAAGCAGAGTCATCAGCACAACCAATAGATCACAATGCACACATCTATTTTCATTTTTAGATCCAAGGATTTTGAGCTTACCTGAGACTTGCAGATCTGAAAATAGCTTGATAGAAACCAAGAATAGCTTCAAATCCACTCCAAATACACTCTAGTTGCAAAATAAATTCAACTAGAGCCTTGAAAATTGCTGGATCTAAGAGCTTGAAGCTTGCTGCTCTGAAATGGCAAGGTGTGTAATCTTGAGAATCAGCTTGAACAAGGTATGGATCTGTGATCCTGAACCCTCAAGGATGAAGAATATGTGATTGGTTTGTGAAGAGAGTAAGTGTAGAGAATGATTCGAAGGAAATTGAAAAATGAGCAAAAACTTGAGAGTAGTGAAATATGAGGGATCTAAAGCACACTAAAACCCTAATTCTCTTATAAATGAGCTCATGAATCAATGCTGAAAGGATGAAGGCATTGGCACGTGGGAAGAGAGTGTGGGAGAGAATTTGCACAATTTTCAAATTTGGTGTGATATCATGAAACACTCGTGCATTGCCCTCTCTCTTTGCCCATGTGCTCTCAAGATCTCACCCTTGATTCAAAACAACAATTATTCTGGCCCTTGGATGTAAGCATCACACATTTCTCATGATCATGCAAATTTTACTATTATGAAATAACCCTCACATCATGCACGAATTTGGTATTATTCTTGGAGAAAAATGGATCATTTGCATTGCTTTGTAACATTGTAACTTCATTTAGTTCATACCTGTAGGATCAGAATGCGCCTAAGAGGGGGGTGAATTAGGTGTTTTTAATCTTTCTCGATTCTTTTTCTTTGATGGATAGAATTTTTCTTTTAAGTTTGTATGGAAGGAAAGCAGTAAGGCAGAAAATAAAAGTGACACAGAGAATTATCCTGGTTACCTTCACAGTTCGAAGGTACATCCAGTCCCCTTTCAATTTGAAAGAGATTTCCACTAGTTTTTAGAAAAAGTACAACCTATCACACCTTCAATGGCGAGGCCTACTTTCTAACAAACTATACTAACAAGTGTGCAAGAACAATCCTCTTGCCACACTCACCCTTATGTCCAAACAATCCTTGGAACACAAGTCACAAATAGAAATACTTTTCTATACTTTTATAATATTGAGTGAGTAATACAAAGATTGGATATCAATAAAGATCTTCTCCTATGTATACAATTCACTTTTCAAATATCAATACAAGTGTTCAAAACATGAATTATGAAAGATGAAGATCTTATGAACACTTTTGGAAATATGAAAATATTTGAATGTTGATGAATTTGATTTAAGTGATTTTCATAAAAGATTGTAGGAGGTGTTTTTGAATTTGAAAAAATTCAGATTTTATATTATTCAAGACACCCTTTTGAAAAGGTATGAAAATTATGAAACAAAATAATTTAAGAAGAGATATAATCAAAAGGTGTAATTTGAAATTCAAAGAAAATATTTTTCAAAAATATTACAGTGTTAACCGGTTAACTAAATGGTTAACCGGTTAACGCCTATAAACGTTAACTGGATTACTGAAAATTTGAACCCGTTAACCGGTTAACCAAATGGTTAACCGGTTAACACTGTTAAAAACAGAAACAGAAAGTTTTCAAAAAGTGTTAAACGGTTTGAAAAATTTATCACAGTATTTTATGCAATATGCTAACATATGATTGAATGCGTGAACACTTGTACATCAATTTAAAAGAGGGATTGATATACCTAAACAAAAGCGTCCAAGCATGAAGTAGAACGATGATGCATACGAAGCTTGATCGCAAAGCCGGTTGCTTGAAGCTTGATCAGTTGGAGCTCTTGACTTTTTGCAGATCTGAAAAACATGTGTTGTGTTGTCTTCATCAAAATCTTCGAGGTTGAAGGCGTGCTTCTACATTCTCCCCCTTTTTTATGATGGCAACCAAAAATTCTGCGAGAACTTTGATCAATGTTTCTCTAAGTGAATCCCCCCCCTATGGACAACAACTCCCCCTAAATGATAGCGGCAGTAGCAAAAAAAAACTCTGCATCGAGAGGCATTAGAGAAACAAGGTCTTCTCCCCCTTTGGCATTAGCAAAAAGGAAAGGACCAACAAGCAAGCATGGACATGAAAAGTATAGCATCACACAAGCAAACATACAAGCAAACACATATAAAACGAAAACATAATGCAATTAAACCAAAAATGCCTAAAAACTTAGGACTTGAGTTTGAGAGTACAAAACATAACATGATTAAAAGATAAAGCAACATAATAAAAACAGCATGGAGACATGGTCTTCATTCCTCATCCGACACATCCTCATCATCTTCTTCCTCTTCTTCGGTACCGTCCACATCCTCATCAACATGCTCGGTGGTGGTTCGGGAGCTTAGGATAAGGTTCTGAAGGCTTTTGATGTAGTGGAGAGTGAAGTGAAGGAGATGGAGTTTTTATGAGAGTTACAATGTAGTGGGTTTTAATGGAGGAGATGGAAAGTTTGGAAGAATGAGTAAGTGGAGTTTAATGGTAGGTCAAAGGAAGAGGAATAGATTTATGAGGTGTTGGAAAGAGATACCATGCATCAATTAAACATAAAAAACACAAGACAACATAAAAGAAGAAAAAAGAAAAACAATTTTTTTAAAAGTAACAGAACCTGTCACGCAGGTAGGGATTGCTGTTTTGAAGGTGTTAACCGGTTAACGGACAAAAAATTTCAAAAAATTTTAAAAGTCCAGCAGCTTTGGGGGGGAAAATTGGGAGGAAATTTTCAAATTTTTTTTTCATAAAGTGTTAGCACTTGTCATTCCGCAACTTTCGATCAAAAAAATATTTTGAAACCGATTGATTTCGGGTATACGAAAGTGAGAAAAACCGAAAACGGTGAAATGTGAGTGCTAGCATTTTATGACATAAAAGTGAGCAAAAACACATATAAACACACATAATGCAATAAAAACATATAACAATCAATTTTTAGGTTAAGATTAGATGTCACCTTCATTGAGAATACCAAGTTCTCGTCGAATCTTGAAAAATTGCTCCTTAGCCAATGGTTTTGTGAATATGTCGGCGAGTTGATTGTGTGTATCCACAAACGTAACATCTACATCTCCGTTTAAAACATGATCTCGAAGGAAATGATGTCGGATATCTATGTGATTTGTTCTTGAATGCATGACCGAGTTCTTTGTGATATTGATGGCACTTGTGTTGTCACACCGGAGAGGGATACAACCGAGATCTATATCGAAATCGAGAAGTTGTTGTTTAAGCCACAAGATTTGAGCACAATAACTTCCTGCTACAATGTACTCTGCTTCGGCCGTGCTAAGTGCAACGCATGCTTGCTTCTTGCATGCCCACGACACTAGTGCATTCCCGAGAATGTGACAAGTACCACTTGTACTCTTTCTATCGGTCTTACATCCTGCATAATCAGCGTCATAATAACCAATTAAAGAACATGTACTACCTTTAGGATACCATAGTCCGACGTCCATCGTTCCTTTGAGATACTTCATGATCCTCTTCACGGCAGTGAGATGTGATTCCTTCGGATTAGCTTGAAAGCGGGAACACAAACAAACACTAAACATAATGTCAGGACGACTCGCTGTCAAATATAAGAGTGAACCGATCATACCTCGATACTTCGTAATATCTATTGAAGTGCCGAAAAGATCTTGATCAACATACGTTCCGGATCCCATTGGAGTAGACATCTCTTTGCAATTGTCCATATCAAATCTTTTCAATAACTCCTTGCAATACTTGGATTGGTTGATGAAGATGCCATCCTTTGTTTGCTTGATTTGTAAACCAAGGAAGTAGTTCATCTTTCCCATCATGGACATCTCGAATTCGCCTTGCATCATAAGAGAGAATTCTTTGCAAAGATCTTTGTTTGTTGAACCGAAGATGATGTCGTCGACATAGACTTGAACAAGTAAGGTGTTACCCTTAAGATTCTTGATGAACAAAGTCTTGTCAACCTTTCCTTTAGTAAAACCTTTCTCACATAGAAAGTTGCTAAGGCGATAATACCAAGCCCTTGGTGCTTGCTTTAATCCATAAAGAGCCTTCTTCAACTTGTAGACATGAGACGGGTTCTTGAAGTCTTCAAAACCGGGAGGTTGTTTAACGTAGACTTCTTCATTGATGTAACCGTTTAGGAAAGCGCTTTTGACATCCATCTGGTACAACTGAAAATTCATAGAACAAGCGTAAGCAAGTAATAATCTAATTTCTTCTAACCTTGCTACCGGAGCGAATGTTTCATCAAATTCGATTCCTTCTTCTTGGTTGTAGCCTTGTGCGACCAATCTTGCTTTGTTACGAACTATGATCCCATTCTCATCAAGTTTGATCTTGAACACCCATCTTGTGCCTATGATATGTTTGTTGTCCGGTCTTGGTACAAGAGTCCAAACTTGGTTCCTTTCGAATTGGTTGAGTTCTTCTTGCATAGCTATTATCCATTGATCGTCGCCTAAGGCTTCATTGATTTTTGTTGGTTCAATTTGAGACACGAACGCCATGTTGAGGCAAGCATCCTTGAGATTGAGTCGAGTTGCAACGCCTTGGCTAATATCACCAATCACTTTATCTATCGGGTGATCTCTATGAGTTCTCCATTCTTTTGGAAGATCTTGATGTTCTTCAATGGTTGGTGACTTATCTTCTTGTGATATTGCTTGTTTTTTTGATATCTCCTTTTGTTGTTGTGATAGATCTACTACATCATCATCATCATCCACAATAATATTATCCTCTTTCGAGGGGTTAGTCTCATCAAACGAAACATGTATGGATTCTTCAATGGTAAGAGTACGTTTATTGAAAATTCTAAAAGCTTTACTTGATAGAGAATATCCAAGAAAAATACCTTCATCGGATTTCTCATCAAACTTACCAAGGTTGTCCTTACCGTTGTTGAGAACGAAGCATTTGCATCCGAATATGTGGAAGAAAGATATGTTGGGTTTCCTTCCCTTGAACAACTCATAAGGGGTCTTCTTAATAATAGGTCGAATATTGACACGGTTACTTACAAAACAAGCCGTGCTAACCGCATCCGCCCAAAAATATATAGGATGATTTGAGTCGCTAAGCATTGTCCTTGCAAGTTCCACTAGTGCCCTATTCTTCCTTTCTACGACACCGTTTTGTTGAGGAGTCCTAGGTGCGGAAAAGTTGTGAGAGATTCCATGCTCTTCACAAAAATCTTCAAATGATGAATTTTGAAATTCGCCACCATGGTCGCTTCTTATGGAAACAATTGAGAGTGACTTCTCATTTTGAATTTGCTTGGCATACTTCTTGAATGCTTTAAAGGCATCGCTTTTCTGCACTAAAAACAAAGTCCAAGTATATCTAGAGAAATCATCAACAATAACTAGTGCAAAAACGTTACCTCCGAAGCTTTTTGTTCTTGATGGACCGAAAAGATCCATATGTAACAATTGTAGTGGTCTTGTAGTAGATATCACTTTCTTGGTCTTGAAGGATGTTTTGGTTTGCTTCCCCTTTTGACATGCGTCACAAAGCTTATCCTTGATAAACTTCATCTTTGGAAGACCAACAACTAGATCATGCTTTAATAATTTATTTAAATGCTCCATGTGAATGTGAGCAATCCTCTTATGCCAAAGCCATGCATCGTTGTTGTTTGCCATTAAGCACTTCACCTTCAAGAGAGAGTCATCAAAAGAAATCATAAAAAATGTTATTAAATCATTTACCTTTTAGCAAGAGTTCATGAGTGACTTCGTGTTCTATCAAACATTCCTCCTTTATGAAGTTGATTCGGAACCCTTTGTCACACAGTTGACTTATGCTAAGAAGGTTGTGTTTAAGGCCTTCCACATAAAGGACGTCTTCGATGATTGTATGAGGAGATGCACCAATGGTTCCAACTCCA
Organism: Lathyrus aphaca; assembly: GCA_963966055.1. NCBI lineage: Eukaryota > Viridiplantae > Streptophyta > Magnoliopsida > Fabales > Fabaceae > Lathyrus > Lathyrus aphaca. Next base: position 283,330,554 of record OZ014523.1, read on the forward strand.
AGAATTCTTCCTTTATTATCATCACCGTAAGTAACGTATCCTTTGGCCTTAAGTGTTAGACTTGAAAATTTGTTGATATCGCCCGTCATATGCTTTGAACAACCGCTATCGAGATACCATTGCGTAGAAGTTGTTTTCAAGCATACCTACAAAACAAAGTCAGGTTTTGTTAGGTACCAAAATTGCTTTGGGTCCTTGATAGTTAGTACCCTTTTCAACCCACACATAATTCCCTTTAGCAACACCAATGTTGCGCACATAGCAAGCATTAGGTGTATGGCCTTTGATTCCACAATAAAAGCAAATAGGTTGAAATTGACTTTTAAATTTAGGAACATATTTTTGTTTCTTAATAATCCTATTCCTTTTATGACTTTGATGCTATTTTTAGCATTGTTAGTCTTTTCCTTAACAATTTGTTCACTAGCTTTTACGAAAACGGTTTCACTTGTGCTTGGTTTGGAAAACTTAGAATATCCTAAGCCACTTTTATCATTTGGATATCTTTGGTTCCTAAGAATTTCCTCCAAGCCAATTTGACCTTTTTCATATCTTTCTAAAACTCTTTTGAGTTGAACAATTTGAAAGGACAATGACGCACAATTTTTACATGTAAGGCTTTGTTTTTCATCCTTTATCTTTTGTTTTTCATTTTCAATGTATTTTTCAAAAGATGTATTTTGTTCTTCGAAAGATAATATTTTCTTCTTTTGGGATGAAATATTTTTGTACAAAGTCTTACATTCCTTTAGAAGTTCATCTATGACTTCTTGTGCATCATTTTCATAAATTGAAAAGTTACTACTAACCTCGTCATTTTCTTCATCGTAGTGATGTGACGCCATTAATGCCATATTTGCACATTCGTCGCTTTCCGATTCCGATGAGGAACTAATTTCATTGTCATCCCATGCGACATAAGCCTTTTTATTTTTGAAGTCCTTCTTTCCTTTGAATCCTCCTTTCTTCGCAAGTCTTGGACAATCTGGTTTTATGTGACCTTGCTTTCCACATTCATAGCATGTAACTTCTTGATTCGATGTGGATGCATCCTTCTTCCTGAAATGTTTATTCTTTTTAGGAAAAGAAGAATTATTATTTTTGTTAAAAAACTTACCAAGCTTCTTAACAAGAATCATGAAGTTCTCATCTTCGGAGATCTCGTCATCTTTTTCATCCTTCGTGTCAATCTTCAAAGCAATTCCTTTGGACTTTTTCTCTTGACTTTCATGCTTCTCGAGCCTTCCAAGTTCCAACTCGTGCTCTTGAAGTTTTCCGAATAGAGATGCGGATGTCATTATTGAGAGACTCTTCTTCTCCGAGATTGCGGTCACTTTCGGTTTCCATTCCCTTGTCAAAGACCTTAGAACTTTCAAATTAAGATCATCGTTGGTGAAGATCTTTCCGAGTGCAATCAAATGGTTGGTTAGATGAACAAATATTTTTGTAAAGCCACAATAGATTCTCCGAGCTGTATGCGGAACATTTCATATTCTTGACTCAGCGTGTTAAGCCTTGATCTTTTAACTTTTGTTGTTCCTTCATGTGTTTCTACCAAAGTATCCCAGATCTCCTTCGCTGATTTGCATTGTGATACACGAAAAAATTCGTCCATACTAAGAGCGCTTTGAAGTATGTTTATTGCTTTCTTCTCATTTAGGATCTTCCTTTTATCATCTTCATCATACATATTCTTCAACTTCGCCGTTCCAACACCGTTGATCACATTGACGGGATTATGCGGACCTTCTTCGATTGCTTCCCATATGCCTTCTCCTTGGGCTTCAAGATGTGCCCTCATTATGATTTTCCAGAAATCGAAGTATTCGCCGGAGAAGAGCGGAGGCTTGTTGCTACTTCCACCATCTTTGAAAACAGGATTCGAGTTTGCGGAAGCCATAAGGATCTTATAGGAACAGGTTACCTAAACCTGCTCTGATGCCAATTGTAGGATCAGAATACGCCTAAGAGGGGGGGTGAATTAGGTGTTTATAATCTTTCTCGATTCTTTTTCTTTGATGGATAGAATTTTTCTTTTAAGTTTGTATGGAAGGAAAGCAGTAAGGCAGAAAATAAAAGTGACACAGAGAATTATCCTGGTTCCCTTCATAGTCCAAAGGTACATCCAGTCCCCTTTCAATTTGAAAGAGATTTCCACTAGTTTTTAGAAAAAGTACAACCTATCACACCTTCAATGGTGAGGCCTACTTTCTAACAAACTATACTAACAAGTGTGCAAGAACAATCCTCTTGCCACACTCACCCTTATGTCCAAACAATCCTTGGAACACAAGTCACAAATAGAAATACTTTTCTATACTTTTATAATATTGAGTGAGTAATACAAAGATTGGATATCAATAAAGATCTTCTCCTATGTATACAATTCACTTTTCAAATATCAATACAAGTGTTCAAAACATGAATTATGAAAGATGAAGATCTTATGAACACTTTTGGAAATATGAAAATATTTGAATGTTGATGAATTTGATTTAAGTGATTTTCATAAAATATTTTAGGAGGTGTTTTTGAATTTGAAAAAATTCAGATTTTATATTATTCAAGACACCCTTTTGAAAAGGTATGAAAATTATGAAACAAAATAATTTAAGAAGAGATATAATCAAAAGGTGTAATTTGAAATTCAAAGAAAATATTTTTCAAAAATATTACAGTGTTAACCGGTTAACCAAATGGTTAACCGGTTAACGCCTATAAACGTTAACTGGATTACTGAAAATTTGAACCCGTTAACCGGTTAACCAAATGGTTAACCGGTTAACACTGTTAAAAACAAAAACAGAAAGTTTTCAAAAAGTATTAAACGGTTTGAAAAATTTATCACAGTATTTTATGCAATATGCTAACACATGATTGAATGCGTGAACACTTGTACATCAATTTTAAAAGAGGGATTGATATACCTAAACAAAAGCGTCCAAGCATGAAGTAGAACGATGATGCATACGAAGCTTGATCGCAAAGCCGGTTGCTTGAAGCTTGATCAGTTGGAGCTCTTGACTTTTTGCAGATCTGAAAAACATGTGCCGTGTTGTCTTCATAAAAATCTTCGAGGTTGAAGGCGTGCTTCTACAATACCAACACTCAAAAATAAATTTCAAGACTTTTTGCATTTGTGGAAGCTTGGAAATTCAAGTCATGCCCTAGTTTTCATGCAATTTTCGAGGGCCTCATCTCTTAAACCATAAAGGCTATGAAAAAGTACTTGTACTTTTTGAAAATGGGAGGCTTTAATCTTCAAATTTCATGTTTGGCTTTGGTCCATTTGAAGATTTTTTCACCAAGTTATGCCTACTTGAAAATTAGGGCAAAAACTTACTAAAAATGGCATTTTCCATGACCAACCTTATACCAATTTTGCAAAACACCTCAAAACCTCATGATTCTTGATCCTTGATCTTGCCAAACCTCTTCTAATGTTATAAGAACATCCCTTGGCTAGAAAAATGGGGTTGGCCCCCTTGAAATCTCACAGTTGACTTTTATAAGGCACAGTTGACCAATTACTTCATTTGCAAGCAACTGAAGAAATACTCGACTTCCACAATGAATTTTCTCACCAAATTTCATACCTAGGATCCTCTTAATCTATAGGAGACTTTTCCCAAATGAAATGGCCAAAGTCTTAAGGTTTTCATGCTTGAAACTCAAACCCTAATTTGGGATCATTGTGTAGGAGCTTTGCCCTAGCCTGGATTCCCTGATGGTCTTCCAACCTTCCGAGCTTTTGTGAATGATCTTGAACTTGTGAATGCAATATAGACCCCTCATAGGACTTGATCAAATACATTGGGCCCCTTGTCATGGCTTGTGATGCTTCAAAATCCTTCACAGATGATCATATGCCTAATGCTAGGTCATGAGGATGTTATGCCTCATCTTCCCATGCTAGGATGCCAAGAATATGATATGTTGAATATGATGTGATATGATGCTTAAAAAGAAGAGGGAAAATTTGGGGTGTTACACCAGGTCTTGAAGACAAGGGAACCATCTCCCCGCAGAGTTCCACCCTCTCCTAGAAGAGCAATGTCTGAAATTCTCACACAACAAATTGACGGAAGCTCCCTCATCCCCAGCTGGGTTATCTCCTTGCAGAATAGGTCTGTTAGTGATCTTTTCTTCCCCAAGCAGAACCTTATATATTATCAGATCTACCAATAATCTCATCCCCAGCTGGGATTCTTCCAAGCAGATCAGCCAGAGATCTTCACCGCAGCAGGATCCAAAATCCCAGATCGGTATCTTTTGCATAATCATGGCATTCACGTCATCTTTCCCCTCAAAGTGTAGCATTCCATCTGATACGGAGCATTACGGCAAAAATCAAACATTTATATGATCACAAGTCAGGTTCGAACCAGTCACCTGCAAATACCAACAAGTACCTTATCAGCAATATACAAAATACATCTCCCCACAGAAAGCCAAAGCGTCCCCTTTGCAATCTCCAACACAAATACATGTTCATATATACCTCTTTTGACACCCGTCTGTGTCATTTTATCCCCCGCAGATAAGCCATAAGCATCCTTTTTTAGTACGGAAACCTATATACACTCTCTTGACACTCGTCCGTGTCACCACTCCCCAGCATGGTTGCCCAAACACTTGTCGCAAACCAAACACTTGTTTATAATACATTCCTTTTCGACACCCGTTCGTGTCATCCTATCCCCACAAGTTGCCAAAACACCTTTAGCACTCATAACTTATACACTTTCTCTTCTGACACCCGTCCGTGTCACTTTTCCCCAGCAAATCGAACACTCGTCCGTGTCTTGCTCATACTTCACAATACTTGTTCATACTTATACAGATACTCGTTCGTATCTTGTATACACTTATTTCCCACAGATTCAACACTCGTCTATGTTCTTTGTTCACCATTTGGTACTCGTCCGTACCATCATCTCTGAACATGCGTCAGCGTTTGTTTCTACTGATACTCGTCCGTATCATGGTTGTAAGGATGCTCGTCCGCATCTTTAATCTATACACAGCGTCAAAACACTTATACCTTTTATTTCTTAAGCGTAAACACTCATCCGTGTTTACCATTCCCCAGTAAAAGTAACTTTTCTTCTATCCGACATTCGTCCTATGTCGTGATACTTTCGGTAGTCGTACCCTGCCAGGTGATCATCCTTCACCTATGGATGACTGTCCCTTATCCTTTCCCCAGCGGAGTCTCCATTATCGGAACCCTTCTCTATCCGACATTCGTCCTATGTCGTGATATCTTTTGGAAGCCGTCCCCTGCCAGGTGATCGTCCTTCACCTCGGATGACCGTCCCTCATCCTTATCCCCAACAGAGCAGCTGTCCCCTGCTAAGGTGATTGTCATTCATCTCTTGATGATCGTCCTTCATCATTTTATCTGATGGTCGTCCCCATCGTTGATCTTGTTATTTGAAATTCGTCCTATGTCATGATAAACCCTGAGAGCAGTCGTACCCTGCTAGGTGATCGTCCTTCACCTCTTGATGATCGTCCTTCATCATGCTTATCTGATGGTTGTCCCTATCGTTAAACTTTTTCTATCCGACATTCGTCCTATGTCGTGGTAAAGAGCAGCTATCCCCTGCTAGGTGATCGTCGTTCACCTTTTGATGACCGTCCCTCATCAATATTTCATTTATTCTTTGAACCGATGGCGTCCCCATCGTTGTTTATCTTTACTTTGCAAACCTGATGGTCGTCCCCATCATTGCCTTTATTTTAATCCCCAGAGAGTTTTATTTCCTTACCTGATGGCCGTCCCCGTCATGGTATCTTTATTTCCCCAGCATGTCAGTCGTCCCCTTCATTGCTTTATCCCCCAACAGTCGTCCTCTGCTCGATGGTCGTCCTCCATCGCCCGCACTTTATAATTGTACTATACTTTCTTTTGCAATTTATATCCCTTTTCTTCTTCTCCCTAGTGAGTGCAAATTTGGACTGTCTTTGGTATTCAACCACAAGTTATCTTGTTTGTCTGTTAAGCCAGGCACTTGCATCCTGCACAGCTAACTCATGTTTGAATAGGGGCAGCTCTAAACACCCCAAATTTTCCCTCACTAGGTTCACACCATGGCTTGTGATCTTTCATATTTGCACTAGTTCAAGCATATCATATCATATTGCATTTTTGTTTCACTGCATTAGTTCAAGTTCATCTGCATTTAGGGTTTGTGATCTGAGCAATCCAAGGATTCATCTGAGCCACTCCAAATGTCTCCAATCATTCCAAGAGGGTCCATGTATGTTCAATCATCATTTTATATCCCTCAAAGGTCAAGGAAGTCAAGAAATCACAAGAACTTGGAAGGCATGGAAGCAGAGCTAGGGTTTCACTACACAAATGACCTGAAATTAGGGTTTTGGTTTCAGAGGCCATAACTCCAAATTTTTTGGTCATTCTTGTTTCTAATGGTCTTAATATGTTATAAGGATCATGTGTACCAAGTTTGATGAAGAAATTCATTGTGGAAGTCATTTGTTCACTGGGTAACTTCTTGAGCAAATAAGAGCAAAATCAGGGCATCTGAGGCCCCCAACATGGGAACCAAAGTGGATTTTTCATCAAATTGAAGTTATATGATCTTTATTTGATCATTGGAGTTCTTGGAAGTTCACAAAATTGAAGAAAATTGAGCTAAACCAAAAGTTGCCAAAAATGGAAATGACTTGTAATGTAAACTTTCCATTTTGGGAATGTTTTTCAACCTCCTCTTTGTCAACGAAAAATGCTTCAAATGAAAAATTGTTGGTCATGAAAGTTGTAGATTGGATCATTCCCTTTTCAAAAAGTACAAGAACAAGTCCTAATTCATTATGGAACTCAAGTTATGATCTTGCAAAATTGGCAAAAATCCTATAATTTTCAAGAATGCACCAAAGAGGGATTTTTGCAAAACCACATGCCAAGCCATTTTGTGACTTCAAACACACTTCTATGTATCATAACATCATAGTGCATTGCCTTTAGATCAGAATTGCCCAAAGAATTGAAAGATTTCATGCCTTGAACATCAAGAATTCTCAAAGGGGCCAAAACTTCACATAATTGCAAAAGGTCCCATAACTTTGCTCCCACTTGCTGAATTGCCTCAAGATTGATTTTGTGGACATCCTTGAACTCATCTGCACATGGACAAGCCAATGAGCCAGCTACACCATTGCCCATACCTCAAGTACACAAGTTTGTGACTTTTTGCAAGAAGCCCATACCAATCACCATAGGCCACAACCACTTCTCTGACCTATCACAACTTGATATGTGGACCAAAGGCAGATCATAACACACAACATTGCAAGCTGAAACCTAAGATTGATCAAGTTTCCAAAATCTCTCCCTCTTGCATTTTCCTTCGAAACTCTCAGCTCACTTACTCAAACTCAAAACCAATTCCACCATTCATCTCAAAATCACTCACTGATCACAAAGCAACCACAAAAACAACCAAGAACACACCATACACAAAACACGATTCTCATCCAGTTGAAGTGTAAACTCACAAACCATCCATTGTCAAAGTCTTTGAAGCATTCCATTAGCCTCAGGAGGTCAAAGGGAGTCATTTTGCACAAATGAAGTGGCCAGAAAGCTCAAGTTTGGAAAGCTCCATCTCAGGTAGTCATCTGAATTCATTTTTCCAGAACTCCTATTTTATGTTACAATAAGAAAGAGCATGCTTCACTGATCACTCTGAGCTTTGAAATTTTGAAAATGGTGTAGAAATGAGTATGTACTGAATCTCTGAAATTTTTGCCATGTTTATGTTTCTCTTCGAATCTTAGGATTAAGCCATAAGAAATTTGTTTTGAAGGTGGATTTGGATTCAGGGAGGTGAGAGGAGTTAATCTGGAGCTTTAGAGCTCTAGAAATAACCTAGGGAGAGAGTTGGAGATTTTCAGGCGAGGGTGTCACCGGAGAAGACTACCGGAGCTCTTCTCCGGTGACCTGAAAGTGATTAGTTTGATAATTAGGGTTAGGGTTTTGGTTTAAATGTGGACCATTAGATTTTCATCTCCCGCGCGTGTTGTGTGGCTGAGATCATTTCATTAGTTTTTAATTAGGGTTTAATAATTAATTAATTAGGATTAATGAAATTTGAATACTGGCCATAGGATCTGGCGCGCAGTCAACCCAGGAAACCCCCAGATTCAATCTCAGCCCTTCACTGCGTTTACTTCTGTTTATTTCATTTTTTATTTCAATTTTTCTTATTTATTTTGTACATTTTATTAAAAATAGTTAGAAAATTCCAAAAATAATTTCATTCTGCATTTTCACTTCAAATAATTTTCTCAACCCAAAAATATTTTTATTTTTATTTTTTGCATTAAAAAATCATTTTTAAAACATTTAAATGTTTATTTTAATTAATTAATGAGAATTAATTAATTAAAATATCATTTAGGTTTCTAAAAATCCCAAAAAAAATTCATATTGCATCTTTAAACATTTAGAGACATTGTCATACCATCCATAAAAATTTCTTTTTTGATTTTGAATCATCTTTGATAATTTTCTTGAATTTAGGGTTCATAAAATTCACATTTTAGAACCCTAACTTCAAGAATGCTTTTCTGCCTAACCAAGAATGGTATGACAATGGTTCTTTTTGCATTGATCTTCATTTGACATGTAGTTTCTAGCATAATTTTGTCACAAATTTCTTCTTCATTTTTTATTTGATTTGCATTTTTTCCCTTTAGGTACCTTAAAACCCTAGATAACTTAGAAAAATCATAACTTTCATTAGGTTAAGAGTTAGGTATTCTCCTTTGGGGTATGATATCATATGGGGTTAGGGTTCCTTTGATTCCATTTTCATTTTTTTATCTTATCATTTGCTTCTGTTTTTGGTTTTTGCATCTCATGTTGTATGAAAACCCTAATTTCCCATCTTCCTTTGCATACATCTTGCATAAGCATTCATATAAGAACTTGCCATGACATTTATTGCATCCATATGACATATAAGACATCACAGGACACATTAGGATCATGCTTGATCATTTCTTCATCCATTTGCCATGTTATGCATTCATTACATTCCATGAACTTTCATGTGCTTTCATGCTTCTTCCATGCTTCATTTGCATTCTCATCACTTGGATGATCATTCATTGCATTTGACATGCCTTTGCATCATCTCTTAGCATCATTTGCATCATGAACATGCTTCTGGTTTTGGTTTGCATCCTTGCATACATCTCATTTTCACTTCATTCTTTCTTTTATGCTAACCATTTCAGGTGGTAAGTACTTTGAGAAGTGAATTTGCCTTCACTTCTCACATTCTCTTCTCTTTTATCTTATGCATTCATTGCTGCATTTTGCTTTTGCCTTAGATTGAGCTTGCTCATTCATGTTCCTCCTTCACTTTCTTTCATCAAGTAGCTTATCTTCTTAAGTGAAGTAAGTTAGCTTGTTTCTTCTGCTTCTCCTCTTTTCATCTGCTTCTTCCTTGGTGGCTTTTCTTGAAGATCTCTTGCAAGCCTCATAAACCCTAGGAACACCCAAGCATGATAACAATTAGGGTTTTGATTAGTCCCCCATTAGTTTACCTTTGTGTCTTCTTTTGTGTCTCTCTTCTCATCTCATAATCAGAGACTAAACCTTTAAGGTTTTAAGGCTTTGTGATTAAGGGTATGCCTGCATCCTTCTCTTAGGATGGAGTGTATAACTTTAATCCTAAGTGTTAAACCCTTAATGTGTTTAAATATTTTAATCAATCCATCTAATAATCACTAAGACAATAAGCTTGTAACTTGGGCCTTGCATTAGGGTTCTAATTCTTCCTTAATTGGTCAAGAAGGACTAACCCTAGTGTTAATGGACAAGTCCCCCTCAAGTTGTCTTACAGACCACAAAATACATTTATTAATCTTACCATTAACTAAAATCCACTTTAATAAAGGTTTTGTTTTGTCATGGAGTTAATCCCTAATCATGGATTAAGTTGAGGTATCTTCCTCAGCTTAAATGTTCTCATCTATTATCCTTCTATTTGGATGGTGTAATGGGTCCATTAAATCCTTGATTATGGCTTAAACTCATTACTTAACACTAAACAAAAACTCAAAAAAACATCTAAATAATCACAAGTAGGTTAATGATCTTAATCCTACATCATGGTAATTAAGTTTGAGGTGTTTACTTCATACTTAAGGTATTCTCATTACCCCTAATCAAAGGGAGGATGTGATGAGTTTACTGACCTTTGGTTTAGGCTTAAGCTCATTAACTTATGACAAACACAAAAAGCAATAAAAGATTGAAAACACCAAAAACAAACAATAATCGTCTCCTTCGGGATTCTTTTCTCATCACATTCATTCGTAAACAAGAACTTGCTTCATCCCTCTAATGCAAGACAGTTAGCACCTGAGCCAGACAGGTCATACACTTGAGCATATGCAAGCAAGCAGTTCACCCGTCAATTTATCTTTCAGTCTCTTTGAGTCGAACTACGGTGTTCTGACTTCCTCATTGCACGAGAGGATACATAGGCATAACTTAACTGTTATCGAACAAAAGTCTCTGTATATTCCCCCTTTCTTCCAGCATTATTCTTTAAGCCTCATTCCTGAGCATTTCATTTCACATACCTTTTGCACTGACACCTATACATTATTTTCCAGCTTTTGCACACAGATAGCATTGACACCACCCCTTTAAACACAAACTTTCAAGCGTGGATCCCGTCGAGTACGACGGACAATCTGGGTGCTAATACCTTTCCAGGTTGTAACCAACCCCCTTTCTCAGTTTCTCTGGTTCGCGACCGTCTTATCCATCCTTTCTAGGTTTATGCAGCATTACCTTTCCTTCGGGATTAAAATGCCTAGCTGACGACTCTTTTTAGTTCATCTTCATGTTCTCTCTTTCGCCGATCGTTCGCGTCTCTACCCCTTCTGACCCGATGTCATTTGGTGGGAGCGACAATGACATAATGCAAATGCGGTACCGACTCAGTCAATGGTTCGTTGATTCAAACCCGGATGCATCTCTTATGCTCCTACTAAGACACAATCATCCCCCACCCTCGATTCATAATGAATCCAGATAATTGCTTACGCTCCTTCTGAGACATGATTATCTCACCAACCATATATGTGCATGCAAAACTCGATTACACATACAAAACACAATTACACAACACGATCCTTTCGATCCTTATAAGTATCAAATATTTCATCATGTATAGTATACACACAACAACCAACAAACATTATTCGCATTCATACTATCCAATTAATCTATTAATAATTTCATATAAATCAAAACAATCATATAGAACTTAACTCTAATCATGGGTTGTTAGGTCCTATAGCTACATATGGAATACTACCCTCAATACCTTAGACTAGTGGTACGAATATTGATCAAGGAAACGGGACTAAATTATCCTAGAATGTGGAAAATTCTCCAAAACAGAGGCCTGACACGGCCCCCCATGTCCCATGACACGGCCCGCGTCATACAGCCTAAAGCTCCATCTCAAAAATTCAAGATTCGCCCAATACATAAGGCTGACACGGCCACTGTGTCATGCAACACGGCCCATGTTGCACCTTCTGTAACCAACCTCCCCAAAAACCCAACAAATCTTTTTCCCGTAGCCTGACACGGCCACCCGTGTCATGCAACACGGCCCGTGTCAGGAGGCCTGCGTCCAAAATTTAGATTTTCTTAAAAATCACTTTTTCCTCCCACTTCCGTACTAGTCCGAAATCAGTCAAATATATCTCATTCTTAGTACCCAAAACAGTTCAATTATTGTTCTTATCATCATTCTATACCTCTAACACTATACACTCTCCTAACCTAACATTTGCTAATCAAATTAGGGAATCTTAGGTTTCTCTCCATCACATCCATTTGCTTTATCATCAACAACAATCATAACCAAAATTTTCACAATATAAACAAATCATACATTTCAACATCAAAACTTCAAACTTACACAAACAACAATTACAATATTCATACTCATATCACAATTTCACCATAATCAATCAAAATCATGAAATCCCTAAGAGAGTAAGGAACTCTCAACTACCCTTTCATGTTAGATCGCCAATATAGAACCCTTTTCTCCCCCTTACCTTGAATTCGATCGATTCTTTGAAAACCCTTGAGCTTGGAGCTTTAGACTTCTTGCTCTTCTCCCTCTTTTCCCCTTTCTCCAGAGCCAACCCCTTCTTTGTCAGGAAAGCACGATGTGAGAAAATGAATCATTCTTCTCTTTTCATAACACAACACAAATTACTACCTTGCCCCTTAGACCTCCAATTTTATTATTTTATTTATTTAATAACAATATTTCAATAATCTAATATTATCATTATATTATTATTTAAATAAAATAACTATTTGCTTATAACTTCAAAAACACCACATTATTCACAATAATTATTTTACTAAGTAATTTATGAAATCAGGGTGTTACAACATGCTCTGATACCACTTATGTAACACTTCAATGTTTAATCCCAACATCATGGAAAATCAAAAGTAATCAAAATAAATAAACATCTTAATTCTCTTAAACCATAAAATAAGCGAAACCCAATCCCGAATGTTATTGGACACAGAGCAGGACTCCACTTCTAACTAACTCGACAACTCATTACCTCTGAGCTAAGTATACACCGAGCTAACCTTGATTATCTGCAGGATGACATAATAGACCATCACCAAAAGACATGCATGGTGAGTAAATTCTTATTCAATAAAATAATATAGGAATAAGAATTTAAAACATAACAGCAACATTACTCTATCATCCCTATCTCAATTATACTAATCATCATTTTCATTTCATCATAATAACATTCACCATACTCATGTATACTCAACATCAAATACATCTCATCATTACACTAAATCAATGCAACTCATTCTATGTTATTTAGAATGAAATGCAACTTCTTAGTAAATGCATGTGCTACAGAAACTTCCTCATGGATGGACATTAGGCCATCAACCCTCGTATAAGGGAGCACATCATAACATCATATCACTCCAATCCACACGATGGGATTGAAGCTACCAATGGACTGAAGTCCCCTCATAATTTAAATACCATGAATGCAAGACGCAATTATACACACATCATCCTCAAAACATCATAACATTGCATCTATATTCATTATTAATCAATCATTCCTCATACTCATTCATACCATCATATACATACTCATGGAACATCATACCACTTACTCATTTAACATCATACTCCTACAATCATCAAATCATATATCATAATTCAAAGAAAATCAAATAATTCATCATACATCATTAATTACTCATTCTACTCATATAGCCTCCAAAACACATCATGTGACAACTCTACAATATCACAGCAATCTAGGACATACCACCCCAAAAAAAGTTTTTAGAAGAAAAAAAAACATTTTTCAAAGTTTCTCAGGGATCGCTAAGCAAGACATGCTGCTCGCTCAACGCCCAATCACTGACTGTGCTCGCTAAGGTAGTTGTAGCTCGCTAAGCGAGCTTTGCGATTTCTACAGATTTATTATGCGATTCCCAACATCCCTCTTCTGTGATAAACTCAGTAAAAACCCTCAATTAACATCAGGATAGCAACAGAATCACACAAAACATCAACTTACTTATAATATCATCAAATACATTATCTAACTTCATTATATTCCTCAAATCATCATAAAATCAACAATTAAAACCCTATACCCTAAAACTACACCATAAAACCCCCAATTTTATTTCCCACATTATAATACCGAAAGGAAAATACTCCTAATACATTAAGTTCCGTAGGCTTTTCGACAATCTCTTCGAAAATCCTTCCAACCTTCAAGTCCTAGTTTCTCCTCTTCTTTAGAGCTTTTCTCCTTCTCTCCAAAAATGTGATCGTTTCCAATTGATCGTTCACAAACCATCTTTTACTCTTTATGTCACTCTTGCCCCTTGGACCTCTTTAGTCTTTCCCCATAAGACCCTCACTAATTCCCATTAAAAGACCATCTTACCCTTATCCTCTAATTCCTTTTATTTTATTTTATTTAATCTCAAATAATAATTAAACCCACTAAACTTAATATTTCTAATATTCATAATATATTAAGCCAACCCCAAAACTCCACAAAACATCAAATAACACCATAAACATCAAAATCTACAAGAAAACGCATCAATTAAATTAAAATCGGCTTTGGGGTGTTACATCTAAGCTCCTTAGCTTGTGCGATGGAACCATTGTTATCACAATAGAGATCAATGGGTTCCATAATGCAAGGGATTATACCAAGTTCACTAATGAACTTCTTGATCCAAACAACTTCTTTTGTTGCATTTGAGGCAGCAATATACTCGGCCTCGGTTGTAGAATCGACAACTCACAGCGCCACCATTCAGGTATAACACATAACTAGATTGTGACCTAAAGTCATCCTTATCTGTCTGGAAGCTAATATCAGTGTAACCAATTACTGCAAGCTCTTATTGGCCTCCTTATATCAAGAATGTATCCTTAGTCCTTTTCAAGTACTTAAGGATATTCTTGACAACTACCCAGTGAGCATCACCAGAATTAGATTTGTACCTACTCGTTGCACTTAAAGCATACGAGACATCTAGTCGAGTACATAAAATGGCATACATGATAGATCCTATTGCAGATGTATATGGAATCTTATTCATAAGATCCATTTCTTCCTTTGTTGAAGGGGATTGTATTTTTGATAGACACAGAGCATGTGGCATATGAATGAATCCTTTTTTAGAATCATGCATATTAAAGCGTCTCAACACTTTGTATATTTATGTACTCTGACTTAGGCTAATCATTTTTTGTGATCAATCTCTATAGATCCCGATTCCTAATATATAGGTTACTTCACCAAGGTCCTTCATAGAAAAGAATTTCCCTAACTAAGTTTTTACTTGTTACAAGGTAGGGATGCTGTTTCTAATGAGTAATATGTCATCTACATATAATACCAGGAAAATGACCATACTCCCACTAACCTTCTTATAGACACAAGGCTCATCTTCATTCTTTATGAATCCATATTATTTTACAATTTCATCAAAACGAAGATTCCACCTTCTGGAAGCTTGCTTCAATCCGTAGATTGATCATTGTAACTTGCATATCTTTTGGGCTTCTTCAGGAATGTCAAATCCTTCAAGTTTTGTCATGTACACATCCTCAAGAAGATTCTCATTAAGTAAAGCATTCTTGGCATCCATTTTCCATATTTCATAATCATGATATGCAGCGAAAAAGTTTCATTATAGTCTACCCCATGAATTTGCTTATAACCTTTAGCAACCAATATTGCCTTATATATAAGTACCTTACCATCTATATCAGTCTTCTTCTTAAAGACCCACTTGCATCCTATAGTATTAACTCCTACAAGAGGCTCTACCAAGGTCCAAACTTGGTTTATGCACATGAAATCCATTTCAGATTTCATGGCTTCTAGCCACTTCTCAGACTCAGGACCAATTATGGCCTCTTGGTAGGTTATAGGCTCATCTTGATCCATGACTAATACACCAGCTTGATCATTTATGAGATATTGATATCTCTTTGGTTGGTGACGTATCCTGCTCCCCCTACGGTAGTCTTATTCTACTTGAGCTGGTTTCTCTTCCATAAATGTTTGTGATTCCTGCTCTAATTCCTCCATAAGTGTATCAATGCTTTGTGATTCTTGAAATTCTTCAAGCTCTACTTTCCTCCCACTTATTCCTTTGGAAATAAAGTCCTTTTCTAAGAAGTCTCCAGTTCAAGCGACAAACATTTTCCCTCAGAAGGAGTGTAGAAGTAATATCCTCATGTTTCTTTAGGATACCCCACAAATAAGCATATATTAGATTTGGGCTCAAGCTTAGTTGAAACTTGTCGTTTCACATAAACTTCACAACCCCAAATCTTCATGTAAGACATATGTGGTTTCTTAGCATTCCATATCTCATATGGTGTCTTTTCTACCCTTTTGAATGGAACATGATTAAATGTGTAAGCTGCTGTTAGTAGAGCATGTTCCCAAAAGGAGTTTGGAAGATCGACATGACTCATCATGGATTGGACCATGTCTAACAAGGTTCGTTTCTTCTCTCATTTACACCATTTCATTGTGGTGTTCCAGGAGGAGTGAGTTGGGATAGAATCCCATACTCTTTTAGATGGTCATGAAACTCTAGGCTTAAATGTTCACCGCCTCGATCTGATCGAAGAGTTTTAATATTCTTACCTAATTGGTTTTGTACTTCATTCTTGAACTCCTTGAACTCTTCAAAGGATTCATATTTGTGTTTCATTAAATACACATAACCATATATACTGTAATCATCAGTAAATGTGATGAAGTATTGAAAACCTCATCTGGATGGTATGTTTACTGGTCCACATACATCAATATGTATAAGGGCCAAAAGATAATTTGCCTTTTTCACCTTTTCTTATGAATGGGGTCTTTGTAATTTTTCAAATTAAACAAGATCTTCATGTATCATATGATTCGTAATCAAAAGAATCCAAGAGTCCCTCTTTATGGAGTTTGGAGATGTGCCTCTAATTTATATGGCCTAAGCGAAAATGCCAAAGGTAACTTGGATTTAACTCATTAGGTTCCATCCTTTTAGTATTAATGTTATAAATTGGAATTTCAAGATCAATTATTCATTTGTGCAGTAGCATAGAATATATCATTTAAATAAATAGAGCAACAATTGTTCTTTATTATAAATGAAAAACCAAACTTATCCAAAAAAGAAACAAAAATAATATTCCTACTAATTGCAGGTACATAATAACAGTTCTCTAACTCAATTATTAAACCACTAGGTAAAGTCAAATCATAAATTCCTACGGCTAAAGCAGCAACCTTTGTTCCATTTCCAACTCGTAGGTCAACTTCACATTTTACCAAATCTCTACTCCTTTTTAGTCCTTGCACATTAGTACAAATGTGAGAACCACATCCAGTATCTAATACCTATGATGCTGAAGTAGATAAATTTATTTCTATAACAAAAATACCTAAAGTTGAAGTCTTCACTCCATTCTTCTAATCTTCCAGATACTTTGGGCAAATTCTCTTCCAGTGTTCAGTCTTATCGTAATAAAAGCAAGTGCCCTCTTTAGCTATGCCTCTATTAGGCTTCAAAGCAGGTGCGATATGTTTGGGTTTGGCAATTTCCTTGCCTTTCCATTTACCACCATGCTTGGTGGGCCTTTTGTTTTATTTCTTTCCATTACTGACCATCATAATGGATTTCCCTTTTGAATTCAGAATTTTCTCAACAGTTCTTAACATGCTTGGCAATTCAAGAAGAGATTTGTCCATATCATTCATGTTGAAATTAAGGAAAAATTGACCGAAACACTTCGACATCGATTGTAGGATCAAATAAGTTGAAAGCTCCTTTTTGAGGGATGTAACACCCCAAAATTTTCCCTCTCATTTCATAGCGGTTAACATATAATATAGTATATATATCATTGCATCTTTGCATAGAAAAATGAGGAATATCATCCATAGTTTGAAGCATAGTACATATGATCAATGCCTGGTTAGATTGGTGATCATTCAAAGGAAATGACAATGGTCACATGGTTGCCAACAAGGCCCAAAGGGTTTTTAACATCCCACATGATCTCAAATGATTTCTCAAGGCTTTGAATGAGGTGGATTGATCAAAGAATTCAAGCAGTGCAACATCTCCTAACAAAAGGGGCTAAAATTAGGGTTTTTGATTAATAGAGCTTCTCAATGAAATTTTGGTTCAAAATTAATTCCAATGTTTTCCACATGATGTCAAGTACCTAGGGCTGAAAAATCATCCATTTAATCATTTCAGAAGGTATTCAATTGATCAGTTACTTGAAAATCAAGAAATTGGGGAAAAGTCAATTGTGCAAAGGAAAAAGACAACTCCTGACTTTTTGAGGTCAAAATCATGAAATTCATGTTACAAGTGATCATTGGGCAAAATATGATCAAGGGATGATGGGTGAATCATCAAATATCAAGAAAACCTAAACTTGCCATTTTTGGAAAATTAGGATTTCTAAATATGGTATGTTTGGATCACTTTGGCAGCCATATTCAAGAGAGACCATTTCAAAATATAAACGTCAAATGATAATTCCACCTGGACTTTTTGAAAGATCACTCAACAAGCTTCAATTCCATAGCTGTATCATGTTCATAGGATCAAAATTGAAGAAGATATGATCATTCCAAGTATGACAAAACTAGGGCAAGGCAAGTCATGGGCGCGTGCCATGCCAATTATTTCTTCAAACAGTTTGTGTGCAAACATATCAAGTCAAATTACACCTTCAAGAAAGCTCCAAATTAATTTTTTTAACATCAAAGTTGTTCAATAGCTTGTCCTCTACAACTTTGGTGCTTAAAGATTTTTATTTGAGCAAGGGTTAGAGATGCCATCTGAGAGCTGACTGAAGGTTGTCGAAGATGGGCTTAAATATGCCATCTAGTAAGTTGACATAGTATTTGTCAGAGATGGGCTTAAAGATGCCAATCATAGTAATGGATATCCAGGGGGTTTATAGCCGCCCAAGAGAGAGGTAGATATAATCCTGGGGGTTTATAGCATCCCAAGATGGAGATATATGTAATCTTAAGGGTTTATAGCAGCCCAAGATATTAGTAAATGTATTCTTGGGGGTTTATAGCAACCCAAAATATCGGTAAATGTAATCCTAGGGATTTATAGCAACCCAAGTTATTGGTAAATGATATCTAGGGGGTTTATAGTAGCCCAAGATAGAGGTAGATATAATCCTGGGGGTTTATAGCAACCCAAGATGGAGATATATGTTATCCTGAGGGTTTATAGCAGCCCAAGATGGAGATAGATGTAACCCTAGGGGTTTATAGAAGCCCAAGATATTGGTAAATGTAATCCTAGGGGTTTATAGCAGCTCAATATATCGTTAAATGTAATCCTGGGGGTTTATAGCAACCCAAGATATTGGTAAATGATATCCAGGGGGTTTATAGCAGCCCAAGATAGAGGTAGATATAATTCTGGGGGTTTATGGCAGCCCAAGATGGAGATACATGTAATCCTGGGTGTTTATAGCAGCCCAAGATATTGGTAAATGTAATCCTGGGGGTTTATAGCAGCCCAAGATATTGGTAAATGTAATCCTAGGGGTTTATAGCAGCCTAAGATATTGGTAAATGTAGTCCTAGGGGTTTATAGCAGCCCAAGATAGAGACATATGCAGTCTTAGTGGTTTATAACTGCCCAAGACGTTGGTATATGTGATCCTGGGGGTTTATAGTAGCCCAAGAATAAGTTGTTGATGATATTCGTCTATTAGGGAATTATCCTGAAAAACAAGGTTAGTTATATGCAGTGTCATGATGTATGTAATGCATTGCAAGACGATGTTCTTACCATAAATGAGAATGTTGTATGTCATGATATGTTGTAGATTATTTATGGACAAATTATGTAGTTGAAGCACATTAGTACCTTCATGTAACAACTGCTAGTTGGCAAAATAGATCCTTGTTCATTGTTGGGGTTGATGAAGACATTACTTCAAATCCCAATCGAGGAGAGTCGATCATTCGTCATGCTTTTTATTGAAGGATTAAGTTCCTAAATACCCTGACTGGGGATAAAAGAGATGGACATTCCTTCGATGTACTATCTGACCTGATGTCAACCCTTCTATGGGATAACAGGCTTTATTGAATTCTGTTGGAGAAGAGAATCTTCCTGGGGCTTTGTAGTGTTGGAAATACAAAATCTATTGGGGAAAAGACTGCTTGAAATAATTTTTTGGAACAACTCTGTAGAGATTACTCTGTGGGGATGAGCTTGTGGAGATCTGTTGAACATGAGCTCTGCTGGGGATTCCAACCTCCAAGAGTCCTTAGTAAATGCTATTATTGTAATTTTTTTGGTAAACATAAATCATATTCAAAAGCATATATTCATTCAAAATAACCAATGGATTCAGAACTTCTGATATTCTCGACTTCCCCAAGTAATTTTCTAGGAATTATCATGACTGAATCCGAAGACATGATATTGACACCACCTAATAATATTGGCACAGACAATTAATTTCCACAATCATTTTTGCTGAAACCCGATATCAAGGTAATATAATGAGAGGAATGTGTTTTTAGACTGTAGTCGATCGTGTACGCCTTGGGTAATGGTTAAAGAGCTTGCAACTGAATTTGATATGATTGGATTTGAAAAGAGAGTGTTGCCCCTAGCTGAGGATGAATTTTCCCAGAATGGAAGTATTTGAAAAGAGCTTACTCAAGAGAAATAAAAGAGATGCCTCATAATAATATGCCCCTGGCATCGTGAACTCGATAATGTTACCTCTGACAATTAGATGAGGAGACCCGCCCCTGGCTATTAAGAATCATTGAATGTGACCTGAATGCCCCAGGTGAATTGGACAATAATATGGCATGCCCCTTGATTGGAAGATAGTGACCATGCCCCTTGTATACATTGGCTTTGATCCAACTAAGTCAGGCCCAGGAAGCAACTTTGTCTGTCGGGAGGACTTAGGTTCATTGAATGTTCATCATGTAAGCTTCTCTGCTATCAAACACTTAGTTATATGCAAATAATGATATTCAAAATGCAACGCTTATGTATTTCTTGAATTTTTGAAAAATAATTATTTTAGCAAAATAATGTTTGTAAAAACTGTGATATTAACTCAAGATTTATAATAAGCCCTAAAGGAGTCAGGATACCTTTTTGTAGCAGTACACTTTTGAACAAACCATGCTTCAGTTAGGACTTTTAAAGCATTGTAACGTGGACTGGTTCACGGTTTAAGAAAGAAAGGATAAAGGCTCAAATTTTATTTGTACCCAACCCATCCTTCGTGATGTTCTTCAGTCTTATGTTTAGTTAACTTATGCATTGAGGCTCCAAAGGAGTTTTGGATTTGTAACACGGACATTTACGATAGTTCATAAACCAGAAGTTTATTTGAAAAGCCAGTCATATTTTTTTTTGTTGAGGATTTGTAGTGACCTCTTTTTATTTTGACTTTTTTATCCCTTCCTTTTTCCTGAACTGTTTGTTTCAAGATTACAGTCAGCGGGATGTCTCAATTTTTAATAAGTCTCCTTCTTAGATTTTGACTTAGTGAGCTTTTCTTTTGCTAGATATTGACTTTCAGACTTAGTGATTACAGGGAACCATCATTAGTTGTGTACAAAGAGGACAACTGGCATAATTGAGTTAACCGAAGAACTACCCTGCCCCAGGTTATGATTAAGGGTTTTAATTTGCGTGAGAATGAAAAATCCTACTTCATAGACTCAAAAGGGTTGACTAAGGATTAGCTTCCTTATATCTCCACTATTTAGTAATCGAAATGATGCCTTCACATCGTCAGCATAGTCTGTTCAAAAGCATATTTTATGAAATTATGGTATCGTCTTCGTCATCCTCCCTCTAAAGGCTTACAACTTTAACAAGAGTTAAATATCACAAAAGAGAAGTAATAATCATAGTTTAAATATAGTGAAACAAATTGATTAATTCAAAACAAACATATGCAATGCATTAACATAAAAACAAAATTTTGACATAATAGTAAGTTTTTAAGCCAACAAAAGAAATTATAAATGAAAATTCAAATGTTCTCAAAGCCTCCTCCTCTAAACTTGTCACTCCGGATGTCTGGAAGCTTCGATGTTTGATGGACGATAGAAGAATTCAATATGGTCTTCTGGCGTAACCTCGAGGACTCATTTGTCAATCAGGTCTTAAATCTTATTCTTCAATTCCCAACAATAATTAGTTTCATGTCTAGGACTATTGGAATGGTATGCATACCTTGCATTAGGATCGTAGCGAGGAGAGGAAGTAATGGGTCTCTGAGGAGGTTCCTTTAACACAAACTGATTCATCTCCAATAGGCATTGCAAAGTTTGCAACATTGGCGTGTTGATTTTGGTAAACTGTCTTTTATGTTCCTTGCATTGAGGCAAATTAACCCTATAAGACCTTTTTTGTTTAATCAAAAGACTATCAGTAGTAATATGTCTCTTTCCTTCTCTTATCCTCATCTTCCTTTCAACCAAGTCAGCTTGTTTCACCTGAGGTTGACTAATGATTAGATCCCTGACTCTGTTGTCTTGAAGTTTATTGACGAAGACTCTAGGCTCTTTTTTCCCCTAGGCTAAGTTTTGGATAAGAGCCACCTGACCATTTATCTGGATTATCATCTCTGCCATCTCGGCTTACAGTTGTTCCAACTGATCATCTTTGTTGTCTTTAAGATTCTTCTTTTTCATGTCCTTAGTGAGGAGGTCTTTCAAATCTTCTTGCACCTTGGACAAATTCAGGATCACTTCTTGAAATTGAGCATTCTGGGTCTTGAGATCTTTCATAGTCTGCTCGAGATCCATTTCTTTACTGAAATAAACAGCGAGAAAGTAAGAATTCTATCTTTGACAACCTGTCATGCAATGATATGGTATGTAAATGCATATGCAATGTTTTCAAGGACCATATAGGGTTTTAATTTGTCAAAAGAGGAAACAAAAACAAAACATTCTTATTAGTAAGTTTAAATTATAACTGCCTCTAAGGATTAAAATAAAGGAAACAACAAGAAGTAAATTGAAAAAACTAAGATTCCAAGGACTCAAGTATCCCATGGACACTTCCTCTTTGTGTTGAGATAGGCGTTAAGATTCTGTTCTTCATGAAGTTGCTTTGTTAGTTCTAAAACCTACTTTTCACTTGCATAGAATTTAGTCTCAAAAGTACCCCTTTCTTTCTTCAGTTGGATCCAAGATTTCTCTAGCTCTTCAAGATTGGTAGGCATGTTTGGATGGAGAATATTATAAGGAACATCTTCCTCATTACCAGGCTCTACAATCACTAGGAGAATGGCAGGATATGACATCATAAGACTTTGAGCACGAGATTAAACCCACCTAAGGTAAGGCTCTAAAGGAATAGAGTTCTTTGGTCCCATTGTTTGAGTTTCAATTTTATACACCTTTTCCCATGCACGTATAAACTTTTGACGATAACCTTGAGAATCATATTTATAGTTGAACATAATTCCCTGAATAATCATATCATGAGGACCTTTCCTTCGAGCGAAACCAAACTGGAGAAAAGCTAATGAAGGATTGTAAGTGATGCCTCCCATAATGCCAAGGAGTGGCACATTAGGGAATTCCCCATAATGATCAATAATAGTAAAGTCATCCTGAGATCGGGTACACTAGTAAATGTTTGTATGAGAGAGTGACATTATCCTTTGAGACCACGACATCCTTTTCTCATTCTTCAATATTGGTCTGGGAAGATGAGTATTGAACCACCTGAATAGTAGAGGCATGCAACACATGAGAGTTCCTCTTTTTTAGCAGTGCGAGTATGAAGTGAGTGCAGTATATCTCCAAACAAAGTAGGCACTAGGTTGCGAGACAGAAATATCTTGATTGCATGCACATCTATGAATTGATCTGGGTTAGGGAATATCACCAATCCATATATGAATAAAGCCAAGACATCCTCAATATCATAGTAACTCATAACATCAAGGAACAAATGAGATTTCTCAATCAAGAACTTAGCAAGAAGACCTTTGACTCCACTCTTTGTTACCCAATTAGACACAATATCTGACTTCTTCATATGTAAAGTTGTTGCAATAACGTCAGGCTTTGGAACATTCTCTAAACCTGTGAAGGGTAGCTCATCAAGGATGGGTAGATCGAGTATCTTTGAAAATATTCCAGTGTAGGTACCAACTGATAATTAGGGAAAGTGAAACAGTATTGCTTAGGATCAAAGAATTGGAACAAGACTCTCATCATGTCTTCTTCAAAACTTGAGGTAACCAATCTGGGTAGATAACCATGCCTTTTGGTGAATTCATTATTCTTGGGAATCATTGAGATCGATTCTTTAAGTTGGGCAGGAACCTTTACAAAGTTGACTCGGATGAAATCTTTGGTTGCCATGACCTGCGAAAAAGAACAAAGATAAATCCCTAGGTCATTGAGATGTTATGATGTCATGTTTAAAACAAGCAAGTGGAAAACAAAAACAAGTCACACAAGAGTCTCATGTTTAAAGGCTTGCATGAAGTCCATAGGTAAGTACCCTCCCCCATTAAGGTTTAATTGGGTCATCCTATCCTAGAATAGTAATCGAGTTCTAGGGATCTCAACATTATAAATCTTTCTTGAAGGCATTATTTTGATGCGACACTCAAGTGGCCGACCAAAACATCCTTAAAGTCAGATCACAATAAGTGTAGCTTCGAGTATCAACCAGTCTTTGGTCTAAATCCAAAGCCAGTTATCTCACTACTTTCTGATGGTCAAAGATGAGTCAATTAGGGTTCTAAAAGATTGTGACCACCATTTCAACTAGTTTGGTACATGCCAAGCAGTTTCCATGATCTATTGTCACTTACCTAAGGTATAACTAGATCCGGGTGTAGGATCTTTCTCACAGTAGCCCCAAGACAAAAACCCTTAAAAGTAAAGCATACAATTTAAACAAATTATAAAGTGAACTAATATTCTAAGGTAACCCCTCTTTAAATATAACTCCCCAGCAGAGTCGCCAGTTCTGTAATACGATGGGAGAACTGAATTTTCGTTTTTGTTTTCACAAAAATAATGTCACGGATAGCAAGATTTGCCACCGACTTTTCTTTTATCCAAATAGGAAAGGTGAAAAAGAACAGGAAAGACCTTGGTTTAGAGTTTTGAGTTCGGGGGGGGGGGGGGGGGTTATACAAAGGGAAGGTGTTAATACCCTTTGAATCCATGGTTATCCATGGGCTCTTAACTTCTTAGCTCACTTTGTTTTTTTTTTGAAAATAGTGGTGGTGTGTTTTGGGAAAAAGGCCCAACTTTATAATGATTCTCGTATAAATGTATACAAAGTGATTTTTTGAAAGATGTTTTGAAAGTGTGAGGTATAAAGAGTGTTTGTTTTGAAATTGTGAGCAAGAAGTTAAGGGATCCTACCTACTAAAGGTCATTCATGTTATTCTCCTCTTTCCTTAGAGATATGATTGTCCTTACTATTAATTAGTAATTAGTCTTATCTTTGGATGTAAGGGACAGGCGTAGGGTCATCGTATGGTCATAGAAGGCAACCTTGTAAATGTATCTTAGCAACTTGAAGGGACTATCATCATTTTTTCCGTAGGGTCATTGAGGGATGAGAGCATCTTTTCGTAGGAAACTCGAAGGGTCATTGAGGGACTATGATCTTTTTTCATAGGGTCATCAAGGGACGGGATCATCTCTTCGTAGGCAACTCGAAGGGTCATCGAGGGACTATGATCTTTTTTCGTAGGAAACTATGATGATTTATTCGTAAGCGTCTTTTGCTAAGATACCCCTACGTTCGAGGGACATGATCATTATCCGTAAGGCAACAAGAGAGGCTACCCTAAAGGTGCAAGTGTGCAAGGTGTGTCATTTTCATTTATTTTATCTTGGATTTAATGTTTTCTAAGTTGTCTTTAGTCTTATCATACAATCCTATTAGTCATACATCTAAGCAGTTTATAGGTGCGGAAAATAAAAATAAGGAAAATAAAACCCTAGACTATTACAAGGCCTTGCGGGAGTTATATAATTGAGGAGTGCAAAAAGTAAAATCCTAATTAGACTATTACATTCCATATGCAGTTACAAGTCTTTTTGGCACCTATACATTTTCTAGAAATCGTAAAATAATTGAAACGAAAAGATCAGAAGAATATTGAGTCTTTGAGATGAGAGGAGGATATTTTTTTTATTATGGAGAATATTTTTATATATATACTATTAGAAACATAAGAAATTAAATAAAAAGAATCAAATAAAATCACTGCAAATTTTAAAATAATAGAAAATAAGAAAAGTGATTAAAATAAAATCTAAAAAATATTAAAACAATGCTAAAAATCTAATAAAATCAAATAAAGAGTGCACAATTTTTTTTTCCAGATTTTTTTGAGAATATGGAAATAGAAAATAAATCAAATAAAATAGAAAAAAGAGGAATATGCGATTTTGAGGGTCAAAATTTTTAAGAATTCTATTCTAAAAGAGTACTGTTCTTCGATTTTTTTCTAAACTTCTGGAAAAAATTCGGAGTATATCGAAATAGTAGCACTTCCAAACTTACCTAATAGGCTGGAATTCTTATCACTACTGCAACCCTCAAATTATCGGCGGAAACTGATTACCGCAGATTAACCAACACTTAGTTCTCCAAGGAATAAGTAAAAAACAAAAGAAACGTCGTAGTTCTTTTAGATCAAGCTTTTTTTTTAATGAAATTTGAAAATATTTTAGGGTTTGTGGAGGAAAGGATTTCATGGTCTTAGCATGAGCATCAAGTGAGATTTATATAGAGGATGAATTAGGTCAGAGTTTTTGGGTTTTGGATCAAGAGATTTGACCTTGTATTCAAGTGGTGTTCAAAACATTCCTTATTTGAAAAATCACTCTTTAATCCTTTAATATATTGCATGAATGATATGATTCTTTCCATGAGTGGATTTTTTATTTCTAGAAGGCCCATGCGCCCTCCTCCCCTTATTTTGGCATTTTATTTAATTTATTTTCAATTTTAGTGAATAAAAATAAAAAATAAAAGAAATAGCAGCCACAAAAATTCCAAAACGGTCTTAGAGGTCCTTAATAAAGTCATGGACATGTCTAAACCCAAAAATATTGGCCATATAGTCCAAAGATCCAAATTTGTGCAATCGACATTTCATGCCATTTCGCAAAATTATCCAACCTGTGCAATCCATAACTTGCTCGATTTTCATCATATGGAGGAAATCTTGTACTTTTTAGGAACATCAAGATGTTCCCTACAAGTTTCATGTAGAACAACTTTCATTTGAAGCCTTTTTTTTTATTTTGTAAGTATATTTGAAAACAAATGTGTTTTTGTTGACTTTCAAAATGAACTGTAATATTTTGGCCTATATCTCTCAAATAAAGCATTTGTTTGGCCTTGGCCTTAGAGACACAAAGTTGTAGAGAATTGAATTTCCTTCAAAATGAGCTTTGGTTGATAAATTTAGGATCAAGTATGTGAAAGTTATGATTGGTCAAAGTTTAGTTGACTCCCCTTTAAGAAAACCCTAATTTAGTAACTTTTGACTTTTGATGATTTTGAGGTTTCTTTGATGAATCATGATCAACCCTTGATCAAATGATGGTTCTTACTTCAAAATCTTGATGTTGACAAAAAATCTTGAAGTTTAACTGTATGTTGACCACAGTTGGCTTTTTATTCAACACAATCGTCTGTTGATCATCTGAGAATTTGACTGACCAAACTAGTGAAGTAAGGCTTGAAACTTGACATGAGGATTCTTTGAAACATATGAGACACCATGACACACATTTGAGGCCATGGAAAACCTTTTTCCTTTGAAGAAAGAAAAACCCTAATTGTAGGACCCTTGTTTAGGAGGAGTGTATGTGTGATCATTCTTTGAGTTGCCTTGAACTTTTGAGATTCCCATGAGTGAGAGGAGACCTTTTGAGTTAATTTGTCTCAAATAGGTGAGGGAAAATTTTGGGGTAAAACATGGGGTGAAAGAAGATTTGATTAGTATGCTTCGTGAATATGTGGATGTCTTTGCTTGGTCGTATAAAGATATGCCAGATTTGGACATCGACATCGTTGTGCATAAGCTGTCGTTGAGGGAGGACTTCCCTCCAGTGAAACAAAAGCTTTGTCGAACTCGTCCTGATATGGTGATGAAAATCAAAAAGGAAGTTCAAAAGTAGTGGGATGCCGGATGCCTTTCCGTAACAAGTTATCTACCTTGGGTAGCTAATATTGTGCCAATACCAAAGAAAGACGGCAAGGTCCGGATGTGCATTGATTACCGGGATCTTAAAAGAGCAATTCCGAAAGATGATTTTCCATTACCTCACACTGATGTATTGGTTGACAACACCGCTTAGTTCTCAGTATTTTCTTTCATGGATGGTTTTTATAGGTATAATCAGATAAAGATGGCACCAGAAGACATGGAGAAGCAACATTCATTATCCCGTAGGGTACTTTCTGCTACAAAGTGATGCCTTTTGGGTTGAAGAACATCGGGGAAACTTATCAATGGGACATGGTAACATTGTTCCATGATATGATTCATAAAGAGATAGAATTATATGTGGATGACATAATTTCCAAGTCCATAACTGAGGAAGAACATCTGGTTAATCTTAGGAAGTTGTTCGAAAGATTGAGGAAATTTCATCTGAGATTAAATCCGAACAAGTGCACTTTTGGAGTGCGATCTAGTAAATTAAGGGGTTTCATCGTGAGTAAAAAAGGGATAAAGGTTGATCCTGCCAAAAGTAAAAGCAATATAAGAGATTCTTGTTCCGAGGATGGAGAAATAAATACATGGGTTTCTAGGTAGATTGAACTACATTGGAAGGTTCATATCTCACCTCACAGCCACTTGTGAACCTACATTCAAGCTGCTAAGAAAAGAGCAAGCGGTCTAGTGGAATGAAGATTTCCAAAGGTCTTTTGAAAATATAAAAGAATATTTGTAGGAACCTCCTATTCTGATGCCTCCAGTTCTAGGGAGGCCACTTATAATGTATCTGACAGTGCTTGAAGGATCCATGGGTTGTGTTCTCGGTCAACATGACGTGACAAGTAGGAAAAAGCATGCCATCTACTACCTAAGAAAGAAATTTAATGATTCTGAATCAAGATACTCAATGCTTGAGAAGACGTATTGTGCCCTTGCATAGGCTGCTAAGCAATTGAGACAATACATGATTACGCATGCAACCTTGCTGATTTCAAAGATGGATCTTGTCAAGTACATTTTCGAGAAAACAACAATGACCGAAAGAGTTTCCCATTAGCAGATGGTGCTGACTGAATACGACATCCAATACACTTCTCAAAAGGCAATCAAGGGAAGTCTTTTTTCAGACTATCTTGCACAACAACCACTGGACGATTATTAACCCATGCATTTTGATTTCCCTGATGAGGATATCATGTACCTAAAAGATAAGGATTGCGAGGAACCACTCCTGGAGGAGGGGCCAGACCCTGAATCCAAATGGAGTATGATGTTTGATGGGGCCGTCAATGTGAATGGACGTGGAATTGGTGCCATTCTTATTACTCTTGAAGGTTTTCAGTTTCCCTTCACTGCCACATTGAAATTTGGCTGCATCAACAATGAAGCGGAATATGAGGCTTGTATCATGGGAATAGAGGAGGCTATTAATCTAAGGGTTAAGACCCTCAATATATTTGGAGATTCAGCTCTCGTGATTAACCAGATTACTGGCAAGTGGTATACTCATCAACCTCACTTAATTCCATATCGGGATTATGCGAGAAGAATGTTGACATTCTTCATAATAGTAAAGCTTTACTACATACCACGTGATGAGAATCAGTTTGCCGATGCGTTGGCTACGCTTTATTCAATGATCAAAGTGATGTGTTGGAATTATGTTCCTAAGATTGACATATCCCAACTTGACATACCTGTGTATGTTTGTTTGTTGATGCAGTGTCGGATGACAAGTCGTGGTATCATGGTATCAAGTGTTTCCTGTAGAGTCAGTAATATCCAGCCGAGGCATCTTCCAATGATAAAAAGACTTTGAGACGACTTGCTGCAAATTTCTTCCTTAATGTTGATGGCGTGCTTTATAAAAGAAACTTCGACATGGCTTTACTTAGATGTATGGACAAACAGGAAGCAGACATGTTAATTCGGGAAATACAAGAAGGATCTTTCGGTACCCATGCCGGAGAACATGCAATGGCAAGGAAATTGTTAAGATCGGGGTATTACTGGTTAACAATGGATTCATATTGTTGTTCATACGCCCGAAAGTGCCATAAGTGCTAGATTTATGTAGGCAAAATGCATGTGCCCCCGAGCCCGCTAAATGTCATGTCATCTCCTTGGCCATTTTCCATGCGGGGCATTGACATGATTGGGAAGATTGAGCCTACTACTTCAAATGGCCATCGTTTCATCTTGGTCGTGATGGACTACTTTACCAAATGGGTTGAAGCAGTATCTTATGCCAATGTCACCAAGCAGGTGGTTACTAGATTTATGAAAAGAGATATCATATGCAAATACGGAGTGCCCGAGAGGATCATTACTGACAATGGTTCTAACCTTAATAAAAAGATGATGGCAGAATTATGACGGGACTTCAAAATACAACATCACAATTCTTCTCCTTACCATCCAAAGATGAATGGCACGGTCGAGGCGGCCATTAAGAACATAAAGAAGATTGTACATAAGATGGTTGTCACCTACAAGGATTGGCATGAAAAGTTACCTTTTGCTTTGCATGGGTACAAAACATCAGTAAGGACGTCCACTAGGGCAACACCTTTCTCACTTGTGTATGGTATGGAAGCTGTATTACCTATTGAAGTTGAGATCTTAATTGTAAATTTTTAGAGCCATTTTGGACACAATGTTTACTTCTGGTTGAGGTCATTTGAGGCCTAATTACACAATTTTTTCATGACCATTTGTTTATGTTGGATGACTTATTTCTCAAGTAACTTTGTGTGCTTCTTTCTTCCTTATTTCTAACATAGTTTGAGGAAGGCATTTATGCCATCCTATTAGATTCATCTTGCTTGATATCATAAGTCACTATTAGAAATTTATAGGTCCTTTGTCTGCAATTATAGGTCATCCATATGAGTTTGAGGCT
Organism: Lathyrus aphaca; assembly: GCA_963966055.1. Lineage (NCBI taxonomy): Eukaryota > Viridiplantae > Streptophyta > Magnoliopsida > Fabales > Fabaceae > Lathyrus > Lathyrus aphaca. The sequence goes on from OZ014523.1 coordinate 283,361,331, forward strand.
TGCTTGACTTACAAGTTCAATGTTTGTTCACATATGCTTCTTTTGACCTACTTCTCCACCTCCTTTCAACAATGATCTTGGTTGACATGTAATGTGATTGTTGATGTCATGCCATGACATTCATTTTCACCTCATATGATGTATGATTATGACGTTACATCATCCCATACATTTAAAATGCCATTCACTTCATATGTTGCCTCTTTGAACATGTTTGCTCCAAATACAAGCTTCTTTCTCCTCTAACCCTAAAATGACTTATGTTTGTTCACATGTGACAAATTTATACATCTAATCTTCATATAAACATGCCATATATCTTATGACTTTGGTAATTGAACTTCATCTTTTTTGTTCATGTTTGACTTGTATTCCAAGCTAACTCCTTTCTTATGAAACAACTTGTCTCACTTCTTCTCCATTTAATCTCTTGTACATGATCATTCATTCTCATGCTTTGTATGAATATTCATAGGCATTACATGACATTTATAATTTATGTTTGGTTCTGACTTTGACATTTAACCATACATTAGTACATGTTCATCTTGCATAATCACTCATTCTTCTTCAACTAACTTCACATTGAACTTCTTTGGTGTTTAGTGCTTAGTTTGGGCATAGTTTGTTAGTGTTTGATCTTATAACCCTAGAGTACATTATCAGGGTTTTGCTATTGACCTTATAGGTCTTTGATCATTTATGATCCTTTTTCCTTAGGATTTAGTCTTAGTTAACCTTTAGTGTCATTTTATGACTTGTTTGATCATTACATTGATTTTGCTTTCCTTATACTTTCAATATGCAATGTGTTTAGCTAACCTTTGTTTTGTAGGGGGTTATGGTAAGTCATGTGTATGGGTGGGATCCCCACATACAACTTATTCCTTCATCTCTTTACATTTTCAAGTTGTTATTGCCTTGGTACATTATGCTTTTCTTTCTTAACCTCATCATTTCCCTTTAGAAACAACTTAGCTTCTTTTGAGAAGTAGGTTGTCTTCTACCTCCTTCTTCTTGTTTTCTTCTTCTTTCCTTCTTTTCTATCCTTCTTCTTTATTAGGATAGAATTCAAACCACACTAACCTAGGATTACCTATGCATGTTAACTCTTAGGATGGTTTAGTCCCCCATTAGACTTTTACCTTTGGTTCTCCTTTGTTCTTCTCTCTCATCTTCAAACAAAAGGCTAAAACACCTAATAATGATTGAAGTAAATTATTGTGTTATGGACTTATTCCATGGGACACTTGAATCTATCCCATCTTGAGGTAATGTAAGCTTGTCTAGCATGATGTACAAGTCTAATCATGGGGTTTCATTCACAAAGAAAATCGTAAAACAATACTTCTTCACTTCAAAAGGCAAAACACTTAATGAAGGCCAATAGGATAGTGTTCTTGAGCCCTAATTATTGGAACGAAGTCTTGGGGATTTTCTCCTTACTTGGAGCTCTGAGGAATAGGACTTGAATACACTTTCCTATACAAACCTCGGCGAAAAAGCTTCTAAAAAACACTGGACAAACAATAAGCGTCTTTCCTTCGGGAATTCTTTTCTCATCTCAATCACTCCAAACGAAAGAACTTGTTTCTACTTGTCTATTTGCAAGATGGTAAACGCACTCGTGACACACGAGCCAGCAACACCTAAGCATAGACATAAGCAGTTCAATCTTAAAAAACACAAACAAATTTCCTCCCTAGTTAGGGGAGCTACGTCGACTCTGATTTTCATTTCCAGATGAGATACGTAGGTAGTGGGGTAGGGCCCATTCGAGCTGTCGTACCCTAAATTTTGACCCGGAGTTTTTTTTGTCCAAAAGTCAAAAAGGGACTCTTTTGACCTTTTAGACGGACTTTTGAATTTTTCGAGTTTTATTCTTAAATCTAATAATTGCAAAAGGGGCCATAAGTTATAAATATTTATCATAATTTTATGAATTTTTTTTTAACAAAAAGGGGTTATATCAGGTTAATTAATAAATATTATTATTAATTATTGAATATATTATTTTTGGTTTTAATAATATTATTACTAATATTATTTAGTTTTTGTTTAAAGTATCATTTTGGATTTTTTTTGTATCATTATGGGTAGGGATTTTGGTTTTTTCTTTTAAAATAAAAATATTTATTATTATTGTTATATTAATATTTTGGGATTTAATAATAATAATATTATTACTAATATTGTTATTTTGTTTTATTAAAATTGTTATTTGTTAAAAGTAAATATTTTGGATTTAATAATAATAATATTATTTGATTTTATTAAAATTGTTATCATTTATTAAAAGTAAATATTTTGGATTTCATAATAATAATATTATTTACTAATATTATTATTAGTTTTTTACTTACTATGTTGGGTTTTATTAAATAATAAGTTAAGAGGATTTTTTGGATTATATTATATTTTATAATTTTATAATTATTTTTTTTATTTAATATTATAATTTTATTTTTGGGTCAGATCTAAGCTCCTAACCCTAATTCTAAGATTATAAATAGGACCTCAGTCTCTCCTATTTCAGCACCCACAATTCACACAGAAAAAAAAACCTAAAAATTGTTGTTCTTCACATCGAAGAACAACAACAACTAAAATCCTAAAAAACCCCTACCGGTAACTATTGCATCTATGACAAAGAAAGAGGTAGAATTGGTGGCGTGAAGAGGCGGAATAGGAATTGGTGGCGTGAAGAGGTGGAATTGGTGGCATAAAGATCAGAGCAAAAGACGAAGATCAGATCAAAAGGGATTATTTTGCTCACCGGGGAAAACCTCCTCCCCGTAGGTTGGTTTTCTTTTAACCCGTATTTTTTTTATAGTTGGCATGTTGTTGTATGAATTATTCTTGATATTTAAATTGTATTATTAGTGTGAATAATTGTTAATTGGATTTTCGATTCTTAGTATTTTTAATTCAAATCACCTATTTTTTCTTTATACCATCTGATCTAATTTTTTGTCACTATTTACTTACATAAATAGGATTTTTACCAAATTTCATTTTATAAAAAAAGAAAAGAAAAACATAATTAAAATAATATTAAATAAATTTCTAACCAAATTTTAAATTAACTAGGATTTGTTTAAATTAAAATTGAGACAACGGTTAACATCTAAAAAAACACGTACTGTATACATGTATCACCACTAACCTATTGTCATTCTCAACCTCAACATTACTCATCACCATTAGAAACAAAACAACATTTTTAATCACACTATCAACAAATCATCGATAATAAACACGAGAATTAAAATTAAAATCATTCAAAATCAATTTTGAAGAATTCAAACAAATCTCAGAATTTTTTACAATAACAAAATCTCACATCTCAATAAAATTCCAAAAGTAATTTGTGAAAATTAATACTTAAGCATATCTGAATTTTCTTAATTATTGAGATTTAGGGTTTTAATGATTTTATGGGTCTTGCGCCCTAATTACTAATTGCACCTTATTTGAGAAGTCCAATTACTATTGTGAACTAAAATACACCCCTGGCAGGTTTGTAATTATTAAATAAATTAATTTCTTAATTTATTTAATAGTTAGGGTTTTTTTGTAATTAGGGAGACTAATTAGGATTAGGGATATAATTTTGTAAATTTAATGTTAAGGAAATAAATAATAATTACTATTTTAATTTTCTTGGGTTTATTTAGGGTTTTAAATTAAATAGTTATTTAATTCTTCCTATTTTAAGTAATTAGATTTATTCTACTTAATCTGAAATTATTTTTAAATATAAATGAGAGTTTAAATTCTGGATTTTTATGGAAATATTGTTTTTTGAGGATTTTTTAATATTTGGGTTTATGATTTGTTTTTTTAATAGGGGATTTATATAGGATTATCAAGTGAAATTTAAATATAATTGTAGATTCAAATTTTAAATGAAATTCTTTTTCTTTATTCCAATTAAATGAAATATATTGCTTTTAAAGGATTTCCATATATTTTTCTAGGAATAATAAGAACCGTTACTTATGTAGAAAAAAATTTAGCAACCATTTATTCCATAATTATTATTACTAACATTATTGCTATTATTATTAGGATAAATATTAAGTTAAGGAAATGTATCGTAATGAGCTGTTTTGTTTTTAACCATTATTTTAAACCTACTAAGTGTTTTCATATACATCCAATATTTTAATTTAATACCTTTAATTGATAAATAATTAATTGGATTATTTGGTTAATTAGCTTTTTGGTAGCTTAATTAAATTATAAGTAGGATCGGAAGATGGGGTGATTACTTAAAATATCTTAATACAATTAGGTATTAATTCTTTATTTAAAGTAATTTTAGTGTGATCATTAAGAATCATTTATTTTGGATTAATGGAAAAATAATGATAAAAGAAGAATATGATCAATTTAATAATGTCATATTTGGGTTATTAAAACTTATTTATTTATAATAAATGTGGAATTATTTATTTATTAATGAATTATCTGATTATATTTTTGGTCATTAGTAAATTTGGGGAGGCTTTATCGTAATCTATTTCTAAAGGTTTATTATTTATTATTTTTTGGATTTAATATATATTTTGGGGTTTATTTTATCTATTTTTAATTTTGGATTTTCAATTATATTTTGGAGTTTATTTGATTTTTGGGTTTAATTTTTTATAATAAATTGGAGTTGTTTATATATTGTTTGAATTTAATTTATATTTTGGGTTTTTATTATAATATTAAATTTAGTTTTTTCTTAATACTTTTTTTAAATAAAAAATGGTGGGTTTATTATTCTATAAATTTATAGTTTTATTTATAGTAATTGATGATTTGAGGTTATTAAATTCTTATAACGTGGGATTGTTACTTTATAAATTTGGGTTTATAAATTTAAATGGATTTATAATTTATTTTGGGGTTTATTTTAATTCAGGGTTTTGACTTTTTTTTATTACTATTTATTTACATTGATAATTAAATAATGGGGATTTAACTTGACTAATTTTATAATAAACTTATTTAATCAATTTTTATAATGGACTAAATTAAGGCCAAGGGATAGTATAATTGGAGTAAAATAGATGTTAATGAAAATTTAAAATTATTTTTATATATGAATCCTTCTAAGGATAGATTTTAAGGGGTTTTATAAAGGATATTTAAGGGGTTTTATTTGGGATTTAAGAAATTATTTAAGAGATATTTAAATTGGGGTTTTATAAGAAGTTAGGGGTTTTAAAATGATAATAAAAGGGGATTTATTTTAAGGGTTTAGAAATTTAGTTAAAGGGTAGGAAATGGATTATGATTAGGGTTTAGGGATATGAGAATTGAACTACGACGCTCTGATCCCTCTTTTGAGGGTACGTAGGCATAGGGTTTTTGAACAAATACCCTAGCGAGTACACTAAGGGATAAAATTAGGATTTTTTTTGGATTTATTAAATTGGAATTTATAATCATGGAATTTATAAAAACAAACAAACAACCCTAAGAAACCTAAAAAGGATCCTATTGGATACAATAGAAGTGAGAGGTGCCTAACACCTTCCTCCCACTTAAATGACTCCTGGACCTTATGATTTAGGTTTATCCTTATTTCCCTTAAAAAATAGGATGGCGACTCTTAATTTTTAAGCCGGCCGCGACACGAGCATTCTTTTAATTTCCTCACATTTTACGCCCTTTATTTTATTCTATCCAGTTCCAGTTAGCAGTTTTGTTCAGCATTAGTTTATATCTCACTCTTTGAAACAGTTCTAACAAGCGTGGATCCCGTCGGGTACGACGGTCGATCTGGGGTGCTAATACCTTCCCAGTTCATAACCGACTCCCGAACCCAGTCTCTTTGATTTGTAAGACCTTGTTCTTTCCTTTTCCTTTGGTTTGTGCAACATAACCTTTGCCATTCATTCGAAATAAAAATGTCTGGATGGCGACTGTACCTTTTCCGCGCCACTTTCGCGTTTGTACCAGGATGGAAATCCAAGGAGAGAAAAGGGGAAATTCCAATCTTTCAAGATTCTCCACATACCGAATCATCTTGAATACATGGGGACCTACTGGGCTTCCCTTAGCTAGCTTGGCTTGGAAAAGGGCTTTTTAAACTTCAAACCTTTCATGCCTTTCTTGCTCTTGATAGAGCATCTTCAGATTTTCGATCATATCGAACACTGCCATGTTTTCATGTTGCTTTTGCAATTAAGAATTCATGGTAGCCAGCATGAGGCAAGCATTTTCATTGGCATCATCGACATGCTTCTTATATGCATCTCTTTCAGCCTTAGGAGAAGAACTAGGAGGTTCCTCATTAGGAACATGTGTCACTAAGACATACAACATTTTGTCATGTTTGAGGACAATCCTCATATTTCGGTGCCAATCTAGAAAATTTGTCCCAAACAACTTTTCCTTATCAATGATTGATCGAAAAATGTTATTAGATGTGTTTGTTGTCATTGGGATCTACAAAATAGAATGTAAATATATAATTATCATTAAAATAACATATTTAATTAGGCCTTTAATTAAATATGCTCCCACTGTTTTACTCAAAACAAATGACCCTCATCATTTGATTCGGAAAACCCCGTTGGAAGATTTTCTAGTGGATCGAGATCCATATTTCGCTTTGTTTTAAGTCAATATGTAATACCTAAAAAATTTCCCTCTCATATTCATGGCATTTAGCATATCACATTGCATACTTAAATTCATAGTATGACCTAAAGCATTGCATCATAACCATCAGGGTTGAGGCACAAGGTTTGTGATCAATGGTTGAAGCAGTTGATGACTATCCAAAGATAATAAAAATGCAACATGACTTCCCAAAATTTTGAAAAGGGTTCACAACATCCCATAATTCTTCATTTGAGGCTATAAGTCCTAGAAGGAAGTGAATTGATCAAAGGATTCAAGCAGTGCAACATCTCCTAGCAAAAAAGGGACCAAATTAGGGTTTCTGATTAACTGAGCTCCCCAAGGAATTTTGATCCAAACTTGATTTCATGGTTTTCTACATGATATTAAGTATTTAGGGTTGCTGTTTCATCCATGAAATAATTTTGGAAGGTCTTCAATTGTTCAGTTGATTGAAAATCAAGGAATTGGGGAAAAGTCAACCAGGTTGAGTTAAACGTCAACTCCTAACTTTTTGAGATCAAATTCATGAAATCAAGGTCACAAGGAGCCTATGGACTAAATTTGATCAAGAAATAATGGAGGAATCATGAAAAATCAAGAAAATCAAAACTTAGCATTTTTGGAAAATTAGGGTTTCCAAAAATGGCAAGTTTTGGCCATTTTGCAGCCAACTTCAAGAGAGGTCTTCTCCCAAAATAAAAGTCAAATGAAAATTCCACTTGGTCTGTTTGAAAGAGGGCATCTTGAGCTTCAAATACATAGGTGGAACATGTCCATAATATTAAAACTGAAGAAGTTATGATTATGCAAAGATTGGACAAATGAAGGCAAAAATTAGGTCATGGGCAAGGCAAGGCAAGCCAGGCGCGCGTGACTTGCCAAGCATTTTGTCAAACAGGTGGAAGACAAGAATTAGAGCCATTTTTCTTCAACAAGATGACCTCAAATGGAAAATCTTCCAACATCAAAGTTGTTCCTTGCCATGTTTGCTACAAGTTCCATGTTTGCCAAATTTCTATTTGAGTAAGTTTTCATGGACATATGAAGGGTCAAAGAGGAGAGGTTCAAACTGAAAATGCATAGGCCATTTGCCCTAGGCATGCTAATGTTGTGCAGGGAAAAAATGCAGCCATGAGGCATTGACTTCAAGGCTATCTTTAAGTGACTTAGAAGCCTTGTTTCATCATGTACCAAACCCCAAACTTGTTCTATGCATCTTCATCTTCAATTTGAGCACAAATATTGCATGAAATGATGCCTTGGCCATGAAGAAAGCTCCCATGGAAGAGCATTGTAACAAACTGTTTTTCTTGTGTAGTAAGGCATTGCATTATGCATCAAAACTTCAGTTCAGCTCATCTTATTTGCACTGTTCACTATGTTATAGTCATAATACATTGCATTAGAGGGAGTATGATCTCATGACTGCTTGTACACCTCACTTGCCATGCATCACCATTCAAATTCAATCCAAGTGAATGAGATTAAACATGTTGCACTTCTTGATCAACTCAGCTTCATTGGATTTCCACCTCACCATAACAAATGTGTTCCTCATTGCATATGATTAAGCTCGAGCCCATCAATCCAGCATTGCATCACTTGCTTCAAATTCATTTTGCTTCAAACTTATTGCATAAGGCTGCAATTGTGTGCAGGCTTGACCACACTAGTTGCCATAGAAAGCAAGTAAATGGAGAGCTAAAAACAACTGTTGCCAACTGATCATGCCTTTCAGCTTCATTGCATCACATTAATCTTCACCATAACTGCCATGTTTCTCTCCACATGTGATTGAACTCGGACAGAGGAAGACTCTAGGAGGTTCAGCTGGCATAACTAACTTTCATTCCATTAACCAACTTGACTCAGCTATAACTAAACCAACTCAATTAACCATGCAACTAATCATGGTTCTAACTGCTAACTAAGGGTGGTTAAAGGTATATATAAAAGTTGTTCTAGTTGAATTTCACTGGGGGAACTTTCATTTTTTCTCGAATTCCATTTCAAAATCATCTATGTTCTCTCTTTGCATATTGAAGAGTTCATCAGCATTGTTCTCTCCATTATTCTTCATCTTCATCAACATAAGAAGATCTTCATTCATTTCTCATGATCTGCAAAGTTTGATCACTATCCATGGAAGAATTCAGCTGGTAGCTACTGAATTGCACCAATACAAATCACTGCAATTTGCTAAGATCTTCATCTACAACATTGCAATCCTCATCAAGTCATCATCAACATATTGATCTGCACTGTTTCCATGGATCAAAAGCATTGAATATATCAAGCTCTGAGTTCTGCAACATCTCTGCATTTTTCAAACTGCACCAGGATTCATCATCAAGTGAGTGTTTATTTCACTATGAAGCCATTCAAAACCAAGCATAGAGTGCATTGAAGTCTCCCCTCTGTTTTTCTCCAACTTTGAACTTCTCTGCAACTCAGGTTCTCCTTCAATATCCATTTGCGTGTTTTCACTTTTTCTTGATGGATTTGTGTTTTCTGAATCTTACTAGAAGCAATGCTATCACTGGCTAGTTGATAGGCCTCTTACAAGCTTAGATTCAATTTTTAGGCATGAATTTGATTGCTTCGATTTGGGTTATTCTTGAGTGATAAATGGAAAATAAGATTGGATTAGTGAAGTAGGAAGAGAGACGAGTGTTTTTGTGTCCTTGATTTTCGTTTTCATGGAGTTTCATGATGAGCCCTATCCAGGGGTCATCGGAGAAGACAATCGGAAATCTCCTTCGGTGACCGGCATAGTGCCCTAATATTTATCACAAGATTAAGTCATGGCCACACGATACTCTCCATCAAACGCTCACAAACTTGACACCACATTTAAAAACATGTGCTTCTCATGTGCCATAATCTGGACTTAAATCCTCCGCCTACTATACGCACCCCCCTTTCAGCCCAACCCATTTCATTTCAGTGTAATTTCCTACTAAGTGCACCCCTGCTTCAATTTCTCATTCTTTTATTTTTCATTTTATTTTCAATTCCATTTTGATTTTATAAAAATATAAAATGGTGACAAAAAAACCCAGATAAATTCATAGGTGATCTTGAACATTTTTCCTAATTTTTCATATTTTCTAATTCCATTTTTCTTTTATTTTTGAGTCAAAAATAATTTCTCAATTAATTTCTTTCATATTTTCTTCATTTCTGACCAATCACTTTGTTCATTTTTTTCCTCCCAAACCTAAATTGATATGAAGTCCATTCATTTTTCCTTATCCAGAGGACTCATCAAAGACCCCAAAAATATTTTTATCATAATTTTTAGGTCATATGTGGTATCTTTTTGGGGCCTTTGTTGGAGCTTGTACGATTTAAACCCTAATCCACTTTGAGCCCTTGTTTGAATTGGTACAAATGTGAATTCTTGTTGGACTTTTTAGAGGTAAGTCACCTTCTTCCTTGTGATCTTAGATGTCAATTTCTATAATTTTTTAATGTTTTTTGATATTTTTCCAAGTATCTTGTACTAAAAGTCATATTTTGGTCCTTTTTCTCACTTCCTTTTGTTCAAATTTGTTAAGGCATTTATGTCATTCATTTGAGGTCACAAATGTGAGTCCCTTAGGTCTTATTAGAGGTCATTGAATTTTGTATATCCATTTTAAGTCACCACCTTTTGATTTTTGTTGATTTCTTGATCCATAAGTCACATATATGTTCATTTGCCCTAATTCTTCTTCTCTTTCCATCTTAAGACTTCTAAAACTATCTCATGAGTATGTCAACCATGTTATATCATTGTTATGCATCTTATAAGTGTTCCATAATCATATTTATGCATTTACTTCATCCCATAAGTCTTCATGTTTCATTTAGTCTCACATGACACCCTAAAACTCCAAAATCAAACTTGTTGGTTCCTTAACCCTAATGCCTTCCATACCATTTCATGTGTGATTATTTTGTGAGTTCAAATTTCATTTTAACTTTTCATCAAGTCCCTGGTTTTTGTATGGGAAGTGCAAATCCCTTTGATCATGTTTGACTTTATTCTGAGTCCTTTTCTTCATTTGAAACTCCATGTTCATTTTTTCTTATTCTCACTTCATTCAACATAGTGTTTGAATCTCTTTCACTTGAATCTCTTTGCTCCCATTTTGTTTCACATCAGAAGACACTTTCAATAAGTGTAAGCTCCTGGATTTTACATTTACCTTTGACTTCATGCAAGTTTACCATGCTTAACCATTTAAGTTTCTCATATGACTTCACCTTAACTCCTATTAGGGTTTAGCTTCATTTTAGGGTATAATTTGAAGTTATACATCCTTATGGCTTTATAATACTTTAGTATGAGTTAGCTACTGACTTTAGAAGCTTGTTATCATATAAGATTCCTTAGCTTTAGGTCTTAGCCCTAGAAGTTCATTAATGCTTTTCCTTAGCTTGTATGAGCTTTGTTGAAGTTTTGCCATGCTCTACATGTTCAAATTGCTTTATCATGCTAAGTTTTGTTTTATGGGGGGGGGGAGATTTAGGTAAGCATTACTTCATTCCTATATCTTATGCATTTTAAATATGTTTGCCTCAGCACCTTATGCTTTTCTCTTAGACTTTCCCTTTCTTTAGAGACAACTTAACTTCCTTAGGAAGTAAGTTAGTTTCTAACTCTATTTTCTTCTTTTCCTTCCTCTTTAGGATTAGAAAACCTCACAAACTATTAGGACCCCCTTTGGTATATAAAAATGACTTAGGGTTGTGTCTTAGTCCCCCCCTTAATTTTTTCCTTTTTCCAATTGAGTCTTCTTCTCTCATCCTCAAACAAAAAAGCAAAAAGATACTTAATAAAGGATTGAAATAGTCTCTTGTGTATAACCTTATTCTATGGGGCACTCATATTCATTCCATCTTGGAATAGTATGGGCTTGTCTAGCATGGTGCACAAGTCTGACCACGAGACTATCTTCACAAAGAACGCATAAAAGACATTTCTTCAAAAGCTACAAAAACATGTAATAAGTTCAACAAGCTAATGAACATAGACCCTAATGCTTGGAAACAAGTCTTAGATAAATTCTCCTTACTTGGTGTGCTTGTTCTACTATTCCATCTTGGAATGTAGTAGCAAGTACACATTCCATGGGAAAGAGTTTGAATTCACTTCCTTGTGCCAAATTCATAAAAACTCTTAAAAAGCAAACAACAAACAATAAGCGACTTTCCTGCGGGAATTATCTTCTCACCTCCTTCATTCTCCACGCGAACTTGCGATGACTTGTCTCATTTGCAAGACGGTAAATGCACTCGTACCAGACAAGCCTGCAACACCTGAGCATAGACATAAGCAATTCCAGCGTATAAGAAACACAAATAAATAGTTCCCACCCCGAGTTAGGGGAACTACGACGACTCTGATCCTCATGTCCCGATGAGGTACGTAGTGAGTTCCCGTTCGAGCACATTCTTTATTTTCCCTACATTTCCCTCTTGCTGTTAGATGAGCTCGTAACCGGGGCTCGAGTGGACCTTAGGACTTAGAGTGGTTCCAATTTGGCTTCATGGCAGTTTGCTATGTTGGTAGTAGTGAGTTCCACACCCAGACTTGCGACCTTCTAGGGAATGTATTGATACCAGAATCTTTCTAGGGCAATACACAACCTTGATAGTTATGTGCAGTCAGGGGACTGATCATTGAGAACCTTTGTGGAAACACCCCTCTCCAGTGATGACAGTGGCATACCACATTTGTTGGCAAACCCACTCGCATCTGAAGGCCCACTGGGAACTCTAATAGGATGGCCTGGTTCTCTCATAGGAATCCATTTAAGGAAAATTGTTCGTATGACGATAGTATTGTACCTTTCAGGATGAATGTACTATTGTTTCTCGATTCAGTGCTTGAAGATGGGGACTTATGAGGGATGCTTGTTTCCTTGGACTCACCTGAGACCTCCCTGAGTAGTACATAATGCTAAACCGATTCCCTGATTTGGTCATGAGCCATTTCTCAGAAATGGTGAACTTATTATTGCTATTCGACTTTGAGAGTCCTTGATGTTGACCCGAGTAGCACACCCGTGAGATTGGGAGGGTTTTACTGGTTTGCAGGAACCTTAACCTTCAACACACCGACTATGCCAGTATGATTCAGTACTATGATCTGCTCTCTTACACTTTGATTCTGAGATTTGAACCTCTGATCAGGGAGATGATTATTTTGATGTGGTGATGTTGTGACCCTGCACATACACTTTCTTATATGATTGACATTAAACAGACACATCATTGATCACATGCATCTCCTTGCATAAGCATCATGGCATCATTAATCATATGTGTTCTTTTTATTCTCAGGGTTCATATTACTCCCAATTCCCGGTCGCACTGCTATTTCAAGATGGAAACTCTAAGGAAGAAGAATGTTCACTACACTTTCCGGCAACCAGAGACAGAGGGTATTCAGAAATTGATCAGCCTAATTAATGACAAAGTTCTAGATGACTTCAAGAGAGAGTATGGAAAGATCTTGGAATATGTGAATAAACAGACAGTTTATCAAAGGGACAACCTGCACTCCTTGCTGCAATTTTATGATCCATAATTGCGAGTCTTTGTGTTTCCAGATTACATTTTGGCACCTACCTTGGAATAGGTCTCCAGCATCATGAATCTTCCCATCAGAGAAGGTATGCCTTATTATGCTTCAGAGAGGATCCCTCCCTATGAAGACATAACTGGTGCCTGTCACTTGAGTATGCTTATATTCAAAATGGGGCTAGAAGCTAACAAGGGTAAGGGGATCTCCTTGGATTTTATCATCACAAAAGCTCATGTTATGGCATTGGGAAACAAGTGGGTAGAATTCAGGGCATTGCTAGTTGTGATGATATATGGGATAAGTTTGTTCCCAGGAGAGAAAGGGTTAATCAACATGGAGGCTATTACTATCTTTGTCAAGAGGAATCCAGTGCCTACATTGCTTGGTAATTTCTACTATAGGGTCCATTATAGTAATGAGAAGAGGAAAATATATGTCAACTGTTGTGCTCCTTTGTTTGCTGACTGGTTTGTATGGCAACTCCCAAAATTAGGACCTTTCCAAGACTTGAAACAAGCTTGGAAGTGGTCCAAAATATTGATGGGCTTAACCTCAGACAACATATCTTGGGGGTGCAATAGGGACCTATTAGGAAAAGAGATTATTGTTAGTTGTGGCTCTTTCCCCAATGTACCCTTGCTGGGAAGAAAAGGGGGAATAAACTACAATCCTTCATTATCAAGAAAACAGTTCGGTTACCCTCTGAAGGTCCTACCATCAGTTGAAGAGGTAGTTGAGCATTCGATGGTTCAAAGGTGTCAGTGTTCAGAGAAGTGGAGTTGTCTATCAGGGTAGGACCATAAGTCTTCAATGCTACTTTCTATGTTATGGACATTCAGCCGGCCTATAGCTGCTTATTGGGGAGACCGTGGATTCATTCGGCAGGGGCAGTATCCTCCACCCTTCATCAAAAGCTAAAGTTCGTGTGGGAAGGGAAAATCGTAACAATGTCAAGAGAAGAAGACATCTTCATTAGCCTCCTAGCCTCATTCAAATACGTGGAAATGGATGGAGAAATTGTCGAGACTCCCTGTCAAGCTTTTGAGCCCGTCAAATCTGAGAATGCATCAGCTGCTTTATCTGAAGACCCGAAGAAAGGAGCTTCTATAGCTTCTTACAAACAGGCCTTGGAGGTGGTAGAATCAGGTGCAAAAGAAGGATGGGACCGGAAAATCGAGATCCCGGAATAGAAAGACATGTATGGGGTTGGCTACTAGCCTGGTCGGTCAATGCCTGGATAAAATACTAGTGGTTGGAAAGGCCCAATCACCTTCACCAGTGATGGTTGGATTGATCATGGTAATGTATGTGTTGCACAAGAGGATATGACTGACAGTGAATGCGATATTGATGAGTGGGTTAAGCCTTGTGCTCCAGGGAAACAACTCAACAACTGGTCGACGAAAAAGCTCATCTTTGTCACTCGGCTTGAAGAGTAATAGTTCTTTATGTTTTTTTCCTTGTATTCAAGCCCTACGCCTTATCTGGGGCGTAAGGACTCATTGTAAGGGTTCTTTTGTTCATAATGTGATCTCATAATCATCAATAAAGCGGACATTTTTGCATTCATGACATGTTGCTCCTTGTTCTTTCATTTTCATTTTTATTTTTGTTTTGGAAAATACAAATTTCATTCAAAATAAATGGCAATGTTTTCACATCTCAAACCGCTTCTAAAATCTAGCATGAATCATCATTCATGCAGATGCTCATCCTCGGGTCTCATCAATGACGACCTTGCTATGGCTCAGTATGACTTCGACAATCCAATTTAACTAGCCGACGAGGAAGGTGAAGAAGATTGTGAACTGCCCGAAGAGCTAGCCAGGTTGCTTAAACAAGAGGAGAAGATGATTCAGCCACATGAGGAGGCTATTGAAGTGATAAATCTGGGTACTGAAGAAGACAAGAGAGAGGTAAAGATTGAGGCTGCATTAGAAGAATCCATCAAGAGTCGTCTAATTGTCATGCTTCGAGAGTATGTTGATGTCTTCGCCTGGTCTTATAAAGATATGCCTGGATTGGACACTGATATCATGGTGCACAAACTACCTCTCAGGGAAGAGTGCCCACCTCTAAAGTAAAAGTTGAGACGTACACGCCCTGACATGGCCATCAAAATTAAAGAGGAGGTGCATAAACAGTCTGACGCCGGATTCTTGGCTGTAACAAGTTATCCCCCATGGGTCGCAAATATTGTACCAGTCCCTAAAAAGGATGGTAAGGTTAGAATGTGCGTCGACTATAGGGATTTGAATCGGGCCAACCCTTAAGATGATTTCCCTTTGCGTCACATTGACGTGCTAGTTGACAATACCGCTCATTTTTATGTATTCTCTTTCATGGATGGCTTCTCGGGCTATAATTAGATTAAAATGGCGCCAAAGGACATGGAAAATACTATGTTCATTATGCCTTGGGGCACCTTCTGTTATAAAGTTATGTCGTTTGGTCTGAAGAATGCTAGTGCAACCTACCAACGTGCTATGGTGACACTATTCCATGATATGATTCATCACGAGATCAAGGTCTAAGTTGATGATATGATAGTGAAGTCACAAATAGAAGAAGAGAACCTAGTCAACTTAGCCAAGCTGTTTAACAGGCTTCGGAAATTCAGATTAAGGTTGAATCCGAACAAATTCACCTTCGGGGTGCGCTCCGGTAAGCTGCTGGGCTTCATTGCCAGTGAATGGGGAATCGAGGTCGACCCTGCAAAGGTAAAAGCCATCCAAGAGATGCCTGAACCAAGAAGTGAAAAAAACGTACGCAGTTTCTTAGGGAGATTGAACTACATTGCACGGTTCATCTCGCACCTAACAGCCACGTGTGAGCCTATTTTCAAGCTTCTGAGGAAGAATCAGGTTGTCAAATGGAATGACGACTGCCAACAGGCCTTCAAATGAATCAAGGAGTACTTGCAAGAACCTCTGATTCTCATGCCTCCAGTGCCGGGGAGACCCCTAATCATGTACCTCACCGTACTCAAAGGATCAATGGGATGTGTGATGTGTCAGTAGGACGAGTCTGGTCGAAAAGAGCATGCCATTTATTACATTAGCAAAAAGTTTACCGATTGTGAGACACGTTATTCACTACTCGAGAAAACTTGTTACGATTTGGCATGGTCTGCTCGCCAGCTAAGACAGTATATGCTGACTCACACCACTCTCCTAATTTCCAAGATGGACCCTGTAAATTATATCTTCGAGAAGCAGGCTCTAACAGGAAGGGTAGCCCGATGGCAGATGATCCTGACAAAATATGATATCCAATACACCTCAAAAAAAGCAATCAAAGGGAGTGTATTGTCAAAGTATCTGGCCCAACAGCCAATTGACGATTATCAACCCATGAAATTTAAGTTTCCGGATGAGGGCATCATGTTCCTCAAGTTGAAAGACTGTGAACAACCACTTCTGGAGGAGGGGCCAGACCCCGAATCCAAATGGAAATTGATGTTTGACGGAGCTGTGAACATAAACGGAAGCGGAGTAGGTGTTGTCATCATCTCACCAGAGGGGGTCCATATTCCTTTAACTTCTCGGCTAACATTCGAATGTACCAATAATGAAGTAGAGTATGAAGCTTGCATCATGGGGATCGAGGAAGCGATCGACTTGCGAATCAAGAACCTCGAGATCTTAAGAGATTCTGCTTTGGTCGTCAACCAAGTCTATGGCAAGTGGCTAGTTCATCAACCTCACTTGATTCCTTACAGAGACTATACCAGAAGTTTGTTAACTTTCTTCACCAAGGTTAAGCTTCATTATATACCACGAGATAAGAATCAGTTTGTTGATGCTCTGGCAACTTTATCATCCATGATCAAAGTTTGTCAAGAAAACTACATGCCTAGAATCATGGTCTCTCGTCTCGAAAGACCTGCCTACGTCTTTGCAGTTGACGGTATTGAAGATGATAAACCTTGGTATCATGATATCAAACAATTCTTGAAGTCTCAAGAATACCCGACTGGGAATCCAATAAAGACAAGAAGACCCTCAGAAGGCTAGCAGGTGGATTCTTCTTGAATCAAGATGACGTGCTATACAAGCGAAACTTCGACATGGTCCTGCTCAGATGTGTGGATAGACACGAAGTAGACTTGTTGATGCAAGAGGTTCATGAAGGCTCCTTCGGTACCCATGTTGGAGGGAATGATATGGCAAAGAAGTTGTTAAGATCGGGGTATTATTGGATCACCATGGAATCCGATTGCTATAAATATTCCCGAAAGTGCCACAAGTTCCAGATCTATGCTGATAAGGTCCATGTACCTCCAAATCCATTGAGCTTCATGTCTTCATCTTATCCGTTCTCCATGTGGGGCATTGATATGATCGGCAAGATCGAGCCAATAGCTTCCAACGATCACTGCTTCATCTTGGTTGCTATAGACTACTTCACGAAGTGGGTTGAAGCGACATCTTATGCTAATGTTACCAAGCAAGTGGTCTCCCGATTTATCAAAAGAGATATCATTTTCCGGTATGGAATTCCCGAGAGAATCATTACTAATAATGATTCTAACCTCAACAACAAGATGATGGCTGACTTGTGCCGGGATTTCAAAATCGAGCATCACAACTCTTCGTCGTACCGCACGAAGATGAATGGCACCGTCGAGGCGGCCAACAAGAATATTAAGAAAATCATTCAGAAGATGGTTGTGACATATAAGGATTGGCATGATATGCTACCGTTTGCACTACAAGGGTACCGAACGTCTATGTGTACCTCGACAACACTAACCTTAGGACATCCAAGCATGACAACTCTTAGTATTTTTTAGTTTCCCTTAGACCTTTACCTTTTGAGTCCTTTCTCTCTCTCTATCTCTCTCTCTCTCACACACACACACATCTCAAAACAAAAGCTAAAAAACACATAATAAAGGTTGAAATGACTTATTGTGCCATAGCCTTATTCTGTGGGGAACTTGCATCTATCCTATCTTGAGGTAAGTGAGCTTGTCTAGCATGATACATAAGTTTTCAACATGAAGTTGTTTCATAAATAATCTAAAAAACTCTTCTTCACCCAAAAACAACAAAAACACTTAATAAATAAAGTAGGCTATTGTGTTTGGGCCTCAATCTTTGGAGGGGATCTTCTCCATACTTAGGTGTGTTTCTTCTTCATTCCATCTTGAAGTGATGTAAGAAGTACACAATCCATTGAATGAGACTTGAATACACTCTCCTATGCAAATTCTCAAACAAAAAGCTTCTAAAAAACTTCAACAAACAATAAGCGTCTTTCCTTCAGGAATTATCCTCTCATCTCCTTCACTCTAAATGAAAGAACTTGCCTCTACTTGTCTTTTGCAAGACAGTAAGCGAACTCGTTCTAGACGAGCCTGCAACACCTGAGCATAGGCATAAGCAGTTCAGTCCCTAAAACACAAACAAGTTATTTCGGTCTTATTGAGTCGAACTACGATGTTCTAACTTTCCCATTCACTGTGCCAAACAATACCTTAGACAACGTTTTTTTGTCCTTAGACAGTGCTTTAAAGCGTTGTCTAAACCTGCGCTGCTAAAGGTTTAGACATCGCTTTAGTTAATGATAAAAGCGTTGTCTAAAGGGGCTTTATACAGTGCTTTTATTGTCAAAAGCGCTTTCTAAACCCCACTTTAGACAATGTTTTATGCCTTTTTCTCATATACCTTAGACATCGCTTTTATTTTATTTTAATGGTATACCTTAGACAGTGCTTTCACTAAAAGCGCTGTCTAAACCCCACCTTAGACAGCGCTTTTAGTGAAAGCGCTTTCTAAACCCCATCTTAGACATCGTTTTCCCATGAAAGCCCTGTCTAAGGTATACGAAAATTTAAAAAAAAATTCCTTTAAAAAGCGCTGTCTAAGGTTGCCAAATTATAGGCACCTATTTTTATCCACTTTTTCACCTGGTTTTTAAACCAGAATTTGTACCTCTTTTCCAATCCATAATTTTCACTAAATTATCCTATTTAAACCTACTAATTTAGGCACCGATTAATAGATACAAAATAATCGGATTTTCAATCACCAATATCTACTAAACAATTCATACAATCGTACCAATTTATGAACCAATTTAAATAATATAAAACATATACTATAACCAATATCTAAGAAACAATATTAACGAAACAATTCATACAGTTCAATTCATCCAACTATACATTTTTGGTTCAAATGAAATTCTACATAAACTAAAATGTGATAACACTCCGAGCTATACATTTTCATCCAGTTGCAACTATACTATAACTTGAAACAACACAAAAATATTGTAATTGATCAATTAAAACAAGTCATAATCAATATGTCTATAGTTACATACACATACTCAAAAATTTCTTCAATTAAAGTAAGAGTACAATATACCTTATAACACATTTAGTCCCATAATGAATTGACACCATTCCTCTTTAATTTCATCCAAATGATTACTTGAGTAATACGTGTAACACCCCAAATTTGCCCTCCTGTTTCTAACATAATCCTCATGTCATAATCATCATAAGCATGGCATATCTTTAGCATCTTTGCATAGAAAAATGAAGCATAACATTCTCATGTCCAAGCATTGGGCATATGATCAACCATTGGTGAATTTTGAAGCTTTACAAGTCAAAGCAAGAGGTTAAGTGACGTTGGCCAAGTCTCACAAGGTTTTCTTATGTCTTATACAAGCTCAAGATCCTTTACAAGAGCCCAAGAGGTTGGGAGATTACCAAATGATCCAAGGAAAGGCAAGCTCCTACACAGATGACCCCAAATTAGGGTTTCATGTTCAAGCAGGGATTCTTTGTGACTTTGGCCATTTCATGTGGGCAAAGTCCTTCATATGATATGAGAATGCTATGGATGAAATTTGGTGAGAAAACTCATTGAGAAAGGCAGTTATTTCATCAGTTGCTTGCATAAGAAGAAATTGGTCAAACTGATTATTTGAAAAGTCAACTGTGGCAATTCAAGGGTTCCAATCCCATTTTTCAAGCCAAAGGATGTCCTTAAGGTCATATAAGAGGTTTGGCAAAGTCAAAAATCAAGAAATTAGGGTTTTGGCAAGAGTTTCTATTTTGGGAAATATGGCATATAACTAAAGTTTCCAAATTTAGTAAGTTTTTGCTTAATCTTCAAGCCATTTTTTCATGACCAAAATGATCTCAAATGGAATTTTTTTGAACATGAAAGTTGTAGGAAATTGTCTCCCATTTCTAAAAAGTACAAGAACATGATCATAGCCCTCATGGTTTAGAAGTTATGGCCATTGGAAGTTCACTTATTTTTAAGGTTTACCTTAAAATTCAAGTTTCTACCAATGAGCAAAAACTCATGTATCTCAATTCCAAGCTATTTTATGTGCAAAATAGGATCACTACATCACTATGCATGGCATGAGGAATGATTGGCTCAAGAAAAATCAAGAGAATCGTGCATGGTATGCATGGGATCACATCATGTGCAAATATGCATAAGCATGGGAAATGCATGATCAAGTCATCCAATGGTCAAGATTAAAAGGATTAGGGAACAAGTAACTCAAGTGGAATCAGCATGTGCAAAGGGAATGAAGGATGCACGAGCCAAGCATGAGATCACACACTTCATGGACATTTGCATTTTCAAATCAATCACACTCCTCCCACGTGCATTCCCTCTCATTTTTTATTCAGTGATCATTGGCATGATATAAAAGCAGCTAGGGTTCTCATTTGATCAGGACTCTCTCTCATTTCACCATTTTCAATTTTCTTGCATCTTTTCTTTTCTCTTTGAATCTCCTCACACATTCACACATTGCCAAGACAAACCACATATTCTTGATCCCTAAAGCATAAGGAACACTTTACCACCATTAATTCAAGCAGAGAGTAAGGTTTTCATCAAGTGCCATTCAAGTGCAGTTGGTGTCGAATCTCCAGATCTAGGAGGTTTCAAGGCTTCTTTTGCATTTATTTTTAAAATAGAAGTTAAAAGGAGTGGATCTGCAGCTGGAGGAGTCTTCTTTTGGTGTTTTGAAGGATCTTCAACCTCAGGTATGCTCTGGAATTTTGAGATATGGATTTGAAATTAGATGCTTGCATTGTGTTCTGCTTGCTTTGCTGATGATTCTGATGTGTTTAGATTTGAATTTGATTTAGAAATGATCATGTTATATTGAATTAAAGTTTGATGTTCAAAAATGTTTGTGTTCGATCCATTTGATTCATTGATCTAATGCCAAAACTAAGCTCATATTTGTGATCAGCGTACTTGAATGAGTGGATCTGGAGATTTGTTTTAATTTATGTGGAGTTTTGTTCTTGATATTCATAGCTATGATTTTTCCGGTTCCGGAGCCCTAGCTCCGGTCACTGGATTTTGGAAACATGTTTAAATGAAGAAGATGATCTTGCAGCCACACGATTTATGGATATGGACGGTTTTGGTGTTGCCAGTACATTAAAATGGACCTTCCCTCTCACGTGATCTCATTTTTATGTTTTAATATGAATAAATCATTATGTTATGCACCTCATTGTAGTTAGTATGTGTTTGCACACTGATTGCCTTGTTAGTTGACTATTGTGTGATGTTGACTTGATTTGGAACCTTGACATGATCTATTGGCTTAGCATTTTTTCCTGATTTATTTGATTTCCACCATAAGTGTTTGTGAGATGCGCTGGATTCATTGGGCCTCAGTTTCTAATTGCACCCCCTGTTTTACTAAGCCCAGTTGATTTGGACTGAATCCCCTTGCTATTCTCACCCCTGGTTCATTGGTTTTTATTTTATTTTCATTTTATTTGCATTTTGGTTTTTAATTTTTAAAAATAGTTAGAAGTTCTCAAAAATTCCAAAATAATTCATGATCATTCCTTTTAGTTTTCTTTAATTTTTGATATTTTTATTTTCCATTTAGTTTTATTTTCCACGTAGGAATTAATTTCCAGTTTTATTAATTGTTTTTAATTCATTTTAAATACATGCTGATTTGTAGATTTTATATCTTGATCATCAATTTGAATTTTGAGTTGGTTCTTTTTGAATTTGATTCATATTAAAGTTCAGTTTGTGGATGATTTTTCTTCTGATTTTTAGAAGCTTGTGTGAATATTTTTGATAGTTGACTTGTGTGTCAAGTTTCAAAACCCTAATTGGTGTTCTTGAGGTCCTTTGACCTAGTTTCTTATTAATTCTGACTTTGTTCTTTTGACATGATGTTATCTCTTGATTAATGAATACTTGTGCTTATTTTTATAATTTTTTCATGCGTTTCTGATTTGATTTGAATTTTCATTTGAGATTGCCTTAATTTTGCTTCTTCTTGCTAGCATGCTTAGTTCTTAGGTTAGGAGGGCACTTGTGCCAACTCCTATAGGATGTTTAGAGGTCTTTTTATATGAGGTTTGATCCCTGGTCCTTTCTTAGTGTTTGTGTTTTGAGAATTTTCTTTGTTACTTGTCTTTAAAGTTTCTCACAAGTGTATGCATGTTCACTTCACCTCCTTTGTCCATCCCTTCTCTTTGATTCTTGTGATTGAGTTTATGTGCTTCTTCCCCATGTTTACTCATGCTTCTTAGGCACCTGTTAACATGATTAGGTCCCTGGTTTTTCACATGATGCCTATACCTTGATTTGGTTTGTGTTTGCTTGTCCTTACACTTGTTCACATGTCCACTTCACTTCCCATTCTTATAGTGTTTGTGTTTGAACTTATATGAACCTTTCTTTGGTCTCTTGAGTTGTTTGTGCATATTCTTGTGATGATATGGTTCTGGTCTTGATGATTGTGAAGCATGTGTAGCTTGTGTGATCTTTTCTACTCCATGTCTGCTTTTGTTTCTTCCATGATAACTTGTGTTGGTTTATTGTGATTTGATTGATCCACTTCTCATCTTATGTTGTATGCTTGATCTTGGCACTTGAGGGTGACACTTCAATTCTGGTTGTGATGTTTTAGTATGATCTTTTGTTCATTTGTATCTCATTTGATTTCACTTGCTTTTGTCTTACCACTTGTTTATGCTTATAACCATTTCAGGGGCTTTGGTAAGTGAGAGGTGTGGATGAGATTCCCACATCTCCAACTCTTTTCTCTTCATCTTTAATTATGCTTTCTCACTTATATTTAAGATGTTCCTTATGCCATCATTTTCTTAACTTCTCTTTTCCCCCTTTAGAAGCTACTTATCTCCATTAGAGGAGTAAGTTGTTCTCTAACCTTCTTCTTCTTTCTTTATTTTCTTTCTTTCTTCTTCTTAGGATACTCTCAAACCACAATAACCTAGGAATCCCATGCATGATAACTTTAGGATTAGACTTTCTCCTTTAGTTTTACCTTTGAGATCCTTTTGTTTCTTTCTCTTCTTATCTCAAAACAAAAATCTACAAAACATTAATAATAGTTGAGTTGACCTTCCCTTTTGTCATACTCTCAAAGAAAACTCATAAAAAACACTTCTTCACTCTTAATCCACAAAAATACTTAATAACACAAACAGGTTAGTGAATTTAAATCCTGATCTTAGGAAATAAGTTTGAGGATCTTCCTCATTCTTGATGGACTTGTTACTCATTCTATCTTGGAATGTGGTAATAAGGACATGTCCTTAGAAAAGGCTTTACCTTCACTTCCTTGTGCCACACTCTAAAAAACTTCTAAAACACACAAACAAACAATAAGCGTCTCTCCTTCGGGAATTCTCTTCTCACCTCATTCACTCTTTACGTGCGAGCTTGCTCCTACTTGTCATTTTGCAATACGGTTACGCACTCGTCGTCCGAGCCTGTAACACCTGAGCATTGACATATGCAGTTCGAGCCTTAATTCACAAGAAATCTTTTCTACCCCTAGTTAGGGGAACTACAGCGACTCTGATCCTCATTGTCCAGATGAGGTACGTAGGCAGCGGGGTAGGGCCCGTTCGAGCATAATCCTTATTTTCCCTACATTTTTCCTTTTTGTTTTCTTTTTAAGTTCCTTTTCCGGTTTCAGTCCTTTCTTTTTGCAGCAGCCTTCATTCTTTCACCCTTTGAAACAGTTCTTTTGCAAGCGTGGATCCCGTCAGGTATGGCGGATGATCTGGGGTGCTAATACCTTCCTAGGTCGTAACCGACTCCCGAACCCAGTCTCTTTAGTTCGCAGGACCTATATCCTTCCTTTTCTTTTCTTCTGGTTTGTGCATCATTACCATTCTCGTTCCTTCGGGATAAAAATGCCTGACTGGCGACTCTAACCTCTTTCCGCACCACTTTCGCGTTTGTACCAGGATGGAAATCCAGGGAGCGACAATTGGCTACTCTGCTGGGGACTTCCTAACCAGAGTATCTCTGGTTCCCTTGAGAGTATCTCCTAGGCCTTGTTTGTTTCTGTTTCGTTGGGTGTTGATTGTTTGTTGTTGTGTGTATATTTTACTGTTGTTTATTTACAGTTTTATTTACAGCTTTCAGCATTTTATTTTCATGCATCATATATTATACTGGACTGTCTAGACTGGTTTTCTGTTTGGCGGGACTTGGGTGTTACTTGTGTGTGGTGAGATGAGACTAGCCAAATACCCGGCTTGAGTGCACCATAGGATTTAGCATGGACAATCACTTTGGCCATATGTCATCTTGTCATGGGGGTATTAGTGCGTTCACACCCAGATTCACGACCGTCTTGGAAATGTCTTGATATAGGGATCTTCCCTACTTCATTACATAACCTTGATAGTTATGTGCGACTGGGGACCGATCATTGAGAACCTTTGTGGAAACAACCCTATTATATCCTACAGGCTGAATGTACTATTGTTTCTCGATTTCAGCGCTTGAAGTTGGGACCTATAAGGGATGCTTGTTTTTCCCGGACTCACGCTGAGACCTCCCTGAGTAGTACATAATGCCAAACTGATTCCCTGATTTGGTTATGAGCCATTTCTTGGAAATGGTGAATGTATTATTGCTATTCGGCTTTGAGAGTCCGTGATGTTTGACCCGGAGCACACCAGTGAGATTGGGAAGGGTTTACAGGTTTGCAGGGACCCTTTAACCTCATCATACCCACTACCAATACAGTCTTATGTGTTGATCTGATATTTTGACCTTTGGAGTTCTTGGTCTAGATGGTTTGGTAGTTTGATCTGAGGACATCTGTGACTCATCCAAGGGTATATGGGTTGTTATTCAGAGGACTTATAGTTTGTGATCACTTGACTCTTGCAGATATTACCCAGACAGTTCCAGATTGATCATACTTGCCTTGCATTTGCATCTGCATCATATCATAGCATCCTTAACATCTTAGTGTTTTCATTTTTCAGGTTATATTTGCACACCTTGTTCTGGTATTTGTTAATCTCTCATATCCAGATGGCAAGCATCGTCATAACTCTCAAAAAGAATAATGCACTTTACACATTTCCACAACCAGAGGTGAAGAAACTACACCAGCTGAAGGGACTGATGAATGATAAGATTCTAGGAGATTTCAGGGCTAGGTTTGGGCAGATTCTCAGGTACATGGACAAGCAAACAGATGACCAAAGGGATAGAATTCACACTCTACTTCAGTTCTATGATGCTCAATTGTGCTGTTTTGTATTCCAAGATTATGTCTTAGCACCTACACTGGAAGAAGTTTCTAGTTTGCTGCATATTCCCATTAGTGGAAGACAACCTTACTACAACTCATGGAGAGTACTCCAGGAAGAGGATATTGCTCAAAGGTGTCACTTGCCTTTAAGCAAAGTAGAGCAGAGCTTGAGAAGTAGCAAAGGGAAGGGGTTGTCTTGCAATATGCTGATTCAGGAAGCTTTGGTATATGCTCAAGATGATCAATGGGCACAGTTCAGTGTACTCTTAGCTTTGATGGTCTGAGGAATTAGTCTCTTCCCAAGTGATCAAGGGATGGTAAGCCTGGAGGCTATTGTCATTTTCTTCAGAAGGAATCCCAAACCTACATTTCTAGGTGACTTTTATTATGGGGTTCACTATAGGAATGAGAAGAAGGGAGGTCATGTGAGTTGTTGTGTGCCTATGTTTGCTGACTGGTTTGCTAGACAATTGCCTAAAGTGGGACCCTTTAAGGATTTGAGGGGAGAATGGAAATGGTCCCGAAGATTGATGGGATTGACTGCAAGTGATATAAGTTGGGGGTATGATATGGATGTGTTAGGAAAGGAGATGATTGTAAAGTGTAACTGGTTTCCTAATGTTCCTTTGATTGGGAGGAAGGGAATGATCAATTATAATCCAGTTCTGGCAAGAAGGCAATTTAGATATCCTTTGAGAGAGTCCCCTTCTGATGAGGATGTGAGAGAGTCTTTGTATCTTCCTATTGAGGGGAATATTGACATGGCCATCCAGGTATTCCATGCTTGGGATATCAGGACTCAAAAGGGAAAAAAGGAGTTTGGGAGGGTAGACCCCAATATGTATGAACCTTTTTCAGCATGGTTGAAGAAGCGTGTCAAGATTACTTTATTGCCTTTTTCTTTGGAGCTTCCTCTCTACCCAAAGGAAATAATTTCACAGATCCCTGTAGCACCAAGCACTATTCCTTTAGAAGACTATCAAAGACTTGAAGCTCAGTTGAAAGAGTTGAAGTTGGAACATACAGAAATGGTTAGCTTGCATCATCAGTTAGCACTCTCCAAGTTGACTATACAAGAGAAGCTGCACAAAGTATAGGTAGAACAAGAGGCTAAGGACAAAGAGTTAGCAGAAAGGGTGGCTTACTTCCAAAGAAGAGGGTTGATGGACATCAAGAGAGAAGAACTATTCAAGAAAAATAAGAAGGCTCTCAGGGATGCTAGGCAATCTCTTACTTGTGTGTATGGTCAAAGAGAGCAAGATCAAGCAGAGTACAAGAAGAAAGAAGAGATGTTCAAGCTGCAGATTGTTGCTCAAGGAGAAGAGTTAGAACAGGCTTATAGGAGGCAACAAGATGTGTCTCAGTAGCTGCATGAGGCTCTTGAAGAGGTAGCAGATCTCAGAAGAAGAGCAGATGTAAAGAGAACTCGAGTAGAGATGGGGCTTGCAGAGGAAAAGCCAGAGTCTTCTTTTAGCTTGGAGTTCTATCTTTTTTTTCCTTTGTACTTTTGATCACCTACATAATTGTTGTAGGGATCTGTTTTGATTACCGTATGTTATGCTGTGTAAGACTTTAAACCCTATGCGAATGTTGTTTGTGCCTTAGGGCCTGTATCTTATTGCATATTTCTTTTGTCAAAATTCCTCAAGCTGTATGTTTCTTTTCATAGTTTGGTTGTGGAAATGGTGTGGAAAACAGTGAAAGAGAGGATCATAACAGGTTGATTCCAAAGGCCATCTGGATTCCTCATGAGATACCAGAACTGGGGGCAATAAAAGCTTGATGATGAAAACATGAAGATTGCATTGCATATAAAGTGTTTGTTTGTTTTGCAGGTAGTTCATCAGTTTTCTAACGTTTATATCAATTTTAGGCACTATAGCTCCTAAGAAGGTTCAGAGACAGCCAATTGTACACAGATACCCTACAAAGGTGAACAATGAGAGAGAGAGAACTGGATCAGATGCAAGCAGATCTGAATGACCTAAGGACAAGAATGGACAACTTCATGACCCTCATGGCTGGGATGGGTCAAACTCAAGAGCGCTTGCGTGAAATGATAGAAAACAATCAAGCCAGGAATAATGGAACAACAGATAAAGGTAATCGCAATGGGGCTGGCGCCCGTCACGTTGAAATCCCTATGGTGCAACCAAGGGTCACTATTATCAATGATGGAATGAATAACATGCAGATGGATGGGCAGGACGAACAGTTCACTTTGTTGGATAAGGCAGAAGGCCAGGGGGTTGACATGAATATAAGATTTGAAGAAATGGCTGAGCAAATTCGCGTCATTCAATCTCATAGTTCTCTAGGATTTGACATCACTGATTTGGGCTAGGTGCCAGGGGTGAGAATTCCCTACAAATTCAAGGTCCCTACTTTTGATAAGTATAATGGCACGACTTTCCCAAAAACTCACCTTTAGTCTTTTGTGGGAAGGATTGCCGCACATACAGATGATGAGAAGCTGTAGATGTATTACTTCCAGGATAGTCTTGTAGGAGCTTCCTTGGAATGGTACATGAAGCTGAGCAGAGTCAATATTCGAAGCTGGAAGGATTTAGCTGAGGAGTTTGTGAAACAGTATCAGTGCAATTTGGATATGGCTCCAAATCGTACCCAGTTGTAGACAATGTCTCAGAGTGCTAAAGAAGGGTTCAAAGAGTACGCCCAGAGGTGGCGTCAGCTTGCTGCTCTGGTGTAACCTCCCTTATTGGAAAATGAAATGGAAGACATGTTCATAGGAACACTGCAGGGTGTGTTTATTGAGAGATTGGCGTCTAGTTCAGCAACAAAGTTTAATGACATCGTGATAGCTGGAGAGAGTGTTGAAACTCTTCTAAAGATGGGGAAAATTCAAGACACTGGTGCAGGTAGCTCAAGTGGTGCTCGAAAAGCTTTTAATGGACCTCCAGGAAGAAGGGAAGGAGAAACTAATGTTGTGTACGGTCGAGGACGGGGTCGTGGATACAGAGGATCTTATGAGCAAGTGGCAGCTGTCACCATTCCATCAAGTCCTGTGCAACAAACCCAACAACAGCAACAACGCAATAACTATCAGCAAAGACCCTATCAACAGAGACAAGCTTGTCCAGCTAATAGGGTGCTTGAAGCCATCCCAATGACGTACATGGCACTGCTTCATAGATTGTTAGATTTGAACTTGGTTCAGTTGAGGACATTAGCACCACCACCACCTGGAGAGCTTCTAGTGGGGTATGATGCTAACGCAAGATGCTCCTTTCACTCAGGAGCTCCCAGGAATTCAACGGAGAAGTGTTGGGCATTGCAGCATAAGGTCCAAGACTTAATTGACTCAAAAGCCACTAACTTTGTGTCGCTCCCCGGATTTCCATCCTGGTACAAATGCGAAAGTGGCGCGGAAAAAGAATAGAGTCGTCAGCCGGGCATTTTTATCCCGAAGAAAGGGAATGGTAATGCTGCACAAACTAGAAGAAAGAAAGAGGAAGGACACAGGTCCTACGAACCAAAGAGACTGAGTTCGGGA
Organism: Lathyrus aphaca; assembly: GCA_963966055.1. Lineage (NCBI taxonomy): Eukaryota > Viridiplantae > Streptophyta > Magnoliopsida > Fabales > Fabaceae > Lathyrus > Lathyrus aphaca. The sequence continues at coordinate 283,390,610 of OZ014523.1, forward strand.
GTCGGTTACGACCTGGGAAGGTATTAGCACCCAGATCGTCCGCCGTACCCGACGGGATCCACGCTTGCAAAGAATACTGTTTCAAAGGGTGAGGGTATGAAAGCTGCTGCAAAAATAAACTGAGACTAAAAATGGAACTGAGAAAAGAAATGAAATAAGAAATGAGAAGAAAAAAATGTAGGGAAAATAAAGATTGTGCTCGAACGGGCCCTACCTCGCTGCCTACGTACCTCATCAGGATAATGAGGATCAGAGACGCCGTAGTTCCCCTAACTAGGGGTAACAAAGGAAAATTGCTTGTGAATTAAGGCTTGAACTGCCTATGCCATTGCTCAGGAGTTGCAGACTCGGACGACGAGTGCGTAACCGTCTTGCAAAGTGACAAGTAGGAGCAAGTTCACGTACGGAGTGAATGAGGTGAGAAAAGAATTCCCGAATGAAAGACGCTTATTGTTTGTTTGGTGTTTTTTAGAAGCTGTTATGAGTGTGTCACAAGGAAGTGAACTCAAGCTCTTTTCCATGGAATGTACACTTGTCGCTACATTCCAAGATGGAATAATAGAACAAGCACAATCAAGTAAGGAGAAGATCCCCAAAACTTGAACAAAAAGATTAGGGCCTAGGCTCATTAACTTGCTTACTTATTATGTGTTTTGATTATTTATAGATGAAGAAGTGTTTTTTATGCTTTTCTTTTATGAAGAAGATACCTTGATCAGACTTGTGCATCACAAGGTAAACTTGTACTATCCCAAGATGGGAAGACTACAAGTATACCCCATGGGATAAGGCTATGGATCAAAGCACCACTTCAAATTTATTAAAGTGTTTTTTAGAGTTATGAGATGAGAAGAGAAGAAGAACCAAAAGGATCTCAAAGGAAAAATTCTAAAGGGAACTAACATAATCCTAAGTGTTAACATGCATGGATGTCCTAAGGGTTAATGAGGTTTCTATCCTAATGAAGAAGAGAAGAAGAAGATAGAAGAAGGGATGAGAAATTCCTAAGCCCAACAACAAATGGTTAGTGCACATAAACATAAGAGGAAGAGATGAGAATTGGAGATGTGGAACTCAATTCCCACATCTCACACTTACCATAGCCCCTGCAAGGTTAGTATGCATATAAATGAAAAAAAATGAGCAAGATAATATGATAACATCAAACAATCAGAATTGAATGATATGAACAAATGCACAATGCAAGTGCAACTCAAAGAAATAAGGAGAAGAAACTTTGTGAGCAAAATATGCAACATGAAACACTTATGAGAACTTATGCACACTTATGAAATATGCAAAGCAAAATGCACAAAATATGAACACAAAGTTCACAACAAAACCAAAATGAGATGAAGAATGGCTTAGGAATCCAACAAGATGAAGATAAAAGAGGTACAAGACCAAACAATATCAAAATGGAAGCAAAAGAGACCATAAGATGAAGTTAAAACACTTAAAGAAACAAATGACTTAAAGAAGAAGAAAACACCAAAATTCAGAAGACACAATACCTATCCTAGGACCAGGAAGGTACCCACACCCCAAAGGAACCCCAAATGAGAAGAAAAGAGGGCACAAGTGCCTTTCTAGGCTTATGAGAGACCAAAAGGTTCAAAGGAAGCAAAACGGGACAAGGTTCAAGATAAAATCCACAATAAATCAACCAGACATCTAAAAATTACACAATTGAAACAAAATGATCCTCAAACATGCTATATCAACTAGCCAAAAGGATTTGCAAAGATTCAGAATCAAACTAGGTTAAATGGAGGCAAGAACACAAGCTAGGACAGAAAACTTACATCACAAGTTATCAGACCAAGACTCAAGAAATAAATTTCCAAAAATCTAGATAAAAATCACATGAAAAGTACAAGATCTTAGGAACACAAAGCAAAAATAATGGGATCAAAACTCAAAATAATGAAGATTATAGAAAACAAACAAGGCAGACTGGTCAAGAAAGACTTAAAAAGAAGCTATGAGCAATGGTGAATTAAATCTGACACGTGGATCAATGAAAAAAATAAAATAAAAATATGACAAAATATTAGAGACTCAAAATAACTTTCATGATTTTTTTGGGAATTTTTGGATGATTTTAACTATTTTATATGAATTAAAATGAAACTGGATAAAATGAAAATAAATTGGAAAAAAAAGAAAATGAAAGAAATGGAGTGAGGTGAGAATATCAAGGCTGTACGTTGAAACTTGGATGGGCCTGGAACGAATGGGGTGCGAATAATAGTACTTCCTGGGCCCAATACCTGCGCTGAACATGCTCACTATGGTGGATATTAAGTGATTTAATAAAAGGAAATGCAGGAAAAAGGTGGGCGCTAGATGAATCGTGTGGACGTGGTGAATCACCTCATTAATTGAGGTGGCGGCAAGACAAGCTGCCATTGGATGGAACACGCTGGCTATTGTGAGGATGACCACACGCTGTATTTAAAAATGAATCATAATTTATAAAGAGAATAGAAGCAAATAGAGGACATGCGGCGCTATGCTGGCCCTAGGATATGAGATCCAATGGCTCCTGTTCATCTTCTCCATGAGAAACCCTAAATTTAATGCAAGACAAATTCCGGTGACCGGAGCTAGAGCTCCGGCACCGGAGACCAAACCAGAGGCAAAAAATTCATCAAATAATGCAAACAAATAGTCCAGGTTAACTAATTCCACACTCCTGAATTCAAATATGGCATCAAAACAAGCTAAATCTCAACGTATTGGGCGGATCGAGCAAAATAAAGTGTGACCATGAAACTTTAAATGCACATATCTTTCACTACAATGCACTAAAATCAATTCTACAAAGTGCAGAATCATCAGGGAAGATCAATGAACACAAATCAACCATTCAATTTCATTTCCAGAACAATAAGTTTCAAGCCATACCTGAGATGGAGATCTTGAAATGTTGAGATAGAAAACCAAATAATCCATGCAAATTTCTCCTCTTACTCCTTAGATGCAAAATAAATGCATCTAAGGTCTTGAAATGGTGTAGATCTGAGGTTTCAACACAAGAGGCTTTGAAATGGCAAGCTTCCAATTCTGTGTTCTAAGCTTGAATGAGTGGATGATTCTTGATCTCTATGATCCACTGATCAAGAATATGGAATAAGTTTGTGGAGAATGTAAAGGAATGGAGAGATATGAAGAAAAATGCAAGAATGCAAGAAAGTTGAGAATGAGAGAGAATTCAGATCTGGTTTTTGCTTAATTCTCTTTGTTATGATGTAAAAAGTGAGTGCTGAAAGTGTGAAAGAAAGTGCACGAAAATTGAATGAGAAAAGTGTGAATATGCATCACATGCAGTTGGTGGAATAAGCATGCCATGCTCATGCTATCTTGTGCCTCTCAGCATGTGTGAGCTTCATTTCCCACCCTTGATCCAAATCCATTCATTCCTGGCCCTTAGATTTAGGTGTCACACTTATTTCATGAATTTTGCAAATTGGCATGTTTTGGAGGGAGTTTTTCAAAGTGCACGAAATTGGCCATTTCTTTTGAGAAAAATGCTTCTTATGCAATGTATTTTAAGTTTGAAACAAGTTTGGGCCTGTACCAAGTCACAAAAATAAGATTGGAGCCTTCATGCACATGGTGGCTTTTTGAAAAAGTGAAAAAATGCCCTAGGATGTCAAAATTTCCGAATGGCCTAGATGATGATCCATGAATCCAGTGAAAAAGTACTTGTACTTTTTGAAAATGGCAGCCCTTAGTCTCCAACTTTCATGTTTGACTTTGGTCCATTTGAAGAATTTTTGATCATGTTAAGGCCACTTGAAAATTAGGGCGAAACTTGCAAAATTTGGAAAACTTCAAAAACCAACTTTGTGCCATTTTTGCAAAACCCCTCAAATCTCCATGATTCTTGAAATTTAGGCATTCCAAACCTCTTATAACATTGTAAGGACCCCTCTTGGCCAAAACATTTGGGTTGGACCCCTTGAAATTGCACAGCTGACTTTTTATGGGCTATGTTGACTTTTTCCTTCATCTGCAGGCAACTGAAGCATTGTCTGACTTCCACATGGAATTTTATCATGAAATTTAACACATAGAATCCTCTTAACATATAGAAGACTTGGCCCACAAGAAATAGCCAAAGTTGTGAGATCTTGGTGTTTGAATCTCAAACCCTAATTTGGGTGCATTGCATAGGAGTTTTGCCTTGTCCTGAGATCTCTGATGATCATGCAATCTTCTGAGCTTTTGCCAATGGACTTGATCTTGTAAATGGAGTGTAAACTCACCATAGAACTTGTACAAACTAATTGGGACCCTTGTCATGGCTTGAGATGCTTCTGGGAACTCCACATATGACCATATGCTTGATGCTAGGACATGAGGGATGTTATGCTTCATCTTTCCATGATATGATGCTAAGGAAATGATATGAGTATGATGAATATGATATGACACGATGCTTAAAATGAAAAGGGCAAATTTGGGGTGTTACAGCTGCCCCTATTCAATCATCATTTAATCTGAAAAGGACGATAGTACGGGCTATCGACCATTCAAGATAAATTATGGTTGAATACCAAGAAGAACAGAAATTTGCACTCTGACAAAGAATGCAACACTGGGAAATAAACCCAACTAGATGATGCTCTGGGGACTGCAGGGGAGAAAGAAGCAAACGAGCTTCTTCCAAGTTGAAACTGATATCTGGAATAAGAACAAGTTGACAGACGAGTCTTCAAACAATCCTGTGACGCCAGGAGCTGGACATACGAGTCCTCAAAACACTGCAAACATAAACTAAGACAGACGAGTCTTCAAACAATCCTGTGACGCTAGGAGCTGGACATACGAGTCCTCAAAGCATTTCACATAGCATGAGACAGACGAGTCTCCTTCGGATTTACCTGTTACGCCAGGACCGGAAATGCACTTAAGTCTGTGGGATAGACATGCAATCAAGGTAGACGAACCTTCTTCATATATTATCCGCAGATATATGGTATAAGACAGACGAGTCTTCTGAGCAAACCTGTGACGCCAGGTGCAGCAACAATAATTGGTGCCTGAGACAGACGAGCCTCCTTCGGATTTACCTGTTACGCCAGGACCGATAACCATTTTGACATTAATTCCCACTGTCAGGATTTAAAACCTCTTCAATACAGACGAGTATTGGATGATCATCAAGATAACACAGACGAGTGCCATAAGTCAATGATACAGACGAGTATCAGACGATGATCCGAGAAACACAGACGAGTGCTTCAGGCAATGATACAGACGAGTATCAGCAACTGGTATAGACGAATACCAGAAATTCAAACACAGACGGAGCATTTGAAGTAGTCACAGAAATACCAGGATAAACAGCAAATCCTCACATATAGATGTAAGCTAGCACAGACGAGTGCTGGGGATGATACAGACGAGTATCCAAGCAAAGCAGACGAGCTTCAGAACACAAATGACTTCTGGGGATAAAAGCAGACGAGCTTCAACCGGTAATCAGCATAGACGAGTGTTGGACAGTTGCAGACGAGCAATAGCAGAAAATACATATCAAGGCACAGACGAGTGCAACAAAGGATCCAATACCAAACACAGACGAGTGTTGGGAGGTTGCTGACGAGCAACAGCATATGAGATATCACAACACAGACGAGTATTGTGGATTGCGGACGAGCAATAATAAAGATTATATACCAAAAAAAGACGAGTGTTGAGAATTTGCAGACGAGCAATAACAGAGATTACATCCAAACACAGACAAGTGTTGGAAATTGCAAACAAGCAATATCAAGGTAATCATAAACCACTGCTAGGGAAAGCAAACGAGCAATACCAAAGAGCTAACACAGACGAGTGTTGAAGGATGCAGACGAGTAGCAATAAAGCAGTGATATGTCCCTGCTGGGGGAAACTTTGCTTAGGGATAACACATACGAGTGTTGAGGATTGCAGACGAGCAACAAATGAATGCCTGATTGGCCAGCAAGAGATACAACTCTGCAGGGGAAGACAAGTCAAGAGGTCTGGATACCCACTCCGACTGAGGTGATGAATACCTGACTGTATCATCAAAATACCCAAAAGTATGGCAACTTTTCTGGGAAATATTTCACTGACGGAGGTGAAAATCAAATATGAACTCTGTGGGGACAGGATCATCTTCAGACTCAACTGGGAAAGATGCTTGAACAATACTCTGGCTGGGGAGAGCATCTGCTGATTCAAGACTCTGAGGAGATACCAGGCTTTCAGTCCTATCTGCTGGGAAAGACTCTGGCTGAGGATAGAATTATGATAATTCCAACCCTGATGATGTCAGGCTTTCAAATACCTGTTGGGCATACTCCACTGGGGAAGAATAACTGCTGCTTCACTGGGGAAGAAGAATCTGCTTGGGTTGCTGCCAAGGATTAGCTGGATAAAATCTCTGCTGGAGATGTCAGGCTTTCAGATACCTGCTGGGAGACGAAATCTCTGCTAGGGGAGATACTCTACTGGATAAGAGTAAATTGCTGGGGAGAATGTGACGCCATCCTGTAACCTGCAACAAAAGAAAACACAAGTGTGCCCCGGGGATTTGCATGGTATGATCTGTTCATCCATCGTCACCCGACACTCAAAGAGGGTTACAGTTTCCCTGCATGTCAGTTTTCTTTTAAAAATTATCACCATGTTTAGATGCAATGCTACTTTTGTTGAAAATTCAGGACATTTTGCAAACAAAAATAAACACACACAGCTTTTTAACTGAATATTCTTTTTATTGAATGGCCTCTGAATAGGCAAAGATTTTACATCAGGAAGTAACCACCTAGAAAGAGGTAGCCACCATAAAATTGAGAAAAGAAACTGTCTTAATGGAAATGTACACGGCATTCCAAGGAGTTCCATCTCTGCTATGACCTGCATGTCTTCGAGACTCTCCATTATGCTTTGGCTTTCTGAGAGGATGAGGGGACTGTTTCCTATCCTTCTGATATTGTCAAGTTGTATGAAACGATGATGTGGTTCAGATAACTCGGATCGCAGTTGTTCGCGTATTCCCTTGTTTTGCGTGGATCTCCCTTTCGGGTTTTGAATCCACCGGGATACCCTTTTTTGCCTGAGCTGTCCAATGCGGCTTTTCAACTCAGCGGGTGTACATTTTTATTTATTTATTTCCCTAATTTTTGCCTGAGCTTTTTATTCTGTTTTTAGCTCGCCGGGATGCCCTTTTTTTTGCCTGGACTATAATTCAGTTTTTGTGTCCAGCGGGTCTCTTTATGCGAAGTATTTTTTAACTGCGTCCGAGTTAAAAGGGGACTGGAAGTCATCTCCATCCATAGTGGTGAGCATCAGTGCTCCTCCTGAAAAGACTTTCTTCACTATGAATGGTCCTTCGTAATTCGGGGTCCACTTTCCCCTGTGATCTGAACCTGGAGGAACGATCCTCTTCAACACAAGCTCTCCTACTTGATATTCTCGAGTACGTACTTGTTGGTCGAATGCACGCTTCATTCTCCTCTGATAAAGCTGACCATGACAGATAGTCACTAATCTCTTTTCCTCAATTAGACATAGTAGATTATAACGAGCACGCACCCATTCAGCCTCATCCAGCTTGACATCCATCATCACGCGCAGTGACGGAATCTCTACTTCAACAGGCAGGACTGCTTCCATACCATACACCAGAGAGAAGGGAGTTGCCCCTGTTGACGTCCTGATTGACGTTCGGTACCCATGCAAAGCAAATGGTAACATCTCATGCCAATATTTGTAGGTGACAACCATTTTCTGCACAATCTTCTTGATATTCTTATTAGCTGCCTCTACCGCACCATTCATTTTTGGTCGGTAAGGAGAAGAATTGTGATGTTGTATCTTGAAGTCCCGACACAAGTCTGCCATCATCTTGTTGTTGAGATTAGAACCATTGTCAGTAATGATCCTTTCGGGTACTCTGTATCTGCATATGATATCTCTTTTCAGAAATCTTGCCACCACTTGACGAGTGACGTTGGCATAAGATGCTGCTTCTACCCATTTGGTAAAGTAATCAATCGCGACCAAGATGAAGCGATGACCATTTAAAGCAGTTGGCTCTATCTTCCCGATCATGTCAATGCCCCACATAGAAAAGGGCCAAGGAGATGACATGACGTTGATCGGGCTTGGAGGAACATGCACTTTGTTTGCATATATTTGGCACTTGTGGTACTTACAAGCGAATGAACAACAGTCTGCATCCATTGTCATCCAGTAATACCCTGATCTCAGCAATTTCTTTTCCACAGCATGCCCTCCTGCATGGGTACCGAAAGATCCCTCATGGACTTCCTGCATCAACAGGCTTGCTTCGTGTCTATCCACGCATCTGAGCAAGACCATGTCAAAGTTTCTCTTGTATAAAATCCCGTCTGTGTTCAAGAAGAAGCTAGCAGCAAGTCGCCTCAAGGTCTTCTTGTCATTGGAAGATGCCCCAGTTTGGTATTCTTGCTTTTCTAGGAATAACTTGATATCAAAATACCAAGGTTTCTCGTCAGACACGGCGTCTACAGAGAAGGCATGAGCTGGAGCGTCAAGCCTAGAGATATCAATTCTGGGCACATAGTTCCAACACAAGACTTTGATTGACGAAGAGAGAGTGGCCAATGCGTCGGCAAACTGATTTTCATCACGTGGTATGTAATGAAGTTTAACTGTTGTGAAGAACGTCAACGGTTTTCTAGCATAATCCCTGTAGGGAATTAGATGCTCTTGATGCGTATACCACTTGCCGGTAACCTGGTTAATAACGAGGGCTGAATCTCCGAATATATCGAGGTTCTTAATCCGAAGATTAATTACCTCCTCTATTCCCATTATACATGCCTCGTATTCCACTTCATTGTTGGTGCAGCCAAATGTAATTCTGGCAGCGAAGGGTAAGTGAGCACCTTCAGGAGTAATGAGTACGACACCAACTCCACGACCATTGATATTGATGGCCCCATCAAACATCAACTTCCATCTGGATTCAGGGTCAGGCCCCTCCTCCGGAAGTGGTTCCTCATAATCGTTTTCTTTGAGGTACATGATGTCCTCATCAGGGAAATCAAATTTCATTGGCTGATAACCATCCTCAAGAGGTTGCTGTGCAAGGTAATCCGACAATACACTTCCCTTGATGGCTTTCTGAGAAGTATATTGGATGTCGTATTCAGTTAAAATCATTTGCCACCTACCAACCCTTCCGGTCAACGCTGGTTTCTCAAAGATGTACTTGACAGGATCCATTTTGGAAATGAGCAGTGTGGTATGAGTCAACATGTACTGCCTCAGTCGGCGAGCAGCCCATACCAAAGCGCAACAAGTTTTCTCGAGCAGTGAGTATCGGGATTCATAGTCGGTAAACTTTTTGCTAAGGTAATAAATAGCGTACTCTTTTCGACCAGACTCGTCATGTTGGCCTAACACACACCCCATTGACCCTTCTAGCACAGTCAAGTACATGATTAATGGTCTTCCTTCCACTGGAGGAATTAGAATTGGAGGCTCCTGCAAATATTCTTTTATTTTGTCGAAAGCTCTTTGGCAGTCATCGTTCCACCTGACTGTTTGCTCTTTTCTTAGCAACTTGAATATTGGCTCGCACGTGGCCGTTAGATGAGATATGAACCGAGAAATGTAGTTCAATCTCCCTAAAAACCTGCGCACTTCTTTTTCTATCTTCGGTACAGGCATATCTTGAATAGCTTTTACTTTAGCAGGATCTACCTCAATTCCTCTTTGACTCACAATGAAACTCAGCAATTTCCCAGAACGCACTCCGAAAATGCACTTGTTCGGATTCAACCTCAGCTTGTACTTGATCAGTCTATCAAATAGCTTCTTCAGGTTGACCAGATGCTCCTCTTCGTCTCGGGACTTAGCAATCATATCATCCACATAACATTCAATCTCCTTGTGGATCATGTCATGGACCAATGTGACCATCGCCCGTTGATAAGTTGCCCCGGCGTTCTTCAAACCAAAGGGCATGACCTTATAGCAGAATGTACCCCATGGGGTAATGAACGTTGTCTTCTCCATGTCTTCCGGCGCCATCTTTATCTGATTATAACCAGAGAAGCCATCCATGAAGGAGAACACCGAGAATTGAGCAGTATTGTCCACCAACACGTCAATGTGTGGCAACGGAAAATCATTTTTGGGCTTGCTCTATTCAAATCCCGGTAGTCAACGCACATCCGGACCTTGCCGTCCTTCTTAGGTACAGGTACAATGTTAGCTACCCAAGGTGGGTAACTAGTCACAGCAAGGAACCCGGCATCCCACTGCTTCTGAACCTCCTCTTTAATCTTCATCGCCATGTCGGGACGAGTTCTTCTCAATTTCTGATTGATAGGAGGACAGTCCTCTCTCAGAGGTAGCTTATGAATCACGATGTTGGTATCTAACCCTGGCATATCTTGATATGACCAAGAAAAGATATCCACATACTCTTTCAGCATACTGATCAGCTCTTTCTTGACGTGGGCCTACAGATTGGCCCCAATCTTGATTTCCTTCTTTGCATCTTCACTGCCAATGTTGATGATCTCAATCTCTTCTTGATGAGGCTGAATAACCCGTTCCTCTTGTTTCGACAACCTGACCAATTCTTCAGGGAGGTCACAGTCTTCCTCAACCCCTTCATCGGCTTGGTAGACTGGATTGTAAAAGTCATGCATAGTCATAGCAGGAACGTTATCCGTGGAATCCGGATGATCAACACTGCACAAATGATGTTCTTATTCAGAATCTGCTTATTTTGAAAAAAAAGAGACGCTAACACAAAAGCAAAAAGGAAAACACATTGCCATTTTTATACTTTTGTGAAAAAGTTTAAAAACAAAGAAATAGAACACAGTTTGTCTGAAAATGTCCTTTTATTTCATAGCAAAATAAGATGCAATACAAAACATGGTGGCCCAATACAATGGATCCAAGCATCTTGGGCAGAATGCTGGATTTGACAATGCAGTATGCTAATAAAAGGAAACAAAATTATTACTCTGAGAGCCAGGTGACTTGAACAATGTCCTCAGCAGACCAATTTGTTAGCTCCTCGCCGGGCGCATACGGGTGGATCCAATTGTCCCAGTCCCCGTCACTATCCCCATCTTGGCTTGCTGTGCAGATCTGGTTGCGGTCGAGCAATCCAGCGCTTGTAAACGTGATAGCCTTACCACTCGAAGCTGATCCACCAGGCTGATACCCTAAGCCAAACTTATCATCTTTCTTTTCCAGCTCCAACAGCTTGCCCCAGCCTTGGGCACTGCCTGATTGAACAACCTCTTTTGCTTCTCTGTAGGAATGGATGGACGTACCCTCATTCTCAATGCTCTTCTCCACAGGGGTCAATATGCTGGCATTGACTGCTTCGAAAGCTTGTCATAAAGTCTCATGGATTTCTCCATCCATCTCTACGTACTTGAACGTCGACAGGTGGCTTACGAATATGTCCTCCTCCCCACAGACCGTGATGACCTGGCCGTCAACCACGTATTTAAGCTTCTGATGCAGGGTTGAAGTGACAGCTCCAGCAGCATGTATCCACGGCCTTCCCAACAAACAACTATATGCAGACTGGATGTCCATAACATAGAAAACACTTTTGAAAACTTGAGAGCCTATCTTGACGGGCAACTCAACCTCTCCAAAAACTGATCTTCTCGAACCATCGAAAGCCTTGACAATTAAATCACTTGGTCTCAGGACTATCCCATCAGCGCCTTCTTCGGAAGCACATTCAAGGAAGAGCCTGTGTCTACAAGAACGTGAGACAGCACAGCACCCTTGCACTCCATAGTGATATGTAGTGCTTTGTTGTGGTTTCTGCCCTCCAACAGCTTCAAGTTGGTTGACTGTGATTTCCTGAGGAACGTAAGCCATTTGCAGAACTTTCAATAAGGCTTCTCGGTGTGCGGGAGAGCACATCAGAAGTGACAAGATGGAAATCTTGGAGGGCGTCTGGTTCAGTTGATTAACCACCTTGTAGTCACTCTTCTTTATAATCCTCATGAATTCCTCGACCTCTTTTACGAACGTACCCTTCCCAGCAACAGGAGTAGATGATTCATCAGACACAACATGTTTTCCTTTGGCCTTGGATGAAGCCTCAGCCTCAGGATCCCTTCTTAGCACAGGGGGAACGAACAAACGACCACTTCTAGTGAAACCCCCAACTCCTCCGACATTCTCCACAGTCGGGTCTTCAGCAACAACTTTGCTCTCAATCTTCTGTCCAGATACATATACATCTGAGCCATAATGCCAAGGAATGGCTTTATCGTCTGTGTATGGAACAGGCCCAGGTACGGTGATAGTCACGGGACTAATCTGAGGAGCATAAATTGTAACTGGCTCTCTCCTGGCAGGCATGTCAGCTTCATCATAGAAAATGGTAATGGTCGACACATCATCAACCTCTTCATTACCAACTTTACTGAACTGCAAGGATCCATCCTCAATCAGACCCTGCAGACCCATCTTCAACTTCTCGCATCCACTCTCAGCATTCATACAGTCTTCACAATCAAGACAGCAACCAGGAAACACTTGACCATTCAGCAGTCTCTCTTTCATTACCCTCAAAGGAGTCTTCACTTCATCAATACTCAGTACAAGACTCAACTTGTCACCACCCTCAACAACATTAACTCTTGCCCCTCCATGATTCGGCATAGGGTTCGAGTTAACATTCGGCGACGGTGCAAAGTTGATTGCTTTAGAGTCTAAAGATCTTGAACCTTGTGATGCAAAGCCCTGCACTTCTCAGTCGAGTGCCCGGGTGCTCCAGAGTGGAAAGCGCATCGCGCGTTGACATCATAACCCATTGGAAGCTCTCCAGGGGGTGGTGGTGCCAAAGTTCTCAATTGAATCAGGTTCAAATCCAACAGTCTTGGAAGCAAAGCAGCATAGGTCATCGGGATAGCCTCAATCACCCTATTAGCCGGGCGAGTTTGCCTTGGTTGATACGGTCTCTGCTGATAATTGTTACGAGGTTGTTGATGTTGATGTTGTTGTGGAGGTTGCATCTGTTGCACTGGAGCAGCAGGAATTGTGACATCTGCCACATGCTCATAAGGTCTTCTATAACCATGGCCCCGACCTCGGCCAAATACAACATTCGTCTCGCCTTCTCTTCTCCTAGGAGGTCCACTGAAAGCTTTCCTCGCTCCATTCAAGCTACTAGCACTAGGATCTTGTATCTTCCCCATTTTCAGCAAGGTCTCAACCCTTTCTCCAGCAATAACAATATCGTTGAATTTAGTGGCAGAACTGGACGCCAACCTCTCAAGAAATACACCCTGCAGAGTACCCATAAACATGTCAGCCATTTCGTTCTCTAGCAGCGGTGGTTGCACTCTGGCAGCGAGCTGGCGCCACCTCTGAGCATACTCTTTGAAACCTTCCTTAGCCGTCTGAGCCATATGAAGCAACTGCGTGCGGTTCGGAGCCATGTCCATGTTATATTGATACTGTCTCACAAAGGCTTCAGCTAGATCTTTCCAACTCTTGATATTGACCCTGCTAAGCTTCATGTACCATTCCAGCGAAGCACCAATCAAGCTGTCTTGAAAATAATACATCCAGATTTTCTCATCATCCGTGTGAGCAGCAATTCTCCCAACAAATGATTGGAGATGGGTCTTCGGGCATGCAGTGCCATTATACTTCTCAAAGGTTGGAACTTTGAACTTGTATGGGATCCTGACCCCAGGAACCAAGCCCAAATCTGTTATGTCAAATCCCAAAGAGCTCTGGGATTGAATAACTTTGATTTGCTCAGCCATTTCTTCGAACCTCTTGTTCATCTCAACTCCTTGACCTTCAGCTTCGTCCAGGAGAGTGAATTGGTCGTCATGATTATCCATCTGAATATTATTCAACCCGTCATTGATTATTGTCACCCCTGGTTGAGCAATAGGGATTTCGACCTGACGTGCGCCCGCACCGGTACGATTATCAGCAGCAGCAGCAGCAGTAGTGTTGTTCCTGGGTTGATTATTCTCAATCATCTCCCGCAGACACTCTTGGTTCTGACCCACGCCGGCCATCACTGTCATAAAGTTATCCATTCTCAGTCTCAGATCTGCCAAGTTCGCTTGCATCTGGTCCCTGACTCGCTCTCGGTTGATCTTTGTTGGATACCTGTGTGCAACTGGTTGTTCCCGAACTTTACGGGGAGCTATAGTGCTTGCAACACAAAACACGTTAGTAACTGAGACAACACCTGCAAAACAAACAAACAGGTTATATGCAATGCAATGTAACTGTTCATGTTCCCAAGCTTTAAAGCATTTGGCATGCCCCAGTTCTTGAATCTAATCTCAGACAATCACTTTCAGTATTTAACTTTCAAACTTTCTTTGATGAGTGTTCAGACATTAGCAGTATCAGACAAACGAGTCTTGCACATTCAAAATGATAACTTGCGCATTAATACTGTATATGAACAAACCACTACCGGCTAAAAGTCAGAATACAACCAGAAATACTCCCCGAAGGGTTACAAACCAGTACATAAAATAAAGACCAAAGAAATAAAAGCAAGACTCCTACAACAAGTCTGTAGGTAGTCTGCAAAAATAAACAACTAAGCTAAGGACCCAGGATCTGCCACCTCTGCCCTGCTCTTCTTGAAACCCGCTCTCAGCTTGAGCTCTTCGATCTGTCTTCTTGCTTCCTCCAGAGCTAACTGACTTTGTGCTAGCTGTTGTGTCTTTTCTCTCCGGATGGTGTGGACTTCTCCACCTCCTCCTTCTTGAAGGCCATCTGAACTTCAAAGAACTCTTCCTTCTCTCTGAATTTCTTCTGCTCTTCCTCCCTTTGGCCTTGCAGCCAGGCAATGGATTGACGAGCATCTTTGAGAGTCTTTAGAGTCTTCTTGCGCTCAGCTTCTCTTTGGGCTTCCATCATACCCAACCTGTGGAAATGGGCTTCTCTACCAGCAAAGTCCTTCTCTTTGGCTTCTAGAGAGGCTTGGAGCTTCTACAGCTTGTCTTCAGCTTCATTCTTGGCCATGTTGGCTTGGTGGTACAGGCTTACCATCTCAGTATTCTCCACTCTGACCTCATGCAGCTGGGCTTCTAGCCTCTTGTACTCTTCAAGAGAAACAGTACTGCTCTGACTAGGCACTTCTCTGGGATAAAGTGGAGCCTCAACTGAAAAAGGCATGAGAACTGCTTCTACATGTCTTTGAAGCCATGCAGCATATGTTGGGTATGTCTTGGGATCAACTTGGCCGAAGTCTTTCTTACCCTTTTTTATCCTGTGAGCCCAGGCTTGGACTGCTTGTTGAACTAACTCTTTGTTCCCTTCAACAGGAAAGTACAAGGATTCAGCCAACTCTTCCATCTGAGGAGGATCTTTCAAAGGGTAACCAAACTGCTTTCTGGCTAATGTTGGATAGTAACTGATGACACCTTTCCTTCCCAGTAGAGGTACTCCAGCAAACCTTCCGCAACTGACCATCAAATCCTTACCTAGCAAATCCCTGTCATAACCCCAAGCAATGTCTTCAACAGTCAACCCCATCAGTATTCTGGACCATCTCCATTCATCCCTCATCTCCTTGAAGGCACCTGACTTAGGCAACTATCTAGCAAACCACTCAGCAAATAGAGGAGCACAGCAGACTACTGGACCACCCCTATCCTTCTCATTTCTGTAATGGACGCTGTAGTAGAAGTCACCCAATAGAGTAGGCACTGGATTGCCTTTTGCAAAGATTGAGATCCTCTCTAAGCTGACAAACTCCTTCTCTCCAGGAAACAAGCTGGACCCATATACCATCAATGCAAGCAAAGCTCCAAAGTCATTCCACTTAGCCTCTGTAGCATATCTCTCAGCCTCTGGGATGATCGCACTCCAGGGTAGACCTTTGCCTTCACTCTCTTGCAGAGCCTTCCTGACAGAAGCAGCTGGCAACCTACAAACCTTGGCTTTGTCTTCATCTCTAAGCACAACCTCTGACCCGTAGAACGGAAATGTCTCTCTGATCGACACATTCAGCATGCTAGAGATCTCTTCCAATGTCGGAGCTAGGATGTAACCTGGAAAAACAAATCAACGCAGCAGAGGATCATAAAATTGCAACAAGGTATGCAAACTATCCTTCTGGTCTGCAGTGGGCTTGTCCACAAACTTCAGTATCTGGCCATATCTTTTCTTGAAATTGCCCAAGACTTGATCGTTCATCAGACCCGCTAACCTCTGAACACTTTTAACTTCAGGCTGAAGAAAGGTATAATGCACGTTCTTTTTTCTTGGAACTCTTCTGATTTCTTCCATGGAGATAAGATTACCAGAACTGGGAACAGATATGAGCAATGACCTGAAAAATGGGAAACATAAACAGTTAATGCAAAGAATGATGCAAATGCAATGCAATGCAAGCACATGATCAACTGGGACCATCTGAACTGGATCACTGACAAGGGCCCCTCTGAATAACTGACCAACAAAAAGTCCACTGAGTCACACTCTCTGATAACCATAACTCACTGAAGAAGATCTCAGGACCACAGTACCAAGAATACCAGAATAAGAACTCCAGAAAACCAGCATCAAGAAAACCAGAACTCCAGAACCATAGGACCATAGAACCAAAGAACCAAAGATCACAATCACAGGACCACAAATCATAACAGGAACCACTAAACAGATGAGTGTATGTTGAGGTCAAGGATTCCTGCACACCTGTAAACACCCCCCAATCTCACTGGTAAAAGGCTCCGGGTCAGACATCACGGACTCTCAAAGCCGAATAGCAATAATACTTTCACCATTTCAGAGAAATGGCTCATGACCAAATCAGGGAATCAGTTTGGCATTATATACTACGCAGGGAGGCCAAAGCTGAGTCCAGGACACAAGGTCATCCTATGCAATCCCCAGGTGGGCCCTCGGATGCGAATGGGTTTGCCACAAAATGTGGGCTGCCACTGTCATCACTAAAGAGGGATGTTTCCACAAGGTTCTCAATGATCGGTCCCCAGCTGCACATAACTGTCAGGGTTATGTAATGAGAGAGGAAGATCCCCAAATCAAGACATTTCCAAGACAATCGCAACCTGGGTGTGGAACTCACTACTACCCCCATGACAAGATCTCATGAGCCCAAAGTGGAACCACTCTAAGTCCTATGGTGCACTCGAGTCGGGTACTTGGCTCATATCTCTCAAGAACAAGTAACACCCATCCCACCAAAGAAAACCAGTCCAGACAGTCCAGCATATATACATGATGCAGAAAATAAATACCGAAAACTGTAAATAAAGTTGTAAATAAAGCTGTAAACAAACAACAATAAAATACAACAAACCACAGCAAACAAACATCACCCAATGAAACAGCAACAAACAAGCGCTAAGAGAGACTCACAGGGGAACCAGAGATTCTGGGTTCGATCCCCAGTAGAGTCGCCAGCTGTCGCTAGCCGGATTTCCATCCTGGTACAAACGCGAAAGTGCCGCGGAAAAAGAATAGAGTCGCCAGCCAGACATTTTTATCCCGAAGAAAGGGAATGGTAATGCTGCACAAACCAGAAGAAAGAAAGAGGAAGGACACAGGTCCTACGAACCAAAGAGACTGAATTCGGGAGTCGGTTACAACCTGGGAAGGTATTAGCACCCAGATCGTCTGCCATACCCGACGGGATCCACTCTTGCAAAGAATACTGTTTCAAAGGGTGAGGGTATGAAAGCTGCTGCAAAAATAAACTGAAACTGAAAATGGAACTGAGAAAATAAATGAAATAAGAAATGAGAAGAAAAAAATGTAGGGAAAATAAAGATTGTGCTCGAACGGGCCCTACCCCGTTGCCTACGTACCTCATCAGGATAATGAGGATCAGAGACGTCGTAGTTCCCCTAACTAGGGGTAACAAAGGAAAATTGCTTGTGAATTAAGGCTTGAACTGCCTATGCCATTGCTCAGGAGTTGCAGACTCGGACGACGAGTGCGTAACCGTCTTGCAAAGTGACAAGTAGGAGCAAGTTCACGTACGGAGCGAATGAGGTGAGAAAAGAATTCCCGAAGGAAAGACGCTTATTGTTTGTTTGGTGTTTTTTAGAAGCTTTTATGAGTGTGTCACAAGGAAGTGAACTCAAGCTCTTTTCCATGGAATGTGCACTTGTCTCTACATTCCAAGATGGAATAATAGAACAAGCACACTCAAGTAAGGAGAAGATCCCCAAAACTTGAACAAAAAGATTAGGGCCTAGGCTCATTAACTTGCTTACTTATTATGTGTTTTGATTATTTACAGATGAAGAAGTGTTTTTTATGCTTTTCTTTTATGAAGAAGATACCTTGATCAGACTTGTGCATCACAAGGTAAACTTGTACTATCCCAAGATGGGAAGACTACAAGTATACCCCATGGGATAAGGCTATGGATCAAAGCACCACTTCAAATTTATTAAAGTGTTTTTTAGAGTTATGAGAAGAGAAGAAGAACCAAAAGGATCTCAAAGGAAAAATTCTAAAGGGAACTAACATAATCCTAAGTGTTAACATGCATGGATGTCCTAAGGGTTAATGAGGTTTCTATCCTAATGAAGAAGAGAAGAAGAAGATATAAGAAGGGATGAGAAAGGCCTAAGCCCAACAACAAATGGTTAGTGCACATAAACATAAGAGGAAGAGATGAGAATTGGAGATGTGGAACTCAATTCCCACATCTCACACTTACCATAGCCCCTGCAAGGTTAGTATGCATATAAATGAAACAAAATGAGCAAGATAATATGCTAACATAAAACAATCATAATTTAAATGATATGAACAAATGCACAATGCAAGTGCAACTCAAAGAAACGAGGAGAAGAAACTTTGTGAGCAAAAGATGCAACATGAAAACTTATGAGAACTTATGCACACTTATGAAATATGCAAAGCAAAATGCACAAAATATGAACACAAAGTTCACAACCAGAACCAAAATGAGATGAAGAATGTCTTAGTAAGCCAACAAGATGAAGAGAAAAGAGGTACAAGACCAAACAATATCAAAATGGAAGCAAAAGAGACCATAAGATGAAGTTAAAACACTTAAAGAAACAAATGACTTAAAGAAGAAGAAAACACCAAAATTCAGAAGACACAAGACCTATCCTAGGACCAGGAAGGTACCCACACCCCAAAGGAACCCCAAATGAGAAGAAAAGAGGGCACAAGTGCCTTTCTAGGCTTATGAGAGACCAAAAGGTTCAAAGGAAGCAAAACGGGACAAGGTTCAAGATAAAATCCACAATAAATCAACCAGACATCTAAAAATTCCACAATTGAAACCAAATGATCCTCAAACATGATATGTCAACTAGCCAAAAGGATTTGCAAAGATTCAGAATCAAAATAGGTTAAATGGAGGCAAGAACACAAGCTAGGACAGAAAACTTACATCACAAGTTATCAGACCAAGACTCAAGAAATAAATTTCCAAAAATCTAGATAAAAATAACATTAAAAGTACAAGATCTTAGGAACACAAAGCAAAAATAATGGGATCAAAACTCAAAATAATGAAGATTATAGAAAACAAACAAGGCAGACTGGTCAAGAAAGACTTAAAAAGAAGCTATGAGCAATGGTGAATTAAATCTGACACGTGGATCAATGAAAAAAATAAAATAAAAATATGACAAAATATTAGAGACTCAAAATAACTTTCATGATTTTTTTGGGAATTTTTGGATGATTTTAACTATTTTATATGAATTAAAATGAAACTGGATAAAATGAAAATAAATTGGAAAAAAAAGAAAATGAAAGAAATGGAGTGAGGTGAGAATAGCAAGGCTGTACGTTGAAACTTGGATGGGCCTGGAACGAATGGGGTGCGAATAATAGTACTTCCTGGGCCCAATACCTGCGCTGAACATGCTCACTATGGTGGATATTAAGTGATTTAATAAAAGGAAATGCAGGAAAAAGGTGGGCGCTAGATGAATCGTGTGGACGTGGTGAATCACCTCATTAATTGAGGTGGCGGCAAGACAAGCTGCCATTGGATGGAACACGCTGGCTATTGTGAGGATGACCACACGCTGTATTTAAAAATGAATCAGAATTTATAAAGAGAATAGAAGCAAATAGAGGACATGCGGCGCTATGCTGGCCCTAGGATATGAGATCCAATGGCTCCTGTTCATCTTCTCCATGAGAAACCCTAAATTTAATGCAAGACAAATTCCGGTGACCGGAGCTAGGGCTCCGGCACCGGAGACCAAACCAGAGGCAAAAAGTTCATCAAATAATGCAAACAAATAGTCCAGGTTAACTAATTCCACACTCCTAAATTCAAATATGGCATCAAAACAAGCTAAATCTCAATGGATTGGGCGGATCGAGCAAAATAAAGTGTGACCATGAAACTTTAAATGCACATATCTTTCACTACAATGCACTAAAATCAATTCTACAAAGTGCGGAATCATCAGGGAAGATCAATGAACACAAATCAACCATTCAATTTCATTTCCAGAACAATAAGTTTCAAGCCATACCTGAGATGGAGATCTTGAAATGTTGAGATAGAAAACCAAATAATCCGTGCAAATCACTCCTCTTACTCCTTAGATGCAAAATAAATGCATCTAAGGTCTTGAAATGGTGTAGATCTGAGGTTTCAACACAAGAGGCTTTGAAATGGCAAGCTTCCAATTCTGTGTTCTAAGCTTGAATGAGTGGATGATTCTTGATCTCTATGATCCACTTATCAAGAATATGGAAGAAGTTTGTGGAGAATGTAAAGGAATGGAGAGATATGAAGCAAAATGCAAGAATGCAAGAAAGTTGAGAATGAGAGAATGAGAGAGAATTCAGATCTGGTTTTTGCTTAATTCTCTTTGTTATGATATAAAAAGTGAGTGCTGAAAGTGTGAAAGAAAGTCCACGAAAATTGAATGAGAAAAGTGTGAATATGCATCACATGCACTTGGTGGAATAAGCATTCCATGCTCATGCTCTCTTGGGCCTCTCAGCATGTGTGAGCTTCATTTCCCACCCTTGATCCAAATCCATTCATTCATGGCCCTTAGATTTAGGTGTCACACTTATTTCATGAATTTTTCAAATTGGCATGTTTTGGAGGGAGTTTTTCAAAGTGCACGAAATTGGCCATTTCTTTTGAGAAAAATGCTTCTTATGCAATGTATTTTAAGTTTGAAACAAGTTTGGGCCTGTACCAAGTCAAAAAAATAAGATTGGACCTTCTTGCACATGGTGGCTTTTTTAAAAAGTGAAAAAATGCCCTAGGATGTCAAAATTTTCGAATGGCCTAGATGATGATTCATGAATCCAGTGACAAAGTACTTTTACTTTTTGAAAATGGAAGCCCTTACTCTCCAACTTTCATGTTTGACTTTGGTCCATTTGAAGAATTTTTGATCATGTTAAGGCCACTTGAAAATTAGGGCGAAACTTGCAAAATTTGGAAAACTTCAAAAACCAACTTTGTGCCATTTTTGCAAAACCCCTCAAATATCCATGATTCTTGAACTTTAGGCATTCCAAACCTCTTATAAAATTGTAAGGACCCCTCTTGGCCAAAAAATTTGGGTTGGACCCCTTGAAATTGCACAGTTGACTTTTTATGGGCTCTGTTGACTTTTTCCTTCATCTGCAGGCAACTGAAGCATTGTCTGACTTCCACATGGAATTTTATCATGAAATTTAACACATAGAATCCTCTTAACATATAGAAGACTTGGCCCACAAGAAATGGCCAAAGTTGTGAGATCTTGATGCTTGAATCTCAAACCCTAATTTGGGTGCATTGCATAGGAGCTTTGCCTTGTCCTGAGATCTCTGATGATCATGCAATCTTCTGAGCTTTTGCCAATGGACTTGATCTTGTAAATGGAGTGTAGACTCACCATAGAACTTGTACAAACTCATTGAGACCCTTGTCATGGCTTGAGATGCTTCTGGGAACTCCACAGATGACCATATGCTTGATGCTAGGACATGAGGGATGTTATGCTTCATCTTTCCATGATATGATGCTGAGGAAATGATATGAGTATGATGAATAAGATATGACATGATGATTAAAATGAAGAGGGCATATTTGGGGTGTTACACTTTGCACCTCCTCCAAATGTTACATCAAACCCCATTCCAAATCATGGAGGGGCCAGAATAAATACCGTTGATGGTGGTGAGAGGTTAAACTTGATTTTGAATGAGAATGAAATAAAGACTTCGTTGCTAGTTGTGAAAGATAGATTGCTGAAAAGGTAGGTATTCCCAGGGTGTGATTATGACTGCGAGGGTTGCATGAATTTCGTTAATGGTTGTGAGTTTTTAAGAGCTGGGTTGCAGTGTTTGATTAACGAAGGGTACCTACAGTTTGACAGGGTTGACAATAGAAGTGATTGCGTGTCTACCATAACAATTTATTTTGATCCTACTGAGGTTCCTGCCCGGAGAGAACCTGTGACTATCTATGTTCCAGAAGTGAGTCCTGTTACCATTACTGTTCCGGGACCAGTCCCTTATGCTGATGACAAGGCCATCCATTGGCACTATGGCTCAGACGTGTATGTAGATGGTCAGAAGGTGGAGAGTAAAACAGTGACAATTGACCCGACTGTTGTGAATGTCGGAGGAGTTGGTGGATTTACAAGGAGTGGGCGTCTCTTTGCTCCTCAAACTCTTAGAGGTGATCATGAAGTTGAAGCTGCTACAAAGGCTAAGGGTAAACAGATAGCAACTGAAGACGTGACAACTCCTGCTCCTAGTCAAGGAACTTTTGAAAAAGAAGTTGAAGAGTTCATGAGAATAATTAAGAAAAGCGACTATAAGGTGGTTGAACAGCTGAATCAAACTCCATCCAAGATATTTATTCTGTCATTGGTAATGTGTTCTCAAGCCCACCGGGAGGCTCTGTTAAAAGTTTTACAAATGGAATATGTACCAAAGGAGATAACTGTTAACTAGTTGGAGGACGTGGTAGCCAGTGTGAACGCCAGCCATGGGTTGGGATTCACATATAAAGATCTCACTTCTGAAGGACGCAATCACAATAAGGCCCTACACATCACCATGGAGTGTATGGGTGTTGTTCTATCACATGTCTTGGTAGACACATGCTCTTCTCTCAATGTGCTTCCTAAAAAGGCCCTAATGAAGTTGAATATTGAGGGTATTGTCTTACGACCCAGTGATTTGATTGTAAAAGCCTTTGACGGGTCCCGGAGGTCTGTGTTCGGGGAGGTGGAGCTATCGGTAAAGATTGGGTCTCAGGTATTCAAGAGTACATTCTATGTTATGGATATTCAACCCGCTTATAGTTGTCTACTAGGGCGTCCTTGGATTCATGCTGCTGGCATAGTAACATATACGTTGCATCAGAAGTTGAAGTACGTGGTAGACGGCCAGGTTGTTACTGTATGCGGAGAAGAAGATATTTTCGTAAGTCATCTGTCGACTTTCAAGTACGTGTAAATGGACAGGGAGATCCATGAAACACTTTGCCAGGCTTTTGAGACGGTTAATGTTAGTACTTTGTCTCCGGTGGCTGTAGTACAGAGCAATGAAAAGGAAGGGACTCCTATTTACTCCTACAAGCAAGCTAAGGAAGTAGTCCAATCCGGAAATGCACAGGGCTGGGGAAAGCTTCTATAAATGGAAAGGAAAGATGACAAGTTTGGTCTTGGATATCAACCTGGTGGGTCTAGCTGGTCTCAGGGTAGTAAGTCCATAACGTTCACTAGTGCGGGAATGCTCGACTACAACAACATTTGTGCGACAAATGAAGAGGGGGATTATGACTGTGACTTGGATAACTGGATTCACCCATGTGCACTTGGGGAGGAGCTCCGTAACTGGTCGGCTGAATATTTCGTTCAAGTCACTTGGCAACCAAAGTAATTTTCTTTGTTTCCATTTTATCATATTGCATGTCAAATCCTGCACTCTGCCCAAGGTGCATGGATCCATCTGTAGGGCCACCATGCTTTTAAAATTTTTCACAAAAAAAGTATATAAATAAAATGGCAATGTTTTCTTTTTTTTCCAGTGTTTTGTGTGTTTGCATCTTTTTTGAAAAGCGCGGATTCTGAAATAAGCACATCATTTGTGCAGTGTTGATCACTCGGATTCTTGTGATAACGTTCCTGCTATGACTATGCATGACTTCGACAATCCTATCTACCAAGCTGATAAAGGGGTTGAGAAAGAATGTGAACTCCCGAAAGAATTGGCTAGGTTGTTGAAACAATAGGAAAGGGTAATTCAGCCTCATCAAGAAGAAGTAGAGATAGTCAACATCGGGTCTGAGGATGTAAAGAAAGAGATAAATATTTGGGCTAGTCTGCAGGCCGAGGTAAAGAAGGAATTGATTGGTATGCTACGAGAATATGTGGATATCTTCGCCTGGTCGTATCAAGATATGTCAGGACTAAATACTGACATTGTTGTACACAAGCTGCCACTAAGAGAAAATTGTCCTCCGGTGAAACAAAAGTTGAGAAGAACTCGCCTTGACATGGCGATGAAGATCAAGGAGGAAGTTCAAAAGCAGTGGGATGCCGGGTTCCTTGCTGTAACTAGTTACCCACCTTGGGTAGCTAACATTGTGTCTGTACCAAAGAAAGACGACAAGGTTCGAATGTGCGTCGATTATCGGGATCTAAACAGAGCAAGTCCAAAGGATGACTTTCCATTACTTCACATTGATGTACTGGTAGATAACACCGCTCAGTTCTCGGTATTTTCTTTCATGGATGGCTTTTCCGGGTACAATCAGATCAAGATGGCGCCCGAAGACATGTAGAAAACGACGTTCATTACCCCATGGGGTACATTCTGTTATAAAGTTATGCCCTTTGGATTGAAGAACGTTGGGGCAACGTATCAACAGGTTATGGTAACTTTGTTCCACGATATGGTACATAAAGAAATTGAATGTTATGTGGACGATATGATTGCCAAGTCTCGGGATGAGGAAGAACATTTGGTCAATCTCAAAAAGCTGTTTGATAGGTTGATAAAGTACAGATTAAGGTTGAATTCAAACAAATGCACTTTTGGAGTGCGGTCGGGTAAATTGCTGGGTTTCATTTTTAGCCAAAGAAAGATCGAGGTAGATCCTGCAAAAGTAAAAGAGATACAAGATATGCCTGCACCGAAAATAGAAAAAGAAGTGTGTGGGTTTTTAGGGAGGTTGAACTACATTTTCGGTTTATATCTCATCTAACTGCCACATGCAAGCCAATATTCAAACTGTTGAGAAAAGAACAAACGGTCAGGTGGAATGAGGACTGTCAAAGAGCCTTTGAAAAGATAAAAGAATATTTGCAGGAGCCTCTGATCCTAATGCCTCCAGTTCCCGGACGGCCACTTATCATGTACTTGACTGTGTTAGAAGGGTCGATGGCGTGTGTGCTAGGCCAACATGATGAGTCTGGTCGAAAAGAGTATGTTATTTATTACCTTAGAAAAAAGTTTACCGATTGTGAATCCCATTACTCACTGCTCGAGAAAACTTGTTGCGCTTTGGCATGGGCTGCTCGCCGACTGAGACAGTACATGTTGACCCACACCACATTGCTAATTTCAAAAATGGACCCCGTCAAGTATATTTTTGAGAAACCAGCATTAACCGGAAGAGTTGCAAGGTGGAAGATGATATTAATAGAGTATGACATACAATATACTTCCCAGAAAGCCATCAAAGGAAGTGTATTATCGGATTATCTTGCACAACAACCACTGGAGGATGACTATCAGCCAATGAAGTTTGATTTCCCCGATGAGGACATCATGACCTCAAGGAAAAAGATTGAGAGGAACCACTTCCGGAGGATGGGCCAGACCCTGAATCCTAATGGAAGTTGATGTTTGATGGGGCAGTCAATATCAACGGACGTGGAGTTGGTGTTGTTTTTATCACTCCCGAAGGTGTTCACTTTCCCTTCGCTACCATAATTACTTTTGGCTGCACCAACAATGAAGCGGAGTATGAGGCGTGCATAATGGGAATAGAGTCGGCTATTAATCTTCGGATTAAGACCCTCGATATATTCGGAGATTCATCCCTCGTTATTAACCAGATTACCGGCAAGTGGTTTACACATCAAGAACACTTAATTCCTTATAGGGATTATGCCAGAAGATTGTTGAAGTTCTTCACAACAGTTAAGCTTCAATATATACCACGAGATGAAAATCAATTTGCCGATGCATTGGCTACGCTTTCTTCATCCATCAAAGTTTTATGTTGGAACTATGTGCCCAGGATTGATATCTTCAGGCTTGAAACACCAGCTTATGCTTTCTCTATAGACGCAGTGTCTGATGAGAAACCTTGGTATTTTGATATCAAGCTTTTCTTGGAAAAACAAGAATACCCAGCTGGGGCATCATCCAATGACAAGAAGACCTTGAGGCGACTTGCTGCTAGTTTCTTCTTTAATGCAGACGGAGTTCTGTATAAGAGGAATTTTGACATGGTCTTGCTCAGATGCGTGGATAGACACGAATCAGACCTGTTAATGCAGGAAGTTCACGAGGGATCCTTCGGTACTCATGCAGGAGGACATGCAATTGCTAAGAAGTTATTGAGATCAGGGTACTATTGGCTTACAATGGATGCAGATTGTTGTTTGTACGCTCGTAAGTGCCACAAATGCCAAATATATGCAGACAATGTGCACGTTCCTCCTAGCCCGCTCAACGTCATGTCATCTCCTTGGCCTTTCTCTATGTGGGGCATTGACATGATCGGGAAGATAGAGCCTACTGCTTCAAATGGTCATCGTTTCATTTTGGTGGTGATTGATTACTTCACCAAATGGGTTGAAGCAGTATCTTATGCCTATGTAACTCGCCAAGTGGTAGCCAGATTTCTGAAGAGAGACATCATTTGCAGATACGGAGTGCCCGAACAAATCATTACTAATAATGGTTCCAATTTGAACAATAAGATGATGGAAGAACTGTGTAAGGACTTCAAGATTCAGCATCACAATTCTTCCCCTTACCGGCCAAAGATGAATGGCGCGATAGAAGCAGCTAATAAGAATATTAAGAGGATTGTGCAGAAGATGGTTGTCACTTACAAAGATTAGCATGAGATGTTGCTGTTCGCGCTGCATAGGTACCAAACGTCAGTCAGGACGTCAACCGGGGCAACTCCATTCTCCCTTGTATATTGCATGGAGGCAGTCTTGCCTTTTGAGGTGGAAATTCCTTACTTACGTGTGATGATGGATGTGAAGCTTGATAAGGCTGAGTGGGTACGGACTCGATATAATCAGTTGTATCTAATTGAGGAAAAGAGATTAGCGGCTATCTGTCATGGTCAACTTTATCAGAGGAGAATGAAGCAAGCATTCGACCAACGAGTACGTACTCGAGAGTATCAAGTGGGTGAGCTTGTACTCAAGAGGATTATTCCTCCAGGTTCAGATCACAGGGGCAAATGGACCCTAAACTACGAAGGCCCATTCATAGTGAAGAAGGTTTTCTCAGGTGGGGCGCTGATGCTCACTACTATGGATGGAGAAGACTTCCAGTCCCCTATTAACTCGGACGCAGTTAAAAAATACTTCGCATAAAAAGACCTGCTGGGCACAAAAACAGAATTAAAGTCCAGGCAAGAAAAGGGCATCCCGACAAGCTAAAAACAGAATAAAAAGCTCAGGCAAAAGTTAGGGAACATAATTTTAAAAAAAATGTACACCCGCTGAGCTGAAAAGCCACATTGGACAGCTCAGGCAAAAAAGGGTATCCCGGTGGATTGAAAACCTGAAAGGGCGATCCATGCAAAACAAGGGAATAAGCGAACAACTGCGATCTGGGTAATCTGAATCAAATCATGGTTTCGTACAGTCTGACAATATCAGAAGGATAGGAATCTGTCCCCTTATCTTCTTTGGAAGGCAAAGGCAATGACGGAAAGTCTTGAAGACGTGTTGGTCATAGCAGGAAGGAAACTCATTGGAATGTCGTGAACATCGCCATTAGGATAGTTTCTTTAATCAAGTTTATGGTAGCTACCTCTTTCCAGGTGGTTGCTTCCTGATGTAAAACTTTGCCCATTTCGAGGCCACTCAATAAATGAATGTTCAGTCAAAAACTGTGTTGTGTTTGTTTACTTTGTTTGCAAAAATGCCCTGAATTTCTTGGCAGAAAGAACATTGCATATGAAACATGTTGTTTTTCTATTAAAAAAATGACATTGCAGGGAAACATTTAAAACCATCTTTGAGTGTCGGGTGACAATAGATGAGCAGATCATACTATGCAAGTACCCGGGTCACATGTGTGTATACTGTTGTTGTATGTTTTGCAGGGTGGTGTCGTATATCCCCAAGAAGAGAATGTTCCCCCAGCTGAGTCAGATCAGAGGGAATGGATCCCCAGTAGAACTCCAAGGCTAATTGAATAGTTTTCATCCCCAAGCAAATTATCTTTCCACAAGTGAAGTATGCCCAGCAGGCAGCTGAACGCCTGATTTCCCCACAGAGTTGCATGTTTGGAATTTTCCATCATTGAAATATTCCTCAGAGAAGTCGCCAATTTATTTTTGGCTAATGTGAGGACACAGACAGTTGTTCATCCCCCCAACCAGAGTTAAGTGTCAAAGCATCTTAACCTTGTTCTTCCCTGCAGAATTGAGATTTTTACTGCCAATCAGGGCACTTTGATTTTGCTCGTCTGCATTCCCTAACACTCGTTTGTGTTTGATAGTTTATTTTGCTCGTATGCATTCCCCAACACTCGTCCGTGTTTGATATTTGCTTGTTGCTCGTCTACATTCCCCAATGCTCTTCTGTGTTTGTTATCTATTTGAAGCTCGTTTGCATTGTTTGGATACTCGTCTGTATCATCCCTAACACTCGTTTGTGTTAAGCTTGTATCCATATGTGTTTGGTTTGATAATCAATTTGGTATGCGTCTGTATTGCTACTCCAAATTCTCGTCTGTGTTGGATTTCTGGAATTCGTATATATCAGTGGCTGATATTCATATGTATCATCACCTGAAGCGCTCGTCTGTGTTTCTTAGATCATCGTCTGATATTCGTTTGTATCATTGACTTATGGCACTCGTCTGTGTTCAATTGATGATCATCCAATACTCGTCTGTTTTGAAGAGGTTTGAAGACCTGACGGTTGGGATTAAACATCAAAATGGATACCGGCCCTGGCGTAACAGGTTATCCGAAGGAGGTTCGTCTGTCTCAAACTCCACATCTCTACGTAAGATTTGTGAAGAGGGTTCGTCCAGTCCTAACGTCGCACCTGGCATAACAGGTTATCTGAAAAAGACTCATTTGTCTCAGACCATAGATCTAAGAAGGATATATGAAGAGGGTTCGTCTATCCTGATTATGCATGTCTATCCCACAGACTTAAGTGCAGCACCGGTCCTAGCGTAACAGGTTTATCCGAAGGAGGTTCGTCTGTCTCAAGCCATATATTTTGTAAAATGTATGAAGCGGACTCGTATGTCCAGTTCCTGGCATAACAGATTTACTTGAAGAGGAATTGTATGTCTAGTTCCCAGCGTAACAAATTTACTTGAAGAGGACTCATATGTCCAGTTCCTAGCATAACAGGTTTGCGTGAAAAAGACTCGCTTGTCCAAGTTTTCTTATCCAGCGTAACAATTCAATTTGGAAGAAGCTCGTCTGCTTTACCTTCATTTCAGTTATCCAGAGTGTTATTTGGTTGAGTTTATTTCCCATTGTCTGCATTCTCTAGCAGAGTGCAAATATCAGGTCTTCTTGGTATCCAACCACAGTTTATCTTGAACGGTCGATAGCCAGTGCTATCGTCCTTTTCAGATTAACAGTTGCTTCGATAGGTACAGCTGTAACACCCCAAA
The DNA here is from genome assembly GCA_963966055.1 of Lathyrus aphaca. NCBI lineage: Eukaryota > Viridiplantae > Streptophyta > Magnoliopsida > Fabales > Fabaceae > Lathyrus > Lathyrus aphaca. The sequence continues at coordinate 283,420,460 of OZ014523.1, forward strand.
TTTTCCCTCTTGTTTCTAATATCATCCTCATGTCATAATCATCATAAGCATGGAATATCTTTAGCATCTTTGCATAGAAAAATGAAGCATGACATTCTCATGTCCTAGCATTGGGCATATGATCAATCATTGGTGAATTTTGAAGCTTTACAAGTCAAAGCAAGAGGTTAAGTGACCTTGGCCAATTCTCACAAGGTGTTCTTATGTCTTATACAAGCTCAATATCCTTTACAAGAGCCCAAGAGGTTGGGAGATTAGTAAATGATCCAAGGAAGGGCAAGCTCCTACACAGATGACCCCAAATTAGGGTGTCATGTTCAAGTAGGGATTCTTTGTGACTTTGGCCATTTCATGTGGGAAAAGTCCTTCATTTGATATTAGAATGCTATGGATGAAATTTGGTTAGAAAACTCATTGAGGAAGGCAGTTATTTCATCAGTTGCTTTCATAAGAAGAAATTGGTCAAACTGATTATTTGAAAAGTCAACTGTGGCAATTCAAGGGTTCCAATCCCATTTTTCAAGCCAAAGGATGTCCTTAAGGTCATAGAAGAGGTTTGTCAAAGTCAAAAATCAAGAAATTAGGGTTTTGGCAAGAGTTTCTATTTTGGGAAATATGGCATATAACTAAAGTTTCCAAATTTAGTAAGTTTTTGCTTAATCTTCAAGCCATTCTTTCATGACCAAAATGATCTCAAATGGAATATTTTTGAACATGAAAGTTGTAGGAAATTGTCTCCCATTTCTAAAAAGTACAAGAACATGATCATAGCCCTCATGGTTTGGAAGTTATGGCCATTGGAAGTTCACTTATTTTTAGGGTTTACCTTAAAATTCAACTTTCTACCAATGAGCAAAAACTCATTTATCTCAATTCCAAGCTATTTTATGTGCAAAATAAGATCACTACATCTCTATGCATGGCATGAGGAATGCTTGGCTCAAGAAAAATCAAGAGAATCGTGCATGGTATGCATGGTATCACATCATGTGCAAATATGCATAAGCATGGGAAATGCATGATCAAGTCATCCAATGGTCAAGATTAAAAGGATTAGGGAACAAGTAACTCAAGTGGAATCAGCATGTGCAAAGGGTATGAAGGATGCACGAGCCAAGCATGAGATCACACACTTCATGCACATTTGCATTTTCAAATCAATCACACTTCTCCCACGTGCATTCCCTCTCATTTTTTATTCAGTGATCATTGGCATGATATAAAAGCAGCTAGGGTTCTCATTTGATCAGGACTCTCTCTCATTTCACCATTTTCAATTTTCTTACATCTTTGCTTTTCTCTTCGAATCTCCTCACACATTCATACATTGCCAAGACAAACCACATATTCTTGATCCCTGAAGCATAAGAAACACTTTCCCACCATTAATTCAAGCAGAGAGTAAGGTTTTCATCAAGTGCCATTAAAGTGGAGTTGGTGTCGAATCTCAAGATCTAGGAGGTTTCAAGGCTTCTTTTGCATTTATTTTGCAAATAGAAGTTAAAAGGAGTGGATCTGCAGCTGGAGGAGTCTTCTTTTGGTGTTTTGAAGGATCTTCAACCTCAGGTATGCTCTGGAATTTTGAGATCTGGATTTGAAATTAGATGCTTGCATTGTGTTCTGCTTGCTTTGCTGATGATTCTGATGTGTTTAGATTTGAATTTGAGTAAGAAATGAGCATGTTATGTTGAATTAAAGTTTGATGTTCAAAAATGGTTGTGTTCGATCCGTTTGATGCATTGATCTAATGCCAAAACCAAGCTCATATTTGTGATCAGCGTACTTGAATGAGTGGATCTGGAGATTTGTTTTAATTTATATGGAATTTTGTTCTTGATGTTCATAGCTATGATTTTTCCGGTGTCGGAGCCATAGCTCCGGTCACCGGATTCTAGAAACATGTTTAAATGAAGAAGATGATCTTGCAGCCACATGATTTATGGATTTGGACGGTTTTGGTGTTGTCAGCGCATTAAAATGGACCCTCCCTCTCATTTGATCTCATTTTTATGTTTTAATCTGAATAAATCATTATGTTATGCACCTCATGGTAGTTAGTATGTGTCTGCACGCTGATTGCCTTGTTAGTTGACTATTGTGTGATGTTGACTTGATCTGGAACCATGGCTTGATCTATTGGCTAGGCATTTTTTCCTGATTTATTTGATTTCCACCATAAGTGTTTGTGAGATGCGCTGGATTCATTGGGCCTCAGCTGCTAATTGCACTCCCTGTTTTACTAAGCCCAATTGATTTGGACTGAATCCCCTTGCTATTCTCACCCCTGGTTCATTGGTTTTTATTTTATTTGCATTTTATTTGCATTTTGGATTTTAATTTTTAAAAATAGTTAGAAGTTCTCAAAAATTCCAAAATAAATCATGATCATTCCTTTTAGTTTCCTTTAATTTTTAATATTTTTATTTTACATTTATTTTTATTTTCCACGTAGGAATTAATTTCCACTTTTATTAATTGTTTTTAATTCATTTTAAATACATGCTGACTTGTAGATTTTATATCTTGATCATCAATTTGAATTTTGAGTTGGTTCTTTTTGCATTTGATTCATATTAAAGTGCAGTTTGTGGATGATTTTTCTTCTGATTTTTAGAAGCTTGTGTGAATATTTTTGATAGTTGACTTGTGTGTCAAGTTTCAAAACCCTAATTGGTGTTCTTGAGGTCCTTTGACCTAGTTACTTATTGATTCTGACTTTGTTCTTTTGACATGATGTTATCTCTTGATTAATGAATACTTGTGCTTATTTTCATAATTTTTTCATGAGTTTCTGATTTGATTTGAATTTTCATTTGAGATTGCCTTAATTTTGCTTCTTCTTGATAGCATGCTTAGTTCTTAGGTTAGGAGGGCACTTGTGCCAACTCCTATAGGATGTTTAGAGGTCTTTTTATATGAGGTTTGATCCTTGGTCCTTGCTTAGTGTTTGTGTTTTGAGAATTTTCTTTGTTACTTGTCTTTAAAGTTTCTCACAAGTGTATGCATGTTCACTTCACCTCCTTTGTCCATCCCTTCTCTTTGATGCTTGTGATTGAGTTTGTGTGCTTCTTCCCCATGTTTACTCATGCTTCTTAGGCACCTCTTAACATGATTAGGTCCCTGGTTTTTCAAATGATGCTTATTCCTTGATTTGCTTTGTGTTTGCTTGTCCTTACACTTGTTCACATGTCCACTTCACTTCCCATTCTTATAGTGTTTGTGTTTGAACTTGTATGAACCTTTCTTTGGTCTCTTGAGTTTTTTGTGCACATTCTTGTGATGATATGGTTCTGGTCTTGATGATTGTGAAGCATGTGTAGCTTGTGTGATCTTTTCTACTCCATGTTTGATTTTGTTTCTTCCATGATAGCTTGTGTTAGTTTATTGTGATTTGATTGATCCACTTCTCATCTTATGTTGTATGCTTGATCTAGGCACTTGAGGGTGACACTTCAATTCTAGTAGTGATGTTTTAGTATGATCTTTTGTTCATTTGTACCTCATTTGATTTCACTTGCTTTTGTCTTACCAATTGTTTATGCTTATAACCATTTCAGGGGCTTTGGTAAGTGAGAGGTGTGGATGAGATTCCCACATCTCCAACTCTTTTCTCTACATCTTTCATTATGCTTTCTCTCTTATGTTTAAGATGTGCCTTATGCCATCACTTGCTTAACTTCTCTTTTCCCCCTTTAGAAGCAACTTATCTCCTTTAGAGGAGTAAGTTGTTCTCTAACCTTCTTCTTCTTTCTTTATTTTCTTTCTTTCTTCTTCTTAGGATAGTCTCAAACCACACTATCCTAGGAATCCCATGCATGATAACCTTTGAGATCCTTTTGTTTCTTTCTCTTCTTATCTCAAAACAAAAATCAACAAAACATTAATAATAGTTGAGTTGACCTTCCCTTTTGTCATACTCTCATAGAAAACTCATAAAAAACACTTCTTCACTCTTAATCCATAAAAATACTTAATAACACAAACAGGTTAGTGAATTTAAATCCTAATCTTAGGAAAGAGGTTTGAGGATCTTCCTCATTCTTGATGGACTTGTTACTCATTCTATCTTGGGATGTGGTAATAAGGACATGTCCTTAGAAAAGGCTTTACCTTCACTTCCTTGTGCCACACTCTAAAAAACTTCTAAAAAAACACAAACAAACAATAAGCGTCTCTCCTTCGGGAATTCTCTTCTCACCTCATTCACTCTTTACGTGCAAGCTTGCTCCTACTTGTCATTTTGCAAGACGGTTACACACTCGTCGTTTGAGCCTGCAACACCTGAGCATTGACATATGCAGTTCGAGCCTTAATTCACAAGCAATCTTTTCTACCCCTAGTTAGGGGAACTACGGCGACTCTGATCCTCATTGTCTAGATGAGGTACGTAGACAGCGGGGTAGGGCCCGTTCGAGCATAATCCTTATTTTCCCTACATTTTTCCTCTTTGTTTTCTTTTTAAGTTCCTTTTCCGGTGTCAGTCCTTTCTTTTTGCAGCAGCCTTCATTCTTTCACCCTTTGAAACAGTTCCTTTGCAAGCGTGGATCCCATCGGGTACGGAGGACGATCTGGGGTGCTAATACCTTCCCAGGTCGTAACCGACTCCCGAACCCAGTCTCTTTGGTTCGTAGGACCTGTGTCCTTCCTTTTCTTTTCTTCTGGTTTGTGCAGCATTACCATTCCCATTCCTTCGGGATAAAAATGCCTGGCTGGCGACTCTAACCTTTTTCCACGCCATTTTCACGTTTGTACCAGGATGGAAATCCAGGGAGCGACAATACGCACACTTGAATTCATCAAAGTTCTTGAAATTCTGTGATCAGGTATGAGATGTCCTAAGAGATGTCCCAACACTTGATAGGACACTTGACAAATTTAACCAAAACTTAAATAGCAAGAAAAGTAAACAACACAGAAGTTTGTTAACCCAGTTCAGTGTATAACCACACCTACATCTGGAGGCTACCAAGCCAGGAGGAAATCCACTATAAGTAATATTAATTCTAGACTTAAACCACCCTGTTTAATCTATCACTTAATAACTACCCAATGCAATTTCTACCTAAGACACACCTTAGATAAGAGTACCCTACTCACTCCCCCTCAATCACACAGTGATCAAGTTTACAAGTTTAATGAAATTGAAGACATTCTTCAAACAATACAGCTTGATCTTACTTCACAGTTTCAATCAAGTCACAAATGCACTTTTGCTTAAAAGCTCATAAAGTGGTACAATTAAAAACACCTGCTATTAAAAACACTAGACACCCTATTTGATCTTCTGAAATTTGTACTCAATTCTATGAGTTTCTGTTGCTTAAATAGGTATCTGTAATTTGGGCTTTCTGTAGGATGATCCAGCCCTAATGCACATGCAGCTTCCACCTTGAATTTAGGGTTTGTTACTTCCTAGATTCTAGGTGACTTAGGTCTTCTGTTTTAATCTGAATCTTCAATATAAAACTCCCTACAGATGCGCCTTGTTTTGTTTTTAATCCATCATTAATTAATTCCAGATAACTCTCCTTAAATATCTCTGATTAGTTAGTCAATAATTAATTCTGGAAGCAGGTTTGAGATGTCTCAACATCTGTTGGGACATCCTGAAAAACTGAACTTAAGTCATTTACACAATGTCCCAACATCTGGTAAGACATCCTGAAATAAGTTCATATACTCTGTTTGATAATGTCCCAACATTTAATAGGACATTCTGAACTGAATTCAATAACTCTTGTTGGTCAAAAATTCTACCAATTCAAGACATCTACAAACTCCCCCTTTGGCTAATTTTTGGCTAACATCTTTTCTTGTTTTCAGAGTGCAGCAGAAGTTCTTTTTATCAGAGTATAGCATTACTTTTCTGTTGATTCTTATTTGAGATTACTCCCCCTCAAATATATATGTATCCAATCATGTTGCAACAGAAAAAAAACTTATTCAGTTCAGAAGCAAACAAACAGAATTTTTTCATTCATACTTAAACAGCAATTACAATTTGTTGTTGTTGTTCTCCCCCTTGGTAGACACAAAATTTAGGGCCAAAGATACTATTCCAGAAATACATTGCTGTCATTACATTTTCCTCACATACATTGATCACTCAGATTCATCACTCTCAGTTTCTTCCTCAACTTCTGTTTCTTCATCAGCTTCATTTTCTTATCAGTGTCTGCTTTCTGATCTTCTCCACTCTCCAGCCTTTGGATGATTTCTTCAAGTTTCAGCTTCCTTGCTTCAAGTTCTTTGCATGTGCTTTTGAGCTCAGCAATTAGAGCCTTCTTGGAGATTGGAGTCTTAGCAGTTGATGGACCTGCAGATGTCCCAGAAGGTGCTTCAACATCTGCAGCATGATGACTGAGGAATAACTTGTAGTGAAAAGCCAAGGGGCTTTCTCTTTTGCAGGCTGTATCCTTGTCAGTGAGAATTCCAGGGTATTGATTGAGCACAATACCACACAGCAATGATGGAAAAGCTATTGGCAGCTTTATTGCAGAAGAGCTGGCATGCTTCAAGGTCTGATCAAAAATGAAAGCTCCATAGTCCATCTTGGTTTGAGTTCCCACAGCATATATAAACCTGGCTAGACTAGTGGAGATTGAAGAAGTGTGGTTGGTAGGCACCCAGTTAGCTGTACCAATCCTGTTCAGCATGGCATACTTTCTGGTAAGCATGCTCACTGAGAGCTTTCCCTTCACAAGCCATGCCTTGACCTGGTTTGCAGTGATCACCTTACAGACTTGATTATCTGTCTTACCTAACTCATTTGGTCCATCTGTTTCTCTTCCTAGGTACTGATTTATGATTTGAGGAGAAAACTCTACACATTTACCTCTAACAAAAACTTTTTGAAACTCAGAGGACTTACCATTTGAACAATCCTCCTGAAGATTAACAATGAACTCTTTGACAAGAAGTTCATAGCAGGGAGAGAGATCTGAGACTGTTCTGAATAGTCCTGCAGCAGAGATGAGGTCAATCAATTCAGTGCACTCAAGTGCATTGCTGCTCAGTTCTCTTTCTAGGGCAATCCTTCTTTGGTACACATACTTCCATCTGTTGACACAAGAGACATGATGGAAAGATATGTTGTCCAAGGGGGCTTCTGGAACAGCAGATGAAGCCCTAGATGGTGCTGGTTTCTTTTTGGGAGGAGATGTTGGGACATCTGATTCAACATCTGAGTCTGATGGTGTGACAGCTTTTCTCTTCTGGGTTTGAACTTTACTCCATGATTTTGTTGGCCCAAAAGTAGCTTTAGCTTTGCCTTTCTTTGGGGAGGCTTTCTTCTTCTCAGGAATTGCTGCTTCAGCTTGCATCTTTCCTTTCCTGGACCTGAGCCTTTTGGCTATGCTAGGTCTAACAGAGGCTATGATCTCTGTATCAGAGTCCTGCTCCAGGTTGACCACTGGAGGAGATTGAGCAGTCTCCTCTTCAGCTGGTTGATCAGCAGGGATTTGATCTTCATTTGAGGCTTTAGCCTGTTCCTTAGAGACTTCTTCATCATTTTCATTTGAGGCTTTATTCTGGTCCTCAGTTTGTTCCAAATCATCACCAGATGAGTTCTTTTTCTCATCTTCAGATGTTCCAACATCTATTAGGACATCATGTTCTGCAGGAGTGTCCTCTGCATCTTGAGCTTGTTCTTCTTGAGGTGCAGGCATTGTGTTCAGAGGAACAGAGATCCCACTCACCACTCTCTGTTCAAAAAGGATTTGGTTGACAATCTCCTTGATGGAATCATCCACATATTTTGAGGATTTTGGGGGCATGTTAGCAGGAGAAGGAATGCCTCCTTTGGCTTTGCTGCAGACTTGATCTTTAGCTCTCTTTGGAGTTCTTGGCTTTTTAGTGTGAGAAGCACTTCCTCTGAGCTCGTCCAATGGAGTTGATTTCATTGGTACCACAGAAATGGGAGTGGCATGAACTACGTCTTCTTGGTTGAGAACTTCTTCAGTTGTGTTAGGGTTTTGAGACATTGTTGAGGAAGATGGATGAAAAGCTTTAGGGTTTATGATTTCTGGAGAATAGCTAGTTAATGTGATTCCCTTGTGATAGTATGATGAGAATCTTGATAGCTGATTATAAACAGTTACTAAATAAGTAGTCGTTACAGTGCAAATGATTAGAGATGGAATTCCCAAGGATCTTGTCCAGACTGGTTTTGCCATCTGGAACTTATGCCATACAATGTCATATGACATGTTGGCACATCTCATTAACTGCTAAATATCACATAAACAGATTCCAAGTTTGCCCCTTAAGTTCTCAAATTGTGTAGCATCCAATGCTTTGGTGAAGATATCAGCTAACTGCAGATTTGTAGCTACATGTTCCAATGAAATCACTTTTTCTTCTACAAGATCTCTGATGAAATGATGTCTGATATCAATATGCTTGGTCCTGCTATGTTGGATAGGATTCTTTGATATGTTGATTGCACTTAAGTTGTCACAGTACAATGTCATGACATCCTGTGGGACATTGTACTCAGTGAGCATTTGCTTCATCCAAACCAACTGAGAACAACTGCTTCCAGCTGCTATGTATTCTGCTTCAGCTGTAGATAAGGATACACAATTTTGTTTCTTACTGAACCAAGAAATCAAATTGTTTCCTAGAAAGAAGCATCCTCCTGAGGTGCTTTTTCTGTCATCAACACTTCCAGCCCAATCAGCATCACAGAAGCCAGTAAGAATTGGTTTACATCCATGAAAGTACATTATGCCATAGTCACAAGTACCATTAACATATTTAAGAATTCTCTTGACTTGATTGAGATGACTGACTTTTGGATCAGCTTGATATCTTGCACATACACCTACTGCAAATGCTATGTCAGGTCTGCTAGCAGTCAAGTATAACAAGCTTCCAATCATGCTTCTGTATAAGCTTTGATCTACATTCTCACCCTTTTCATCTTTAGTAAGCTTTAAATGTGTGGGGGCAGGGGTTCTCTTATGAGTAGCATTTTCCATTCCAAATTTCTTGACTATGTTCTTGGTATACTTGCTTTGGGAGATGAACATTGAGTCTTCCATTTGCTTTATTTGCAGACCAAGAAAGTAGGTTAACTCTCCTACTAGGCTCATTTCAAATTCAGATTCCATCTGCTTGACAAAATGTTTGACCATCCTTTCAGACATCCCACCAAAGACAATATCATCAACATATATTTGAGCAATCATGACATTCCCTTCTTCATCTTTAACAAACAGGGTTTTGTCAATTCCACCTTTTCTGTATCCTTGCTTGATAAGAAATGTGGTCAGTCTTTCATACCATGCTCTTGGAGCTTGCTTCAAACCATAAAGTGCCTTCTTTAGTTTGTATACATGATTTGGACAGCTTGGATCAACAAATCCTTTAGGCTGTTCTACATATACTTCTTCATTAAGATAGCCATTTAAAAAGGCACTTTTCACATCCATTTGAAATAGCTTGAACTTCAAGATACAAGCAATTCCCAAAAGTAGTCTAATTGATTCAAGCCTTGCTACTGGTGCAAAGGTTTCATCAAAGTCTACTCCTTCAATTTGAGTGTATCCTTGAGCTACAAGTCTAGCTTTGTTCTTTGTAACAACTCCTTGTTCTTTTGACTTGTTCTTATACACCCATTTTGTACCAATTACATTTATGTCATCAGGTCTAGGAACAAGAATCCACACTTCATTCCTTGTGAATTGACCTAATTCCTCTTGCATAGCACAAATCCAGTATTCATCAGTAAGAGCTTCCTTGATGTTTTTAGGTTTTATTTTGGAAACAAAGCAAGAACCTGAAATCACTTCTCTTGATCTAGTGCTCACACCTCTGTTGGGATCACCAATTATCAGATCTTTGGGATGATCCTTCTATATTCTGATGGAGGGAGGTTTGCTTGATTCTTCTGTTCTTGTATCAGTTTGAGTGAAGTTATAATGATCATTCTTTTCTTCAGCTTCAATCTTGATATCAGCAGATGTTCCAACATCTTCTGGGACATCTGTAAGAGCATCATCAATTATCACATTTATGGACTCCATGATAACCTTGGTTCTAGAATTAAATACTCTATATGCTCTGCTGTTTATGGAGTATCCAAGGAAAATCCCTTCATCACTTTTAGGATCCATTTTTCTTCTTTGCTCCCTATCTGCCAGAATATAACAGTTACTTCCAAATACATGGAAATACTTAACTGTGGGTTTTCTGCCCTTCCAGACTTCATATATTGTGGACAAAGTTCCTTTCCTTAAGGTAACTCTGTTATGAATGTAACAGGCAGTGTTCATAGCTTCAGCCCAGAAGTACAGAGGTAACTTTTTAGCATGGATCATAGCTCTTGCTGATTCTTGAATAGTTCTATTCTTCCTTTCAACAATCCCATTCTGTTGAGGAGTGATTGGTGAAGAATATTCATGATTGATTCCTTCTGAAGAACAGAAATCTAAGAATTTTTGGTTCTCAAATTCTTTTCCATGATCACTTCTTATTCTGATCACACAGCTGGATTTTTCCCTTTGCAATCTTTGACATAACTCTTTGAATACATCAAATACATCAGACTTTTCTTTGATAAAATTTATCCATGTATATCTTGAAAAGTCATCAACCACAACATAGGCATAGCTCTTACCACCAAGACTTTCAACCGGCATAGGTCCCATTAGATCCATATGCAAAAGTTCCAAAACTTTGGAAGTTGTCAGATGTTGGAGCTTTGGATGGGACATCTTGGTTTGCTTGCCTATTTGACATTCACCACATATTTTGCCCTCATCAATCTTCAGTTTAGGAATACCTCTTACAGCATCCATGGATATTATCTTCTTTATGCCTCTGAAATGAAGATGACCTAGTCTTTGGTGCCATAGTTTCACTTCTTCTTCTTTAGCTAAAGAGCAAGTTGAAGTGAGACTGAGATTTTGGGATTCCCACATGTAACAGTTGTCTTTAGATCTGGCTCCTTTCATGACAACCTCTTGTTCTTTGTTAGTCACTATGCATTCAGTTTTGGTAAATTTTACACTGTACCCTTGATCACATAATTGACTTATGCTGATCAGATTAGCAGTTAAACCTTTAACTAGCAGCACATCATCTAGTCTTGGAACATCTTGACAATCCAAGGTTCCAACTCCCTTGATTTCTCCTTTAGCTCCATCTCCAAAGGTCACATACCTGGATGAATGTGATTTTAAGTTTACTAGCAAATTCTTCAATCCAGTCATGTGTCTTGAACATCCACTGTCAAAGTACCAGTCTTCTTTAGCTGATACTCTCAGTGATGTATGTGCTATGTATGCAGTATTTTTCTTTGACCAGATGAGTTGAGATTTCTTTTGATGCCTCTGCCCTGTGTGTTGTTTATCAGCTGATCTCCAAGCTTGATTGTTGATCTTGTTCTTGTAGCTTTGATCAGCTTCAGTGCTAGCTTTTGGTTTCCATACCTTCTTGATGTTTTCTGTCTTCTGCTTAGGAGGTTGCTGATTTCTTTGATGTTTATGCAGCACTTTCTTGGTACTTTCTATTTTCTTCTTGGAAGGTTGCTGATACATCTGATTTGGATATCCATGCAACTTATAACAATGAGGTTTGATATGTCCAAATCTTCCACAGTGATGACATCTCCATCTTTGATACTTCTTCTTCATTTTGTTCTTTTCAGAATGTTGAGACATCTGTTGGAACATTATGTTTGACTTTGTGTTCTTTTCCTGATGTTGAAGCATCTGTTGGGACATCTTGTTAGACTGTATGGATTTTGAAGTTGTTTTGCTAGAGCTAGCTTCATCTTTATTTACTCTGTTAAATCCCAGTCCACTTTTATCCCCTGAGTGCTTATTGTTGTTGAGAATCACATCCAGTGTATTTGAGCTGCTGTTCAACATTCTAACAGATTTGGACATATGTTCCAACTTGGAGTTGAGAAGACTTACTTCACTTTTTAAGGTGTCAATGATCTCCTGATCATTTGCTTTGTCATCTTCTAATGCCTCATTCTGCTTTTTTAACTTTATGACCTCACTGCATATTTCAGAGCTTCTTTTGTATAGATCTTTGAATGCTTGCTCAAGTTCTTCATAAGTAAGTTCTCCATCACTGGATTCACTTTCAGAGTCACATAATCCAGCTAAAGCAGTGATATGCTTAGCTGATTCCTCTTCTGAATCACCTCCTGAATCTTCATCAGACCAGGTCACAGAGAGTCCTTTCTTTTGCCTTTTTAAGTAGGTAGGACATTCATTCCTAATGTGTCCATATCCTTCACATCCATGGCATTTGACTCCTTTTTCTTGACTGGTCTTTTCAGCATAATTTGACCTTCTGTTAGCATCATAAGGTCTCCTGTTCTCAGAAGAGTTTGTGTTTCTTCCACTGGGTTTGGATTTTCCTTCCATTCCTCTGAGAATCTGTTTGAATTGTCTTCCAAGCATAGCAAGGTTGTCTGATAAGCTTTTATCATTTGCTGATTCATCATCTTCTTCTTCATCAGTATTTGAAACCAAGGCTATGCTTTTGTTCTTTTTAGCATTTGTGTCATTCATTCCCATCTCAAAAGTTTGAAGGGAACCAATGAGTTCTTCAACTTTCATAGAGCATATGTCTTGAGCTTCTTCTATTGCTGTGACTTTCATGTCAAATCTTTTTGGCAAAGATCTGAGGATTTTTCTTACAAGCTTTTCATCAGTCATTTTTTCTCCCAAAGCTCCAGAAGTATTAGCTACTTCTAAAATGTTCATGTAGAATTCATGAACTGTCTCATCTTCCTTCATTCTCAAGTTTTCAAATTTTGTGGTGAGAAGTTGAAGTCTTGACATCTTTACTTTTGATGTTCCTCCATGAGTTGTTTTGAGAGTATCCCACACATCTTTGGCTAGCTCACAATGATGTACAAGTCTGAAAATGTTCCTATCAATGCCATTGAATAAAGCATTTAAAGCCTTTGAGTTGCCTAGTGCTGAATCTTCTTCTTCCTTACTCCATTCTTCTTCAGGTTTCAGCACTTTTGTTCCATCTTTGGTATCTTGGATAGGATAATCCCATCCAATGTTGACTGCTCTCCATACCCTGTTGTCAAGTGATCTTAAGAATGCAATCATTCTTGGCTTCCAGTAGTCATAATTAGATCCATCCAGAATAGGTGGTCTATTTACTGACCCTATATCTCTGTCCATGTTACAGAATTTGTATTTCCCTAGATCTCACCCAGTATAAACAGGCAGGGTGCCTGCTCTGATGCAAATTGAAATTCTGTGATCAGGTATGAGATGTCCTAAGAGATGTCCCAACACTTGATAGGACACTTGACAAATTTAACCAAAACTTAAATAGCAAGAAAAGTAAACAACACAGAAGTTTTTTAACCCAGTTCAGTGTATAACCACACCTACATCTGGAGGCTACCAAGCCAGGAGGAAATCCACTATAAGTAATATTAATTCTAGACTTAAACCACCCTGTTTAATCTATCACTTAATAACTACCCAATGCAATTTCTACCTAAGACACACCTTAGATAAGAGTACCCTACTCACTCCCCCTCAATCACACAGTGATCAAGTTTACAAGTTTAATGAAATTGAAGACATTCTTCAAACAATACAGCTTGATCTTACTTCACAGTTTCAATCAAGTCACAAATGCACTTTTGCTTAAAAGCTCATAAAGTGGTACAATTAAAAACACCTGCTATTAAAAATACTAGACACCCTATTTGATCTTCTGAAATTTGTACTCAATTCTATGAGTTTCTGTTGCTTAAATAGGTATCTGTAATTTGGGCTTTCTGTAGGATGATCCAGCCCTAATGCACATGCAGCTTCCACCTTGAATTTAGGGTTTGTTACTTCCTAGATTCTAGGTGACTTAGGTCTTCTGTTTTAATCTGAATCTTCAATATAAAACTCCCTACAGATGCGCCTTGTTTTGTTTTTAATCCATCATTAATTAATTCCAGATAACTCTCCTTAAATATCTCTGATTAGTTAGTCAATAATTAATTCTGGAAGCAGGTTTGAGATGTCTCAACATCTGTTGGGACATCCTGAAAAACTGAACTTAAGTCATTTACACAATGTCCCAACATCTGGTAAGACATCCTGAAATAAGTTCATATACTCTATTTGATAATGTCCCAACATTTAATAGGACATTCTGAACTGAATTCAATAACTCTTGTTGGTCAAAAATTCTGCCAATTCAAGACATCTACAGTTCTATATAATAATATAACATAGTTTGATTTAGTTTCAACTATTTAATTATATGAGAAATATGTGTTAAATATTAAAATAACTCATAAGTTAGAAATACATACATCAGATGGAATCTCTAATCGACCCAAAGAAAGAGTTTCTCTCATAAACCTCAACATGAAATATCCGCAATCTATATCATTATGTTGCAGAGGACACTACACATGAAAAGAAAATATGGATAAATCCTAAGTTTTATCAAGTACCATCACTAATATAATAAAAAATGTGACAATTAATAATATATCTCCATTTTTATCCAAGTAAAGATGTTGGCTCTCCTCTTTGATACTTGGATATCTCGTTGGGCTCGAAAAGCTTGTATAATTCTAATAAAATCTAAATGAATATATAGAACAATTCAAATAAATTAATAAATACACACAAGAATATTTAGAACAATCTCACTTACGTGTCAATCATGTTCTTCATATCCGGGTATGTTTTCCAATCATTTCCTAACGAGTCAAGATAATAAACAATTTCTCTGATAGGATTGAGTGAGACCAACAACCAATGTTCACTGTAAGATTAAACAAATGTTAGGTGGAAATTTTCTACACGACGTCAAAATACAAAATAATTGTGATAGATGAATTTAGAATGAAAATCTAACCCAGTATTAAACGGTAAAAAGAACAATTTTTACGTACCTTTGTTGGCCATGAAGAAGTTGCGAACATACACCATCACGTCATTTGGTCTACTTAAGATTAAAGCTAAGTTGACGGACGTGGGAATTAAGAATCCAAATCTTTCGTCCAATCCACTTGGGCGCATCATTTTGTCTTACAAAAACCTTAAATAAAAACATCATTAACATTAGACTATTAATTTGAAACATAAAGTAAATAAGTTGTTCAATTAATATAACAAAGTAGACCAGATATAAATCACATATGTATTGACAACACTGACGCCTATTTCTTCATGACGAAAGATTTATACAAATTCTTCATTACCAAATGATTGTTCATATTCAAAGCCAAAAATACCTTCCTCCATATGTATAAGTCGAATACCTCCGGTCGGAATATCTGTCAACTCTAGAAACGTATGAAGTCACGACCTATACTTGGAGGTAGGTTTTTTCCTAGTCGCGGTCTTCTTAGCACCAACCTTTTTTTGTTGTGTGGAGACATTGCTAACCTCCTTATCATGAAGCTACATATAATATAAATAGTTAGATGAAGTATAAAATCAAGAATAAACAGTTTCCATGCATAAATATCATATAATTGTAATGTACCTGTTTTTTTGAAACAACGAACTCGGCATGCCATGGAATAGCCTTATCTTTTGATTTGGATCTTGTTGGAGTCTAATTAACATAACCATGTAAAAAATGTACGATAAATGCGCGTAAAAAACTTTGAATATACACATTAAGTTTTAACAAAGGTTCATAATGGTTTTAAGCATACCTCATATCCTACGCTAATGAGGCTTGTCGGCCATGCAACAAACGAACCTATTGCTTGTTCCACCATTGTTGCATCCGAAACATTGTCAGGATATGGTAATAATGCATTCGGCTCTACTGTAATATCAACTGCAACTTTCAAACATCTAGTAGGGAGTGGTCTAGTGTGAAGTAATTCTCCGCTAGTGTTATGCACTTTTCCCTTTCCAACCATCCAATAATATGGTGACGATAAGTAGAGCTGACAGTGGGAAATTCCCTAAAACCAATAATAA
Organism: Lathyrus aphaca; assembly: GCA_963966055.1. Taxonomy (NCBI): domain Eukaryota; kingdom Viridiplantae; phylum Streptophyta; class Magnoliopsida; order Fabales; family Fabaceae; genus Lathyrus; species Lathyrus aphaca. The sequence goes on from OZ014523.1 coordinate 283,436,401, forward strand.
ATATGAAATTGTTAATGTGTATATATGTCAATTACATGATTTAAGCTAATAGTTCAATTTAAGACAAATATATATAATTACCTCTGGAATGTTCGGCTGAAATTTATAGTTGATACTATCTTTGTTTGAACCATCTTTAAAACATGTTGAAACGCTAGCCTCTTTTTCTTTCCTTAATGCATGAACTTCAACTTCTAGTGCTTCCAATTTTTTATTAAGCTATTTATTACTAGGAGCCTTTCCTTTTTTAATACTCAAGGAGGTCGGAGTGATCCCAAATCCCTTACCCCTCACCCGACCTGAATACTCACGAACATCTAATGCCCGACTAAGTATGCTCCTAGTATCATCTGGAGATAAAGCTGACTGAGATAGCGCCTCCTGAAAATCAGATGAATATCGAATACTTCTAAATATTTGTTAATAAAGTTTTTATTTAATTAAATAAATAATGTTATACTTACACATTTCTCAAATACTTGCTGAACATCTTCTTTAGCAACTCCAGATTTTCCCACACGGGCTTCCTTCCATAAAACATGTGTAGGAAGAGATGTTTCAGAACTTTTCTCCTACACATTAAGTCATAAATACGATCAAATAAAATTCATGATGAACAAATATATTATTGCAATTTATAGATACTTACCATAGATTGTTCTAAGCGTCCATATTCGACACATCTTTTTCGGTATGGATACGCGGGACTTGATGCTCTTTCACGATTTGTGTCACTTATTGTTTTAAATGTTGGGTCCTTTCGTTTGGATTTAAATGCTTTCCATTCTTCTGGTGAAATCAAACTTTCATATTTCTTTGGAAGCTCCGCATCAACATGATTACCATCTTCATCCCTAAGATACTTGGATGATAAAAATATTCTAAACCCTCTTAGTAGCTTTCCGACCAATTTAAGAAAAAATTCTCTTCTATCATCTTCGATGTTGAAACACCTATAAGAAAAACATACACATTCTGCGTTAGTACAAGTAATTTAAGAGACATAATTAGTTCGCATAATTAAAGACATAATTATTGTACCTTTATCTCAGTCCAAATTTTTTCTTTGGATTCATTCAACTCTTTTTTTCTCCAATCATCACAAGTAATTGGAATCTCATTCCTTACTAGTGCACCAATGAAACTAGTCAAGGTATGACTGTTAGGTTCTATAAGCTGCCCAAGCTCGCTCCAATGCACATCTAGAATGATGCCTCAGTCTCTACCATAGACCACTCTCCTCATCACTATTATGCCTTTTCAAATCTCGTCTTCCGTAGATACCTTTTTATTACCTGCTTCATGCGTAGAATGATCATCATGTGGGTGATCATCATTAGTGGCCATATCTAACCTGTAATAAAGAAACCAAGGATATTAAATATAAATTATAATGAAAGCAATTGAAAATGAAAAATAAAGAAACCAAGGATATTAAATATAAGTTATAATGAAAGCAATTGAAAATGAAAAATAAAGAAACTAAGGATATCAAATATAAATTATAATGAAAGCAATTGAAAATGAAAATGACATAATATATAACATTTTACTATATTACCTCTTTCACTAACATCTTTTTCTTTTCTTTGTTGGAATATTAATTACTTATTTCTTAGCAATGCAGACTGATGAATTGATCTAAATTCCCTTGTTATTAACAATTCCTGATATATGACTCATCCGCTATAAGATCCTCATCTTGATAATTTCTATTCAAATCATTTCGTCTAATGTATGACTCATTCTCAACATCAATATCACGTTGATCGACACCGTTATCTTTGGTTGTACTCATCTGGTCATTCACATTGAACACTTATTTAGCTTGAGATGCTATAATAAAAGGTTCAACTTTGTACCCCACCCTAGTAAGATCAACTTTCAAAAATCCATACTTATTCATTCGTATGCCACTACTATTTACCCACTTACAACCAAAGATGGGAATCTGAAACTTCTCGTAATCAAACACCCAAATGTGCTCAATAACTCCAAAATATGACAAATTTGCATATTTGGGGTTTAAGTGCCTCATACTTGACATATGCATTGCTTCAGCTAGCATGGTGATACCACTATTTTTCATAGTACTCTTATCATCTTGTTCTTTGGTATAAAATGTGTATCCATTAAATGCATATGCGCTATGAGAAAACACATGCAAAATTGGACCATATGCCAAACATCTCAACCTTTTTGTTATCGAAGCAGGATCTGAAGAGCGCTTCGAATAAATATGATCCTTTAACCATTATATGAAACTTTGATTGTGCTCTCGTACTATCCAATTTTTATTTCTGTTCGGATTTACCCTACAGAGTACATCCTTGTACATTTCAACATATGGCTCAACCTCATTATCATTGTGCAGAACATACAAATGCACTTGATCCCATTCATCTCTTGATACTGTCACAATTTTATTTACAATTAATTTTTTACCTTCCTTTTAACGTACCCTTTTAATATTTTCATATACCTTTCAGCAGGGTACATCCATCTCATATAAGCTGGTCCACACAACTGTGTCTCTTTCACAAGATGAACAACTAGATGAACCATTATGTCAAAAAAAGAGGGAGGAAAATACATTTCAAGCTCACACAAGGTGATTACAATCTCTTTTTGTAGTTTTGGTAAGATCTCGGAATCGATCACCTTACTACATATTGACCTAAAGAAAAAACACAATTTAGTTATGGCATTTCTTACTTGTTCTGGCAAAATAGAACGTATACTTATTGGTAGAAAATGTTCCATTATAACATGGAAATCATGTGTCTTCAAACTCTTCAACTTGAGGTCTTTCATAGACACAAGTCTTCTAATATCTGAAGAGTATCCTTCTGGAACCTTAACTTCACTCAGAAACTTACACAATTTTTTTCTCCTTTCTAGATAGAGTAAAAGCAGCAGGTGATAGATATGTTCGTCTTCCTTTCTTCACGGGTGCTAATTCAGTTTTCATTCCCATTTTTAACATGTCCTCCCTTACTTTAAGGCCATCCTTAGACTTTCCTTTTATATTGAGTAACATACCGAAAACACTTTCAAATACATTTTTTTCAATATGCATAACATCGAGAAAATGTCTCACGTACAAAGACTTCCAATATGGCAATTCAAAAAATATCGACCTCTTCTTCCACCCACTTTTGACAACCTTATGTGCAAAAGGCTTGCCAAACCCAGTACGCACATCTTTCACCTTTTCAAAGACTTGGTCACCTGACAATGCGGGTGGAGCTTTATGCTATTCAGTGTCTCCATTGAAAGCTTTTCTCCACCCATGGCAGTGATGTTTAGAATGTAAGAATCTACGATGATCGGGAAACATATTCTTCTGACAAAGTTCTAATCGAATTGTATCGGTTCCATCTTCACAAACAGGACACACACGTTGACCTTTAATGCTATACCCAGATATATTCCTATGTGATGGAAAATCATTAGTTGTGCCAAACAACATCGCCCTCAAATTGAAACATTCTTTCCTATATCCATCATAAACCTCCACACCGTTCTCCCACAAAATCTTTAAATCTTCGATCAAAGGTGTCAAGTATACGTCTATGTCATTCCCTAGTTGTTTAGGCCCAAAGATTAACATAGATAACATCATGTACTTACGCTTCATACATAGCCATTGAGGTAGGTTATAAATCATAAGAATCACATGCCATGTGGTATGTGAGATACTTTGAAGACCACCCGGGTTCATTCCATCAGTAGATAATGCCAAGCGAAGGTTTGTTGCTTCTTCTCCAAAGTCAGGATAATCATTATCAATCTTCGACCACTGTGGTGAATCAGCCAGATGCCGATACTTTCCATCAATAATTCTTTCTTTTGCATGCCAAGTCAGGTGTCTTGCATCGGTTTCACTATGAAACATGTGCCTAAATCTCAAAATTATAGGACAATACCATAAGACTTTTGCTGGAGACAATCTTTTCTTATATCGAGACAACCCGCATTTAGGTCACTCAGTTAACGATGCATATTCATTACGAAACAAAACGCAGTCATTAGGACAAACATGTATCTTATCATAGCTCATGCCAATAGAGCACAACATTTTTTTTGCCTCATAGGTTCGATTAGGAAGAACATTATCCTCCAGTAGCATTTCTCTCATAAGGACCAACAACTCTGTGAAACTTTTATTCGACCATCCATTGTCCGCCTTTAAGTTGTACAACTTTAATACCGTAAACAGTCTTGAGAATTTAGTGCAACCTTTATACAACGGTTTCTATGCATCATTTACCAACCTCTCAAACATTTCAGGAAAATCATGAAAATCTTTTTCAAGTGCTTCTACAATCTCTTCAACTCGATCACAATCATATGTTTATGTGTCTTTGTCGTCTGAAGCATAGGTCATATTACTTTTCCCACTCGGTTCAACATTCTCGTTAATTTTCTCACCATGAAATTTCCAACACTGATAACTTCGATCAATTCCATGCCTCAGTAAATGCGATTTCAATCCATCTACGTCAACCATACCAATATAACAACAACGCAAGCAAGGACATTTCATTCGTCTGGGGTTTTTAACGTGTTGAACATCAAACTTAACGAATTTCGCAATCCCATTCTCGTACTCTTTGGACAATCGATTAGCACACATCCATGTTTTATCCATGGTTTTCCTACTTATTAAGGTAAGAAATCAATATCAACTTCAATAACGTACACATAACCAATGTAAATCCAAACGACAATAACCTATATATACATAACCAATGTAAATCCAAACAAAAATAACCTATACATAACCAATGTAAATCCAGACGCCAATAACCTATACATAACCAAGGTAAATCCAGACGAAAATACTATTTTCACTATTTTAACAAAATCAGTCAAGAACAAAAACTATTGTATTAGAATTATAGAGTTTTGGACATGAGAAGCAACTATATTGATATTGCAGCAGACAACAAGCTAGATTAATAGTCGGGTAGAATCTTCGAATATCCTAAATACAATGCTACTAAGTACTACGATCTTACTACACTTGTCATACCCGTGCGCCGCATAACTTTTAAGAAAGAAATTAAACAATTTCCTTAAAAGACTAAAAATTACATTGGATGAGGTATCTGTCGCTCCCGGTATTTTCATCCTAGTACAAACGCGAAAGTGGTGCGGAAAAGGTAGAGTCGCCAGCCAGGCATTTTTATCCCGAAGGAATGGGAAAGGTAATGCTGCACAAACCCGAGGAAGAAGGAAATGACAAGGTCCTACGAACCAAAGATCTGGGATCGGGAGTAAGTTAAGACCTGGGAAGGTATTAGCACCCCAGACTGTCCGCCGTACCCGACGGGATCCACGTTTGCTTGTTTTGTTTCAAAGGGTGAGGAAATAAAACTGCTGCTGAACAAATGAACTGTTAACTGGAATGGGAATGAGAAATGAGAAGGGAACTGGAAAAGAGAACAAAAAGAAAGAATGGGGAAAATGTAGGGAAAATAAAGAATGTGCTCGAACGGGCCCTACCCCGCTGCCTACTTACCTCATCGGGAAAATGAGGATCAGAGTCGACGTAGTTCGCCTAACTAAGGCGGGAACTATTTGTTTGTGTTTTTTATGGTTGGAACTGCGTATGTCTATGCTCAGGTGTTGCAGGCTCGTCTGGTACGAGTGCGTTTACCGTCTTGCATGCGAAAAAAGTCATCGCGATTTCGCGTTGAGAATGAATGAGATGAGAAAGAGAAGTTCTCGCAGGAAAGTCGCTTATTGTTTGTTATTTGCTTTTTAATAGTTTTTTGTGAATTTGGAACAAGGAAGTGAATTCAAATTCTTTTTCATGGAATGTGTACTTGCTACTACATTCCAACATGGAATAATAGAACAAGCACACCAAGCAAGGAGAATTTATCCAAGGCTTGTTTCCATGAATTAGGGTTTAAGTTCACTAGCTTGTTGAACTTATTACATGTTTTTGTTGCTTTTGTGAAGAAGTGTCTTTTAAATTTTCTTTGTGAAATAACCCCTTGATAAGACTTGTACATCATGCTAGGCAAGCTTACACTATTCCAAGATGGAATGCATGCAAGTGCCCCTTGGAATAAGGCTATACACAAGGGATCCTTTCATGCATTTATTAAGTCTTTTTGGATTTGTTTGAAGATGAGAAGAGAAGACTCAAAAGACAAAGGTCAAAGCTAATGGGGGACTAAGACATAACCCTAAGTCATCATATTATGTAAAAAGTGTGATCCTATGGTTAATGAGGTATTCTAACCAAAGGAGAAGAAAGAACAAGTTAGAATTCAACTTATTTCCTAAGGAAGTTAAGTTGAATCTAAAGAGAGAGAAAAATGGACCTATGAACAAAGCACAAAGGTGCTAAGGCAAAACAAATTGATGCATAAGAGATAATAAATGAAGTAATTATCTCATCTTCCCCCCTACAAAACAAACATTAGTATGATGAAGAAAAAATGAACAATTATTACATGGTAAATCTTCGCAAACCATTCACACTATCTAAGGAAGAGATTAGTGAACTTCTAAGGCTAATTACCTAAGTCTAAGCAAATTATAAAATAGCAAACTTAAAAAGTCAGTAGCTAATTCAATTCAAAAGTTTCTAAAGCTACAAAGGTGGACAACCTCAAAGTATGCCCTAAAAAGAATCTAAACCCTAATAAGATCTAAGGTAAAGTTACATGGGGAAACTTAAAGGATTAAGTAATCTAAAAAGGCTTAAACCCTAAAGTGAATGGAAAATCCAGGGGCTAACATCACATTAAAGTCTCCTAATAGGTCATGCTGCAAGGGATTAAGAGACCTAAGTGAAAGAGATGCAAACTATATGAGTGATAGTGTGAACATAAGAAGGAATGCAAGTGAAACTTTAAAGAGAAGGAAAATCTTAAGGTAAGACTCAAACATGAACAAGAGGATTTGAAATCCCCATACAAAAACCAGGGGCTTAATGAAGTTTTAGAATGGGATTAAGACTCACAAATGTCATACAAGTAAGGTGATGTGGAACCATTAGGACCAAAAGGTTAAGTATGAAGCATTAAGAAGGCATATGACACTAAATGAAACCTAAGGACTTATGACTTGAAATGGACCCTTGAGAATGTATATAAAACACTTATGAGATGAATGACAATGATTTAAGAGGCACATCATGGCCATGAAGTTGGTTTTGAGGGGTTAAGATAGAGGATGAAGAAGAATTAGGTCAAAAGGAGGATATGATGACTTATGGCTTAAGAAAGCCCTAAAATCAAAAGGTAAAGATCCAAGGATGGCTTTCAATGTTAGAGGACATCTACTACAACACATAAGACCCAAAATAAAAACATTAGAGCAATGGCATAAATGCCTTATTCATTTGGAGTAAGAGAAGACAAAATGAAGGACCAAAAATGACTTAGAACCAAGCAACTCAAGAAAAAATACGAAATGACCTTAAAAAATTATGAAAATTGAAACTTAGAATCAAGATCCAGAAAGTAGGTTATGTGCAAAAAATCTCATTAAAATTCCTCTTTTTGAATGGTTAATGGAAAGGTAGAACTAAATTAGTGTTTTTGTGAATACAAGTGAAAGAAAGGACTCAAAAATGATCCAAGAATGCTGGAAATTAAGAAACAAATAAAGTGAAAATTAATTCTGATCTCAAAATGAACAAAAATAAAATCTAAAATTATGGAAACTTAAAGAATATTATGAAGAATGCCCATGAATTATTTGGGAATTTTTGGAGGCTTTTTGCTATTTTTAAAAATGGAAAACGAAATTGAAATAAAATGGTAAAAAGAAATAAAAAGAATTAATCTGAGATGGGCCTTAGGGGTGCAAAGAGTTACAAAATCAACATGAATGGGCTGAAGCGCACAGGCATGGGGGTGTGAGTATAAATCTGAAGACTTTGGTTTGACTTTGATCATGTGACAAGCACGCGTATCATTAATGCGCTTGCAAGATGTAAGGCGTTTGATCATACAAATCCAATGGTCACGTATAAACTAAGCTCCGGTGTAGGGTTACTGTTCCGGTGACCGGAACTCACCTCCGGTCACCTTCTCCGGCCATGCTCTGCTAGGGCTTTCTCAATTCACCATGAAAATGAAATCTAAAAGCACAGTCTTGCTCGTCTCTCCTCACTGATCATTAATCTATCCTTACTTTTGGCTTAGGGTTCATGAATTGACAAAATCGTGCACAAAAATTAACCAACCTAAAACTGGATCTAAGCATCTAGCATGCCTATCAACTAGCCATAGGTACCATTGCTTCTAGCAAGCTTCAACTGACATGAAAATAATGAAAAGCATGTAATTCGAGCAAACACAATTTCAGAGCATACCTGAATTGCAGTGTGATCTTAAGGTTGCTAGAAGACTAGAGATGAGGTTCCTTGAGTTGCTTGATCTTGCTTTAACTCACCAGAAGTGAAATAAACCCTCTGTACTTGATGAATCTTGAGGGATTGAAGAAAATGCAGAAAAGCTCCATAATCATGCAGTGAAGATTCTTTGATGAATTGAGGTGATCAAGCCATAGAGATGAAGCTAACATAATGCCAATGATGAACTAAATAAAATTGAAGCTGGAGAGATGAAGATTGAGAGGTTTCACTTCAATTTGCAATGTGAACTCAATGATGCAGTTGATGATTCCATGGAGCTTCAAGCTATGCCAATCATGGAGGTTGTGCTGAAGATGATGATGAAGATGAATTGTAGAAGATTGATATTGGAGAGGTGAAAATGGAAGCTGCTCGAGGCAAAATGTAGAGAGAGAGATTGAAGTTCTATGGAGTGAAATTTTGTGAGAATGAAGCCAATCCGCCAAATGAAGTGGTGATCTCAATTTATAGGGCTCTTAACCATGGTTACTTATCCCTTGAGTTAACTGAGTGAGTCAGGTGAAGTGAGTGAGGTTGTTATGGCAGTTATGCCAGTTGGACCATTAGAAATTTCTTCGATTGGATTCCATCCCATGCTGCATAGTTCATGCTCTTATGGTGTGCCTCGAATGCAATTTGCCTTAGGTGTTTGAAAATGAAATGAAATGATTCACTACACTCATGGACATGGTCCTCATGGTAAGATGCATTCTGATGTGAATTGAGGCAATGCACAATGATCCTTGTCTTGGATATTTGATGGAGCATAGCAGCTGTGGTATGCAAGCAACCATAGGATCATGTGCACTTCAATGCAATGCATCATGGTCAAACATGTTGAATGATGCCAATCTGAGGAATTGAACTTTAAGTTTGGGTACCATGCAATGCCTTATCACACAAGAAAATCAGTTTAGAATCATGATCCTCAATGGGAGATTTCCTGTAGCTTAAGCCATCGATGCAAGTGGTTCTTAGACTCAAATCGAAGTTGGCAATATGTAGAACAACTTTGATGTTGATGTCATGATGAATGATGACCTCTAAGTCACTTAAAATGGCCATTGAATAACATGCCTCCAAGCTGCACCATTGGCCTGCACGAGTTTGCTTTGACATGCCCTCATTGGCTTGAGTGTGATCAGTTGTGACTTCCTTACTTCAGCCCATCATAATTCTCTAACCATTGATCATATGAAAAATTGTTAAACATGAAAGTTATTGCAAACACATAGGTGAACAACTTTGTAGTTCAAAATAATTTGATTTGAAGTCTTCTTGACCAAGAAAAATGGCTTGACATTTGATCCACCACATGTTTGAAAAATTGCCTTGCATGGTACGCGCGCTGGCCAGCTTCTTGCCTCGCCCATGACCTAGTTTTGCCTTGATTTTCCTCAACTTTGCAAGATCATATCTTTCTCATTTTTTATGATATGAAAGAGTTCCACCTATGGATTTGAAGCTCAAGATGCCCTCTTTAATTGGTTCCAAGTATAATTTTCATATCTTTCATATTTTGGGAGAAGGCCTCATTCAAAGTAGCTGCAAAAATAGCCAAAACTTGCCATTTTTGGAAATCCTAATTTTCCAAAAATGGTATGTTTTGGTTTTCTTGATTTCTCTTGATTCCTCCATCATTTCTTGATAAAATTTGGAGCATAGGATCCTTGTAACCCTAATTTCATGATTTTGATCTCAAAAAGTCAGGAATTGACTTTTTCTTCATTGTATTTGACTTTCCCTCAATTTCCTGATTTTCAATCATCTGACCAATTGAACCTCTTCCAAAATGAATTCGTGGATGAAATTTGAACCATATACACTTGTTGTCATATAGAAAACAATAGAATCCACTTTTTCTCAAAAATTCATGGAGAATTCCTTCACAAATGAAACCCTAATTTGGACCATTTCATTAGGAGATGTTGCACTGCTTACTTCCTTGGAGTCATTCACCTCTTTCCAAGACTTGAGACTTCAAATGGGAACTTGTGGGATGTTGTGGACCCTTTTCACAATGTTGAGAAGCTTTGTGGCCCTTTGATAGCCTTTTTATAGCCTTCAGTTGCTCCAATCATTGATCACATACCTATGCCTCAGCTATGCTACACATGATGCAAAGTTTTGGTTATTTTATGAACTTATGTATACTAAATGCTATGCACAATTTTGAGGAAATGAGAGGGAAAATTTTGAGGTATTACAGCTGCCCCTATTCAATCATCTGCAAGCTTGAATGAATAATTGCAAAAGCTTTTAGACATTCAAGGTATGGAGTGATTGAATACTCGAATAAAACCTGGAAATTTGAACTCAGTGGATAATAGAAATGCCATCTTCCCTTTAATTATATTTTTTTGTTGTGACCTCTGAAGAGGTAGCAGAAATAGAACCATGCGGAATAGAATCAATGCAATAACCTGCATTGTGACTGCTGAGCGAATCAAGCCACAACGAGGGTGCCTGTTGGCGAAACAAGGCTTAACGAGACCGTTAGCGAAACAGAACTCGACAATGTGACTGCTGGGCGAACCAAGCCACAAAGAAAACACATGAATGCTGAGCGAATCAAGCCACGGAAGGTACCTGTTGGTGAAACATGGCTTAACGAGACCATTAGTGGAATAGGACTCGACAATGTGACTGTTGAGCGAATCAAGCCACAAAGGAAATACGCGACTGCTGAGCGAATCAAGCTACGAAAGGTGCCTGTTGGTGAAACAGGGCTTAACGAGACCGTTAGTGAAACAGAACTCGACAATGTGACTGTTGGGCGAACCAAGCCACAAAGAAAACACGCGAATGCTGAGCAAATCAAGCCACGAAAAGGGAGCCTGTTGTACAAAACAGGGCTTTGAACCAGACCATTGTACAAAATGGAACTCGAAGGTAATGACAAAACAATGACTTGGAAAGAAAAGGATGTCTGGCAGATGGTATAAGTATCTTCTGCAGGGAATATTTTAGGTTGAGAAGATGCTCCGAGTCATATGTAATGTACCTCAAAACTGGCCCGTGCTGGCATGCGTATGGTTGGGTTTATGGTGTAATGATCCATGATGATGGAATCCTACGCTTTGGAGGATGCAAATGTAATGAAGATCACTAAATGCAAATGCAAAGAGATCTCCTGATAAGGAGACTGCAAGTATCCCAGGTGGCTTGACTGGGGAGAACTAGTGATCACTGCACTGATCTTGTCCATCCTGATAAGGAGGAAACAACTCTGCGGGGAAAGTTGTTAACGATGCACCGGCTCTGAACTGCCGCCATTGCCAAAAATAAATTGGAATTTATGATTAGAGAGCCAAGACCCTGTTGGAGATGGACTCTTCTCGAACTCTGATAGGGAAGTGGAGACATCCTGACTTGGTTGGGAACCAGAGGTATGGCTCTGCTGAGGAAGCAAACTGTTGGGATAGGAAAGACACTCCTTGCATTGCTGGGGATTGCCCTTGTGTTGAAAGAAAACTTCTTCTTGGGGAGGGCAAACATCTATTGCCATTAATGTTGGAGAAGAACTTTAACCTCACTTCTACCGGGGATAACTGGAGACACCCGGTAAAACACTTATTCTTGTTCAAGTATAATGAAATGTTCCTCCTGGAAATCTGCTTTAGCTCTGTTAGCAACACTTGTACTTGTACCTGCGTAAACACAATTGATAGTGCCTGCAACATGGATAGTTAGTTTGGACTTGTATGCCCCAGGCTCATAGCATGAATCAATATCCAAGCCTCTTAACAACCTTTTTAGAGTTGTATTAAATGTTTCTGTCCTCCTGCATGAGTTAGAAAGCATTCAAATGTTCACAACACAATATAAATCACAAATTGAAAAACAAACAAGAAGCAAATAGTCACAAATTGGCTGAAATTGAATTTTATTGATTTGAAAAATGGCCATGAATAGGCATTACAAAGGAAGCAATTCCCTGGAAAGAGGAAATAGCCAAAAAGGAAAACAAACTATCCTATTGGCAATGTGAGAAGTGGATCTCATCAAGTTTCAACCCGGTTATTACTCGTATATCTTCAAGACTATCCGCTCGCTCTGCCCCTTGAGAAAGGTGATTGAACTGGTCTTCAACCTTTAGAATAACCTCAGTTACAGATGAGTTCAAATTTCGCAGATCACAGTCGTTCGTGTTAGTCCCTCTTTTGCGTGGATCGCCCTTTCGGGTTTTGAATCCACCGGGATACCCTTTTTTGTCTGAGCTGTCTGATATGGCTTTTCAACTCAGCGGGTGTACATTTTTTTTTCAAGATTTCCCTAATTTTTGCCCGAGCCTTTTATTTTGTTTTTGGCTCGCCGGGATGCCCATCTTTGCCTGGATCTTTATTCTGTTTTTATCCAGTGGGTCTTTTTTACATAAAGTATTTTCTTACTGCGTCTGCATTGACAGGGGAATGGAAGTCCTCTTCATCCATGGTTGTTAGCATCAAGGCTCCACCTGAGAAAACCTTTTTAACCACGAACGGTCCTTCATAATTAGGTGTCCATTTACCTCTGTGATCGTTAAGAGGAGGAAGAATCCTTTTCAGCACCAGGTCACCTGGTATGTACCTTTGAGGTCGTACCTTTTTGTCGAAGGCCTGTTTCATCCGCCGCTGATACAATTGTCCATGTCATACAGCGGTTAGGCGTTTTTCTTCAATGAGGCTCAGTTGATTATATCTGGATCGGATCCACTCAGCTTCATCTAGCTTAATGTACATTATTAACCTCAACGAGGGGATTTCCACTTTAATTGGTAGGACTGCCTCCATACTATATACCAGTGAGAACGGGGTTGCCCCTGTTGAGGTATGCACTAACGTTCTGTACCCATGTAAAGCGAATGGTAGCATCTCATGCCAGTCTTTATATGACACAACCATCTTCTGCACAATCTTCTTGATTTTATTGTTGGATGCCTCGACGGTGCCATTCATCTTCGGGCGATATGGAGAAGAGTTGTGATGTTCTATTTTGAAATCCCGACACAAGTCAGCCATCATCTTGTTGTTGAGGTTAGAACCATTATCAGTAATGATTCTTTCGGGAATTCCGAACCGGTAAATGATGTTTCTTTTAATAAACCAGGCTACCAATTGTTTAGTAACGTTGGCATAAGACACCTCTTCGACCCACTTCGTGAAATAGTCTATAGCAACCAGGATGAAGCGGTGACTGTTGGAAGTTGTCGGCTCGATCTTGCCAATCATATCAATGCCCCACATGGCGAATGGTGTCGCTCTCGGAAAAGACATCAAGTCCCACGGTGCAAACGCGAACGGTCGGCGAAAGAGAAAGAGGTTGAATTGAATAGAGTCTCCAGCTAGGCATTTTTATCCCGAAGGAAAGGTTATGCTGCATAAACCTGGAAAGAGATGGATAAGACGGTTGCAAACCAGAGAAACTAAGAAAAGGGGTTGGTTACGACCTGGGAAGGTATTAGCACCCAGATCATCCGTCGTACTCGACGGGATCCACGCATACAAGATTATGTTTAAAATGGGTAGGTGTATGTGTTGTCTGTATGCAAAATCTAGGGAAAGAAAGAACAGGTGTCAGTGCAAAAGGTGTGAATTGCTCAGGAACCGAGGCTTAAAAAGAATGCTGAAAGAGGGGGAAGACACAAAGACTTCTGTTGGGAGCCATGTCCAAGTTATATTGATATTGGCGTATGAAAGCTTCGGCCAAATCCTTCCAGTTCCTGACTGTTGCTCTGGATAGGTGAGAATACCATTCACGGGATGCCCCGGTCAGACTGTCCTCAAAGTAGAACATCCACAGTTTTTCATCCATGGTATAAGCTTTCAGTCTCCCCAGAAAGGACTGCAGGTGAGTACGTGGACAAGAGGTACCATTATATTTCTCAAAGCAGGGAGGCTTGAATTTGTGAGGAATCCTGACTCCCTCAACTAGACCCATGTCCATTACATCAAATCCCAAAGAGTTTTGGGACTCCAAAGATCTCAGCTTCTTCACTATTTCATCCAGACGACGATCATATGCTTCATCCCCAGCACCAATTATTGTAAACTGTTCCTCTTGAGGGTCCTCTTGCAAGGCACGACCTCCAGTGTTTCCTTGGGTATTTCTGATAGCATTGACTTCAGGATTGAGGTGAGGCCCAAACTCTGGCGCATCTGTTCGTGGCTTCCCGTGATCATTATTACTAGTACCTCCTGTACCTGGATGATTCTCTTCTGGAGTTTTCAGCTCGACTAACTCTCTTAATCTTTCTTGGCTTTGGGCCAACCCAGTCATTACTGCCATGAACTGGTTCATCTGAGCCTCATCTCAGTTCTCTCATTAGCCATCTGAGTTCTTACGTCAGTCAAATCTTGTTGAACTTGGTCCATCTGTAAGCTCGGAAGGTTGTTTCTGGTTGGATACCGTTGAACTCTGTTAATGGGGAAATCCCTCCTACGAGCAATGTTTCCTGAAACCACAGCAAAGTGAGAAAACAACAAAAAAAACACCTACAAAACAAAGAATGAGGTTAGTATGCAATGAAACATGTCTATTTGTCTTCCAAGGGTATCTGGTTTGGTTCTTTGGTTTTGACCTTCCAGACCTCTAGGAAAGAAGATGTTGAAGAGAAATGGAGTCCAAGAGAAAATACATAAACCATACATTTACAAAAGGGTCAAAATACATAGTTTATGATTACAACAAGTCCCCATGATGGGTCAAAATACAATCAAGTCAAGGAATACAACAAAATGACCACGAGAAATAAAGTACAACCAAAATACAAGTACAAATATCAAACATCCAACCCAAAGTCATCTTCCTTGACTTCCTTCAGGAGAGCATCATTCACTGGTCCAACTGGATGCTCTGTGATGGTCCTGATAAGAAGGTTCCTGGTGGCAATGGCACTTGTCAACTTCTGGTACTTGTCTTGTTCTTTTGATCTCTTCAACCCCGCCCGGAGTTTCAACTCGGAGATTTCCTTCTGTGCTGCTAACAAGGCTTCCTGACTCTTCTTCTCATTAGCTTCCAGCTTCTCTATCCTAGCATGTGTATTTTGATCTTCTTGTGAACGAGCCTCAGTAATTCTGATCCATCTAGCCCGACTCTCCTCTAAGTAATGCTCGGCTCTGGATTTATGAATCTTATCTTCTTTGCAAGCATTCTTCAATACCAACTCCCCTGCTCGGGCCTTTCTGATGAAGTCCTCTGTCTTTTCTATCTTGGTCATATGCTTGATCCGGAACTTCTCTAACCTTTCAATATCGAGACGACCATCATTCCTCTCCCAGAGGGTCTTCTTCAGAGCTTCAGAAAGCTGGGTATTCCTCTCTTTTAGCTTCTCAAACTCCTCTAAACTGACTATAGCTACAGGCTCTACTGATCATGGTCCTGGCACATCTTCTAGGGTGAATGGCATGCGGGTGATCTGTCCTCTGATGCGAGTCCAATCAATGTACTGAGCTGAAGCTACGTTGTTGCATTTTCCAAGAATAGCAGTCCCTTTTGTCTGTATGTTATCCCAAGCCCAGGCTGCTTGTCGGATGATGGCATGATTATTCTGAACATCACAGTAAAGGGTCTCTACTAAATCCTGCTCTCTTGGTGGATGTACCAAGGCATACCCTAGCTGCCTTTTGAAAAGAAAAGGATTGTAATTTATGCAACCCTTTACTCCAATAAGAGATACATTAGGATACTGCCCACAGCTTCTAATCATGTCCCTGCCCTTGGTGCTCTGAGTACACCACCTGATGTCTTCTGAAGTGAGAGCAATCATTCTCTTAGCCCAATTTCTTGACTGATGAGGATTCATGAAAGCTTCTGTCTTCGGCAGGTGTCTCAATAACCAACAATAGAAGAGAGGTGCACAACATCTGACTAGTCTTCCCCTCTGCTTCTCATTCCTCTGATGCACTGAGTAGTAGAAACCCCCTAGCAAGGTAGGAATTGGGTTCTTCAGCAGGAAGATAGCATTATTGCTTACAAACTTAGGCTCGTCTGCAAACAAGATGATTCCATATATACTAAGCGCCAGGAGAGCACAAACAATCCACTTCTCAACTGCAGCATGACTGATGGCCTGATTGATCAAGAAGTCCAAATGGAGGCCTGGGATTCCAGCCTTGGTAGTCATATGTTGATCAATGATGGTGGTTTCCAAATACAGAGCCTTAGTAATGTCTTCATTCCTAGGAGCAGTCATCTCAGGGTTGAAAGGGATTCCTCTCTTGTTAGGGACACCCAATAACATGGAAAACTCTTCCAACAAAGGACCCATCTGAAAGTCTGGAAAAGTGAAACATCTGAGAGGAGGGTCATAAAACTGAAGGCAAGTGTGAATCATGCTCCTCTGAGATGCATCCAAATCCATGATCATGTCCATAATACCACCATAATGTTCCCTGAATAAAGGGACATGATCAGGAGTGATAAGTGCCTGAATCTGCCTGATACCTGCTAGGGAGGGCTCAAAGAAATGATAAGTAATGTTGCTCTTCCTGGATGAGTCCATACTGACAATGAATGCTGATGAAGATAAGTGAGGAGAAATACTGATGAAGACAACTGGAGAAGATATCAACTGAAGAAGATCTCTGAGGAAGACAACTGATGAAGATGGCTGAGCAGAAGAAAAGTCAAAACCAAACCAAAGAAGATGTGGATACCTTGTAAACAAATAGACAAATTCTAAAATGATGCAAAATGATGTATGCAGAATGATATGCAAGGGTTTATGATTAGGTGCTGGATTTGTTATCTGCTTTGATAGGGTCCATGAGTGTTCAGAAATCCGGATGAAGGCTTGAGAACCAGTAACCAGGTGGGGGACTCAAATAAAGAGTCACAAGTCCAGGGTTTCATAAGATCAGTCTAAAGTAGTGTAACCTTAAAACAATATCAGTAACAGGGTATGATGAGGCCAAGAGTTCCTGCAAACCTGTAAACATCCCAACCCACTCACAAGTATTATTCTAGAACAAGGATCCTCAAACTTGGATCTATTATGAGAAGTGTAAACACTTCTAACCCGGAGGTACAGTGTTTACCCTAATCATAAAGAATCCTCCTCTAATTCACCTCAGATGATGAAGGTCATCTAAAAAGGTCATTCAAACTTAGCAGGCTTCCCAGATAGCCCTAGTACTACATGAAATTCGTAGCACAGAGTTCTCAAGAAGAAACCCATATCTGAACTGTGTTTCGTATTCCCGCACCAGACCGAAATGGAATGGGAAAGAATATGAAGCCACTCTAATCCTATGTGTCACTCAGGCACCCAGTGTGGAACCTTGCTCACTGAGATTCCCCTCCCACCAAGGTAAACAAACAAATCCAGCACATGATATGATGATAATAATATGAAATGCATAAAACAGTAAATGAAAGCAATAAATAAATTCGTACAGAAAGCAATAATAAAGCAATAAACAAAAGGCACACATAACACCCCCATAAACACTAATCATACAAGCGCTAGGAGAAACCCACAAAAAGAACCAGAAGCCCTGGTTGCAAGATAGGTCCCCAGAAGAGTCGCCAAGCTGTCTCACCCGGAAAAGACATCAAGTCCCACGGTGCAAATGCGAACGGTCGGCGAAAGAGAAAGAGGTTGAATTGAATAGAGTCGCCAGCTAGGCATTTTTATCCCGAAGGAAAGGTAATGCTGCATAAACCTGGAAATAGATGGATAAGACAGTTGCGAACCAGAGAAACTGAGAAAGGGGGTTGGTTACGACTTGGGAAGGTATTAGCACCCAGATCGTCTGTCGTACTCAACGGGATCCACGCTTACAAGATTGTGTTTTAAAGGGGTAGATGTGTGTGCAATCTGTGTGCAAAAGCTAGGGAAAGAAAATAAAGGTGTCAGTGCAAAAGGTGTGACTTGCTCAGGAACTGAGGCTTTAGAAAGAATGCTGAAAGAGGGGGATGACAAAGAGACTTTTGTTCGATAACCGTTACGTTATGCCTATTTATCCTCTCATGCAATGAGGAAGTCAGAACATCGTAGTTTGACTCAAAGAGACTGAAAAGAAAATTGACTGTGAACTGCTTGTTTTCCTATGCTCAAGTGTTTGACTCGTCTGGCTCGAGTGCTAACTATCTTGCATTAGACAGAAGAAGCGTGTTCTCATTTGTGAATTAGTGTGATGAGAAAAGAATCTCGGGGGAGACGATTATGGTTTGTTTTTGTGTTTTCAGTTTTTTATTGTTTTTGGGGTTTTAAATAATTAATGAGCTTAAGCCTAAATCAAAGGTTTGTAAACTCATTATATCCTCCCTGATTAGGGATAATGAGCCTACTTAAGTGTGAGATAAGCATCTCAACATAATTACCATGATGATGTAGGATTAAGATCATTAACCTACTTGTAATTATTAAGATGTTTTTGGTTTTTGTTTAGTGTTAAGTAATGAGTTTAATCTCTAATCACAGATTAGTGAACTCATTACACCACCCTAATAGAAGGATGATAGATGAGGACACTTACGCTGAGGAAGATACCTCAACTTAATCCATGGTTAGGGATTAAATTCATTATATAACAAACCTTTATTAAATGGATTTTAATTAAAGGATAAGATTAAGAAGTTGATTTTATGGTTTGTAAGACAACTTGAGGGGAACTTGTCCATTAAACACTAGGGTTAGTCCCTCTTAACCATAAGGAAGAGAAAGAACCCTAATGTAAGGCCCAAGTTACAAGATAAAGTCTTAGTGATTATTAATGTGTTATTCTTAAAAGGTGTAAAAAAATTAAAATTTTAACACTAAGGATTAAAGTTATACACTCCATTCTAAGATAAGGATGCATGCATAACCCTAATTCAAAGTCCAAAGGAGAAGGTCAAAAGCCAATCCTAGTGACAGTCATGAAACAATTCAAGGTAATTAAACTGATAGGTAAAATACAAATCAAATTGAAAATGCAAGATAAAATTATGAGATAAATAACCTAGAAACTATATACAATATTTGAAACAATTCAAGAAGAACCAAGTTCAAACTCATCATGGTTAGGCCGAAATGAAATTTTCAAATTAGGGTTAAAAAATGTGGAATTTATGAACCCTAATTCAAAGAAAATTGTGAAAATATGATCAAACCTAAAACTAAATTTGTATGGTGAGTTTGAAAATGTTTCTAAATGTATTGGAATGCTTCATGAATTTTTTGGTGATTTTTAGAAACTTAAATGTATATTTAATTAATTAAAATCAATTAATTAATTAAATAAAACATTTAAATAATTTAAAAATACTTTTTTAATCCAAAAATAAAAATAAAAATTGTTTTTAGGTTAGGAAAAATATTTAAAACAGAAATGCAAAGTTTGAGAATTTTTTGATGATTTTTGCTATTTTAAATAAATTATGGAAAGAAATGAAAATAAAATGACAATAAAATGAAAATAAAGGAAAGTCAAATAATCCAGTGGTCCAGATTCAAACTGAGGGGGGAGAGGTTGATTGTGCGCGTGATCCTAAGGCCCAGAATGAATATAGCTAATTAAACTGATTAATTTAATTAAATAGAATTAGGGCTTAAGTGAAATGATCTGAACCACTCAAACGCGCGCAAAGCAAGATACAATGTCCTACATTTAAACTGAACTGATTAACCCTAATCCTAACCTTAATTACTTTCAGGTGACCGGAGCAAGCTCCGGTCATCTTCTCTGGTCACTCTTCCATCCCAACTCCCTCAAACCCCCCATAAAAACGCATCAAACTCTCCAGAAATGATCAATGAACAACATTAAACATGAATCCAGCAACAAACAACATTTATATTCCATCAAATTCATGAATCGAAGCAAAACGGAAAATTGCATAAAACTTTCAGAAGATAAATACATGCTTGTTTTCAACTCATTTTCAAAACCAAACACATCACAATAATCAGTGAAACATGTAGACTGATATTGTAATTTAAAAGGCAAGTTATGGAAAATTAGTTCTTGATGATACCTGAGGTGAAGCTTTCTCAATCTGAGCTTTCTGGCCTCCTCCCTTGTGCAAATCAACTCCAATGGTCACCTTGATGCTATTGAGGAGCTTAGAAAAAGTTTGTATGGCTTGGTTTATGAGTTTTAGTTCTGAATATGCAGAAATCGTGTTTGTGTTTGGGCTTGTTTCAGGCCATGGTGATGGGTGGGATTTGATCCTTAGGTTATGTGGAGTTGAATGGTGAAAGAAAATTTGAGTTTTAGTGGCTGAGGAGTGAGTTTCGAAAGCTTGAAGGTTTTGGGGATTTTTGAGCAATCTAAGTTGTGTGATGTTTTTGGCTTCTGTGTGTTACAAAATGAGCTGCATAAGGTTAGTATAGGCCAATGAGAGTGATCAGAAAGTGGGTGGTGGCATAGTGTGATTGGTATGGGCCAAGTTGCAAAAATGTAAACATGGTGTACTTGAGGTTTGGCATGGTTCAGAGCTGGCTTTAGGGGTGTCTTGGCCTCAGTTGAGTTTGTGGAGAGCCCTAGGATCGAATTTGTGCAGCTGGATCACTTGGATGAAGAGATATCATGTGTTTTGCAAATTTCCAACTTTGAAGATTTTGTGAAAATGGCTTAATGAAACTTGAAATACAAGGCATAATTCTGATCAAGGTAAGTCATGTGATGTTGTTATGATGCTTAGAGGTCAATTAGAGGTCATGAAATGGCTTGGCAAGTGAATTTGCAAAATTCCCACTTTGGTGCACACTTGAAAATTATAGGATTTTTTCCAACTTTGAAAGGCCATATCTTGAGTTCTAGGATGAATCAAGACATGTTCTTGTACTTTTTGAAAATGGGAAGACATAATCTACAACTTTCATGTCCAAGAATTTTTCATTTGAAGCATTTTTGGTCATGAAAGAATAGGTTGAATATCTTTCCCAAAATGGAAAGTTTCCATTACAAGTCATTTCCAAAAATAGCAAGTTTGCATTTGACTTGAAATTCTTCAATCTTGTGAACTTCCAACCACTTCTAAGATCAAGTAAATATCATAGAACCTCAAAATGATGAAGATGACCCTTTGTTACCCTTGATGGAGGACTCAGATGCCCTGATTTTGACTTTACTTGCTGAAGAAGCTACCCAATGATCAGATGACTTCCACGGTGAATTTCTTCATCAAATTTGGTACACATGATCCTTATAACATATTAAGACCATTAGAAACAATAATGATAAAAAAAATGGATTAAGGCCTCTGAAACCAAAACCCTAATTTTAGGTCATCTGTGCAGGAAACGTTCAGTCTACCTCTATGCCCTTGCTATGCTTTGTGATCCCTTGACTTTTATGAACTATGGGGAGCATATTATGATCATGGAACACACATAGAACCTATTGGAAAGCTTTAAGACCATTGGGATGTCTCAGATCACTCCTTGGATTGCTCATATCACAGACCCTAGATGCAGATGAAATGAAGTATGCAATGGGATATGATATGCATATGCTAATGCAAAAATTAAAAATCACAAGCCATGGTGTGAGAAAGAGTGAGGGCAAATTTGGGGGTTTTACAAACGGCCATGGTGAAGACATGACACTCAATGGATTCGGAGGCACATGGACCTTATTGGCATAAATCTGACACTTGTGACATTTACGGGAGTATTTACAGCAATCGGATTCCATGGTGATCCAATAATTTCCCGATCTCAACAATTTCTTGGCCATAGCATGTCCTCTAGCATGGGTACCAAAGGATCCTTCATGAACCTCTTGCATCAACAGGTCTGCTTCGTGTCTATCCACGCATCTGAGCAGAACCATGTTGAAGTTTCGCTTGTATAGCACACCATCTTGATTCAAGAAGAAACCACCTGCTAGTCTTCTGAGGGTCTTCTTGTCTTTATTGGATGCCCCAACTAGGTATTCTGGAGTCTTTAAGAAGTTCTTGATATTATGATACCAAGTTTTGTTATCTTCACCACTGTCAACTGCAAAGACATAAGCATGTCTTTCAAGGCGGGAGACCATGATTCGAGGCACAAAATTCTCTTGACAAACTTTAATCATGGATGACAAAGTTGCTAGAGCATCAGAGAACTGATTTTCATCTCGAGGAATATAATTCAACTTGACTTTGGTGAAGAAAGTTAGCAGCCTCCTGGTATAATCCCTGTAAGGAACCAAGTGAGGTTGATGAACTAACCATTTGCCATTGACTTGGTTTATTACCAATGCAGAATCCCCGAAGATCTCGAGGTTCTTAATTCGCAAGTTGATTGCCTCTTCAACCCCCATGATGCAAGCTTCATACTCTGCCTCGTTGTTAGTGCATTCGAAATTCAACCGAGCAACTAAAGGTGTATGGACCCCTTCTGTTGAGATGATAACAGCACCTACTCCGCTTCCGTTCATGTTCATAGCTCCGTCAAACATCAACTTCCATTTGGACTCAGGGTCTGGCCCCTCCTCCAGAAGTGGTTCTTCACAGTCCTGCAACTTGAGGAACATGATGTCCTCATCCAGAAACTCGAACTTCATGGGTTGATAATCGTCAATTGGCTGTTGAGCCAAGTATTCTAACAATACACTTCCTTTGATTGCTTTTTGAGAAGTGTAATGGATATCATACTCTGTTAGTATCATTTTCCATTGGGCTACCCTTCCTGTTAGAGCCGGCTTCTCGAAGATATATTTCACAGGATCCATCTTGGAAATTAAGAGAGTGGTGTGAGTCAGCATGTTCTGTCTTAGTCGGCGAGCAGCCCATGGCAAAGCGCAGCAAGTTTTCTCGAGTAGTGAGTAGCGTGTCTCACAATCGGTAAACTTTTTGCTAAGGTAATAAATGGCGTGCTCTTTTTGACCAGACTCGTCCTGCTGACCCAACACACATCCCATTGATCCTTCGAGCATAGTAAGATACATGATCAAGGGTCTCCCTGGCACTGGAGGCATGAGAATTGGAGGTTCTAGCAGGTATTCCTTGATTCGGTCAAAGGCTTGCTGACAGTCTTCATTCCATTTGATAGCCTGATTCTTCCTCATAAGCTTAAATATGGGATCACACGTGGTTGTTAGGTGAGAGATAAACCGTGCAATGTAGTTTAGTCTCCCTAAGAAACCACACACTTGCTTTTCAGTCTTTAGCTCAGGCATCTCTTGGATGGCTTTTACTTTGGCTGGATCAACCTCAATTCCCCGCTCACTAACAATGAAGCCAAGTAACTTTTCGGAACGGACCCCAAAGGTTCACTTGTTCGGATTAAACCTCAATCTGAACTTCCGAAGTCTGTCAAACAGCTTTTCTAAATTGACCAAGTTCTCTTCTTCTGTTTGGGATTTTGATATCACATCATCAACATAAACCTCAATTTCATGATGAATCATGTCATGAAATAGCGTCACCATCGCCTGTTGGTAAGTGGCCCCAGTATTCTTCAGACCAAACGGCATGACCTTGTAATAGAAGGTTCCCCAAGGCGTGATGAAGGTAGTCTTTTCCATATCATCAGGTGACATCTTAATCTGGTTATAACCTGAAAACCCGTCCATGAAAGAGAACACAGAAAACTGAGCAGTATTATCAACAATCACATCTATGTGAGGCAGAGGGAAATCATGTTTAGGGCTGGCCCTGTTCAAATCCCTATAGTCTACACACATCCTGACCTTACCGTCTTTTTTAGGGAACGACACAATATTGGCAACCCACGGAGGGTAACTAGTCACGATCAAGAAACCAACATCAAATTCCTTATGTACTTCCTCTTTTATTTTTATTTCCATATCAGGGCGTGTGCGTCTCAACTTCTGCTTCACTGACGAGCAGTCTTCTTTCAGAGGCAGCTTGTGTACCACAATGTCAGTGTCTAAACCAGGCATATCCTGGTAAGACCATGCGAAGACATCAACATACTCTTGAAGCATGGCAATTAGATGAGTCTTGATAGATTCTTATAACGCAGCTCCGATCTTAACTTCTTTCTTGTCTTCTTCGGTACCCAGGTTTATCACTTCAATGGCTTCTTCATGCGGCTAAATCATCTTTTCCTCCTATTTAAGCAGTCTGGCTAACTCTTCAGGTAGTTCACAATCTCCTTCACCTTCCTCATCGGCTTGGTAAATTGGATTGTCAAAGTCATACTTAGCCATTGTAGACACCCTAAATTTGCCCTCTGGTTTTCAGCTTTTCGTTTTGCATTCATACGCATTTTGCATATCATTTGCATAGGATCTTAAGACATGGGATCAGTGTCATGTGAAGAATTAGGGTTTCACGTCCTATTTGTAGATTATCAGTAGAATTCAAAGTTGTGGCTATTCTTTTATGCTCTTGTCACTAGATTAGGGTTTATTTCCCTGGTTTAGGTGTCTTCAAAGATTTCGCGTCTAAGGAGTATTCACTTATTCATCAGCCCCATCATCAGCAGTGAAATGTGAACCCGGATTTCTTCATCATCAAGATACAAGGATTTTTTTTGTCTTCTCAACATCTCAGGCTTTTCCTCTTTCTCAACATCTCAAGAACTCAGGCAGTGCGTGCCCAAGGACATGTTGCGTTGTATGGAATTCTTCACCAAGTTATTAGACAAATAATTCAGGAGAAGGTTAATCTCTAAGTCAGGAACATCGCAGTTGCAAATTGTTCAACGGTGTATGTGTACATTTTTATCAGTGTTCAAAATACAAGTGGAAGTTTGGAATGATATTGGTCCAGACAGATTCAAAATAAGTCAGGATTTTACTTTGTCAGAAGGATAGTTAATTCAGATGGATATCATTTCAGTGACAAATCATGCAGTGGGTCAAGAGTGTGTTCTCCATTCTTTTTTTAATCAGGAATTGTTGAAAGAATTTCAAGCATGGTCTTTAGATTGAGTTCAGTCAAGGGGCATCAACGAAAAATATTGGCGGAGGCTTTATTCAAGTTCATTTTGAATCTTATTCGATAACCATTCTTCATATCCATTTTCCATTATTTTTCTCCTAATCCATTTTCTAACCATTTGTTCATTTTCACAATTTCTATCCATTTCTATAATATCCATTTTTAAATTTCTTTTATATATCCGTTAAACCAAACTTTCCTTCTTTTATTTAAGCCCACTTCTTTTTATCCTATCTTTACGAAAAATAATAAAGTCCATTTTTTTTATTATTATCATTTACCAAAGGAAAACTCATATAAAATGAAAAATAATGTGATGCGCTGATTTTGTTCATGACCCCACTACTACCACTCCCAGAATAAAACAAACAGATGGCAGCTTTCACCAATTTTCTTTGACACCTTCACGCACTCACCAATCATGCTTGCAATGCAGTGGTACACACTTTTTGCTAGCCACTCACACACAAACTTGTACCAACACAAATCCCACTACCTCACCATATACTTTTTCTTCCTTTACAAACCTTTCTCTACAACATAACAACCTCCCACAATTCCACTACATTCACACGTCCTCACCCTCATTACACAATGTTTTCACACTTTGCTCATATTCTCACAAATTCAGCAAACACATTTTGAAAACCATCCTCAACCATTAAATAATAACCTTCAACATCTCACAAACACAACCTTTAATCCATTGTGCATCGTCATTTTCCATTCATCATCCCATTCATTTCTTCATAGAATAGCCTTGTTATCCCAAACTCACTACCAAAAACCTCATTCTTCATAACTCATGACCACAAAATCAAACAAACTCCATGACTGAATCCTTAACAGCATCACCAAACATTCTGCTCTAAGCTTCAAACCATTTCAAAACCGATAACCTCCATTCGCTCAAAGAAACAACAAAACCTCGCGATACTCACTCCAAACTCCAACAATAAACCTTCCATCGCACACTCTCACACTTTTCATATCAATAACACACACCCAGAATCTCATACAGCTTGCTCAAAGCCACCGCCGTTCCATCATTAACCTCCCAACACAACCGGCAAGATTTCTCATCACTCACCACACCATACACCTTCAATTTTCTCATAATCCATAACTCTCAAAAACTTTATTACCTCAACAACTCACCTGCAACCCTCAACCTTCAACAATAAACCCTCACTGCAACAATCATAAACTGTAACCTATCCTTCTATCGTCACCACAAACGGTAAACTCTCCAACTTTTCATCAACAACCATTCACAAACATTCAACCAACAATCTTCATAAAGCTCACATAGAGCACTTCGCCGACCCCTTTCACTAAACCACACAACTACAGCAACAACCGAAAATTAGCCTCTTCTTCGTCACCCAACAACATCAACTCAACCACTGCTCCACCACCACTTAATCAATAAACTCTCCAATACCAACAAATCCAACCTCACCGCTAAACCCTCCATTGACAAAAACAACACAAATTCAGAAAAAAAGCAAAGAACAACAGAAGAATGAGTAGAAACAGAGAGGGATAAAACGAGATCGAAGCATTGAAGACAAAATGGCAAAGATCGAAAGCGAATCACAAACAAAACCGTGATGTGAAACTTTCCAAACACAAACTCTTTGGATCAAAAATAAGAGAGATCTGGATAGAGTGACCGACGAAAACACTACCGCCGACGGTCGAAGAAGAGCAAGGTCGGCGCGACGTTGAAATTTCTTGGAGGGAGGTCTCCGGAGGTGGTGTTCGACTCACCGCAAATGGACCAGCCCTTTCCTTCTATTGTTTGCGGCGCCGATTGAAGGAGGACGAGATCGCCGACGAGTTTTGTTTGTTTTGTTTGATTTTGTTCTTGCGTGGGAGAAGTTTGTTCATGAGAAAGAGGAAGATCCATTGCGATTCTGGAAAACAGGGGAAATGATACACAATTGGTTGCTGATGTTGTTATATTAAAGAAAATCTTGTTGTTGCTGGACATGGGCTTGGCCCGTTGGATCGCTTCTCGAACCCTGTCTCCATCGCTGCACCCTCCCTTGCTGCTTTTGTTATGATGGGCTTTGTAAGGCCCATGTTGGTGTTCTCACCGGCACCACTTTTTCCAGCGGCACCCCCTTCTTGTTTTTGTGCCCATTTTCTTTTCTTTTTATATAACTTCTTTTTATTAATTAATTGTATTTAGTTAATTTTTATCAAAAGGTTTAAATTTTTATTAATCTTTTACTAAAAATTTGATATAGCTCTTTAGCTTTGATATTCAATTTCAATTTATTTTAGATTTTTTTTATCTCCATTAATTTTGTTTTTTTTCTAAGATTTTGTATAATTTTGGTTTTAGTATTTTATTGATTGTTTTGTAGGTTTCTTGATGAAGGATAAAGCGTGGATGACGTTGTGACTAATTTTTCCGTAATCTTGTTTGGACTAATGAGACCTTTGGACACCAATTGGACTTAGACTTTGATTTTGCACGGACCAATTCTTGACTTTAATTCTGGATGATGGATGTTTGCACTTGACTTTCGGTCTGATGCCCTGATATTTGACAATTTGTGCTTGAACTGGTGAATCCGCTTTAGACTTGAACTTTCTTCCTGAGTTTCTCTTGTGCTTATTGAAGAGGCAACGGACCTTCTCCGTTAGGTACCACTGAGGACCAACTTTACTTGTTGCATGCTGCTGCATCTGGAAGTCCTACTGGTGTAGGCTCTGTTTGTGCATTATTCATTCTTATTCATCTCCATACTGCATTCTCTTCTTCTTATCTTATTTCATTTTCATCTTATTTTTTTCTTCCTCATCTTCTTCTATTCTTAACCTGAGTGCTTAGGCCACCATGGAGCTTCTCCTTTCATCTTTCTCTTCTTCTTTTTTTCTCCTTCATTAGGATAGTGAGCCTCATTAACCTAGGACCATCCGAGCATGTGAATATTAGGATTAGACTTTTCCCGTTAGCTTTTCACCTTTTGTGATCCTCTTGGTTTCTTTTCTCTTCTCATCTTCAAATTTAATTCTAATTCACTTAATAAAGGTTGAGTACTTTCATGTGACATGAGACTTTGCTATGAGATGCTTGCACGCGTTCCGTTTCGGGGCGAGGTGTGAGTCATCACTCGTGGTGGATAGGTCTTAGCATGAGTACCTCACAGAGAAAAGCTAAAAAACACTTCTTAACCAAAAAACCACAAAAATACTTAATAATGGTAATAGGCCAGTGTGCTCAAGCCTTCACTTGTGGGACTAACTTTGGGGATTTCCTCCATAGATAGGTGTGCCTCTTGCGCATTCCATTTCGGGATGATGTGAGACGTACACATCCCATTGAGTAAGACTTGGGTACACTTACCTATGCAAACCTTCACTCATAAAAGCTTCATAAAAAACACCAAACAAACAATAAGCATCTTTCCTCCGGGAATTCTTTTCTCATCTCCTTCGCTCCGTACGCGAACTTGCTCCTACTTGTCACTTTGCAAGACGGTTACGCACTCGTCGTCCGAGTCTGCAACACCTGAGCAATGGCATAGGCAGTTCAAGCTTTAATTCACAAGCAATTTCTTTTCTACCCCTAGTTAGGGGAACTACGGCGTCTCTGATCCTCATTTTCCCGATGAGGTACGTAGGCAGCGGGGTAGGGCCCGTTCGAGCACAATCTTTATTTTCCCTACATTTTTCCTTTTCATTTCTTATTTCAGTTCTTTTCTCAGATTCTTTCCCAGTTCATTTTCATTTCTTTTGCTGCAGCTTTCATACCCTCACCCTTTGAAACAATTTCTTTTGCAAGCGTGGATCCCGTCGGGTACGGCGGACGATCTGGGTGCTAATACCTTCCCAGGTCGTAACCGACTCCCGAACTCAGTCTCTTTGGTTCGCAGGACCCGTGTCCTTCCTCTTTCTTTCTTCTGGTTTGTGCAGCATTACCATTCCCTTTCTTCGGGATAAAAATGCCTGGCTGGCGACTCTATTCTTTTTCCGCGCCACATTCGCGTTTGTACCAGGATGGAAATCCGGGGAGCGACAGCTGGCGACTCTGCTGGGGACCGAACCCGGAGTCTCTGGTTCCCCTGTGAGTCTCTCCTAGCGCTTGTTTGTTTCTGTTTCATTGGGTTATGTTTGTTTGGTGTGGCTTGTTGTATTGTATTGTTGTTTGTTTACTACTTTATTTACAGCTTTATTTTACAGCTTTATTTACGGTTTTCAGTATTTATTTGCTGCATCGTATATATCATACTGGACTGTCTGGACTGGTTTCCTTTGGCGGGATGGGTGTTACTTGTTCTTGAGAGATATGAGCCAAGTACCTGGCTCGAGTGCACCATAGGACTTAGAGTGGTTCCACTTTGGCCTCATGAGATCTTGTCATGGGGGTAGTAGTGAGTTCCACACCCAGGTTGCGATTGTCTTGGAAATGTCTTGATTTGGGGATCTTCCTCTCTCATTACACAACCCTGACAGTTATGTGCAGCTGGGGACCGATCACTGAGAACCTTGTGGAAACATCCCTCTTTAGTGATGACAGTGGCAGCCCACATTTTGTGGCAAACCCATTCGCATCCGAGGGCCCACCTGGGGATCGCATAGGATGACCTTGTGTCCTGGACTCAGCTGAGGCCTCCCTGCGTAGTATATAATGCCAAACCGATTCCCTGACTTGGTCATGAGCCATTTCTCGGAGATGGTGAAAGTATTATTGCTATTCGGCTTTGAGAGTCCGTGATGTCTGACCCGGAGCATACCCGTGATATTGGGAGGGGTTTACAGGTTTGCAGGAACCATGACCTCAGCATACCCTCATTGCCAGTGCAGTTATATGTTTCGATCCGGTCACTATGATCCTGAAGTTCTTGACCTTCGGTTCTCGGTTACTATTTTGGGTTATTATACAGAGATCTTGTGGTTACAAACACTCGATTCTTGGCAGTATTCCAGATTCCAGGCAGTTTCCAGCTGTGATCCCATGTCTTTGCATCTTTTGCATCATCATATTGCATTTTGCATTTGCATCAGCATTGCATATCCTTTTTCCGGAGAGCTCATCCCTCCTCTTTTGTCCATGACCAGCCAGCTGATTTCCCGGTACTCAGTTTGAACAAGTGGTAACTGTTGGAAGGCGAAAAGTGATTTGAAGTTTGACTGAGCAGTGCCAAGAGTTAAAAAGGTCAGATTGGAAGCCGTCAGTAGTTATGTCAGAGAACAACCGTCATAATGTGGAGTTCCCACCTGGTTTCACTTCGATGACCAATCCTTTGTATGGTCTTTCTCCTGATGAGGATCTCCCACAAGTGAACAACCTGACTCAAGCTCAGCCTGCACAGACCCCGATTGTGAATCAGAGTGTACCTGAACCATCTGTTGTCCGAGGTGGGCCTTCATCTTCTTCTGATTCTACAGATTATCAGAGTTTTGCTTTCCCTATGCCAAACTTACAAGGGGCAATCCCTCTTGTGAAAACCAAGGATCCACCAACTTTTGATCCTGCTGAAAGGTTTCGTGTGTTGGATGAGCAAATCAAAGCCTTAGAAGATCCTGATGCCTTTGGTTTTGATGCTCTAAACCTATGTTTGGTGTCTGGTCTTGTCATTCCTCCAGATTTCAAAACTCCGAAGTTCGAGAAAATACACTGGTGTTAGTTGCCCGAAGCGTCATTTGGTGATGTTTTGCAGAAAAATGACTTCTTATGCCTGCAACGATAAGCTGATGATTCATTGTTTTCAGGATAGTTTAAGCGGTGCATCCTTAAGTTGGTACATGGATTTGGAAAGCAGTAGTATCCAGTTGTGGAATGATTTATCCAGAGCTTTCGTAAAGCAATACCAGTACAATGTGGACATGGCGCCCAATTGCATGCATTTACAGAACCTATCTCAGAGAACTGGTGAATCTTTCAGAGAATATGCACAACGGTGGAGAGAATTGGCAGCCCAAGTGCAACCACCACTTTCAGACAGAGAATTAGTGGACCTGTTTGTGGGCACGTTGCAAGGAACGTACTTGGAAAGAATGAGTAGCATTTGGACATCAAGCTTCTCTGATTTGATAAAAGTTGGAGTACGCATCGAAAGCCTGCTCAAAAGTGGAAAGATCCAAGACTCTTCGAACATCCCAGCTAGTGAAGGTGAATCTATTGTTAGCTCTCAAGAGGAAGAATGGTATGACGCCAGTGTAGTCATGGCCAATATCGAATATTATAGACCAACATCTTCTCAGAGATCATCCATTCCTAGGTCTGGTTACTCTTATGGGCATTCGACAATGCTCAGAGCACCGTATCAGAAACTGTGGACTCCTCTTCGTCCAAATCTGCAAGCTCAGGGTCGAAGACCTCAGAATCAACTTCAGAGCCAGCCAAGACCTCGCAACAATCTGGAAAGAAGGAATGCTCCTCTTCATCCAGTCCCCATGGCGTACAGTGAACTATTGCCACATCTAATTCAGAGCTCATTGGTGGTTCCTAAGCCTCTCAAGCCGTTGCTAGAGCCGTACCCTCCAGGGTACAATCCTCATGAGCAGTGTGGATATCATGATGGATCAATCGGGCATTTAACTGAAGATTGCAAAGCTTTTCAATCCAAGGTCCAACAGTTGATCGACAAGGGCTACATATCCTTTCCGGAAGGAAGCTTGGTTGTGCACGTCAACCTCTCACCTGATTGAGTTCAAAGACTTCAGAGGAGCGTCTCCTGATTTCAGTGTCTCAGACAACAAAATGTCATCAGAGTTGGTGATCATTGTATCCTTTTGTCATTTGCATTGTAGTTTCTTTCCTGTTAGCAGCTACTTGTCTTTTAAGCATTGTTATTTTGAATGGTAATGTTAATTTAGTGATCTTGCACTTTTTGAATTAATTATGTCGCATTCGCTCATTTTTCTTTACTTGCATTGAAAAAAAATTTGCATCCATTTACCTCCCATTTATTTCACTGTTGTTTAGCAGGTTTGAGGGAGGATGATGACAACTGAATACCCATAATTGTTGAAGGTATGCTTTCAGGGTAGAACCTGCTGACGATGTACAGGCATTGTTTCAATCCCTAAACACCGGAGATATAAGGGAGATAGACCCTCGTCAACCCCTTTGAGACTTGAAGTAGGAGTTTCTTTTCTAAACGAAAAAACCCTCACATTTAACCCGGGGCAGGGTAGTTATCAGTTAATTTAACCGAGCGTTCGAACTTCCAAAGGAGTGTGCATCCGAGGATCCATTACCTTTTCTCCAGTACACCTCAAGAGGTCAAGAGATGTGAAACCACAATGGTTATCCCTCAACAACAAAGGAATGAGGCAGTCACAACCCTTTCGGCAAGAAAGATAACCAGTGTCACACGATTTGTTCAACAAAAATCAAAAGAGAAAAAGAGAAAGAAAGCCTGCTAAGTCAAAAAAAAAGTGAAAACAAATTACTTAGGCAAAAGTTAGGGCATCCCGCTGGACTTCAAAATCGAAAAAAATTCAAAAAAAGAGTCAGTCCAGGCAAAAATTAGGGAGTAAAAAAAAAGTATCAGAAAGAAAAAATTCCATAAGAACAAAGTCGTGTGACTATAGACACAAAGTCAGAAGGGGTGACTGTTACTCCAAGAAACCTCATGGGTGCTTAAACTGTCAACGTCATTGGTTCCTCAACCATTACAAAGCCCTTTCGAGAGGCGAGCGCATAGGTCGAATTAGCTGAACATAGGACCGGAGAATATCAAGGAGAATGGGTGGGCACAGATAAATTTTGAGCCATAAATCTTTCCTTCTAAAACCGTGAACCAGGCCACGTCATAACCCTTGAAAGTCCTAATTGAATCAGGTTCAATTCTGAAAGCATACTACGACAAGGTTGCGTAAACTGACTCCTAAAGGTTTGCTAACTCAGCACTACGTTTGGACTAATCGTCCATTCGTCACACACAGTCACAACATTCAAATAAATAAATTTTCAAAAACTTGCATGTACACTGCATTAGAATTACCATTTGTGAATGAACTGTTTTAATTGCAAGTCAGCCTGTGTCACCAGGGAAGTTCTTACAAAGAGCAATCAGAGGAGAACTTGATCATTCAACAATGATGACCACAATCAAGAGCATCTTGTTAGCCTATGAATCAGGGGCATGTTATCCAGTCGCTTCATTGACCAAGGAATTTGTCAGGGAAAAGCAAATCCCAAGCATCAGTTGACTGAATGAACATCATTCAAAAGTCAGTTGATCAGAGCTGAAATTACCAAACAGGGGCAGGCCACCCGAATTTTCCGTTGTTCAAGGATGGATTATTCCAATGCTCAGTCAGAACGAGTCAAGTCGCTTCCACGCTCATGCAGGGGCAGGACACTTCCAAAGATCACTAAGTGCAACTCTCCTCGAGAGAACATCCAAGTCTGCCATGCCAAGAATTGGATAATCAGTGACAGTTTGTTCAGAGACTCACCCATACAGGAGCAAACTTTAGCTATGCAGAGCAAGTTGTATCGGTGATCTCTGAGTTCAAGACGAGTATCGGGAAATCGTGTTACCCACTCTCGCCTTTGTCACCCTTCTCAACCAGAAGCCTTGTCACTAAGATCTTTCTTCCCGTCCTTGGGAGTTTTTCTAGCTTTTCATAAGCATTGCATAAATCATTTGCATACGTTATTCATGTTGCTTCACTAGAGCATACGCATCATGGTTGCATTGAGCATAACCCCACAACTTCAATCTCACATCCAGGGCCGCGTAATCCCAACTTCTTGACCGTTCAAAGACCAGTTCTCGTCTGGCAAACCAATCCAAAGTCCAGTTCTCGTCTGGCAAAGCTTTTCAGTCTAGTCCTCGTCTGGCAGACAAACCCAAAGTCCAGTTCTCATCTGGAAATCCAACTTCAAATACCAGTTCTCGTCTGGTAGGCGAATCTTTTAACCAGTTCTCGTCTGGTCACCTTTTCGTTTAACCGTTTGGACGCCAGTTCTCGTCTGGTAGTTATTCTTTTTCAGAGTCAATTCTCGTTTGACAATGAACACCCAAGGAGTCAGTTCCCGTCTGACGACTTATTCTTTGCCCATCAATTCTCGTTTGTTGGCCTACCTTTAATAAACCGGTTCTTGTCTGGTACTCCACCTTCAAAGTCCAATTGCTTGGCAACCAAAAAAAAAATATCTATCAACATGGCCTTGCGCCCAACCTTCTGTGTTTCATATCTTTAGCATCATGAACATATTTCTGCATCTTGTATCATTTGCATTGCATCTTCATTCCGCATAGTTTCTATTTTATCTCAGATGTGGGGAAGAGCCATTTCAAGACTCAATCTGGGGCAGTCATCTCGAGATCCGTTTGATTTCTGCGAGAGTTTGAAGACGCTGGGGCAATTCTGGATGCCATGTCTTCTGTAAAATCCTCTGAAGACGATCTTTTCATAGACGGTGCAGTCTGAGGCAATTGGAAGAGTAAAGGGATGCTTGTGCACTCTTGATAATCAGTAGGCAACTGTTGAGCTCAGAAGCTTGAACACTGTGTTAATCCTTAGAGAATGTCTGGTATTTATTTTACCAGCGGGTCATTGGAAGTTTATTTCTTTCCCGAGCATAAGATTTTCTTTCAGCCGACAAGGTTTCCTCGTGAGAAGTGGGTATACAGTCAAGATCCAATTGTCATTGGCATATCTTCCCAACACAGTCGTCATACTATACTTGGGGCATATTTTGGCTTATTTTGATTCTCCAGCAAGGTCTCTCCTCGGCAGAGCATTGCCAAATATGTTTCTCCGTCAGTCCAGAAGGTTGAAGTTTCCCCAGCTGAGTTAGAGAAGACGATATCCCCAGCAGAACTTCAAGGCTAATTGAATTGTTCACATCCCCGAGCGGACTTATCTTTCCACAGTGAAGTTTTCCCAACTGGCAGCTGAAGGCCTTGTTTCCCCACAAAGTTAGAATTGTCAGAGCTCTCTCTCTCCAGCAAGGGTCCCCAGCGAGAGTTATTTGACGAAGCATCTTCCCTAGCCAAGTCTGAAGATGATCTTTACCCACAGAGTTCATGTCTGATCTCCACTTCCGGCAGTGAAATATTTCCCAGCAAAATTGCCATACTGGTGGTCATTTGATGATTCAGTCAGAGTTATCCCCAGCAGTGATATATCATGCTTTATTGCTGTTCGTCTGCATCTTTCAACACCCGTCTGTGTTAGCTTTGTCGCACTTGTATGTGCACTTTCCCCAGTAGAGTCTATATCTACTAGCACTCGTCTGTGCTCGCATCTTTATTTGATGCTCATCCTCTTTCAGCACTCGTCTGTGCCTTTTCCTCAGCAGATTCCTCTTTATTTGAGGTATTCCCCAGCACTCGTCTGTGCTAGCATCTTTATTTGATGGTCGTCCGCAGCTCTCAGCACTCGTCCGTGCTTATTAGTTCTTTGAAGTTTTTCCCCAGTGAAGTTGCATGTACTCGTCTGTGTGCGCATCTTCATTTGGTGCTCGTCCGCATCCCTGCAGCACTCGTCCGTGCATTTTTCGATTCCTCTTTATTTGAGGCATATCTCCAAGAAAGTCGCCAGTACTCGTCCGTACTCGCATCTTTATTTGATGCTCGACCGCATCTCTTGGCACTCGTACGTGCTTGTTACTCCTTTGAAGATTGCTTGTCCGCATCCTTCGACACTCGTCCGTGCCTATTACTTATCTAGTGTTCGTCTGCACGCCCCGACACTCGTCCGTGTTTGGTATTTTCTTTTGAAGATCGTCTGAAATAAGCTGATACTCGTCCGTATCATTATCAGAAGCACTCGTCCGTGTTTCTTGGATCATCGTCCGGTACTCGTCCGTATCGTCGACTTATGACACTCGTCTGTGTTTCTTTGATGATCATTCCAATGCTCGTCCGCATTGAAGAGGTTGAAAATCCTGACGGTGGGATCAAGGCGTCAAAACAATTCCCGGAACCTGCGTGAGGGTTATCCGAAGAAGACTCGTCCGTCTTATTCCACTTATCGGCATAAGGATTCGTGAAGAGGATACATCTATCCTAGTTGCATGTCTGTCCCACAAACTTATATGCATTCCCGGAACCTGCGTAAGGGTTACCCGAAGAAGACTCGTCCGTCTTATTCCACTTATCTGCGTAAGGATTAGTGAAGGAGATTCGTCTATCTCAGGTTACTTTGAAGATTCTTAAGGGCTCGTCCGCTCTCTGCACCTGGCGTCACAGGTCATTCGAAGACTCGTCTGTCAACATGTTCTTATTCCAGATATCAGTTTCAACTTGGAAGAAGCTTGTCTGCTTTTCCTCCCTTTCATATCCCCAGAGCGTCATCTGGTTGGGTTTATTTCCCGGTGTTGCATTCTTCGTCGGAGCGCAAATCTCGGGGTCTTTTTGGTATTCAATCACTGTTTATCTCGAACGTCTGGTAGCTGTTGCTTTCATCCTTTTCGGATTAACAGCTGATTGAATAGGGGCAGCTGTAGACACCCTAAATTTGCCCTCTGGTTTTCAGCTTTTCGTTTTGCATTCATACGCATTTTGCATATCATTTGCATAGGATCTTAAGACATGGGATCAGTGTCATGTGAAGAATTAGGGTTTCACGTCCTATTTGTAGATTATCAGTAGAATTCAAAGTTGTGGCTATTCTTTTATGCTCTTGTCACTAGATTAGGGTTTATTTCCCTGGTTTAGGTGTCTTCAAAGATTTCGCGTCTAAGGAGTATTCACTTATTCATCAGCCCCATCATCAGCAGTGAAATGTGAACCCGGATTTCTTCATCATCAAGATACAAGGATTTTTTTTGTCTTCTCAACATCTCAGGCTTTTCCTCTTTCTCAACATCTCAAGAACTCAGGCAGTGCGTGCCCAAGGACAGGTTGCGTTGTATGGAATTCTTCACCAAGTTATTAGACAAATAATTCAGGAGAAGGTTAATCTCTAAGTCAGGAACATCGCAGTTGCAAATTGTTCAACGGTGTATGTGTACATTTTTATCAGTGTTCAAAATACAAGTGGAAGTTTGGAATGATATTGGTCCAGACAGATTCAAAATAAGTCAGGATTTTACTTTGTCAGAAGGATAGTTAATTCAGATGGATATCATTTCAGTGACAAATCATGCAGTGGGTCAAGAGTGTGTTCTCCATTCTTTTTTTAATCAGGAATTGTTGAAAGAATTTCAAGCATGGTCTTTAGATTGAGTTCAGTCAAGGGGCATCAACGAAAAATATTGGCGGAGGCTTTATTCAAGTTCATTTTGAATCTTATTCGATAACCATTCTTCATATCCATTTTCCATTATTTTTCTCCTAATCCATTTTCTAACCATTTGTTCATTTTCACAATTTCTATCCATTTCTATAATATCCATTTTTAAATTTCTTTTATATATCCGTTAAACCAAACTTTCCTTCTTTTATTTAAGCCCACTTCTTTTTATCCTATCTTTACGAAAAATAATAAAGTCCATTTTTTTTATTATTATCATTTACCAAAGGAAAACTCATATAAAATGAAAAATAATGTGATGCGCTGATTTTGTTCATGACCCCACTACTACCACTCCCAGAATAAAACAAACAGATGGCAGCTTTCACCAATTTTCTTTGACACCTTCACGCACTCACCAATCATGCTTGCAATGCAGTGGTACACACTTTTTGCTAGCCACTCACACACAAACTTGTACCAACACAAATCCCACTACCTCACCATATACTTTTTCTTCCTTTACAAACCTTTCTCTACAACATAACAACCTCCCACAATTCCACTACATTCACACGTCCTCACCCTCATTACACAATGTTTTCACACTTTGCTCATATTCTCACAAATTCAGCAAACACATTTTGAAAACCATCCTCAACCATTAAATAATAACCTTCAACATCTCACAAACACAACCTTTAATCCATTGTGCATCGTCATTTTCCATTCATCATCCCATTCATTTCTTCATAGAATAGCCTTGTTATCCCAAACTCACTACCAAAAACCTCATTCTTCATAACTCATGACCACAAAATCAAACAAACTCCATGACTGAATCCTTAACAGCATCACCAAACATTCTGCTCTAAGCTTCAAACCATTTCAAAACCGATAACCTCCATTCGCTCAAAGAAACAACAAAACCTCGCGATACTCACTCCAAACTCCAACAATAAACCTTCCATCGCACACTCTCACACTTTTCATATCAATAACACACACCCAGAATCTCATACAGCTTGCTCAAAGCCACCGCCGTTCCATCATTAACCTCCCAACACAACCGGCAAGATTTCTCATCACTCACCACACCATACACCTTCAATTTTCTCATAATCCATAACTCTCAAAAACTTTATTACCTCAACAACTCACCTGCAACCCTCAACCTTCAACAATAAACCCTCACTGCAACAATCATAAACTGTAACCTATCCTTCTATCGTCACCACAAACGGTAAACTCTCCAACTTTTCATCAACAACCATTCACAAACATTCAACCAACAATCTTCATAAAGCTCACATAGAGCACTTCGCCGACCCCTTTCACTAAACCACACAACTACAGCAACAACCGAAAATTAGCCTCTTCTTCGTCACCCAACAACATCAACTCAACCACTGCTCCACCACCACTTAATCAATAAACTCTCCAATACCAACAAATCCAACCTCACCGCTAAACCCTCCATTGACAAAAACAACACAAATTCAGAAAAAAAGCAAAGAACAACAGAAGAATGAGTAGAAACAGAGAGGGATAAAACGAGATCGAAGCATTGAAGACAAAATGGCAAAGATCGAAAGCGAATCACAAACAAAACCGTGATGTGAAACTTTCCAAACACAAACTCTTTGGATCAAAAATAAGAGAGATCTGGATAGAGTGACCGACGAAAACACTACCGCCGACGGTCGAAGAAGAGCAAGGTCGGCGCGACGTTGAAATTTCTTGGAGGGAGGTCTCCGGAGGTGGTGTTCGACTCACCGCAAATGGACCAGCCCTTTCCTTCTATTGTTTGCGTCGCCGATTGAAGGAGGACGAGATCGCCGACGAGTTTTGTTTGTTTTGTTTGATTTTGTTCTTGCGTGGGAGAAGTTTGTTCATGAGAAAGAGGAAGATCCATTGCGATTCTGGAAAACAGGGGAAATGATAAACAATTGGTTGCTGATGTTGTTATATTAAAGAAAATCTTGTTGTTGCTGGACATGGGCTTGGCCCGTTGGATCGCTTCTCGAACCCTGTCTCCATCGCTGCACCCTCCCTTGCTGCTTTTGTTATGATGGGCTTTGTAAGGCCCATGTTGGTGTTCTCACCGGCACCACTTTTTCCAGCGGCACCCCCTTCTTGTTTTTGTGCCCATTTTCTTTTCTTTTTATATAACTTCTTTTTATTAATTAATTGTATTTAGTTAATTTTTATCAAAAGGTTTAAATTTTTATTAATCTTTTACTAAAAATTTGATATAGCTCTTTAGCTTTGATATTCAATTTCAATTTATTTTAGATTTTTTTTATCTCCATTAATTTTGTTTTTTTTCTAAGATTTTGTATAATTTTGGTTTTAGTATTTTATTGATTGTTTTGTAGGTTTCTTGATGAAGGATAAAGCGTGGATGACGTTGTGACTAATTTTTCCGTAATCTTGTTTGGACTAATGAGACCTTTGGACACCAATTGGACTTAGACTTTGATTTTGCACGGACCAATTCTTGACTTTAATTCTGGATGATGGATGTTTGCACTTGACTTTCGGTCTGATGCCCTGATATTTGACAATTTGTGCTTGAACTGGTGAATCCGCTTTAGACTTGAACTTTCTTCCTGAGTTTCTCTTGTGCTTATTGAAGAGGCAACGGACCTTCTCCGTTAGGTACCACTGAGGACCAACTTTACTTGTTGCATGCTGCTGCATCTGGAAGTCCTACTGGTGTAGGCTCTGTTTGTGCATTATTCATTCTTATTCATCTCCATACTGCATTCTCTTCTTCTTATCTTATTTCATTTTCATCTTATTTTTTTCTTCCTCATCTTCTTCTATTCTTAACCTGAGTGCTTAGGCCACCATGGAGCTTCTCCTTTCATCTTTCTCTTCTTCTTTTTTTCTCCTTCATTAGGATAGTGAGCCTCATTAACCTAGGACCATCCGAGCATGTGAATATTAGGATTAGACTTTTCCCGTTAGCTTTTCACCTTTTGTGATCCTCTTGGTTTCTTTTCTCTTCTCATCTTCAAATTTAATTCTAATTCACTTAATAAAGGTTGAGTACTTTCATGTGACATGAGACTTTGCTATGAGATGCTTGCACGCGTTCCGTTTCGGGGCGAGGTGTGAGTCATCACTCGTGGTGGATAGGTCTTAGCATGAGTACCTCACAGAGAAAAGCTAAAAAACACTTCTTAACCAAAAAACCACAAAAATACTTAATAATGGTAATAGGCCAGTGTGCTCAAGCCTTCACTTGTGGGACTAACTTTGGGGATTTCCTCCATAGATAGGTGTGCCTCTTGCGCATTCCATTTCGGGATGATGTGAGACGTACACATCCCATTGAGTAAGACTTGGGTACACTTACCTATGCAAACCTTCACTCATAAAAGCTTCATAAAAAACACCAAACAAACAATAAGCGTCTTTCCTCCGGGAATTCTTTTCTCATCTCCTTCGCTCCGTACGCGAACTTGCTCCTACTTGTCACTTTGCAAGACGGTTACGCACTCGTCGTCCGAGTCTGCAACACCTGAGCAATGGCATAGGCAGTTCAAGCTTTAATTCACAAGCAATTTCTTTTCTACCCCTAGTTAGGGGAACTACGGCGTCTCTGATCCTCATTTTCCCGATGAGGTATGTAGGCAGCGGGGTAGGGCCCGTTCGAGCACAATCTTTATTTTCCCTACATTTTTCCTTTTCATTTCTTATTTCAGTTCTTTTCTCAGATTCTTTCCCAGTTCATTTTCATTTCTTTTGCTGCAGCTTTCATACCCTCACCCTTTGAAACAATTTCTTTTGCAAGCGTGGATCCCGTCGGGTACGGCGGACGATCTGGGTGCTAATACCTTCCCAGGTCGTAACCGACTCCCGAACTCAGTCTCTTTGGTTCGCAGGACCCGTGTCCTTCCTCTTTCTTTCTTCTGGTTTGTGCAGCATTACCATTCCCTTTCTTCGGGATAAAAATGCCTGGCTGGCGACTCTATTCTTTTTCCGCGCCACTTTCGCGTTTGTACCAGGATGGAAATCCGGGGAGCGACAGCCATAACAGGGTCGTCCTTTATAAGATCCGGTGACGAGCACCTGCATGAATGGTGATTCATGCAAGGCTTTAGAAAAAGTTTGAGAAAATGAGAAACATTGCCATTTTAAAAAACTTTTCTTTCTCTTTTGAAAAATAAAAGCAAAAATGAAAGACAAAGAGAAACATGGATGAATGTGAAACGTCAGCTTTATTTATGATTATGAATTGTGTTAGGAACAAAATAACCCTTACAAAAAGATACTATACCCCGGGCAAGACATAGTGCTTGAGTACAGAAAAGACAGAAACAAAAATTATTACTCTTCGAAGGAGGTGACTGAGATAAGCCTTTCAGACGACCAGTTGCTAAGTTGAATCCCTTGAACGGAAGGTCTGATCCACTCATCTAAGTCATAGTCACTATCAACTGCGTCGTCTTGCACGACACTGATGCTTCCGTAATCCACCATTCCCGCACTCGTGAAGGTAATAGGGCCTTGACGACCTCTAGCACTCTGTCCAGATGATGACTGCCCAGGATGGTAGCCAACCCCAAACATATCCTTCTTTTCTGGAACTTCTACTGGACTGCCTCAGCCTTCTCGCATCCCCGACTCTACCACCTCTAGAGCTTGCTTATAAGAGGCTACGAAAACCCCCTTCTTTGGTTCTTCAGAAGAAGCTGCTAATGAATATGCTAGTTCAGTTTTCAGGGGCTCAAAAGCCTGACATGGAGTCTCAACAATCTCGCCATCCATCTCCACATACTTGAATGAAGCCAGATGACTGACAAAGATGTCTTCTTCCCCACAGACTATTACAATTTGGCCCTCCCAGAAGAATTTCAGCTTTTGATGAAGTGTCGATGATATTGCCCCTGCTAAATGTATCCAAGGCCTTCCCAGCAAACAACTATATGCAGGCTGTATATCCATCACGTAGAATGTGGTATTGAAGATTTGTGGACCTACCTTAATTGGTAAATCCACCTCCCCAAACACTGATCTCCTCGACCCATCAAATGCTCTAACCACCAGGTCGCTGGGCTTTAGAACTAATCCATCATAATCCAACTTCATCAATGCCTTCTTAGGAAGAACATTCAGCGATGATCAGGTATCTACCAACACATGAGAAAGTACTGCACCTTTACATTCTAAAGATATATAAAGTGCCCGATTATGAACACGCCCTTCAGATGTTAGATCCATGTCCGTAAAACCCAATCCATGACTGGCATTGACACAAGACACCACCGCTTCTAATTGATTTACCGAAATATCCTGAGGCACATAAGCCTTGTTCAGGATATTCAAGAGAGCTTTCATGTGGGAGTCGGAACACATTAGCAAAGACAAGATGGAAATCTTCAATGGGGTCTGCTGCAGATGGTCCACAATT
Source organism: Lathyrus aphaca (assembly GCA_963966055.1). Classification (NCBI taxonomy): domain Eukaryota; kingdom Viridiplantae; phylum Streptophyta; class Magnoliopsida; order Fabales; family Fabaceae; genus Lathyrus; species Lathyrus aphaca. The sequence continues at coordinate 283,479,174 of OZ014523.1, forward strand.
TTGTAATCGCTCTTTTTGATAATTCTAAAAAATTCTTCAGCTTCTCTATCAAAGGTAATGTCTGGATAAGTCACTGGCGTGGGCTCATTGACAATCACTGGCTGCTTCCCTCTTTCCTTAGCATGGGCTTCTGCGGTGTCTCTGGGTGTTATCACATTATTTCTTAGTGTTTCCGGCGCAAATATCCTTCCACTTCTAGTAAAGCCCCCTACTCCAACATTTTCTACTTTAGCTGGGGTCGTGCTAGACGTGGCCAAATCTTGTTTCTGGCTGTTACAATATACTTCGCCACCATAATTCCAGGGAATGGCTTTATCACTTTGATACATTATTGGCCCTGCAGTGGTAATCGTTATCGGTGCCACTCTGCCCCGTGGAGGAACTAAAGATGGATCATAGAAAATGGTTAATGTGGAGACTTCGCTTTCTTTTACAACTTAGTCAAACTGTAAAACTCCTTCATTAATCATACTTTGGATCCCTTTTTTTAACTGATCACAACCACTTGGCATTTCAACACATCCTGGACAATCACTTCCACAACCTGCAAACACACCCCTCAGGGCCAAACACGTTTTAACAACATTCAACGGAGTTTGCAGGTCGTCGATATCACAAACCAAGTTTAGATTCTCCCCATCGTCAACTGCCCCAATTGTACCCACGTGAGGAGGCATGGGGTTCTGTATTACATTAGGAGTAGGAGCGAAATTAATTTCTTTAGAATCCATTAGATCTTGAACCACATACTTCAAGGCTTTGCAGTTTTCTGTGGTATGTCTGGGGGCTCCGGAATGAAATTCGCATTTGGAGTTTGTATCGTAACCTTCAGGAAGTTGCCACGGCTTCTGGGGTTGCAAAGTTCTGAGCTGAACCAACTGGAGTTGGAGGAGATTCTTCAAAAGTTATGAATAAGACATAGGAGGAGTTTCAAACTACCTCTCTCTGGTCCTTTGAGAATAGTATGGACGAGGAGCTCTTTGTTGATACCCTTGTTGGCGTTGTTGTTGTGGTTGTTGGACTTGTTGTTGAACAGGTTGAGCTGAGATAGTGACAGGGGCCACTTGCTGATAAACCCCTTTGTTACCTCCTCCCCTATGCGCGTACACTGCCCCAGTCTCTCCTTCTCTCCTCTTTAAGAAGGGTTTCTTGACACCAGAATTTGAAGCGCCCCCATTCTGAATCTTCCCTTGCTTGATCCAGGTTTCTATCCTCTCGCCAGTCAAGATGATATCTGAAAACCCACTTGAGGAACATCCAGCTAGCCTCTCCATGAAATGCCCAGGGAGGGTATCCAGGAACAGATCTACCATTTCTCTCTCCAGCAAAGGTGGTTGCACTCTGGCGGCCACTTCACGCCACCTATGTGGGTAATCTTTGAAGCTCTCCGAGTTTTTCTGAGTCAGACTCTGAAGTTGAGTGCGACTGGGTGCCATGTCGATATTATACTGGTATTGCTTGAGGAATGCTTCTCCCAATTCCTTCCAGCTTCTCACGGAGCTTCTCTCTAGCTTCATATACCATTCCAAGGATCCTCCTGAGACACTATCCTGGAAGTAGTACATCTAGAGCTTTTCATCCCTAGTATGGGTAGCAATTGTTCGGTAGAACTCCTGCAAGTGAGTTTTAGGGAAGGAGCTACCATTATATTTGTCAAAAGTTGGTGGCCTGAATTTGTGAGGAATAACCACCCCAGGGACTAGGCCCATGTCAGACACATCTATCCCCAAAGTGTCTCTACACTCTAGGGCTTTGACTTTCCCAGCAAGCATCAAAAAATCTTGAAGATTTCCTTCTCCGCCAAACCCCATATCATTGTTAAAAGGAGGGAATTGATCCTCCTGTCAGTCTTGTACTGGAATGAAGGTTGTTGTGCCAGGTTCTGGAAATTGAGGTCCACCTGGGCCATTGTTGGTGTTGGGAGGAATCACTTGTACTTCAGGAGTGGTTATAGGAGGATTAGTCTGAGGAGAGTTGAGCCCCTGAATTGCATTTCTCAAATCTTGTTGTCCCTGAGCCATCCCTTGCATCATGACCATGAGTTCTCCTATTCTGGTGCGAAACTCATTAAGCTCAGTTTGCATATCATCCATGAATGTCCTTTGGATGTTGCGAGTTGTGTAACGATGTGGGATATTTTGTCGAAGATGACGGGTCTTGGAGGCCCTTGCAATCTTTGCCTGAAACACAAATAAGTTAAGCAACCTGTAGAAAACCTACAAAAACAAAGAAAAAATGCAAATGATGTGTATGCAATGCAATGTGTTCCTTTTATCCTCAAGATTCCATTTACTTTCCCATTCTGGTGTTGAGAAAATATCCCTTGCAAGAAAATCCTGTGTGACATTAAAACTTGAAGTGGTTGCATTTATTTTGTGTCCGTGCAACATATAATAACCAGTGACTTTAGGTAAGTCAGAAGACAATTGAAATAACAAAAATCCTCAGAGTACAAATTCATATGTCAAGAAAGGAAAGGTACATCAAGAGAGAGGGGATTCCCACAACAAGCCTGTGGGTAATCCAAGTCATATGCATACAAAACTAAAGCTTAGGAAGATCTACATCCTGTAATCTCCAACTAAGGCGCTTGAGATTTTGCAACATCTGAGCTATATCCGGATGCATAGGTTCCTGCACAAGCTTCTGAATTAGGATATCCCTAAGGTCAAAGGAGGCATGCAATTCCTCAATTTGTTGTAGGAACACCTTTTCACTTTCTTGGATTGTAATGGAATCAGTTTTGACTTTCTTGACATCAGCTTTCAGTTTCAACTCTCATATTTCTCTCTTAGCTTCCTTAATTGCTTGTTGGATTTCTACTAGAGTTTGGAGACGATTCTTCTCTTTATGATAAGCCTTCTGAAGGAGCTCTCTCTGTCCATCCAAAGAATCTTGAAGACTCTTGATTTCCAGCTTGTGCTTGACCTCTAGCTCTTTCTGCTTCCTCAAATTATCTTCCCACTTCTCTTGCCATAAGGTGACAGCCTCATTAGCTTCATTCAAATCTTTCTTCTCCTTCTGACGCTGGGCCGCCTTGTGAGGTTCAGCTAATCCCCTTTTCTTGAAGTAGAGCACTCTCTCTTGAAAGTCTTGATGCTTGAGCCCAACCATCTCTTCAGCTTTGTGAGCTCTTTCCTCCAATTTTTGATTTTGCATCTTCAATTTCTGGCATGAATTGTAAGCTTCTTGATCTCCAACCTGAGTTGTTGAACCAAGGCTTCCAACTTTTGATATTCTTGAAGAGGCACTGAAGTTATGGGTGCTACCTCCTTAGGGTAGAGAGGTGTTTCTTTAGAAAATGGGAGCAACAGGGTCTCCACACGATCCTCCAACCAGCTGGCAAAAGGATCATAAGTATTGGGATCTACTCTCCCAAAGTCTTTATTCCCTTTCATCACTCTAACCTCCCAAGCTTGGGATTCTAGTATGCTCTTCTTGAGATTTCCTTTTGCTGGAAAGTATAAAGATTCATTTACCTCTTCAATCAAAGGAACAACTCTTAATGGATAACCAAACTGCTTCCTGGACAAGACATGATTGTAACTGATCCCACCTTTCCTTCCTATCAAAGGCACACTTGGGAAGCTACCACAACTGACCAATATTTATTTTCCCACAAGATCCCTGTTGCATCCCCAAGCAATGTCAGCTGAGGTTAAGCCCATTAATCGTTTGCACCACTTCCAAGATTGTTTCAAATCCTGGAAAGGTCCTGATTTAGGGAGTTACCTTACAAACCAATCAGCAAATAGGGGAGCACAACAATTTACATGTCCCTTCCTCTTTTTGTTCCTGTGGTAAACTCCATAGTAAAAGTCACCTAGCATAGTGGGTATTGGATTTCTTCTGGGAAATATAGTGATAGCTTCCATGTTGATTAAACCCTTCTCTCCTGGAAACAAACTGGTCCCATACACTATCAAAGCAAGCAAGGTGCTGAACTTAGCCCATTTTTTTCAGAGGCCAGATGCTGAGCTTCCTTGATAAGAAAATCTAAGAAAAGTCCTTTACCTTTGGTGGCATCCAATTCTTTGGTAACCTTGGATAAGTCCAGAAGAAAAGAATCAGCTATATCTTTGGATGAAGGCATCTTCTCTAAACCAAAATAAGGAGCACCATTTTTGATGGGGATTCTGAGGATGTTGGATATCTCTTTTAATGTGGGAGCCAAGATGTAGTCAGGGAAAACAAAGACCCTCAGCTGTGGATCATAGAACTGCAGTAGAGAATGCAAGTTATCCCTATGGTCAGTGGTTGGCTTATTCACATAGTCTAGGATATTTCTAAACTCTTTTATGAAATCATCAAGCACTTTGTCACCCATCAAGCTAATTAGCTTCTGAATACCATTTGTCTCTGGATGTGGGAAAGTATAATGGACATTTCTCTTCCTTGGAATCTCCATGTTGAAGTAGCAAATATGACCAGGAATAGGAGGTAATGAACCCTGAGAATAAAAATAACACAAAATGATTAATGATGTTATAATGTTATGCAAGGCAAGGCATGTGATCAGTGATGTGTCTGTGTAGTGAATCAGGTAATCAAGTGTATGTGCAAGGCCACAACATCATCACAAGTATCTTTCTGATCAGGAGTTCATGATTTCAAAATCCATAATTAACAGAACAAGATCATATCACTGAAGTGTGCTGGCATAATGGGTATGTTGAAGTTTAGGGTTCCTGCAAACCTGTAAACCCCTCCCAACCTCACGGGTGTGCTACTCGGGTCAAACATCACGGACTCTCAAAGCCGAATAGCAATAATATGTTCACCATTTCCGAGAAATGGCTCATGATCAAATCAAGGAATCGGTTTGGCATTATGTACTACTCAGGGAGGTCTCAACTGAGTCCAAGGAAACAAGCATCCCTCACAAGTCCTCAGCTTCAAGCACTGAATCGAGAAACAATAGTACATTCATCTTGAAGGGTACAATACTATCGTCATACGAACAGTTTGCCTTAACTGGATTCCTATGAGAGAACCAGGCCATCCTATGCGAGTTCCCAGTGGGCCCTCGGATGCGAGTGGGTTTGCCAACAAATGTGGTATGTCACTGTCATCAATGGAGAGGGATGTTTCCACAAAGGTTCTCAATGATCGATCCCCTGACTACACATCAAGGTAGTGCATTGCCCCAGAAAGATTCTGGCGTCAATACATTTCCGAGAAGGTCGCAAGTCAAGGCGTGGAACTCACAAATACCAACATAGCAAGATGCCATGAAGCCAAAGTGGAACCACTCTAAATCCTAGGTGCATTCAAGCCGGGTATTTTGCTTATCTCACAGTAACAAAGCCTATCCCACAGAAAAAAAGAAACCAGCACAGTCCAGTATGATGCATGTGAAATAAATATTGAAAGTAGTAAATAAAGCTGTAAAGTAAACTGTAAATGAAAGCAGTAAATAAACACAACAGCACACATATATAAACACCCAAAGAAAACAAAAACAAACAGGCGTTAGGATTGACTCTACGAGGGAAACCAGAGATTATGGGTTCGATCCCCAGCAGAGTCGCCAGCTGTCGCTCCCGGGATTTTCATCCTAGTACAAACGCGAAAGTGGCGCGGAAAAGGTAGAGTCGCCAGCCAGGCATTTTTATCCCGAAGGAATGGGAAAGGTAATGTTGCACAAACCCAAGGAAGAAGGAAAGGACAAGATCCTACGAACCAAAGATATAGGTTCGGGAGTCGGTTACGACCTGGGAAGGTATTAGCACCCCAGACTGTCTGTCGTACCCGACGGGATCCACCCTTGCTTGTTTTGTTTCAAAGGGTGAGGAAATAAAACTGCTGCTGAACAAATGAACTGTTAACTGGAATGGGAATGAGAAATGAGAAGGGAACTGGAAAAGAGAACAAAAATAAAGAATGGGGAAAATGTACGGAAAATAAAGAATGTGCTCGAACGGACCCTACCCCGCTGCCTATGTACCTCATCAGGAAAATGAGGATCAGATTCGACGTAGTTCGCCTAACTAAGGCGGGAACTATTTGTTTGTGTTTTTTATGGATGGAACTGCGTATGTCTACGCTCGGGTGTTGCAGGCTCGTCTGGTACGAGTGCATTTATCTTCTTTCATGCGAGACAAGTCGTCGCGAGTTCACGTTGAGAATGAATGAGATGAGAAAGAGAAGTTCCCGTAGGAAAGTCGCTTATTGTTAGTTATTTGCTTTTTAAGAGTTTTTTGTGAATTTGGCACAAGGAAGTGAATTCAAACTCTTTTCCATGGAATGTGTACTTGCTACTACATTCCAAGATGGAATAATAGAACAAGCACACCAAGCAAGGAGAATTTATCCAAGGCTTCTTTCCATGAATTAGGGTTTAAGTTCACTAGCTTGTTGAACTTATTACCTGTTTTTGTTGCTTTTGTGAAGAAGTGTCTTTTAAATTTTCTTTGTGAAATAACCCCTTGATAAGACTTATACATCATGCTAGGCAAGCTTACACTATTCCAAGATGGAATGAATGCAAGTGCCCCATGGAATAAGGCTATACACAAGGGATCCTTTCATGCATTTATTAAGTCTTTTTGGATTTGTTGGAAGATGAGAAGAGAATACTCAAAAGGCAAAGGTAAAAGCTAATGGGGGACTAAGACACAACCCTAAGTCATCATATTATGTACTAAGTGTGATCCAATGGTTAATGAGGTATTCTAACCTAAGGAGAAGAAAGAACAAGTTAGAATTCAACTTACTTCATAAGGAAGTTAAGTTGAATCTAAAGAGAGAGAAAAAGGGACCTATGAACAAAGCACAAAGGTGCTAAGGCAAAACAAATTGATGCATAAGAGATAATAAATGAAGTAATTACCTCATCTTACCCCCTACAAAACAAACATTAGTATGATGAAGCAAAAATGAACAATTATTACATGGTAAATCTTCACAAACCATTCACACTATCTAAGGAAGAGATTAGTGAACTTCTAAGGCTAATTACCTAAGTCTAAGCAACTTATAAAATAGCAAACTTAAAAAGTCAATAGCTAATTCAATTCAAAAGTTTCTAAAGCTACAAAGGTGGACAACCTCAAACTATGCCCTAAAAAGAATTTAAACCCTAATAAGATCTAAGGTAAAGTTACATGGGGAAACTTAAAGGATTATGTAATCTAAAAAGGCTTAAACCCTAAAGTGAATGGAAAATCTAGGGGCTAACATCACATTAAAGTCTCCTAATAGGTCATGCTACAAAGGATGAAGAGACCTAAGTGAAAGAGATGCAAACTATATGAGTGATAGTGTGAACATAAGAAGGAATGCAAGTGAAACTTTAAAGAGAAGGAAAATCTTAAGGTAAGACTCAAACATGAACAAGAGGATTTGAAATCCCCATACAAAAACCAGGGGCTTAATGAAGTTTTAGAATGGGATTAAGACTCACAAATTTCATAGAAGTAAGATGGTGTGGAACCATTAGGACCAAAAGGTTAAGTATGAAGCATTAAGAAGGCATATGACACTAAATGAAGCCTAAGGACTTATGACTTGAAATGGACCCTTGAGAATGTGTATTAAACACTTATGAGATGAATGACAATGATTTAAGAGGCATACCATGGCCATGAAGTTGGTTTTGAGGGGTTAAGATAGAGCATGAAGAAGAATTAGGTCAAAAGGAGGCAATGATGACTTATGGCTTAAGAAAGCCCTAAAATCAAAAGGTAAAGATCCAAGGATGGCTTTCAATGTTAGAGGACATCTACTACAACACATAATACCCAAAATAAAAACATTAGAGCAATGTAATAAATGCCTTATTCATTTGGAGTAAGAGAAGACAAAATGAAGGACCAAAAATGACTTAGAACTCAAGCAACTCAAGAAAAAATACCAAATGACCTTAAAAAATTATTAAAATTGATACTTAGAATCAAGATCCAGAAAATAGGTTATGTGCAAAAAATCTCATTAAAATTCCTCTTTTTGAATGGTTAATGGAAAGGTTGAACTCAATTAGTGTTTTTGTGAATACAAGTGAAAGAAAGGACTCAAAAATGATCCAAACATGACCTACAAATCCAGAGAAAAATCCTTTGATGAAGTTTAATAGAATAAGAAGACAACACAAATAGAATGGCACATTTATAATGTATGGTTTGGGGGAACAAAAATGAACAAGATGACATATCAAGAATGGTGGAAATTAAGAAACAAATAAAGTGAAAATTAATTCTGATCTCAAATGAACAAAAATAAAATCTAAAATTATGGAAAATTAAAGAATATTATGAAGAGTGCCCATGAATTATTTGGGAATTTTTGGAGGCTTTTTGCTATTTTTAAAAATGGGAAACGAAATTGAAATAAAATGGTAAAAAGAAATAAAAAGAATTAATCTGAGATGGGCCTTGGGGGTGCAAAGAGTTACAAAATCAACATGAATGGGCTGAAGCGCACAGGCATGGGGGTGTGAGTATCAATCTGAAGACTTTGGTTTGACTTTGATCATGTGACAAGCATGTGTATCATTAATGCGCTGGCAAGATGTAGGGCGTTTGATCAAACAAATCCAATGGTCACGTTATAAACTAAGCTCCGGTCTAGGGTTACTGTTCAGGTGACCGGAACTCACCTCTGGTCACCTTCTCCGGCCATGCTCTATTAGGGCTTTCTCAATTCACCGTGAAAATGAAATCTAAAAGCACAGTCTTGCTCGTCTCTCCTCACTGATCATTAATCTATCCTTACTTTTGGCTTAGGGTTCATGAATTGACCAAATCGTGCACAAAAATTAACCAACCTAAAACTGGATCTAAGCATCTAGCATGCCTATCAACTAGCCAGAGGTACCATTGCTTCTAGCAAGCTTCAACTGACATGAAAATAATGAAAAGCATGCAATTCGAGCCAACACAATTTCAGAGCATACCTGAATTGCAGTGTGATCTTAAGGTTGCTAGAAGACTAGAGATGAGGTTCCTTGAGTTGCTTGATCTTGCTTTAACTCACCAGAAGTGAAATAAACCCTCTGTACTTGATGAATCTTGAGGGATTGAAGAAAATGCAGAAAAGCTCCACAATCATGCAGTGAAGATTCTTTGATGAATTAAGGTGATAAAGCCATAGATATGAAGCAAACACAATGCCAATGATGAACTGAATAAAATTGAAGCTGGAGAGATGAAGATTAAGAGGTTTCACTTCAATTTGCAATGTGAACTCAATGATGCAGTTGATGATTCCATGGAGCTTCAAACTATGCCAATCATAGAGGTTATACTGAAGATGATGATGAAGTGAATTGTGGAAGATTGAGATTGGAGAGGTGAAAATGGAAGCTGCTCGAGGCAAAATGCAGAGAGAGAGAGAGAGAGAGATTGAAGTTCTATGGAGTGAAATTTTGTGAAAATGAAGCCAATCCACCAAATGAAGTGGTAATCCCAATTTATAGGGCTTTTAACCATGGTTACTTATCCCTTGAGTTAACTGAGTGAGTCAGGTGAAGTGAATGAGGTTGTTATGGCAGTTATTCCAGCTGGACCATCTAGAAATTTCTTCAATTTGATTCCATCCCATGCTGCATAGTTCATTCTCTTAGGGTGTGCCTCGAATGCAGCTTGCCTTAAGTGTTTGAAAATGAAATGAAATGATTCACTACACTCATGGACTTGGTTCTCATGGTAAGATGCATTCTGATGTGAATTGAGGCAATGCACAATGATCCTTGTGTTAGATATTTGATGGAGCATAGCAGCTGTGGTATGCAAGCAACCATAGGATCATGTGCACTCCAATGCAATGCATCATGGTCAAACATGTTGAATGATGCCAATCTGAGGAATTGAACTTGAAGTTTGGGTACCATGCAATGCCTTATAACACAAGAAAACCATTTGAGAATCATGATCCTTAGTGGGATATTTCCTGTAGCTCAAGCCATCATTGCAAGTGGTTCTTAGACTCAAATTGAAGTTGGCAATATGTAGAACAACTTTGATGTTGATGTCATGATGAATGATGACCTCTAAGTCACTTAAAATGGCCATTGAATAACATGCCTCCAAGCTGCACCATTGGCCTACACGAGTTTTCTTTGACATTCCCTCATTGGCTTAAGTGTGATCAGTTATGACTTCCTTACTTCAGCCCATCATAATTCTCTAACCATTGATCATATGAAAAATTGTTAAACATGAAAGTTATTGCAAACTCATAGGTGAACAACTTTGTAGTTCAAAAAAATTTGATTTGAATTATTCTTGACCAAGAAAAATGGCTTGACATTTGATCCGCCATATGTTTGACAAATTGCCTTGCAGGGCACGCGCGCTGGCCAGCTTCTTGCCTCGCCCATGACCTAGTTTTGCCTTGATTTTCCTCAACTTTGCAAGATCATATCTTTCTCATTTTTTATGATATGGAAGAGTTCCACCTATGGATTTGAAGCTCAATATGCCCTCTTTAATTGGATCCAAGTATAATTTTCATATCTTTTATATTTTGAGAGAAGGCCTCATTCAAAGTAGCTGCAAAAATAGCCAAAACTTGCCATTTTTGGAAATCCTAATTTTCCAAAAATGGTAAGTTTTGGTTTTCTTGATATCTCTTGATTCCTCCATCATTTCTTGATCAAATTTGGACCATAGGATCCTTGTAACCCTAATTTCATGATTTTGATCTCAAAAAGTTAGGAGTTGACTTTTTCTTCATTGTATTTCACTTTCCCCCAATTTCCTGATTTTCAATCATCTGACCAATTGAACCTCTTCCAAAATGAATTTGTGGATGAAATTTGAAACCTATACACTTGTTGTCATATAGAACACAATAGAATCCATTTTTGCTCAAAAATTCATGGAGAAGTCCTTCACAAATGAAACCCTAATTTGGACCATTTCATCAGGAGATGTTGCACTGCTTGCTTCCTTGGAGTCATTCACCTCTTTCCAAGACTTGAGACTTCAAATGAGAACATTTGGGATGTTGTGGACCCTTTGCACAATGTTGAGAAGCTTTGTGGCCCTTTGATGGCCTTTGTATAGCCTTTAGTTGCTCCAATCATTGATCACATACCTATGCCTCAGCTATGCTACACATGATGCAATGTTTTGGTTATTTTATGAACTTATGTATACTAAATGCTATGCACAATGTTGAGGAAATGAGAGGGCAAATTTTGAGGTATTACAGTATCATCACAACTCACTTCTTAATTTTGTCCTCAAAAAACAAACCTTCTAAAATGATTGAAACTTGAACTTCAAACATCATATTAGACTCTTTTATAAGGAAAATAAACTTATCATCTTATAAAAATCATTCTCAAATCTCAATCATTATTCATCTAAATGACAAACAATTTAGCTTCTAACAACTTTCAAGTTCACTTCATTTTTTCACAATTAACAGATATTTACATCATACAAATTGAAAATAGAGTTAAATATAATAACAACAATATAACAACAATATTAGAATTATCGAACATAACAACAAAATAACAACAATATAACTGATATTACAATCAATAAACAACATTATAACCAAAAACTCAGTCAAGAAAATAACAACAATATTATGACTTATCGAACATAACAACAACAATGTACCTTATGAGAACTCAGTAGACGACGAACTTTGATGAACTCAGTCAAGAAAATGGACGAACTCGGTAGCTTATCGAACTCAGTCTACAGATTAACCAAAAACTCAGTTTCTTATACAAACAAGCAAACATATCAGATGGCTAAAATGAAATAAACTAAACCTCAACTAAAAAGAGAAAAAAACTCAATCAACACCCAAATGTTATAAAGAACAACGTACCTCTTCTTCTACATGATGGAACAAAAACTCAGTCAACACCCAAATATCTTCACGATTCTTCAAAGCAATCTTCACAAGAACTACAATGATTGAAACCGGGAAACGAAGAATATAAACGATTCAAGGTTTATGGAGGTTTTTCGGGTTTAGGTTTCGCGTTCGCAGGAAGGAAAAGAAGAACAGAAACGAACGGAAATAGAAACTGAGGTCTAATATTTTAATTTAATTAGACCTTAGACAACGCTTTTGAGAAAAGCACTGTCTAAGGGCGACCTTTAAAAGCGCTTTTGAAAAGCGTTGTCTAAGGTTAACCTTAGACAACGCTTTTGATTTTTTTTTAATTTTAAGACCTTAGACAGCACTGTCTAAGATATACCTTTAAAATACCTTTGAGAAAGCGATGTCTAAAGGGCACCTTAGACAACGCTTTTTAAAATATTTTGTGAACAGTTTCCGTGTTTTATAATTTTTTCACTTATAGCAGCACTTTTTTAAATAAGCGTTGTCTAAGGTGTGTTGTTAAATGTCTAAGGGAAATCCTTATGCACAAGCGATGACGCTTGGCGAACACAATCCTTCATTCTCTTTCCTCATTCTTCATGCCATTTCATCTCCTTATCTTTTCATCTCATCTTTCCTTATTTATTTTCAGTATTTTCCAGTTGCAGCAGTAGCAGATACCCTCACCCTTTGAAACAATTCTAGCAAGTGTGGATCTCGTCAGGTATGAAGGAAGATCTAGGATGCTAATATCTTTCTAGTTCGTAACTGACTTCCTTACCCTTTCTCTTTGGTTCATGAGACCCCGCTTTCTCCTTCTTCCGGGTTTGTGCATCATTACCCTTCTTTCGGGATAAAAATGTCTGGCTGGCGACTCTTCCTTTTCTACGCCACTTTCGTGTCTGTACCAGGATGGAAATCCAGGGAGCAACAACGACAAAGTGTTTCGATGTGAATATCACGTGGTAACGTTGTGGCGTGATTTTCACGTGGCAAAAATGTTGTCATGAACGCTTCTGACGCGTAATTTTCCATGTCACTAAATAATGGTTGTGACATGATCTTCATGTTTGTGGTGTGAAAATCAAGTGGCTAATTATAGTTTTTAACGTTTTTGTTATAAAAGAATCTATGTTGAGTCTCTTAAACATTCGAGTTTTGAGTCTCAAACATTCAAGTTTTGAGTCTCAAAACTTGGAATATTTGATTTATCTATTCTTATAAGTGTTTGCATCAATAAAATCACGTCTTTGAATCTCTTAAACTATACTTCTTCAGCATTTACTTTTTCTCTTCTTTTACTATTATCATCACTATCATGTTAAGTGTTATTATTATTATTATTATTATTATTATTATTATTATTATTTGACACTCGGTCACGCATGCATGCGTACACTCATACACGTAGTAGAGATAAACTTACTCTAAGAGTAAGTTTTTTAAACTTAGTCCAAGTGTAAGTTTTTTAAACCTACACGTAGTAGGGATAAAACTTATTCCAATAGTAAGTTTTTTAAACTTAGTCTAAGAGTAAGTTTTTTAAACTTACTCTAAATCAAAATCTTTAAATTGAATTTAATCTAAAGGTTAAATTAATATTTTACTTAATTAGTCATTCAATTAAATCTAATTTAAAGATTATAATTTGGAGTAAATTAAAAAAATATATTATTCTTGTAGTAATTTGATTCTCATTATATATATACACTATGATTTGGAGTAAATTAAAAAATGTTATCATCACCATAAAATTTATTCTTGTAGAAATTTGATTCTCTTTATATATATATGTTCCGGACTGGCCCAATTTTCAGACTCGGGCCCAATCCATCTTCTGGCCCCAGCTGGTCCAATAACTATTTTGCAGCCAATACATCCTCAACCCGCCCAGAAAGTTCCTTCCAACCAGCCACCAGCACCACCGATCATGATTTGGACCCAGCAAGGGTCGAATCCCCTAGGATCAGACAATGGAACCCAATTCACTGAAAAACATTTCCAGGAATTTGTGGCCTCAATAGGAACCAAACAACACTTCACCTCAGTCAAGCATCCCCAAAGTAACACGGGCAGGCAGAAGCTGCGAATAGGGTGATCCTAAGAGGACTAAAACGAAGACTGGACAACCAAAAAAAGCGTTGGGTCGAAGAATTGCATAGCGTACTTTGGGCGTACGAAACCACGCCTCATTCAATAGTCGGGGAATCCCCGTTCCGACTATCCTATGCGACTGAAGCAGTCATACCCATAGAGATGCATGTCCTATCCAGGCGAACAGAATCACCCATGGGAGCTTCTCTTCGAGAGGCCACCCTCAAACAAAAAATAGTAGCTCGACATGACACCAAGGTCATCAAACGAGTGTTCGAGGTTGGCAGTCTCGTCTTGAGGAGGAACCGCAAGGACTCCCGCAAGGGGAAGCTGGCTCCAAATTGGGAAAGTCCATATCGTGTCCGAGAAAAGACCGAAAATGGAGCCTATTACTTAGAAAATCTACAAGGGTAAGAGCTCACTCGGCCGTGGAACATCGAGAAACTCAAACAGTACTATAGCTAGTACAAACGTCACCCTGCTCGACTCCAAGGTGAGGAACAGACGGTATGACCCAACCTGCATGCCTAGGTACAAGCATTGCAGCCCAAAATATTTTATTAATCAGGACCCCCTCACGCACGAGGGATCATAATCTTGACTTGGGCACCGCATCGGAGCCATCCTCCGCACATCTGTTCGCTTCCCCTAACCAATGGATCATGCCTTCTAACGAGCATTACCCCCTATTCGAGCAAGTCCACATATTTCTGTACTTTGGTATCACGCCTAAATTTTCATATATAATACGGCCAAACAAGTGTCGAGCATAAATATTTAGTGAAAAAATCATACTTTCAAGATAAAGGTCCTCCGACGGACGAGCAATTATATATAACAATAAAAACTACAGAAATAACAAATGATAGCCAAGGTCGGAAATTGTGATTAAAAGGTTGTGCCCCCGAAGGGACGACTTGTTCAGATTTACATTAAAAGGGGACCATGTCCCCGAGCAAAAAACAATTACAATGTAACGGCGCGTAGGTCGGACTAATTACCCTCCTTCATGCGGTCATCGGGCTGACCTTCACTCTGGACAGGTTGGTCCTCGGTCTGGACAGGCTGGACATACTTGTCGGGCTGGGTCTCATCAATGATCATGTTATCAGGGACGATGATCTAACCTTCCTCGGCCTTGTATAGATAGTTGATTCGATCAGTATCGAGATCCATTTTTGGATGAAGTACCTTGATTTGATCAACAACATTCTAGAAACTCAACTTGGTCGAATCCCGCAGCTCCTCCAAATCTTGGTCCAACCTAGCAAGGAAGTGCGCCTGAGTCAGCAGGCCCTTGGTGTCCTCATCCTCTTTTTCCTTGGGCATAAAGGCATCTTTTAGCCTTATGTTGAGATCGAGCACCTTCCTCTTGTCCACTTCCAGTTTAGCTATCACCTCTGTATGATCTTTGAGCGACTTGGTCGCCTCCTCAGCAGCCTTCTTAGCATTCTCTTTAGACGCCGCCAGGAGAGATTTCAAATGATTGAATTCCCTCTCATGCCCTGGGTTCCCTTAGTCCAGCATCGAGGCCATGGTCATCACTCTCATGACGGTGCTAGTGTCTTGTGCCAATGACAGTCTTCGAGCAGGGAGATCCATATTCTCGACGTGCACAATATCCGCCCGTTGGACCTCCAAAGTCATCTCCTCGAAATAATTACGCTTCACAAAGCAGGGAGGCATGACAAATTTGGGTTTGGGCGATGTGTTTGTAATACCCCGTATTTTATTTAAAGCTCTGAACAATATTAATTGGTAATAATATTATTCCGGAATACTCTAAGAAATTTTAATGGAACCAAATAGAGAAATCAACGGGATATTAATTTATTAATTGATATTAGCTGACTTAGAGGTTTTATAAAATATCGGATTAAGAGACATTTTTGGATACTCTCTAATTTTTGACCCATTGGTAAAAATATAAGTTTTATATTTTTATATATATAGAAAGAATATGGGAGAAAGAAGAAGTTTGTAAGAAAAAGAAGAAAAGAAGAAAAGGAGAGGAGAAGAGAAGGAGAAGAAGAAGAAGAGAAAAAACCCCCAAAAACTTCAATTCCTCATTCTCGATCATCCGTCCGTAGAATCAACTCAATCTTTCCGCCAATCTTCATCTCTTGAGGTGGGTTCTTAGTTAGAAACTATTATCTTTGATTTTGGTTGAGTTTTAGAGATTTTGTGGTTAGGGCTAAATTAGAAAATCTAAGAAAAATCGGAAGTTTAACGATTAAAACTCGATTAAAACTTAACTAAAATACTCATATGATGTTTATGAACACGTTTGATTATGTTTTTCTACTATGGTTGATGTTTGGGAGAGATTTGGTGTGGGAGAAGTGTTTTCCCGTAAGGCTGGAACTTCCTGAACTGGTGTAGCTCGCTCAGCGAAAGTTCCAGGGCGATTTTCGCTCAGCGAGAAGGAGCTCGCTCAGCGAAACCTGTAGGTTCCAACCCTTGTTTTTAATTTGTAACTTATGATCCGGGTATCCGTTTTTAGCATTCCACATATCGTTTCGATGCTAATGATCAAATCTATATTTTGAGATCAAGAAATGTTAGTTCCACCCGACTATTCGATTAAAAGGTAACGAAACGTAATTATGGAATTATGAGTTAAAGATAAGGAATGGTGAGACTTGTGAGACACCTAGGAGTTCGTAGACTAATAAGAATTGAGGATCGGGCTTATTTGTGTTTCCCTTTGTTAGCTTGAGGTGGGTATTACATTGAGTCCCACGGGAAGCGAGAGTTAGCTTGAGGTGCGTATTACATTGAGTCCCACGGGAAGCGAGAGTTAGCTTGAGGTGGGTATTACATTGAGTCCCACGGGAAGCGAGAGTTAGCTTGAGGTGGGTATTACATTGAGTCCCACGGGAAGCGATAGTAAGATTGAGGTGGGTATTACATTGAGTCCCACGGGAAGCGAGTGATAACTTGAGATGGGTATTTCATTGAGTCACATGAGAAGTCTAGTGGTTCATACTTGAGGTGGGTGTTCCACTGAGTCCCACGGAAAGTCTTGTACGATGTATTCCTGGGTTGTTCCGTTTCGACTTGGTTATTTTTTAGAGGAACCTTTGTACTCGTAGAATTGTTATGCTTGATCCTTAGAGCCGAGAGAACTCTAAGATAGGGAACCCACTGAGATGTTTTATCTCACCCCATGTTGATGTTATTATTTCAGGTACTTCAGGTTCCGCTAAGGGTAAGGATAAGGCGACTTGATTATCCTTACTAGTTGATGGCTTAGTCTTCCGCTGTGGATTTTTGAGATCTTCGGATCTAGTTCTTAGATCTTTTTGTAGTTGAACATCTTGTACTATTTTATAGCCTTGTTTAGTACCTTATGTTGTAGTGGCTATATTTATACAATGTGTTGCTAAGAACTTATTTGTATTTCAGTACCAAATTATTAATATTATATATGAAAAATATGTTTTATGTATGTCTTTTGTATATGGGTATTACAGTTGGTATCAGAGCAGGTCGTATCCTCGACCTAGCCTTGAAATATTATAAGTGTTTTCTTCCATTCATACACGTTGACTTGTGATAGGAGTAAATTTTATGTTTATGGTATTGAGCCTGATCAACTTAATCCTGTTTGGATGACATTTAGGAAATATGGCTGGTAGACGTGGAACTCGTGCTTGACCCAGTGTCACTCCTCCCGGTAGCGATCAAGCAGGTAGCGATGGGAATGCTCCTATGTTCCAATTTATGCAGCGGATGCAGCAACAGGAGCACCAATTCATGCAATAAATGATGCATCAGATGAGTGGGGGCCTTCACCCTCATGTGGTTGCTCCTGGAGCTGTGGGAGGAACATTTAGAGACTTCTTCCGCATGAACCCCCAAAAGTTTCATGGCGGATCGGATCCGGTTAAGGCTCACGAATGGGTGACTGGAGTAAAGAGGATATTCCAGATTGTGATTTGTAGTGAAGAAGACAAGGTGACTTTTACGTCACATTTACTAAAGGGTCCTGCTGCTAAGTGGTGGGAGAGTGCTTCCAATTTGATGATGGTGCAACGGATTCCGAGGGTATGGCAGCAATTTAAGACAGATTTTATGGATAAGTATTTCCCGAGTTCCTTGAGGATACAAAAGGAGTTTGAATTTCAACAATTGAGGCAATGGAGCATGACTGTGGCCAGTTATGCTGAGAAGTTTGAGAACATGGCGGCCTACTCTAGGCAGGCTATGTATGCTCCTGATGAAAGGTGGAAAATTGACCAGTTCTTGTTTGGGCTTGTCGCTCCCCCGAAAAGACACCAGGGTCCCGGGGTGCAGACGCGAACGGTCGGTGAAAAGATTAAATGAAGATTAAATGAATAGAGTTGCCAGCTAGGCATTTTTATCCCGAAGATGAGGTAATGCTTCATAAACCTAGAAAGAGATGGATAAGACGGTTGCGAACCAGAGAAACTGAGAAAGGGGATTGGTTACAACCTGGGAAGGTATTAGCACCCAGATTGTTCGTCATACTCGACGGGATCCATGCTTAAAAGATTGTGTTTAAAGGGGTAGTGTATGTGCTATCTGTGTGCAAAAGCTAAGGAATGAGTGTACAGGTGTCAGTGCAAAAGGGTGAATGCTCAGGAACTGAGGCTTTTGAAAAAGAATGCTGAAAGAGAGGGGAGACACAGAGACTTTTGTTCGATAACCGTTACGTTATGCCTACGTATCCTCTCGTGCAATGAGGAAGTCAGAACACCGTAGTACGACTCAAAGAGACTGAAAATTAATTGACTGTGAACTGCTTACTTGTCTATGCTCAAGTGTATGACTCGTCTGGCTCGAGTGCTAACTGTCTTGCATTAGACGGAAGAAGCAAGTTTTCGTTTGTGAATGAGTGTGATGAGAAAAGAATCCCGAAGGAGACGATTATTGTTTGTTTTTGTATTTTAAGTTTTTTATTGTTTTTGGTGTTTTGCATAGGATTATGAGCTTAAGCCTAAATCAAGGGCTTGTAAACTCATTATATCCTCCCTGATTAGGGATAATGAGCCTACTTAAGTATGAGATAAGCACCTCAACTTAATTACCTTGATGATGTAGGATTAAGATCATTAACCTACTTGTGATTTTTTATATGTTTTTGGGTTTTTGTTTAGTGTTAAGAAATGAGTTTAATCTCTAATCACAGATTAGTGAACTCATTACACCATCCTAATAGAAGGATAATAGATGAGAACACTTAAGCTGAGGAATATACCTCAACTTAATCCATGGTTAGGGATTAAATTCATTATATAACAATCCTTTATTAAGTGGATTTTATTTAAGGGATGATATTAAGAAGTGAATTTTAAGTTTGTAAGACAACTTGAGGGGGACTTTTCCATTAAACACTAGGGTTAGTCCTTCTTAACCATAAGGAAGAATTAGAACCCTAATGTAAGGCCCAAGTTACAAGATAAAGTCTTGATGATTATTAATGTGATTTGAATAAGAGGTTTAAACAAATTAAAGGTTTAACACTTAGGATTAAAGTTATACACTCCATCCTAAGAGAAGGATGCAGGCATAACCCTAATTCCAAAGTCCTAAAACCTTAAGAATTTAGTCTCTGATTATTGAGATGAGAAGAGAGACTCAAGGAGACTCAAAGGTAAAAAGCTAAGGGGGACTAAACACAACCATAAACATTATCATGCTTGGATATCCTATGGTTTGTTAGGCTTAAGAGAGAAGATCTTCAAGGAAGCCACCAATGGAAAAAAGAAGATGAAAGGAGGAGGAAGCGGAAGAATAAGTTACTTACTTCCTAAGAAGATAAGAAACTTAAAGGAAGAAAGTGAGAAAGAGGGTACATAAATGAATTAGATTCACATCAAAAACATATAAAATGCATATGGATGAGATAAGAATAAGTGAGATGTGAAGGCAAATCCACCTCCCAAAATAACTTATCAAAAGCTTCTGAAAAGTTAGCATGGATGCACAAGACATAAAGCATGAAGTTATGAATTGAAATGAGATGCAAAGACCAAAGTCAGAAGTGTTTATGAAATGAAAATGGCATATGAGATGATGAAATGTCATACAATGTGTTTATGAATGATCATACAAAGATGGGATGTCATGAAAGCATGCTTAGAAATTTGAAAACACATGGATGCTTATGAAATGAAATGAATGCAAAGCATGGAAAATGAATGAAGAAATGATCAAGCAATGTTCTAACTTGTCCTAGGATGTCTAAGATGACATATGAATGCTTGAGATGTCATGGAAAGTTCATGTGATGATGAATATGCAAGGTGAATGCAAATGAACATGAGAAATTAGGAGAAGGTCAGAAGCTAATCCTATTGAATGTTATGATTTTCCTAAGTTTTCTAGGTTTTTTGGTTGATGCAAAAGGAAAAATGCAAATCAAATTGAAAATGCAAGATACATTCATGAAAAAAATAACCTAGTAACTACATGCAATATGTGACATAATGCAAAAAGAATCAAGTTTAAACTCTTCTTGGTTAGGCAGAAATGATTTTTCAAAGTTTAGGGTTAAAAATTGTGATTTTAAAGACCCTTTATTCAAAGAAAATTGGGAAACTATGATCAAACCTAAAAAGAAATTTGTATGAAGAGTTTGAAAATGTTTCTAAATGCATTGGAATGGTTCATGATTTTTTTGGTGATTTTTAGAAACCTAAATGCATTTTTAATTAATTAAAATACTTTAATTAATTAAAAATAACATTTAAATAATTTAAAAATACTTTTTGAGTGCAAAAAATAAAATAAAAATTAGTTTTAGGTTAAGAAAAATATTTAAAGTCAGAATGCAAAGTTTTAATTTTTTTTGATAAGTTTTGCTATTTTAAAATAAATGCACAAAAGAAATGAAAATAAAATGAAATTAAATGAATTAAAATGAAAGTCAGAGGATCCAAGGGTCGAGATTTAAACTGGGGAAGGATGCGTTGACAGTCGCATGAATGTAAGGCTGAGATTGATTCTGGAAAATTTAAATTAATTAAGTTAATTAATCTGGATTAGGGTTAAGTGAAAGGATCAGGGTCATCCAAACACGCGGGTAAACATGATCCAAAGGCCAATATTCAAACTGACGCGCTAACCATAATTAACTAACCTAATCACTTTCAGGTGACCGGAGCAAGCTCCGGTCATCTTCTCCGGCGACTCTTCTTCCCTATCTCTCTCTATAAGCTACCCCAAGCCCCAAAAATCTCCAGAATGCATCCCCAAACAATATTAAACAAGAATCAAGCATCAAAAACAATTTATATTTCGTGAATCCACTGAATCGAATCAAACAAGCTTTAGGTCAAAAAAATTCAGAAACAACATACATGCTCAATCCTCAACCATTTTCGAAAATAAACATATCACAATGATCAGTGAAGCATGTAGGATCATTTAGGAACTTAAAACAAGAGTTTTGAAGCTTTCAGTTCTTGAGCTTTCTGGGCCTTTCCCTTGTGCAATCCAGTCCTCTTTGACCTCTTGAGGCTATTGGCAAGCTTGAATGAAGCTTAGAGTGGCTGGTTTGGAAGATTCAATTCTGGTTTGGCAGAATTCGTGTTTTTGATTCAGAGGCTTTTAGGGAAAAATGAAGGGTAGTTTGTGTTCCTTATGACATGAGTGATTGAATGGTGAAGGAAGTTTTTAGTTTGAATGGCTATGCTGAGAGATTCGAAGAGAGGAAGTTTTTGCAAGTTTTTGTGATTCTGAGCTTAGGGTTGCATTCAGGCTTGTGTCTTATGTGTTTTGTGATCCATGATGTTTGTATAAGCCAATGGGATTGCTCAGAAAGTGGGTGGTGGCACAGCTTGATTGGTATGGGCAAAGTTGCAAAAATTCAAGGTTATGTGTAATTGAAGCATGGCACGGGTCAGAGCTGTTTCTATGGCTTGTCCTGCCTCAGCTTGTTTCATGGAGGACCATGGGATTGAATTTGATGAACTGGAAGGCTTGGATGAAGAGTTCTCATGGTTTATGCAAATTTCCCTCTTTGATGTTTCTTGTGAATCAAGCCACCAAAACCCTAGGTTCAAAGGAAAATTTTGATCTCTTGAAGTTTCTTTGACATGTTATGATGCATAGAAGTTGATTAGAGGTCATTAGAATGCTTGGTAAGTGAAATTGCAAAATTCCCTCTTTGACATGAACATGGAAATTATGTGATTTTTGCCAACTTTGAAAGGCCATATCTTGAGTTCTAGGATGAATCAAGACATGTTCTTATACTTTTTGAAAAGGGAAAGACCTAATCTACAACTTTCATGCCCAAGAATTTTTCATTTGAAGCATTTTTGGTCATGAAAGAGGAAGTTGAAAATCTTTCCCAAAATGGAAAGTTTGCATTTCAAGTT
Organism: Lathyrus aphaca; assembly: GCA_963966055.1. Classification (NCBI taxonomy): domain Eukaryota; kingdom Viridiplantae; phylum Streptophyta; class Magnoliopsida; order Fabales; family Fabaceae; genus Lathyrus; species Lathyrus aphaca. The sequence goes on from OZ014523.1 coordinate 283,501,409, forward strand.
ATTTCCAAAAATGGCAAGTTTTCAATTGGCTCAAAATTCTTCAATCTTGTGAACTTCCAACCACTTATAAGATCAAATAAAGATCATAGACCTTCAATTTGATGAAAATGACCCTTTGGTTCCATTATTGGGGGCCTCAGATGCTTTGATTTTGACTTAACTTGCTCAGGAAGTTACCCAATGATCAAATGACTTCCACAGTGAATTTCTTCATCAAACTTGGTACACATGATCCTTACAACATATTAAGAACATTAGAAACAAGAATGGCCAAAAAAATTGGAGTTAAGGCCTCTGAAACCAAAACCCTAATTTTGGTCATCTGTGTAGTGAAAACCCTAGCTCTGCTTCCATGCCTTTGCCAATTCTTGTGATCCCTTGACTTTCATGAAATTTGGGGAGCATAATATGATCATAGAACACACATGGACCCTCTTGGAAAGCTTCAAGATCATTGGGATGACTCAGATTGATTCTTGGATTGCTCAGATCACAAACCCTGGATGCAGATGAAATTGAATTATGCAGTGAAGCAAACATGTAATATGAGATGGTATGCTTATGCTAATGCAAAAATGAAAGATCACAAGCCATGGTGTGAATGAGAGTGAGGGAAAATTTGGGGTGTTTACAGCTGCCCCTATTCAAACATGAGTTAGCTGTGCAGGATGTAAGCGCCTGGCTTAACAGACAAACAAGATAACGTGTGGTTGAATACCAAAGACAAGCCGAAATTTGCACTCATTGGGGAGAAGAAGAAAAGGGATATAAATTGTAAAAGGTAGTATAGTATAATTATTAAATGAAGGCGATGGAGGATGACCATCGAGCAGAGGTCGACTGCTGGGGATAAAGCGGTAAGTAGAGCAATGACGGGGACGGGCGACAAGCTGGGGAAATAACGAGATCATGATGGGGATGGCCATCGGGTAAGGAAATAAAACTCTCTGGGGGTTAAAATAATGAGAAAAGCAATGATGGGGACGGCCACCAGGCTTCGGAAAGTAAAGTAAGCAACGATAGGGATGGCCATCAGTTTAAAGAATAAAAGAAATAATGATGAGGGGTGGTCATCAAAGGTGAAGGACGATCACCTAACAGGGGACGGCTGCTGAAAATATCACGACATTGGACGAATGTAGGATAGAAAAGGTCAACGATGGGGATGTACATCGGATAAAAATGATGAAGGACGATCATCAAGAGGTGAAGGACGATCACCTAGCAGGGTACGGATGCTCTCGGGGTTTTATCACGACATAGGATGAATATCGGATAACAAGATCAACGATGGGGACGGACATCGGATAAATGATAAGGGACGGTCATCAAAGGGTGAGGGATGATCACCTAGCAGGGGACGGCTGCTGAAAATATCACGACATAGGACGAATGTCGGATAGAAGGTTCCAATAATGGAGATTCCATTGGGGAAAGGATGAGATACGGTCATCCAAAGGTGAAGGACGATCACCTGGCACGGGACGGTCGCCGAAAGTATCACGACATAGGACGAATGTTCGATAGAAGAAATTTGTTTTGTTGGCGACTTACCGGGGAAGCATAAACACGGACGAGTGCTTACGTTCCAAAAATAAAAGGTATAAGTGTTCGACAGTCTGTATAGATTAAAGATGCGGGCGAGCATCCTTAGAACCACGATACGGACGAGTATCGGTAGAAACAAACGCTGACACATATTTAAGGATGATGATAACTGGTTAACAAGGAACACAGACAAGTGTTTTAATCTGCCGGGGAGATATATACAAGATACAGACGAGTATCGGAGGATTGTATATGTGCAATTGTTGATCTGTTGGTGAGATATGAGCAAGACACGGACAAGTATTTGACTTGCTGGGGAAGGATGACACGGTCGAGTGTCAAATATGTACGAGTTCTTAACAAATATCCTTTGAGAGTGTAGAAGGTATTATGGCGATCTGTAGGGGGATAAGATGACACGGACGAGTGTCGAGAAGAGCATGTATGAAGCAAGAAGGTGTTCTGGCGACCTCACTGGGGAAGGGTGACACGGACGAGTGTCAAAAAGAGCATGTAAAGGTATCTTTATTTGAGAGCGCAAAGGGGATGCTTTCGCTTTTATGTGCAAAGGATGTATTTTTTTTGTATATTGATGATGGTATTTGCAGGTGATTGGCTCGAACCTGGCTTGTGATCATGCAAATGTTTGATTTTTGTCGTAATGCTCCTTTTTTAGGCGGAATGCTACGCTTATTTCGGTGAATATTATGCAAATGCTATGATTATACAAATGAGAAAAGTGATCTGGGACTCGGATCCTGCGGGGATAAAGATCTCTGGCTTATCTGCTTGGAGGGATAACCCGGCTGGGGGAAGGGATCATTGGTAGATCTGTCCGGAGGGAGAACTTTGCTTGGGGAAATAGATCATTGGTAGATCTGTCCGGAGGGAGAAATTTTTTGGGGATGTGGAGGTCTTAGAAACTCCATTGGGGATGTGTTCAGGTATTTCTCTTCCGGAGAGGAAGCTCTGTGGGGAATCAGTTTCATCAACTCTGCTGAGGATGAGAGCAATCTGGCACTCTGGTGGGGGATAAGAAATTCCTTGACCACCTTGTTGTGAAAGAGGCTATCAGTTATCGCTCGGGAGGTCCCGCTTGGGGAGGAGATAACTTCTGGGAAGTAGCATGTTGGGGATTCACTACTTGATATGCCCCATGTTATGAAATATTGTCTGTCTTGATTACCTTCAACCTGTTAAGACAAGAAAACGCACAAGTATCCCGAGGTATCCCTAACCGGATTCCGTCATAGGAGTTAGACTTTCCTGAAAGTAATATATTTCCTGCAAGCATTTATTAAAAACGGCTCATATGTTTTATGCAAGTGTTGTATTATGAACATTGGACATTTTTCAAACGAAACAAAAATGTACAAAACAAGGTGTGACTGAAAACTCTGATCTTATTAATTTGGGTGCCCTGAATTGGCAAGTACAGTCAGAGAAGTGAATCCCATGGAAGGAGGAGATTGCTGTAAATTGAGAAAATAAAAGTGTTGGCAATGTTGACGATGAAGCTCCAATGAGCTTCTTTTGTTATGACCTGTATGACCTTGACATTCTTCTTGTCTTGCTTTCTGAAGGAGGCTGATTCTGACCGACGCATTATCATTTCGAAGCTCACCATGTTGTGAGGGATACAGACGAATTCAGAATGAAGCTGTTCGCTTATTCCCTGATTTTGCGCGGATCACCCTTTCGGGTTTTCAATCCACTGGGATACCCATTTTTTCCTGAGCTGTCCAATGCGGCTTTTCAACTCAGCGGGTGTACGTTTTTGTTTTAATTTCTCCCTTATTTTTGCCCGAGTATTTTATTATGTTTTTGACTCGCCGGGATGCCTTATTTTTTCCTGGACTTACATTCTGTTTTTATGTCCAGCGGGTCTTTTTATGCGAAGTATTTTTTAACTGCATCTGAATTCACAGGAGACGGGAAGTCTTCACCATCCACGGTTGCGAGCATCAGTACTCCACCTGAGAAGACTTTGGTTATTACGTAGGGACCTTCATATTTTGGTGTCCACTTGCCCCTGTGGTCTGTATGAGGAGGAAGGATTCTCTTCAGAACAAGCTCTCCTACTTGGTATTCCCGAGGCCTGACTTTCTGATCGAAGGCTTTCTTCATTCACTTCTGATATAACTTCCCATGACAGATGGCAACTAATCTTTTCTCTTCGATCAGATTCAGTTGATTGTACCGAGACCGGACCCATTCTGCTTCATCCAGTTTCACATCCAACATTTCCCATAAGGAGGGTAGCTCAACTTCAACAGGTAGGACAACTTCCATACCATACACAAGCTGATAACGTGTTGCCCCAATAGACGTTCCGATTGAGGTTCGATACCCATGCAAGGCAAATGGTAGCATCTCATGTCAGTCTTTGTAAGTAACCACCATCTTCTGCACAATCTTCTTGATGTTTTTGTTAGCTTTCTTAACAACGTCGTTCATCGTTGGCCTGTAAGGAGAAGAGTTGTGATGTTGAATCTTGAAGTCCCGACACAGTTCTGCCATCATTTTGTTGTTCAAATTGGAACCATTATCAATAATGATTCGCTCGGGAACTCCATATCGACAGATGATATCTCTTTTCAGAAATCTGGCTACCACTTGTCTGGTGACGTTTGCATACGAAGCTGCTTCCACCCATTTGGTGAAGTAGTCAATGGCTACCAGGATGAATCGGTGACCATTTGAAACAGTCGGTTCGATCCTTCCAATCATGTCAATGCCCCACATGGAAAAGGGCCAAGGTGAAGACATCATGTTCAAGGGATTTGGAGGTACATGCACTTTATCTGCGTAGATCTGGCATTTATGGCACTTTCTGGCATAGGCACAACAGTCTGCGTCCATTGTGATCCAGTAGTAACCTGATCTTAATAATTTCTTTGCCATCGCATGTCCTCCGGCGTGGGTACCAAAAGAACCTTCATGCACCTCATGCATCAGCATGTCTGCTTCTTTTTCATCAACACATCTGAGTAGGACCATGTCAAAGTTTCGCTTGTATAATGAACCATCAGCATTAAGGAAGAAACTATCGGCCAGTCTTTTCAATGTCTTCTTATCATTAGATGATGCCCCAGGTGGGTACATCTGATTCTCTAAGAAGCATTTGATGTCGTAGAACCAAGGTTTTTCATCACTAGCAATGTCCACAGAGAACACATATGTTGGTCGGTCCAGTCTGGATACCAAAATTCGAGGCACATAATTGGCAGTTTGAACTTTGATCATGGAGGAAATGGTAGCTAAAGGATCTGCAAACTGATTTTCGTCTCGAGGGATGTATTCAAGTTTGACTGTTGTAAAGAAAGTCAATAATCTCCTCGTATAGTCGTGGTATGGAATCAGATGCTCTTGGTGAGTGTACCATTTTCCGTTGGTCTTATTGATTACCAAAATTGAATCTCCGAATACATTCAAGGTTTTGATCCTAAGGTCAATGGCTTCCTCAAGACCCATGATACATGCTTCGTATTCTGCTTCGTTGTTAGTGCAGGCAAAGGTGAGTTTTGCCGAGAAAGGCATATGAACTCCTTTAGGTGTAATGAACATTGCACCAACTCCACGACCATTCATATTGAGAGCCCCGTCAAACATCATAGTCCATTCTTCTTCTGGGTCAGGCCCTTTAGTGTGAACTGGTTCTTCACAATCTTTCGCTTTTAAGTACATGATGTCTTCATCAGGGAAGTCAAATCTCATGGGATGGTAATCATCAATGGGTTGCTCAGCCAAATAGTCAGACAATACACTGCCCTTGATGGCTTTCTGAGAAGTGTACTGAATGTTGTATTCTGTTAGAATCATTTGCCATCTTGCAACCCTTCCGGTAAGTGATGGCTTCTCAAATATGTACTTGACGGGGTTCATCTTTGAGATCAACAAAGTAGTGTGAGTCAGCATATACTGTCTTAGTTGGCGAGAAGCCCACGCTAAAGCACGACAAGTTTTCTCGAGCAGTGAATAACGTTGTTCACAGTCGGTAAACTTTTTGCTTAGGTAGTATATTGCATACTCTTTTCGACCAGACTCGTCATGCTGGCCCAGCACACACACCATTAACCCTTCTAATACTGTCAGGTACATTATCAGAGGTCTTCCTTCAATTTGAGGCATGAGAATTAGAGGTTCTTGTAGGTACTCCTTGATCTTGTCAAAAGCTTTCTGATAATCGTCATTCCACTTGACTGTCTGTTCCTTTCTTAATAGTTTGAACAGGGGCTCACAGGTTGCAGTGAGGTGAGATATGAACCTTGATATGTAGTTCAATCTACCTAAGAACCCCCGAACTTCTTTTTCAGTCCTAGGTGCAGGCATCTCCTGAATGGCCTTGACTTTGTCGGGATCAACCTCAATTCCCTTTTCACTTACGATAAATCCCAACAACTTACCAGAATGTACCCCGAATGTACATTTGTTGGGGTTTAACTTCAGCTGATACTTCCTCATACGCTTGAACAACTTCAGCAGATTCACCAGATGATCTTCTTCAGTAAGGGACTTGGCAATCATATCATCCACATAGCATTCAATTTCTTTGTGAATCATATCGTGGAATAATGTTACCATAGCCCGTTGATAAGTTGCATCGGCATTCTTCAGTCCGAACGACATTACCTTGTAACAAAATGTCCCCCACGGTGTGATGAAGGTTGTTTTCTCCATGTCTTCGGGTGACATCTTGATCTGATTATACCTAGAAAATACATCCATGAAAGAAAATATCGAGAACTGAGTTGTGTTGTCGACCAATACATCAATGTGAGGTAATGGGAAATCATCCTTCGGGCTAGCTCTATTCAGGTCCCGGTAATCCACACACATTCGCACCTTGCCATCCTTCTTAGGCACAGGTACAATGTTAGCAACCCACGACGGGTAACTAGTTACAGCAAGGAAACCGGCATCCCACTATTTTTGTACATCTTCCTTAATCTTCATGGCCATATTTGGGTGAGTATGGCGCAACTTCTGGTTGACTGGAGGACAATCTTATTTCAATGGTAACTTGTGCATAACAATATCTGTATCTAGACCTGGCATGTCTTGATAGGACCAAGCAAAGACGTCGACGTATCCCCGAAACATGCTGATAAGCTGTTCTTTTACTGGAGCTTGCAGACTGGCCCCAATATTTACTTCTTTCACATCTTCCTCGGTACCAAGATTAACGGTTTAAATTTCCTCCTGATGAGGAGTGTAACACGGTGGGAGAACTGACTTTAGTTATGTTGCGGATAGCAAGAGTCGCCACCGACTTTTATTTTATCCAAAGGAAAGGCATAAAAGAACAGGAAAGACCTTATAAAAGATTTTTGGGTCCGGGGGGTAGGTTATGTAAAGGGAAGGTGTTAGCACCCTTTACATCCATGGTTATCCATGGGCTCTTAGTTACTTAGCTCACTTTGAATTGTTTTTGAAAAGGTGAAGTGTGTGAATAAAAATTTTCATAAGAGTTTAATAATGATCCATGTACGGATGCGTAAAAAACTTGTGTTTGAAAATTGTTTGAAATTTGTGAAGTATTTGAAAAGTTTTTGAATAGTGAGCAAGTAACTATGAGGAACCTACCCTAAAGTTTAAGTCTTTCTGTTCTTGAATCCTTTAAATGGTAAGACTATCCCTATTATTAAGGAATAGGTAGTCATTACCTTGGATGTATGGGACAAGTAAAGGGACATCTGTTTATGTAGGCAACGGTAGGGTGTATTAAGCAATTAGGAGGGACTGTCATCATTATTCGAAAGGGACAAGATCTTTTATAAAGGCAACCATTAAGGGACTTGATGACTTTTCTTTTAAAGAGACTTGCTTTATACACCCCACTTGACCTTATGATTAGGCAACATTGAGAGGTAACCCTAGAAAGTGAGATGGCGATTAAAAATCGACTTACGTGTGTGAGTGTTCAATTTATATTTATCTTTAATTTAAAATGATCTAAATTCAATTTTAAATATAATACATGTTTACACTCCCTATTTTACTAACCATGGCATAAAAATTAAATAGTTTAAATATTTACAAAAACTACACCAAGGAGCAATTACAATAATTACAATAAACAATTAAAATAAATAGCAAATAAATAAATATAAATAATAAGCAAAAATAAATAAATAGGCAATAATAAATATAATAGGGGTTAGTAATAATAATAATAAAAAAATTAAATAAGGTTAGTGAAATAATAATAATAAGCATAATAATAAAATAAATGGATTAGTAATAATATGATTAGTAATAATAATAAGCAAAATAAATAATGAATAAGAATTAGAAATTATTAAGGAAATAAGAGAAATTTAATTATAAAATTTAAAATTATAAATTATAAACATAAAAAATTACAATTAGCATAAATTTAATTATTTTTTAAACATATATATTTTTTTAAAAGAATAAAATTTGGATTATGAATAAAATTATAGAAACAATTACATATTATAAAAAATTTGGTTATAAGCATATTTACAAGATTCAATTATATTAAATATTATATTTACAAAAAATTAATTATATTAAATAAATATGTACATAATAATTATATTAAAAATTAGAAAATAAAAATTAGGTTTTTAATAATTATTTAGAAAAGATAAACTAGGGTTTCTAAAATTAGGGTTTTGTTTAGAAAAACATTTAAGGGTTTTCAATTTAATTATACAAAATTATTTTAATAAATATATGTACATTATAATTTAATTACATAATAAAAGAAATAATTTTTGAATTAAGAAAATATAATTTTTGAACATTAGAAACATTGAATAAACATTTTATAGAATTATTTTATTATATATAATTATTAGTAAAACCTAAATTAATTAAACAAAACAAAATAAAAAAAAATAACAAAACAAACCTGGCTGGGATTTGAACCCAGGAGGCTTTGTTTACCAGCAGCAAGACACACCACCAGGCCATCAGCGCGCAGGTGAAAGGAAAGGGAGAGGAATTGGTTTTATGCTTTGCCTGGAAAATCACAAAAATAATGAAAACCAAAAGGCCTGGGGGAGGAATTGAACCCAGGACCTCTTGAACACACAAACGCACGCATGACCATCCGGCTAGGTGAGCAAATCTGATATTGTGTTGGCAAGATAGCATAATATATTAAGCCTCCTTTTTAACCTGAAAAATAAGAAAAAATATGTACACAGCCAGGATTCGAACACAGGTCTTATAGTTACACACAAACGTCTCTTTCCACTGGGCCACACAACCTGTGGTGATAATGAACCAACAAGATAACATAAAATATTTTAAACAAAATTTGAATTTTTCTGAACGCGCGAACTAGCTTCGTCTTCCCCAGATTTCCTGCGAAAATTCATGCCATGTTTCCTACGAATTTTGCTGCGTGTTCTTCAATGTTTCAAACCTGCGAAAATGAAACTCCAACAAAACAGTACCAATTCATGAAATTGATCAGTATTTTATGATCCTCACAGTCCATACAACATCCCTATGTTCTTCAAATTTATTTAAATTTAGTAAATCATAAAACCCTAATTTCAAAGGTGAAACCCTAACAATGGCCGATTCTGATTCAAGCCATGAAACTTTGGTTTATTTGTCCAGAAACGATCTACACAACATCACAAACAAGATTATGCAAACAAAATTCATTAATATGCAGTGAATTAGTGTAATCGAAAAAATTATTTTCAAGAACAAAGTGGATTCGGGTTGAGCAATATAGCATGGTTTTGATGCATATGAGTGATGATAATGCTTCAATAAGGTCCAAGGAACATTGTTGTGTTCTTGTTTTACCTTCAAAGGTCCTGTAAATTGAAAACCGAATTTGACTTTTGGCTTGAATTTTTGAAGTATGAAACTTACCTTTGAGGCTGTGGAATTCGTGAATTCATGTTAGGGTTGTGTTTAGTACTTATAGGAGAGTGAATTAGGTCAATAAGATTGAATGGTTGTGTGGAGAATTTGATATGAAAAGATCCAAAATGATCATGCCTTAAAAATCAAATATTCATGCATAAACCCTTGCTATTTTTGGCTAATCCTCATGATTTCTTTCCTCTTCAATTCAAATCAAATTTATGATTTTCTAGAAGCTTAATCCAAATCAAATCTTACATTTTCATATTTTATTTTTATTTAAAATGATTTTTAATGAATTAAATCAAAATAAATAAAAATAAAATAATAAAAAATCTGATTTTTAATGGTTTGGGTCGTGCATGAAGTTATTGTATGGATTGGGTCATCATTTGGCAAGCCCATTTGGAAGAAATTGGTTTTAGACCTCCATTTTCATCATAAACCAACTCAAAATTTCCCAACTTTGCAAGGGCACATATCCTTCAATTTTAATGGTATGAGGGTGTTCTTGGACATTTTGGAAAGCTTGAAGAGTCCTATAAACAACCCCACTGGTTTCATGTCCATATCATTTACCAATCTCAAGTTATTCCCTTTTGAAGTTGTTGACTTTTTGTTGACTTTCAAAAGGACCTATAATGTCTTAGCTCATACCTTCCAAATGAAGCATTTTTGGGCTTGGCTTGTGAGACATAAAGTTGTAGAGAATTCAATTTCCTTAAAAATGAGCTTTGAGTGGAGACTTGGTGATGAAGTATGTGAAAGTTATGGCTGGTCAAAGTTCAGTTGACTTTTACTAAGGAAACCCTAATTTAGAAACTCCTGATTCTTGATGATCTGGAATCTCCTTGATGAATCATGATCAACCCTTGATCAAATGATGAATTTTACTTCATGTACTTGATGTTGGCAAAAAATTATGAAGTTTGACTTTGGTTTGACCACAGTTGACCTCAGTTTGACTTTTTAACTATATTGACTGATTTTGACTTAACTGATCATCTGACTGAGCAAACTTTTGAGAAAAGTCTTGAAACTTGACATGGGGGTTCTTACACACATATAAGATGTTATGAAGCTCACTTGAAGTCTTGGAAGTTCATTTAGCCTGATTAAAGTCAAAACCCTAGTTTTAGATGCACTGCTTAGGAGGTGCATTGTCTGAGGGAATTGTCAACTCTTCTGACCAATTGTGAACTTTGTGAACCATCATAAAATGTCTTGTGAATCTCATGGGAGGTATTGTGAACCTTGTGAACCTTTTGAACCTCATGAAGTGACTTGTATACTTCATGAACTTCATGGAAGGTCTTGAAAGCATTGTGAAACTTGTGAACCTTGTGAACCTTCATGAAGTGACTTGTAGACTTCATGAACCTCATGAAAGGTCTTGAAAGCATTGTGAAACTTGTGAACCTTGTGAACCTTCACGAAGTGACTTGTAGACTTCATGAACCTCATGAAAGGTCTTGAAAGCATTGGGAGGCTTGTGAACCTTGTGAACCTTCATGAAGTGACTTGTAGACTTCATGAACCTCATGAAAGGTCTTGAAAGCATTGAGAAGCTTGTGAACCTTGTGAACCTTCTTAGCACACAAAGTCTTGTATTGTGAGGGAAAATTTTGGGGTGCAACAGCTGCCCCTGTTCAATTTTCTGAAACCTGAGGGGTTAGATTGGTATATTTGCCAGTCGTGACCTGGAAGGTTGAAGGGGATTGAACACAAAAGCCCAAAAATTTGCACTCACCAGTGCATAAAGTGATACAGATGGCTAATTGAATATTATTGAGTGGGCTTAAAGATGCCACTTGGAGAAAAGTTCTTAGATACATTTCTTGGAGGATAAAGCAGTTCAAAGCATGAAGGTATAATGATAACTTTCAGGAGGATAAAGCAGTCCTGCAGTAATGATGATAGCTGTCAGGAGGATGGAGCAGTCCTGAGGTATTGATGTGCTTTCAGGAGGATAAAGCAGTCCTGATGAGATAATAAGCTTTCAGGAGGATGAAGCAGTCCTGATGTAGTGATATGTTTTCAAGAGGATGAAGCAGTCTTGAGAGGTTGATAATATGCTTTCAGGAGGATAGAGCAATCCTGAGGTATAAGAAGCTGTCAGGAGGATAAAGCAATCATGAGGTAATAAGAAGCTGTCAGGAGGATAAGGCAATCCTGATGTAGTGATATATTTTCAAGAGGATGAAGCAGTCTTGAGAGATAATAAGTTTTTAGGGGGATAAAGCAGTCCTGATGTACAATGCTTTTAGGAGGATAGAGCAGTCCTGATGTACTAGAAATGTTCAGGAGGATGAAGCAGTCCTGATGGAAGATATGCCTTCAGGAGGATAAAGCAATCCTGAGGGGTGATAACTTTCAGGAGGATAAAGCAATCCTGATAATCATAAGTTTGTTTGCTGGATAATTAACCTGAAAACAAAGTAGAATTCTGTATAATAATATTAGTTTATGTATTATGTATGCATGTATGATATGATGCACTTATGTAATGTGTTATGTATCTATGGATATGTATGTTATGGTATGATGTAAATGATGTATGTATGACATGATGCTGCCGGAAGCGTCTGGATATCTTCGTATAACAACTGCTGGCCAGGGTAAATAAATCCCAGTTTGTTGCTGAAGAATATGAGGAACTTGTTCCCGTCTTGTTTTGATAATAAGGCATATATAACCTCCCGTCTGCTGGGGATAATAAGGTATATATAACATCCCGTCTGCTGGGGATAGCGAAGTATATATAACATCCCGTCTGCTGGGGATAGCGAAGTATATATAACCTCCCGTCTGTTGGGGATAGTAGGGCAGATATAACCTCCCGTCTTCGTTCGTCGTACTCTTATTGGAAAGTAAATTCCCGAATATCTGTATGAGGATAAAAGAGATGGATATAAATTCCAGGGGAGATGTGACTTTATGAAGATGGATTTGTCTTACTGAGGGTTTGTAACTGTTTTGTAGAGATGAACCGGCGAAGCTTCGTTGAAATCCTTCCCTCGTTCGTCCTTAGTAAATACTATTACTGCATTTTCATGCATTTCTGGTAAACATCAATCATATTAAGCATACATGCATTTCTGGTAAACATCAATCATATTCAAATGCATACATACATTCAAACACAACCAATGGACGTTTCGCTTATGTAAATAGGGTAAAAGTAAATCTGGATTCAAAGATGGAATTTTATTTATATCAAAAAGTGACCCATACATGGGTAAGTTTGTACAGGGAGACATAAACCCTAGTAAGAGGATTTTGTCATAAAATTTTGTAAAACAGAGAGAATCAGCTATGTGGGAAATAATCCTATTGAGTTTCAATTCTACTATTGCCATTATCTTCAAGTATCTCATCTTCTGCTGTTGAAACGGAAATGATTGGATTGAGCTTTATCTGTTCGAGCTTGATTAAGTAGCACAACTAGTTGCAGTTTCATGGGTGATCCAAACGAGACATAGTCATACGCTTTAATCCCTAACTTTTGCCTGGATTGCCCTTTCAGGTTTTCAATCCACCGGGATACCCTTTTTTGCCCAAGCCGCCTTTTCAGGTTTTCGACTTGCCGGGTGTACATCTTTTTATATATATCCCTAATTTTTGCCCAAACCCTTTTGGTTTGCCAGGATGCCCTTATTTTTGCCTAGGCCTGTCAACCTAGCGGGTCTCTTTTCATGCGTAGTATTTTTTAACTATGTCTACGTTTACAGGCTGTGGGAAGTCTTCACCATCCATAGTAGTAAGTATCATGGCACCTCCTGAGAATACTGTTTTGACCACAAATGGTCCTTCATATGTTGGAGTCCACTTGCCCCTAGGATCACCCTGTGGTAATATGATACGCTTGATTACCAAGTCACCGGCCTGATATACCTTTGGCTTAACCTTCTTGTTAAAAGCTTTGATCATTCGTTTCTGGTACATCTGGCCATGACAAACTGCTGCTAACCTCTTCTCATCAATCAAATTTATCTGGTCAAGTCGAGTCTGAATCCATTCATCTTCATTCAAGCCTGCATCCTTCATAATTCTTAAGGAGGGAATCTGAACTTCAATGGGCAGAACTGCTTCCATACCATAGACTAAGGAGAATGGGGTTGCCCCTGTTGAAGTACGTATTGTGGTGCGATAACCATGAAGAGCAAATGGTAACATCTCATGCCAATCCTTGTAAGTAACAGTCATCTTCTGTACAATCTTCTTAATGTTCTTATTAGCAGCTTCAACTGCCCCATTCATCTTTGGACGATACGGAGAAGAGTTATGATGCTTAATCTTGAACTGCATGCAGAGGTCAGTAATCATAGTGTTGTTCAGGTTAGAGCCATTGTCAGTGATAATCCTTTCAGGGATGCCATACCTACATATGAGATTATTCTTAATAAACCGAGCCACAACATTCTTGGTAACAGATGCAAATGAAGCTGCCTCCACCCATTTAGTGAAGTAATCAATAGCAACCAGGATGAAACGATGTCCATTAGAAGCAGTAGGCTTGATCTCACCAATCATATCAATGCCCCACATGGCAAAGGGCCAAGGAGCAGTCAACACATTCAATGGTGATGGAGGTACATGGACTTTATCAGCATAAATTTGACACTTGTGACATGTTCTAGAGTGTTGATAACAATCAGCTTCCATGGTAGACCAATAGTAACCTGCTCTCAATATCTTCTTTGCCATAGTATGACCACTAGAATGAGTGCCAAAGATTCCGTCATGCATATCTTCCATAATCTCAATTGCTTCCTTCTTATCCACACAACGAAGCAAAGTTGAATCATGATTGCGCTTGTACAAAATGCCATTACTCAAAAAGAACTTAGCAGAAAACCTTCTCAGAAACTTCCTATCTTTGACAGATGCCCCTTCAGGGAACTCCTAAGCTTCAAGATATCTTTTTACTTCATAGAACCAAGGTTTCTCCTCTGCCCCTTCAGTGTCAATCTCATTGCAGTATGCAGGCTTCTCAAATCTATCAATAGTAATCTTGGGAGCTTCATCATCCCAGCTGATCTCAAACTTGGATGCCATGGTGGCTAAAGCATCTGCCAACTGATTCTCTCTTCGTGGAATATGTCCAAAAGTAATCTCTTTGAAATGTGGGATCAAAGACAACACATGCTCTCTGTAAGGAATAAGGTTATCATGCTTGGTATCCCAATCTCCTTTGATCTGACTGACTACCAGGGCTGAATCTCCATACACATCAAGGAACTGAATCTTCATATCAATAGCAACTTTAATACCCAGGATACATGCATCATACTCAGCCATATTATTGGTACAATAGAAACAAAGTCTGGCAGTAATCGGGGTATGACAACCTTCAGGGGAACTAATCATAACACCAACACCATTACCAAGTGCATTAGAGGCACCATCAAAAACCATGGTCCATCGGGATCCTTGTTCAGATCCGTCATATTGTCCAGGTTCTTTGGTAATAATCATAATATCTTCATCAGGGAACTCAAAACTCATTGACTGGTAATCATCCACTGCTTGATGAGCCAAATGATCAGCAACAACACTTCCTTTAATGGCCTTCTGAGTAGTATATTGTATGTCATATTCTGTCAAGATCATTTGCCATCTTGCAATTCTTCCGGAGAGAGCAGGTTTCTCAAATATGTACTTGATTGGATCCATCTTTGAAATCAACAAGGTAGTATGAGTCAACATATACTGTCTTAGTCGGCGAGCAGCCCATGCCAAAGCATAGCAAGTTTTCTCGAGCAGTGAGTATCTTGTTTCACAGTCGGTAAACTTTTTGCTAAGGTAGTATATTGCCTGCTCTTTTCGACCAGACTCGTCATGTTGCCCCAACACACACCCTATTGAGTTGTCTAACACTGTTAAGTACATAATCAAGGGTCTTCCATCAACTGGTGGCATCAAAATTGGTGGTTCCAGCAGATATCTCTTGATTTCATCAAAGGCAGTCTGGCACTCATCATTCCATTCCATCACCTGATCTTTCTTCAACAACTTGAAGATTGGCTCACAGATGGCAGTCAATTGGGAAATAAATCTTGCAATGTAATTCAATCGTCCCAAGAAACCTCTAACCTCCTTCTCAGTACGGGGAGCTGGCATCTCTCGTATAGCTTTCACTTTTGCAGGATCCACTTCAATACCTTTTCCACTGGCAATGAAACCCAGGAGCTTTCCAGATCTAACTCCAAAAGTACACTTGTTTGGGTTCAATCTCAACTCGTATTTCTTCAACCTCTCAAACAATTTATGCAAATGATCAAGATGTTGCCCTTCATTCTGAGATCTGGCTATCATATCATCCACATATACCTCTATCTCATGATGAATCATATCATGAAACAAAGCCACCATAGCACGCTGATATGTTGCCCCTGCATTCTTCAAACCAAATGGCATCACCTTATAACAAAAAGTGCCCCACTGTGTAACAAATGTTGTCTTCTCCATATCTTCAGGTGCCATCTTGATCTGATTGTAACCATAGAAACCATCCATAAAAGAGAATGCCTTATGCTGAGCAGTGTTGTCTACCAGAACATCAATATGAGGAAGTGGGGAGTCATCTTTGGGGCTAGCCTTGTTCAAGTCTCTGTAGTCTACACACATACGTACCTTACCATCTTTCTTAGGAACCGGCACCACATTTGCAACCCACTGAGGATAAGAAGTTACTGCTAAGAACCCTGCATCAAATTGCTTCATTACCTCTGCTTTGATCTTTTCTGACATTTCAGGACGCATACGACGAACCTTCTGCTTCTTTGGACGACAATCTTCTTTTACTGGTAAACGATGAACCACAATATTGGTATCTAACCCTGGCATATCTTCATAAGACCAAGCAAAGATTTCCACATAGTCACGTAACATCTGAATCAACCTGCTCTTGACACTGTCCTCTAAATCAGCCCCTATCTTGACCTCTTTCCTGTTTTCTTCAGTTCCCAGATTCACAACTTCGACTGGCTCTTCATGTGGCTGTATAGCTTTCTCTTCTTGTTGTAACAACCTAGCAAGCTCTACAGGTACTTCACAATCGTCCTCATTTCCGTCTTCAGTTTGATAAATCGGATTCTCGAAATTATAATTGGCAATAGTAGAACTGTTATCAACAGGATCCAGAGTGGATGAGGATCTGCATTTTAGTGATGTGGGTGTGTGTAAGAACACATAGCTGATAAAAAATAAAATAAAAGAAAGACAAGGAACACAATATTTACGAAAACGAAACGTCCACTGATTTTATTGAATGAGGTATGCAAATGAAATGACAGCCCGTAACAAGCACACCATTGTGCCTCGGGTAAGGCACAAGGCTTAAGAGTTCAATTGTTCAAAAAGATTACAAACTTAAAAAGCAACAACACAGTAATAGTTTTTACTCCTGACTAAAGGAGATAGGGATAACATCTTCAGCTTTCCAATTGTTGAGTCCAGCACCCACAGTAGGAAAAATCCAAGCATCCAGATTGTAGTCTTCATCATAGTCACCCACAACATTGATCTGATCTTTCATAATCCCTTGATTGGTGATACGAACAGCACGAGCACGACGAACGGCCTTCTGGGACTCTGCAGTGAAACCCAAACCAAACTTGTCAGACTTGTATGGAATATCAGGAAGCTGACCCCAAATAGTACAACCACATTCATCCACCACAGCTCTAGCATCATTGAGGGAGGCCATTGCCATTGTTGGAGGTTTTCTGGTGACCACAGGAACTTTCTTCGTAACAGGAGGAGCTACATAATCATTAACAACCCAAGGAACCACTTCAAACGTCTGACACGGAGTCTCAATGTATTCACCTTCCATTTTCAGATACTTGAAAGTATTCACATGGCTGACAAAGTATTCTTCTTCTCCATAGACAGTAACAACCCTTCCTTCTACCGGATATCTCAACTTCTGATGTAATGTGGAGGTTACAGCACCTGCCCCATGGATCCAGGGACGACCAAGCAGACAAGAGTATGAAGGACGAATATCCATCACATAAAATGTAGCAGTAAAAACCTGGGAGCCAACTTTGATTGGAAGATCAATTTCCCCATGTACTACTCTTCTAGAACCATCAAAAGCCTTCACCACAATATTGTTGGGCTTCAGCACAGCATCTTCAGGACTCAGCTTATTCAGGACTTCCTTGGGCAACACATTCAGAGAGGAACCATTGTCTATTAATACATGTGACAGGGTAGTGCCCCTGCATTCAATTGAGATATGCAAGGCCCTGTTATGATCCCTCTTGGCAGGGGTCAGATCAGCATCAGAAAATCCTAGCCCATTGTCATAGGTCAGGTGGGCAACACAGTTCTCAAATTGGTCAACAGAAATTGCACTGGGTACATGAGCAGTCTTCAGAAACTTGATCAAAGCTTTTGCATGAGCTTCAGAACATAACAACAAGGACAACATAGAAATCTTTGAGGGAGTATGCCCCAACTGATCAACAATGTCATAATCACTCTTGCGAATGATTTTCAATACTTCTTCCATCTGCTTAGAGAGATCATCAGCAGCTGGCTTATCAGTAGATACTGGTTCAATAACAGGGCCTTTGCCCCTAGCATCAGTGGTGGAAGTAGCAGCAGGAGTAACTGTATTCTTGGAAGTAATTGGAGGTGAGAAGACTCTTCCACTACGTGTGATCTTACTAGATCCAGCAATATTGTCAACATCAACAGGCATATCAGCTAAGGGCTCTTGCTTAACACCATGGATATAAACATCAGATCCATAATGCCAAGGCACAACTTTATCAGACGTATACGGAATAGGACCAGGAGTAGTAATGACCATAGGAGCAACTCTGGCTTCAGCAACAACTTTCACAGGACCTTCAGCAGTAATCCTGATTGGATCCTGATGAGTAATTTTAATAGGTCCCTTTGAAGTGATTCTCACCGGCACTTTGTCAACCATGTCAACCTCTTCAACCTTCCTACCTTGAGTAATATGATCCACCATACTTTCTACAGACGATGGAGTCCTCTCAAACACTATGGTATACTTATCCATGAGACGCTGAATTCCATCTCTCAATCTCCAGCAACTATCCGGCTTATAGGTACAATACAAACAATCTTCGCGACAACCTAGAAAGAGCCCAGCCTGTACTAACTTTTTCTTGATAACAGACAATGGTGTGGTCAACTACGCAACTGAATGGATATGCAGATCTTCCTCAATGGCATTGACAGTCTTCTCGTGATTTGGCATTGGAGCAGTAATCACATTTGGGGTACCCGGAGGGTCAAACTCAATCTTTCCAGCATCAATCATATCTTGAATTTTGTTCTTCAAGACCCAGCAGTTATTAGTATCATGTCCCTGACAGTTTGAATGGTATGCACACCGTGCATTGGGGTTGTACCTGGGAGAGGTAACATTAGGATTCTGAGGAGCCTCTTTCAGAGTAATAAGTTCAGTCTTCAACAAGTGTTGCAATGCCTGAGCCATTGACATGTTGATCTTCGTGAACTGCCTTCTAGCCCTCTGTTGGTTGCCCTGTGGCTGCTCTGTTGTTGCAGGAGTTGGATTTGAAATATGAACTCTACTAACAGACTGATGCCTTCTGTTACGATTAGGCTGACCATAAACAGCATTGGATTCTTTCTTCCCAGTGGGAGGCTTCTTTGCAGCACCTGATGATGAAGTACCCACTTGGATCTTACCATTCTTTATACCATTTTCAACACGTTCTCCTGTCATTATCAACTCAGTGAAGCCAGATGATGAGCTTCCAATGAGATGACTGTAAAACGGACCATTCAGTGTACACATGAACATATCAACCAGCTCCCTGTCAGTTAAAGGGGGTTGAACTCTTCCAGCTAAGTCTCTCCACTTCTGAGCATACTCTTTAAAACTTTCTTTGGCACCCATAGACATGCTCTGAAGCTGCATGCGGGTGGGGGCTAAGTCAGCATTGTATTGATACTGCTTATAGAAAGCTTCAGCAAGATCATTCCTGTCCCTGATGTTGACACTCTCCAATTGATAATACCACTCCAATTGAGCTCCAGATAAGCTCTCTTGAAAAAAATGGATCCACAACTTCTTATCAGCAGTGTGAGGTTGGATTCTTCTGACATAAGACCTCATATGCAGCTTGGGACAAGAGACCCCATCATAAATAACAAAGTTAGGAACCTTGAAACCAACGGGTATGACTACCCCAGATATCAGACTCAAATCTTCAAAATTCAATCCAGAAGATTTCTGCAACTCCATAGCATCCATTCTATCCATCAGCATCTTGAATTTGTCTTCATTAGGATCATGGTAATAATTAGCTTCAGAATCAGAGTCCCCCATTGTATAGTGGAGACTGCCTATCTCTTTCTCAGATTCTTCAGACTCATAATCTTCAACTGGTTCTTTGGTCTTGGCCAGACCTCTGAACCTTCTTCCCATGTTGATCAGGCCACCTGACCTTCTAGTCTTCTTAGTCTTCTTGGCCAGCAGCGTCTTCAATTCATCTTGCCCCTTGGACAAGTTCAGGATCAGCTCTTGGAACTGTGCATTTTGTGCCTGGAGATCCTTAACTGTTTGTTCAAGAGCCATTGCTTCAAATAAACAGCGAGAAGATGAGAAACCTGTGCACAATTATAAACCTGTGATGCAATGAAATGATATGTGAATGCATATGCAATGTTTTCAAAGACCACAGGATTTAAATTTGCTTAAACAAACAAGAAGGTAAACTTTTATTAGTAAATAATTTGTTTTGCCTTTTAGGCTTACAAACAATGAAATGAAATAAGTACAAAAGATGGGGTTTTAAGTCTCCCATGGACGTTTCCTCTTTGTGTTGAGGTATGAGTTGAGGTTTCGTTCCTCATGAAGTTGCTTTGTTAATTCTAGGACTCTTTCTTGGCTTGCTTTATAATGAGCCTCGAAAGTATCCCTTTGCTCCTTCAGTTGGATCCATGATCTCTGCAAGTCTTCCATATCAGTAGGCATGTCTGGGTGAAGGATGGTATAAGTTGTGTCTCCTTCAGCAACAGGTTCCATGGTAACTGGTAGGACGGCAGGATACCGCATCATGAGAGTCTGAGCACGAGATCGCACCCATCTGAGATAAGCTTCCATAGGAATAGTGTACTTAGGTTCCAGAGTCTTGCTGTCAACCTTGTTTACTTTTCCCCATGCTCGTATGAATCTCTGACGGTACCCTTGTAGATCGTTGTCGTAATCAAACACAATGCCCTGAATCAACATGTCATGTGGGCCATCACTCCGGGCGTAACCAAACTGTCGTAAAGCTAGAGAGGGGTTGTAGATGATGCCTCCTCTTATGCCTAGAAGTGGCACATTAGGAAACTCCCCACAACGGTCAATGATGGTGACATTCTCCATAGATCTGGAGCACCAATGGATGTCTGAATGCGAGAGTGACATGATCCTTTTGGACCACCTGAACCCTTGTTCATTCTTCATCACTGAGCGAGGAAGGTGAGAAATAAACCACCTAGATAGCAAAGGTATGCAGCACATCAGAGTTCCTCTTGCTTTTGTAGTACGAGTATGAAGAGAATGCAGGATGTCTCCAAGTAAAGTAGGTACTGGATTGTGACTCAGGAATATGTTGATGGCATGAACGTCTATGAACTGATCAGGATTGGGGAACAACACTAAGCCATAAATCAGCAAGGCTAAGATCTCCTCAAAAGCATCATAGCTCATAGCCTTCAAGAACACTTGAGCCTTCTCCATCAACACCTTAGCAAGAATACCCTTAACTCCGCTTCTCGTTTCTAGAACAATGTCAGACTTCTTCAGATGTAGAGCTGCAGCAATGATCTCAGGTTTAGGCTCTTTTTCCAAGCCTGTGAATGGTTTCTGATCAAGTACAGGTATACCCAGTAGTTTAGAGAACTCTTCCATTGTAGGAACCAGCTGATAGTCAGGGAATGTAAAGCAATGGTGCTTAGGGTCAAAGAACTGAAACAGAACACTCATCATGTCTTCATTGAACCCTGAAGTGACTAGGTCCAATAGGTGACCATGTCTCTTGATGAACTGGGAATGATCAGACACTTAAGAAACCAACTCTTTAAGCTTAGCAGGTATGCCCACAAAGTTGATCCTGATGGTGTTTCTACGAGCAGAAGCCATGACCTGCAACAAAGAACAAAGATAAATCCTTTGGTCCTTGAAATGGTTAGTGAAAATGCTATGCTTATGATGCATGATGATGTCATGATGTTATGCTCAATCACAAACATGTGGCACACACAAACAAGTCACACAATAGCCCTAGGTTTAAAGGCTTGCATGAGGTTTAAAGGTAAGTACCCTCCCCTGAAGTTAGTTGGTTCATCCTGTCCTACAAAAGTAACCAGGTTCTAAGGGATCTCAATATCATTGATCCTTCACAAGGGTGGTTGTTCAGAAGGCAACTTACTTGCCAACCAAAACCCTCCAAGTTTAGGATCTCAATGAGCGTAGTATCGAGTATCAACCAACTTCAGTCTGCACCAAAGCCGGTTATCTCACTACTTTTCTAAAGGCCAAGATGGGATAACTAGGGTTCTAAAAGTTAGTTAGTGCATTGACAACATATGGCAGCCTCATATTATCCTCAACTTGACTTAAGGAACATTAGCACCAACCAAGAAGTCGCACTAACTATGGCCACCATATCAACCATATCGATATACGTCGTACAGTTTCCTTGGTCTATTGCCATTTACCTAAGGTACACTAGATCCGGGTTAGGATCTTTCACACATAAGAGCACCCCAACAAGTAATATAAAGCAAACAAGGCAAACAATTTAAAGTGATCTTAATTCCTAAGGGTACCCCTCTTAAATTAAATCCCCAGCAGAGTCGCCAGTTCTGTAACACGGTGGGAGAACCGACTTTAGTTATGTTGCGGATAGCAAAAGTCGCCACCGACTTTTATTTTATCCAAAGGAAAGGCATAAAAGAACAGGAAAGACCTTATAAAAGATTTTTGGGTCCGGGGGGTAGGTTATGTAAAGGGAAGGTGTTAGCACCCTTTACATCCATGGTTATCCATGGGCTCTTAGTTACTTAGCTCACTTTGAATTGTTTTTGAAAAGGTGAAGTGTGTGAATAAAAATTTTCATAAGAGTTTAATAATGATCCATGTACGGATGCGTAAAAAACTTGTGTTTGAAAATTGTTTGAAATTTGTGAAGTATTTGAAAAGTTTTTGAATAGTGAGCAAGTAACTATGAGGAACCTACCCTAAAGTTTAAGTCTTTCTGTTCTTGAATCCTTTAAATGGTAAGACTATCCCTATTATTAAGGAATAGGTAGTCATTACCTTGGATGTATGGGACAAGTAAAGGGACATCTGTTTATGTAGGCAACGGTAGGGTGTATTAAGCAATTAGGAGGGACTGTCATCATTATTCGAAAGGGACAAGATCTTTTATAAAGGCAACCATTAAGGGACTTGATGACTTTTCTTTTAAAGAGACTTGCTTTATACACCCCACTTGACCTTATGATTAGGCAACATTGAGAGGTAACCCTAGAAAGTGAGATGGCGATTAAAAATCGACTTACGTGTGTGAGTGTTCAATTTATATTTATCTTTAATTTAAAATGATCTAAATTCAATTTTAAATATAATACATGTTTACACTCCCTATTTTACTAACCATGGCATAAAAATTAAATAGTTTAAATATTTACAAAAACTACACCAAGGAGCAATTACAATAATTACAATAAACAATTAAAATAAATAGCAAATAAATAAATATAAATAATAAGCAAAAATAAATAAATAGGCAATAATAAATATAATAGGGGTTAGTAATAATAATAATAAAAAAATTAAATAAGGTTAGTGAAATAATAATAATAAGCATAATAATAAAATAAATGGATTAGTAATAATATGATTAGTAATAATAATAAGCAAAATAAATAATGAATAAGAATTAGAAATTATTAAGGAAATAAGAGAAATTTAATTATAAAATTTAAAATTATAAATTATAAACATTAAAAATTACAATTAGCATAAATTTAATTATTTTTTAAACATATATATTTTTTTAAAAGAATAAAATTTGGATTATGAATAAAATTATAGAAACGATTACATATTATAAAAAATTTGGTTATAAGCATATTTACAAGATTCAATTATATTAAATATTATATTTACAAAAAATTAATTATATTAAATAAATATGTACATAATAATTATATTAAAAATTAGAAAATAAAAATTAGGTTTTTAATAATTATTTAGAAAAGATAAACTAGGGTTTCTAAAATTAGGGTTTTGTTTAGAAAAACATTTAAGGGTTTTCAATTTAATTATACAAAATTATTTTAATAAATATATGTACATTATAATTTAATTACATAATAAAAGAAATAATTTTTGAATTAAGAAAATATAATTTTTGAACATTAGAAACATTGAATAAACATTTTATAGAATTATTTTATTATATATAATTATTAGTAAAACCTAAATTAATTAAACAAAACAAAATAAAAAAAAAATAACAAAACAAACCTGGCTGGGATTTGAACCCAGGAGGCTTTGTTTACCAGCAGCAAGACACACCACCAGGCCATCAGCGCGCAGGTGAAAGGAAAGGGAGAGGAATTGGTTTTATGCTTTGCCTGGAAAATCACAAAAATAATGAAAACCAAAAGGCCTGGGGGAGGAATTGAACCCAGGACCTCTTGAACACACAAACGCACGCATGACCATCCGGCTAGGTGAGCAAATCTGATATTGTGTTGGCAAGATCGCATAATATATTAAGCCTCCTTTTTAACCTGAAAAATAAGAAAAAATATGTACACAGCCAGGATTCGAACACAGGTCTTATAGTTACACACAAACGTCTCTTTCCACTGGGCCACACAACCTGTGGTGATAATGAACCAACAAGATAACATAAAATATTTTAAACAAAATTTGAATTTTTCTGAACGCGCGAACTAGCTTCGTCTTCCCCAGATTTCCTGCGAAAATTCATGCCATGTTTCCTACGAATTTTGCTGCGTGTTCTTCAATGTTTCAAACCTGCGAAAATGAAACTCCAACAAAACAGTACCAATTCATGAAATTGATCAGTATTTTATGATCCTCACAGTCCATACAACATCCCTATGTTCTTCAAATTTATTTAAATTTAGTAAATCATAAAACCCTAATTTCAAAGGTGAAACCCTAACAATGGCCGATTCTGATTCAAGCCATGAAACTTTGGTTTATTTGTCCAGAAACGATCTACACAACATCACAAACAAGATTATGCAAACAAAATTCATTAATATGCAGTGAATTAGTGTAATCGAAAAAATTATTTTCAAGAACAAAGTGGATTCGGGTTGAGCAATATAGCATGGTTTTGATGCATATGAGTGATGATAATGCTTCAATAAGGTCCAAGGAACATTGCTGTGTTCTTGTTTTACCTTCAAAGGTCCTGTAAATTGAAAACCGAATTTGACTTTTGGCTTGAATTTTTGAAGTATGAAACTTACCTTTGAGGCTGTGGAATTCGTGAATTCATGTTAGGGTTGTGTTTAGTACTTATAGGAGAGTGAATTAGGTCAATAAGATTGAATGGTTGTGTGGAGAATTTGATATGAAAAGATCCAAAATGATCATGCCTTAAAAATCAAATATTCATGCATAAACCCTTGCTATTTTTGGCTAATCCTCATGATTTCTTTCCTCTTCAATTCAAATCAAATTTATGATTTTCTAGAAGCTTAATCCAAATCAAATCTTACATTTTCATATTTTATTTTTATTTAAAATGATTTTTAATGAATTAAATCAAAATAAATAAAAATAAAATAATAAAAAATCTGATTTTTAATGGTTTGGGTCGTGCATGAAGTTATTGTATGGATTGGGTCATCATTTGGCAAGCCCATTTGGAAGAAATTGGTTTTAGACCTCCATTTTCATCATAAACCAACTCAAAATTTCCCAACTTTGCAAGGGCACATATCCTTCAATTTTAATGGTATGAGGGTGTTCTTTGACATTTTGGAAAGCTTGAAGAGTCCTCTAAACAACCCCACTGGTTTCATGTCCATATCATTTACCAATCTCAAGTTATGCCCTTTTGAAGTTGTTGACTTTTTGTTGACTTTCAAAAGGACCTATAATGTCTTAGCTCATACCTTCCAAATGAAGCATTTTTGGGCTTGGCTTGTGAGACATAAAGTTGTAGAGAATTCAATTTCCTTAAAAATGAGCTTTGAGTGGAGACTTGGTGATGAAGTATGTGAAAGTTATGGCTGGTCAAAGTTCAGTTGACTTTTACTAAGGAAACCCTAATTTAGAAACTCCTGATTCTTGATGATCTGGAATCTCCTTGATGAATCATGATCAACCCTTGATCAAATGATGAATTTTACTTCATGTACTTGATGTTGGCAAAAAATTATGAAGTTTGACTTTGGTTTGACCACAGTTGACCTCAGTTTGACTTTTTAACTGTATTGACTGATTTTGACTTATCTGATCATCTGACTGAGCAAACTTTTGAGAAAAGTCTTGAAACTTGACATGGGGGTTCTTACACACATATAAGATGTTATGAAGCTCACTTGAAGTCTTGGAAGTTCATTTAGCCTGATTAAAGTCAAAACCCTAGTTTTAGATGCACTGCTTAGGAGGTGCATTGTCTGAGGGAATTGTCAACTCTTCTGACCAATTGTGAACTTTGTGAACCTTGTGAACCATCATAAAATGTCTTGTGAATCTCATGGGAGGTATTGTGAACCTTGTGAACCTTTTGAACCTCATGAAGTGACTTGTATACTTCATGAACTTCATGGAAGGTCTTGAAAGCATTGTGAAACTTGTGAACCTTGTGAACCTTCATGAAGTGACTTGTAGACTTCATGAACCTCATGAAAGGTCTTGAAAGCATTATGAAACTTGTGAACCTTGTGAACCTTCACGAAGTGACTTGTAGACTTCATGAACCTCATGAAAGGTCTTGAAAGCATTGGGAGGCTTGTGAACCTTGTGAACCTTCATGAAGTGACTTGTAGACTTCATGAACCTCATGAAAGGTCTTGAAAGCATTGAGAAGCTTGTGAACCTTGTGAACCTTCTTAGCACACAAAGTCTTGTATTGTGAGGGAAAATTTTGGGGTGCAACAAGGAGTAATCACTTTCTCTTCTTGTTTCAACAACCTGGCTAACTCTTCAGGCAACTCATAGTTTTCTTCAACCCCTTCATCAACTTGATTAATTGGATTGTTGAAGTCATACAAGGTCATAGCAGTGTTGTTGTCGGTGCAATCTGGAGGATAATCTCTGCAAGGAGTGATATTTGTTCTTTTTAGTGATCAATTTTAATCTTGTTCAGAATAAATGAAGTTATTTATTTTGAAAACATTGCCATTTTATTGTTTTGTGTGAAAAATAACAAAAATGAAAAGACAGTGAGCGAAAGAGAAAATTGTTTGCAAAAGTTATCTGTTGTTCATTGATATTCCATTTGCACAAAATATAAATATGGCCCTATTACAAAATGAGTCTTGACACCTTGGGCAAGGTGCAGGACTTGATGTATGCTAAAAAATAGGAAATAATAATTACTCTGCAGGAGTAACTCTTATAATTTCTTGGGAAGACCAGTTAAGGACTTGTTGGCCCGGGATCCTTGGACGTATCCAACTCTCCAGGTTGAGGTTGCTTTCTGCCTTGTCTTCCACGTTATTGAAAGCATCTGGGGTTAGCATCCCCTCAATTATGAACTTGGGCTCCTTAGCAGCCTCTGCTTAATTTAGTCGGAATGGTTTGTAACCCAAACCGAATATGTCCTCCTTCTTCTCTACCGGTAGCAGCTTGCCCCAGCCTTGGGTGTTCCAGTCTTCAACAACCTTCTGAGCTTGTTGATAGGAGATAATTGAAGTACCCATCCTATCTTCCAGGGATGTAGCAAATACTTTAGTTGTCGCCTCATTGACGTTCAGTGCTTCGAAACCTTGGCTCATGGTTTCGTGGATTTCACCATCCATCTCAATGTATTTATAGGTGGCTAGATGGCTAACAAAAATATCCTCTTCACCACAGATTGTGATAATCTTCCCTTCTCACTCATATTTCAATTTCTGGTGAAGGGTCGACGTAACTACGCCAGCGGCATGAATCCATGGTCGACCCAACAAACAGCTGTAGGCCGGCTGAATGTCCATCACGTAGAAAGTAGTTTGAAAGACCTGCGGGCCAATTATCACAGGAAGCTCCACCTCTTCAAGAACAGACCTCTTGGAACCATCAAAAGCTCTAACCACCAGATTGCTTGGTCGGAGAGTAATACCATCATACTCAAGCTTAACAAGGGATTTCTTTGGCAAGACATTGAGCGAAGACCCAGTGTCAACCAGAACATGTGAAAGTACATCCCCTTTACACTCCAGAGTGATGTGTAACGCTTTGTTATGGTGACGACCTTCCGTTGTCAAATTAGTGTTGGTGAAGCCTAGCCCATGGCTAGTATTAACATTAGACACCACTGTCTCGAGCTGATTTATTGTGATCTCCTCTGGCACGTAGGCTGCGTGCAGGACTTTAAGTAATGCATCCCTATGAGCTTCGGAACATAATAGCAATGATAAAATGGAGATCTTGGAAGGAGTATGATGGAGCTGATCCACAACCTTGTAGTCGTTTCTCTTTATTATCCTCATAAATTCATCCACATCTTGATCAAAGGATGTTTTATGAGCTTATTTCAAAATTGGTTCTTCAGGAACCACATTTTTGCCTTTAGCTTTGGCAGCAGCCTCTGCCTCAGCATTTACTCTCGGAACTTGTGACGCGAAAAGGCGTCTGCTTCGGGTGAAGCCTCCGCCTCCCCCGACATTATCCACCTGTTGTGTATGAGCTGAAGAATCAAGAAAGACTCTCTCCCTGTTGCAGTAGAAGTCTGAACCATAGTGCCATGGTACAGCATTATCTTTTTCATATGGAATGGGTCCGGGTACCGTGATGGTGACTGGACTGACTGCAGTGGAGGTAGGCATTGTGATTGTCTGTGGATCGTAATATATGGTGACATGACTTCTGAATGATGGTGATAAATGACTGAAGTTGGGTTGTTGCTGAGATTGTTGCTGAAAATTATTGGAATCAGGGACCATTGTTGGGTCGTAGTATATGGTGACTGTGGAGACGTCATTGGTAATGGTTGTTGTAGTTGTAGAAGCGGATGCGGTTGAACTAGTGTTTGTTGAAGTGATGGAAGAGATATTTGTTGATTTTGTAGATGAGTCTGTTGGAACAATTGTCTTTGAAGTTGTAGCAGAATTACTTGTTGTCGCTATAAGAGGAATTGCTGATGTTGTAGAAACCGTTGATGTTATCTGTAGTATACCTTCTCTGATAAGGCCATTGATGCCACTTCTTAAGCTTGCACAACCATTGATGGAAACTTTGCAAGATTCACAGTAGGCCACACAACCTGGAAACGCCTGGAATTTTAAAAGCTGAGCCTTAACCTCTGCTAGAGGTGTTTGAATGCTTGCAGTATCTTCAATTAAGTTCATAGGTTGATCCTCCTCAATTGTATTTATCTTGGGCCCACCATGGCTGGGTATAAGATTCTTTGTGACATTAGGAGGTGGTGCAAAATTTAAAGCCTTTGAATCAACTAGATCCTAGACCTTCATGTGCAAAGATCTGCACTTTTCTGTGGTATGGTCAGGTGCATCAGAATGGAAGGCACATCTGGCATTAACGTCGTAATTCCGTGGAAGGTTCTGAGGATCTGGTGGAGCCAGAGTCCTTAATTCGTCAAGATTAAGCTTCAGAAGTTGTGGTAACAAAGTGGCATAGGGCATTGGTATAGGCTCAATTACCCTGTTGACTTAAGGTGGCCTTTGTTGGAAAGGATGTTGTTGTTGGTTGTTGTTATTGTTATAGGACCTTTGTTGAGGGAAATGTTGTTGAGGGAAATGTTGTGGTTGTGGAGTGTATTGTTGTTGAGGAGGTGGAGTAGGAATTGTGAAAGCGACAATTGATCTTGGCATATACTGGGGCCTTCCTATGCCCATGTGTATTGAGTTTGTTTCACCGGACCTGCGAGGCCCTGCAAATGGTTTCCTTGTACTGCTTGAGTTGGCGTCATTATCAGAAATCTTTCCCATTTTCAATAAACTCTCAATCTTTTCTCCAGCTATGACCACATCCGCAAAGCTAGTGGAAGAGAAAGAAGCCAACCTATCAATGTATATCCCCTGGAGGGTGTTCATAAACATATCTGCCATTTCTCTTTCTAACATTGGAGGTTGAACGGCAGCAGCTAATTGCCTCCATCTCTGAGTATACTCTCTAAAGCTTTCCCTAGAGGATTGTGACATGCCTATTAGAAGTGTTCTGTTAGGAACCATGTCTAGATTGTACTGGTATTGGCAAATGAAAGCCTCGGCCAAATCTTTCCAATTTCTAATTGTTGCCCTAGTCAGATGAGAGTACCACTCATGGGATGCCCCTGTCAATCTATCCTCAAAATAGAACATCCATATCTTTTCATCCATAGTGTAAGCCTTCAATATTCCCAGGAAAGATTGGAGATGGATGCGAGGGCAAGATGTTCCATTATATCTTTCAAAGCATGGAGGTTTGAATTTGTGAGGAATTATTACTCTCTCCACTAGGCCCATGTCCATAACATCAAAACCTAAAGAGTTTTGAGACTCCAGAGACCTCAGCTTTTCTGCTATCTCGTCTAGACGACAATCGTAGATTTCATCTCTAACTCCAACTACAGTGAATTGTTCCTCCTGAGGGTCCTCTTGCAAGGCACGCCCTCCAGTATTACCCTGGGTATTCCTGATAGCGTTGATGTCAGGGTTAAGATGAGGTCCAAACTCCGGGGGGTCAGTACGAGGCTCTACATGATCATTGTTGTTGGTAACCCCTGTACCTGGGTGTTTTTCTTCAGGAGTTTGCCGCTCGACCAACTCTCTTAATCTTTCTTGGCTTTGGGCCAACCTAGTCATTACTGCCATGAACTGGTTCATATGAGCCCTCATTTCAGTTCTTTCATTAGCCATCTGGGTTCTCACATCAGTCAGATCTTGCTGAACCTAGTCCATCTTCAAGCTCAGAAGGTTGTTTCTTGTAGGATACCGGTGAACTCTGTTGATGGGGAAGACTCTCATACGAACAATGTTTCCTGAAACTACAACAAAGTGAGAAACAACAAAAACAAATACCTACAAAACAAAGAAATAGGTTAGTATGCAATGCATTATGTCTATTTGTCTTCCAAGGGTATCCGGTTTGGTTCTTTGGTTTTGACTTTCCAGACCTCAAGGAATGATGATGTTGGAGAGAGATGAAGCCCATAAAATAACACACAAACCATATAGTACAAATGAAAAGGTACATAGTTTTGTGATTACAAATAAGTCCCCATGGTGGGTCAAAATACATCAACATCAACAAAAGTATAAACAGAATGAAGTACAAATACGAAGAAATCAAACATCCAGCCCATAATCATCCTCTCTGACTTCCTTCAAGAGAGCATCGGTCACTGGGCCAACTGGGTGCTCTGTGATGGTCCTGATAAGAAGGTTCCTGGTGGCAATGGCATTTGTCAACTTCTTATGTTTGTCTTGGTCTTTTGATCTCTTCAACCCCGCCCGGAGTTTCAACTTAGATATTTCCTTTTGTGCTGCTAACAAGGCTTCCTGATTCTTCTTCTCATTAGCTTCCAACTGCTCTATCTTAGCATGGGTCTTCTAATCTTCCTGCGAACGAGCCTTAGTAATTCTGATCCATCTAGCCTGACTCTCTTCCAAGTAGTGCTTAGCTCTGGCCTTCTGCATCTTGGCTTCCTTGCAAGAATTCTTTAATACCAACTCCCCTGTTCGGGCTCTTATGATGTAATCATTTGTCTTCTCAATCTTGGTCATATGCTCGATCCAGAGCTTCTCTAACCTTTCATTGTCCAAACGACTATCATTCCTTTCCTAGAGGGTCTTCTTTAGAGCTTCAGACAACTGGGTATTCCTTTCCTTCAACTTCTCAAATTCCTCTAAGCTGACTGTAGCTACAGGCTCTACTACTAATGGTCCAGGCACATCCTCCAGGGTTAATGGCATGCGGGTAATCTGTCCTCTGATACGTGACCAATCAAGATACTGAACTGAAGCTATGTTGTTGCACTTGCCAAGAATGGCAGTCCCTTTTGTCTGAATGTTATCCCAAGCCCAGGCTGCTTGTCGGGCAATGGCATGATTATGTTGAATGTCACAGTAAAGGGTTTTTGATAAGTCCTGCTCTCTTGGTGGATGTACCAAGGCATACCCTAATTGTCTTTTGAACAGCAAAGGATTGTAGTTGATGCAACCCTTCACTCCAATCAGAGGTACATTGGGATACTGCCCACAGCTGGTGATTATGTCTCTGCCCTTGGTGCTCTAAGTGCACCACCTGATGTCTTCTGATGTAAGGGCAATCATTATCTTAGCCGAGTTTCTTGATTGATAAGGATTCAAGAAAGCTTTTGACTTTGGCAAGTGCCTCAATAACCAGCAGTAGAAGAGAGGTGCACATCATTTGACTAATCTTCCCCTTTGCTTCTCATTCCTCTGATGCATTGAGTAGTAGAAATCCCCTAGTAAGGTAGGAACTGGATTCTTCAACAAGAAGAGATAGATGGCACTCTTGCTTACAAACTTAGGCTCGTCTACAAACAAGATGATACCATATATGCTAAGGGCCAAAAGAGCACAAACAGTATCCCACTTCCCTGCTGCAGCATGACTGGTGGCCTGAGTGATCAAGAAGTCTAAATGGAGGCCTGGGATTCCAGCCTTAGTAGTCATGTTCTGATCAATTATGGTGGTTTCCAAATATAGAGCCTTAGCTATATCTTCACTCTTGGGAGCAGTCATCTCAGGGTTGAAAGGAATCCCCCTCCTGATGGGGACACCCAACAACATGGAAAACTCTTCTAACAAAGGGCCCAACTGAAAGTCTGGAAAGGTAAAACATATGATAGGAGGGTCATAGAACTGAAGGCAAGTGTGGATCATACTCCTCTGTGATGCATCCAAGTCCATGATCATGTCCATAATGCCACCATAATGTTCCCTGAAAAAACGGACATGATCAGGAGTGATGAGTGTCTGAATCTTCCTGATGCCTGCTAGAGAGGGCTCAAAGAAATGGTATGTGATGTTGATCTTCCTGGATGTGTCCATACTGATAATGGATGCTGATGAAGATAACTGAGGAGAAGTACTGTTGAAGGTAACTGATGAAGATGCTGAAGAGAAGCTCTGATGAAGATGGATGATGAATATATCTGGTGAAGATGTCTGAGTAGAAGAACAGTCAAAACCAAACCAAATAAGATGTGGATACCCTGTAAAACAAATAGACAAATGTTAAAATGATGCAAAATGATGTATGCAGAATGATATGCAAGGGTTTGTGATCAAGTGCTGGATCTATTATCTGTCTTGATAAGGTCCATATGTATTCAGAAATCCAGATGGAGGCTAGAGAACCAGTAACCAGGTGGGGGACTCAAATAAAGAGTCACAAATCCAGGATTTCACAAGAATAGTCCAAAATGATGTGACCTTAACAATATCAGTAACAGGGTATGATGAGGCCAAGGGTTCCTGTAAACCTGTAAACATCCTAACCTCCTCACAGGTATTGTTCTAGAACAAGGATCCTCAGACTTGGATCAGTTATGAGAAGTGTAAACACTTCTAACCCAGAGGTACAGTGTTTACATTAACCATAAAGGATCCTCCTCTAATTCACCTCAGATGCTGAAGGTAATCTAAAAAGATCATTTAGACTTAGCAGGCTTCCCAGATAGCCCTAGTACTACAGGAAATCCGTAGCACAGAGTTCTCAAGAAGAAACTCATGTCTGAACCGTGTTTCATATTCCCGCACCAGACCGAAATGGAATGGGAAAGAATATGAAGCCACTCTATCCTATGTGTCACTCAGGCTCCCGGTATGGAACCTTGCTCACTGAATATCCCTCCCACCAAGGTAAATAACAGATCCAGTACAATGATATGATAACAGTAATATGGAATGCAATAAAACAATAAATGAAACAATAAATAAAGTTGCACAGAAAGCAATAAATAAAGAAACAAACAAAAAGCACATATAGCACATAACACCCCTATAAACAAAAATCAAACAAGCGCTGGGAGAAACCCACAAGACGAACCAGAAGCCCTGGTTGCAAGACAAACGTCCCCATCAGAGTCGCCAAGCTGTCGCTCCCCCGAAAAGACACCAGCGTCCCGGGGTGAAGACGCGAACGGTCGGCGAAAAGATAAATTGAAGATGAAATGAATAGAGTCGCCAACTAGGCATTTTTATCCCGAAGGAGAGGTAATGCTGCATAAACCTATAAAGAGATGGATAAGACGGTTGCGAACCAGAGAAACTAAGAAAGGGGGTTGGTTACAACCTGGGAAGGTATTAGCACCCAGATAGTCCGTCGTACTCGACGGGATCCACGATAAAAAGATTGTGTTTAAAGGGGTAGTGTGTGTGCTATCTGTGTGCAAAAGCTAAGGAATGAGTGTACAGGTGTTAGTGCAAAAGGGTGAATGCTCAGGAACTGAGGCTTTTGAAAAAGAATACTGAAAGAGGGGGGATACACAGAGACTTTTGTTCGATAACCGTTACGTTATGCCTACGTATCCTCTCGTGTAATGAGGAAGTCAGAACACCGTAGTTCGACTCAAAGAGACTGAAAATGAATTGACTGTGAACTGCTTACTTGTCTATGCTCAAGTGTATGACTCGTCTGGCTCGAGTGCTAATTGTCTTGCATTAGACGGAAGAAGTAAGTTCTCGTTTGTGAATGATTGTGATGAGAAAAGAATCCCGAAGGAGATGATTATTGTTTGTTTTTGTGTTTTCAGTTTTTTATTGTTTTTGGTGTTTTGCATAGAATTATGAGCTTAAGCCTAAATCAAGGGCTTGTAAACTCATTATATCCTCCCTGATTAGGGATAATGAGCTTACTTAAGTATGAGATAAGCACCTCAACTTAATTACCATGATGATGTAGGATTAAGATCATTAACCTACTTGTGATTTTTTAGATGTTTTTGGGTTTTTGTTTAGTGTTAAGAAATGAGTTTAATCTTTAATCACATATTAGTGAACTCATTACACCATCCTAATAGAAGGATAATAGATGAGAACACTTAAGCTGAGGAAGATACCTCAACTTAATCCATGGTTAGGGATTAAATTCATTATATAACAAGCCTTTATTAAGTGGATTTTATTTAAGGGATGATATTAAGAAGTGAATTTTAAGTTTGTAAGACAACTTGAGGGGGACTTGTCCATTAAACACTAGGGTTAGTCCTTCTTAACCATAAGGAAGAATTAGAACCCTAATGTAAGGCCCAAATTACAAGATAAAGTCTTGATGATTATTAATGTGATTTGAATAAGAGGTTTAAACAATTTAAAGGTTTAACACTTAGGATTAAAATTATACACTCCATCCTAAGAGAAGGATGCAAGCATAACCCTAATTCCAATGTCCTAAAACTTTAAGAGTTTACTTATTGAGATGAAAAGAGAGACTCAAGGAGACTCAAAGGTAAAAAGCTAAGGGGGACTAAACACAACCCTAAACATTATTATGCTTGGATATCCTTTGGTTTGTTAGATGATGCAATGAAGTTATGAATTGAAATGAGATGTAAAGACCATAGTCAGAAGTGTTTATGCAATTAAAATGGCATGTGAGATGATGCAATGTCATACAATGTGTTTATGAAATGATCATACAAAGATGGGATGTCATGAAAGCATGCTTAGAAGTTTGAAAACACATGGATGCTTATGAAATGAAATGAATGCAAAGCATGGAAAATGAATGAAGAAATGATCAAGCAATGTTCTAACATGTCCTAGGATGTCTAAGATGACATATGAATGCTTGCGATGTCATGTCAAGTTCATGTGATGATGAATATGAAAGGTGAATGCAAATGAACATGAGAAATTAGGGTTTTATGGACATGTGAGACGCAAATGAACAAAACAGAAGCATGCAACATGATAAAAATTTGAAATCACGCTCAAACAAACCCTAAACCTATACAAAGTCACACCCCAAAGGAGAAGGTCAGAAGCTAATCCTATTGAAAGTTATGATTTTCCTAAGTTTGCTAGGTTTTTTGGGTGATGCATAAGGAAAAATGCAAATCAAATTGAAAATGCAAGATAAATTCATGAGAAAAATAACCTAGGAACTACATGCAATATGTGACATAATGCAAAAAGAATCAAGTTCAAACTCTTCTTGGTTAGGCAGAAATGATTTTTCAAAGTTTAGGGTTAAAAATTATGATTTTAAAGACCCTTAATTCAAAGAAAATTGGGAAACTATGATCAAACCTAAAAATAAATTTGTATGAAGAGTTTGAAAATGTTTCTAAATGCATTGGAATGGTTCATGATTTTTTTGGTGATTTTTAGAAACCTAAATGCATTTTTAATTAATTAAAATACTTTAATTAATTAAAAATAACATTTATATAATTTAAAAATACTTTTTGAATGCAAAAAATAAAATAAAAATTATTTTTAGGTTAAGAAAAATATTTAAAATCAGAATGCAAAGTTTCAATTTTATTTTATAAGTTTTGCTATTTTAAAATAAATGCACAAACGAAATGACAATAAAATGAATTAAAATGAAAGTCAGAGGATCCAAGGGTGGAGATTTAAACTGGGGAAGGATGTGTTGACTGGAGCGTGAATGTAAGGCTGAGATTGATTCTGGAA
Organism: Lathyrus aphaca; assembly: GCA_963966055.1. Classification (NCBI taxonomy): domain Eukaryota; kingdom Viridiplantae; phylum Streptophyta; class Magnoliopsida; order Fabales; family Fabaceae; genus Lathyrus; species Lathyrus aphaca. The sequence goes on from OZ014523.1 coordinate 283,537,637, forward strand.
TATTTAAATTAATTAAGTTAATTAATCTGGATTAGGGTTAAGTGAAAGGATCAGGGCCATCCAAACACGCGGGTAAACATGATCCAAAGGCCAATATTCACACTAACGCGCTAACCCTATTTAACTAACCTAATCACTTTCAGGTGACCGGAGCAAGCTCCGGTCATCTTCTCCGGCGACTCTTCTTCCCTATCTCTCTCTATAAGCTACCCCAAGCCCCCAAAATCTCCAGAATGTATCCCCAAACAATATTAAACAAGAATCAAACATCAAAAACCATTTATATTTTGTGAATCCACTGAATCGAATCAAACAAGCGTTAGGTCAAAAAAATTCAGAAACAACATACATGCTTGTCATACCCCAAATTTGTCCTACCTGCGCCATTTGATTTTATTTTTTGTCTAACCAATATTTTAGAAAAAATATGTGTTATTGTCTATCTACCAATATATTCCAAAAAAAAAACATATACTATTTCATTTATGTCTAACAAGTATTTCATTTTATTTTCAAAAAAAATAGGTATCGTTTTATTGTCTGATATTCGGAAAAAGCCAAAAATATGCACTTTTTTTTTCTGTCTAACAAATTCAAAAATGTATTTTATTACCTTCAAACTAAGAATTTAAATTCTCTTCTTATATTATCGTAAGTTTTTATTTAGTTAGTTCAATATCCAAAAAATATACAAAAAAAATCTATTATTACTTTACTAAAACCATTTCACATAAGTCCATTATTTCCCTTTTATTTTTTTATTATTTTTAAGCCCGTCACAAAATTTAATTTTCATTTATTTTATTTTATTTTATTTTATTATCTTTTATTATTATTATTATTATTATTATTATTATTATTATTCTTTTTTTTATCATGTCTATTATTATTGTTATTATTACATTTTTATTATTTGGTTTCCTTTATTATTATTATAATTCTTAATATTGTTATTATATTTCTTAGTGTTAGTTTGTTTCCTTTATACTTCAATTCTTAATATTATTATTATTACTATTTGGTAATTAAATTAATCTATTATCCATTGCCTGATCCACGTTACCTATTTTATCTCCCACTCAATTTACACTCAATTTACATAGTACACTTTTTTTTCCACTATCTGCAACAAACTTTTCCAGCCCCCTCACAAACCGTTTTCACAGCCTGGCAGCAAAAGAAGCTGTTTACGCACTACCTCACTCAACAATTCACGTTAAACCTCTCACATTTTTTCAGCATCCACTACAAAAGCACACAACTATCCATGAATATAAAAAATCTTGCGGCAACACTCACTCAAAAAATCATATCCAAAACTCATTTTTAACCAAAAACTTCACAGCTCCAAACATTGTTTTCATTTGGTAAAACCCAGAAAAAAAAATGACAAAAACTTTATCCAAATACGCTTCATGAACTGCAGCAAACCATATTCACCACCACACCACCATAATATTCGTCCATCCAAACCAACACAAACCATCATCCCCACGAGAAACCATTCAGAAATCCTCCCACCATAAACATTCTCACCCAAATATCACCTTCAATCCTTTTCATCCTCACCTCCATCATCAACACTCAACCACAACAAAACACAAGATCGAAAAAGTGAAAAAAGCTCGCAAACCTTTCCAAAACACTGAATCTGAACCTGTGATAAACAAAACAAAACCAGAAGAAAAAAAAACTGAATTGAAATAACGCAACCCAGCACCACCGAAACCAAAATCGCTAGCCACCACAAACCAGAAAATGAAAACGCCAAAACCTTGAAGCCAAACTTCATCGCCGCCATCCATACTTGAATCGCACAACCGCACGAACCTGGAACGCATTGAGAGAGGTTAAGGGCTGAATCTTTGAGACTTTGACCTGCCGTCGAAACCATTCAAACCACCATCGTGTAAGCTGTGGCCAACACCTTAAACCAACCTTCAAATTCGTCTCCCAAAACGATTCACAAACCCAGCCGGAATCTCTTTTCAAACGAGACAAACTCCGAAACAAATTCTTCACCGCGGACCAACAAACCCCAAACATAAATTGAATCCGTCATCACCCAAACGCTACCGGCGAACCTTCAACTCTTCCGCCGACCACCACCTAAATACCACTTTCACAGCTGCAAGCCCCACAACGAAACCGTTCGCCGACGAAAGCAAACCGCACAGACCCTTCGAAGCCGTCCAACCTCACCGATCTGGAAAATCAAACGGAGCCTTTTGTGAGAAATCACTGAACCAAGCCGGAAGCGGTGGAGATTGGAGAGGGGAGTCCGAAATCGGAGTCCGAAATCGCCGGGAGGGAGAAGAGTTGAAGCCGATCCGCCGCTGACACCTTTCGCATTTCCGGCCGTTTTCTTTTGAGGGTAGGCCTCTGTTCTCTTTTTCGTTTTTTTTCTTTCTCTCTATTTTGTGGAATAGGAGAGGCATCAAGATGCTGATTGTTTTTATTAGCATTCATTTTTTTTATTAATATTTATTTTATGTTTCTTTTATTTTATTTTATAATATTTTCTATGTATATGATCTTTGGGTTTGGATTGGAAGCCCACCATTGATTTCTTGTTGACACTCACTCACTGAGTATCAGCCCATTGTTTTCTCATTTATGGTTTTTTTTATATATATATATAATTCATTTTATTTTGGTTCTGACATTGGGCTTTAAGGCCCATGCGAATTTGATACACACGCTATAAACTCCGGACTGCATTTTTTATTATTATTACGGCACTTGTTTTTATTTATTTATTTTATTTATTAGATTTTCTATAACTTTGGCTAAATTTATTATTATTTTTATATCAGTTTTTGTTAGAAAATGACTTTTTGTTTAGAAAGAATATAATTGTAGTAAATTAGTTAGTATATATATATATATATATATATATATATATATATATATATATATATATATATATATATATATTGGTTAATTTTTCTCATTAACCATTATTTTATCTTAATGATATTAGGGCCAATGACTTGATAAAAGGCCATTTTTCGCCCGATTTCATTAAATCGGTGATATTTGGTCAATATGAGGCCCTCCTTGTAATTAATTATTTATTATTTTATTATTTTGACAAACAAACATGTAAATTAATTTAATTTATTTTATCTTGATATTATTTGATTTATTTATTATTTATATTCATTATTTTATTTTAATTTAATTCTAGCGATTCAATTTATTTAATTTATTTATTTTCGCATTTAAAAAAATTACGTTTCGACTCCTTATAGAATGATTCCGATTTTGAATCGATTCTAAGGCAGTTCACGAACAAAATTTCGCCGCGTCCAAAAAAGGTCCAACGCCTTCGAATAGTTGTTCTCGATTAAAAGGTCCAACGCCTTCGAATAGTTGTGTCCCGATTAAAAGGCCGAACACCTTCGAACCGTTCAAAACACTGCACACACGCTTTCTCTTGGGCTAATTACAACGAGACCTCTTTATTTCTCGCAATCCCCTGTATTTATTTTGTACCCCTCTCCCATTACTTTGTACGTATTTTTATTTCCCGTATTTTATTTATTTCTGAATCCTTGGTCCAACGCCAAGTGATTGCACTTGCACACTTGCACATTATTTTCCAGTTATCTTTTTCGTTTATTAGGATCCACTTCTCCTTGCGAGCCGAGCGCTTCGTGTCTCGCTAACAAACCACAAAATAAACTTCCACTTGCATTTACCCTTTAAACCTCAAAGAACCAAAACGTTTCGATTAGATCCAAACCCTTGATCCAACGTCAAGCGGTCTTAGGAAATGATACATTCTAATAATACAAGAAGATTTGTACGCCACGAGCCTTAAGCGGTAGAAAGGAGGATAACGAGCTCTCGTTACTCGCTCCGATTATTTTCGACGCAAGACGCTCATCTTTTTGGGCGAGATAAACTATCCATAGTCTTTAGTTCATTTCAACTCCTAAACCCTTTCATCGACGAAAGGTAATAAAATCAACAACCATTACTCTTAGTAGGCCGAACTACGAGGCTCTGACTTTCCCATTGCACACGGGAGTACGTAGGCACGAGGATCTCCATCCTTGCCGAGCACCTAGGATCAATCTAACTTATAATTCAACTCATTTTCCTCTAGCAAGCAATTCGTTTAAGCATAGACATCCTTTCGCGCGTGATAGCTTAGATGGTTCCCATCGAGTATGATGGATGTAGGGGGTGCTAATACCTTCCCCCAGCATAACCGACTCCCGAACCCAGGCAATGGTCCCGTTGACCTTTGTCCTCATCCTTCTCTTCCCGGGTTGTATCTATATCTTCCCTTTCCCTCCTCGGGAATAAATAGAATTAGGTGGCGACTCTTCAGTCTGTCCAGCGCGCGGCTCCCGTCTTCTCGGATCGCGTGAGGTCGTATTTTTTGGGGTACGACAATGCTCAATCCTCAACCATTTTTGAAAATAAACATATCACAATGATCAGTGAAGCATGTAGAATCATTTAGGAACTTAAAACAAGAGTTCTGGAAAAAATGTTCTTCATGGTTACCTGAGATGGAGCTTTCAGTTCTTGAGCTTTATGGGCCTTTCCCTTGTGCAATCCAGTCCCCTTTGACCTCCTGAGGCTATTGGCAAGCTTGAATGAAGCTTAGAGTGGATGGTTTGGAAGATTCAGTTCTGGTTTGGCAGAATTCGTGTTTTTGATTCAGAGGCTTTTAGGGCAAATGAAGGGTGGTTTGTGTTCCTTATGACATGAGTGGTTGAATTGTGAAGGAAGTTTTGAGTTTGAATGGCTATGCTGAGAGATTCAAAGAGAGGAAGTTTTTGCAAGTTTTTGTGATTCTGAGCTTAGGGTTGCATTCAGGCTTGTGTCTTATGTGTTTTGTGATCCATGATGTTTGTATAAGCCAATGGGATTGCTCAGAAAGTGGGTGGTGGCACAGCTTGATTGGTATGGGCAAAGTTGCAAAAATTCAAGGTTATGTGTACTTGAAGCATGGCACGGGTCAGAGTTGTTTCTATGGCTTGACCTGCCTTAGCTTGATTCATGGAGGACCATGGGATTAAATTTGATGAGCTGGAAGGCTTGGATGAAGAGTTCTCATGGTTTATGCAAATTTCCCTCTTTGATGTTTCTTGTGAATCAAGCCACCAAAACCCTAGGTTCAAAGGAAAATTCTGATCTCTTGAAGTTTCTTTGACATGTTATGATGCATAGAAGTTGATTAAAGGTCATTAGAATGCTTGGTAAGTGAAATTGCAAAATTCCCTCTTTGACATGAACATGGAAATTATGTGATTTTTGCCAACTTTGAAAGGCCATATCTTGAGTTCTAGGATGAATCAAGACATGTTATTATACTTTTTGAAAAGGGAAAGACCTAATATACAACTTTCATGCCCAAGAATTTTTCATTTGAAGCATTTTTGGTCATGAAAGAGGAAGTTAAAAATCTTTCCCAAAATGGAAAGTTTGCATTTCAAGTTATTTCCAAAAATGGCAAGTTTTCAATTGGCTCAAAATTCTTCAATCTTGTGAACTTCCAACCACTTCTAAGATCAAATAAAGATCATAGACCTTCAATTTGATGAAAATGACCCTTTGGTTCCATTGTTGGGGGCCTCAGATGCTCTGATTTTAACTTAACTTGCTCAGGAAGTTACCCAATGATCAGATGACTTCCACAATGAATTTCTTCATCAAACTTGGTACACATGATCCTTACAACATATTAAGAACATTAGAAACAAGAATGACCAAAATAATTGGAGTTAAGGCCTCTGAAACCAAAACCCTAATTTTGGTCATCTGTGTAGTGAAAACCCTAGCTCTGCTTCCATGCCTTTGCCAATTCTTGTGATCCCTTGACTTTCATGAACTTTGTGGAGCATAATATGATCATAGAACACACATGGACCCTCTTGGAAAACTTCAAGACCATTGGGATGGCTCAGATTGATTCTTGGATTGCTCAGATCACAAACCCTAGATGCAGATGAAATTGAACTATGCAGTGAAGCAAACATGTAATATGAGATGGTATGCTTATGCTAATGCTAAAATGAAAGATCACAAGCCATGGTGTGAATGATAGTGAGGGAAAATTTGGGGTGTTTACAGGGCTAAGGGCCAAACTCTCGCATAGTGTCTCTCGAAGGGAGTTCACTACCTACTTTGAGATGTTGAGACAATGATATGTTGCAGAACATAGTTTGATGAAAGTGCAGACAAAAGCAAGTGTCGGAAGGGCGGTTCAAGGAGATAGGGGGAAAGCTAGTCAATCTTTTAGGTCGAGGCCTCAATCCTTCAAGGGGAAACATGTGTCGAGTCCTAGATCCAGTGCTCCTCCTTCTTGCTCCCGATGCCATAAGAAGCATTTTGGTAGATGCAATTCGGGTGCCGTGGTTTGTTTTCTTTGTCAGAGAGAAGGAAATTTTGCTAGAGATTGTCCCCTGAAGAAGGACCAAGTGCAAGCAAGAGTTTATACTATGGATGCTAGGAAGGCGAAGGGCGACAATTCCTTGATTGCGGGTAATTGTCTTATTAACAATCATCCTTGTCTTATTTTATTTGACTATGGAGCTACGCATTCTTTTATATCTACTAGTTGTGTGAAGCGACTTGGGTTGCGACTATTTCCTTTGTCTCCTTCAATGGTGGTTACTACCGCTATGGATGAAACTGTCGAGATGACGCTTAAGTTTGAGAACTATACCTTGTCCGTGGATGGTAGAATCTTTCAGATTGACCTCATTTGTTTGCCCCTTAAGAAAATTGATGTTATCCTAGGAATGGACTGGTTGTCTTCTAATTCTGTTTTTATTGGATGTGAAGAAAGTTGATCCTCATTCCCTCCGTTGAAGCGCCTCTGAAAGATGTTTTCACAACGATCTCATAAGGTATGGTTGGAATGGTAAATTTAATGTTTGAACAAGAGAAATTTGTTTTGCTTGTCCTTACTAATGAGGAGAGTAATGACCAGCAAGTTTTGAACATTCCGATAGTTTGTGAATTTCCCGATGGTTTTCCTGAAGATGTCACTTCCTTACCTCCGGTGAGGGAAGTTGAATTCTCAGTCGACCTGATACCGGGAACGGCTCCTATATCTGTTTCCTCTTATAGGATGGATCCGCTCGAGTTGAAGGAGTTGAAGGATCAATTGGAGGATTTGATGGCAAAGCATTTTGTAAGGCCTAGTGTTTCACCGTGGAGAGCTCCTGTGTTATTGGTAAAGAAGAAAGATGGTGGTATGTGGCTGTGTATCGATTATCGTAAGTTGAACAAGGTCACAATCAAGAATAAACACCCCTTACCAAGGATAGACGACCTTCTATATCAATTGAAAGAAGCCTGTGTGTTCTCGAAGATTGATCTGAGATCGGGCTATTACCAGATTCGTGTGAAGAGTTTTGATGTTCTGAAGATTGCGTTCAGAACCCGTTACGGTCATTACGAATTCTTAGTGATGCCTTTCGGTGTGACGAATGCTCCAGCTGTTTTTATGGACTACATGAACCAATTATTTCAGAATTATTTGGATAAATTTGTGGTGATATTTATCGATAACATTCTTATCTATTCTCGTACTTCGCAAGAGCACGGAGAACATCTAAGGATTGTCCTATCGATACTCCAGGAAAAGAAACTTTTTTCTAAGTTTAGTAAGTGTGAGTTCTGGAAGTCAGAAGTCAAGTTCCTTGGACATGTTATATCATAGGGAGGTGTAGTTGTAGACTCGTCCAAGATAGAAGCTGTAATTAATTGGGAGAGACCGAAGAATGTTACCGAAGTGAGAAGCTTCCTAGGTTTGCCAAGTTACTACAGAAGGTTTATTAAAGGTTTTTCTCAGATGGCATTACCGTTAACTAAGCTCACTAGGAAAGACTTCGCTTATGAATGGGATTCCAGTTGTGAGCAAAGTTTCGTGTGGTTGAAGGAGAAATTGACGACTGCTTCAGTCTTGATTATTCCCGATCCTAAAAAATATTATGAAGTGTTTTGTGATGCTTCAAAGATGGGTTTAGAAGACGTTCTCATGCAAGAAGGTCAAGTGGTGGTGTATGCTTCCAGACAGTTGAGAGTTCATGAGAAGAATTATCCTACGCATGATTTGGAATTAGCGGTCGTGGTGTTTACCTTGAAAGTGTGGCGGCACTATTTGTATGGTGTGCGTTTTGATATGTTTAGTGATCATAAGAGTTTGAAGTACCTCTTTGATCAAAAGGAATTGAATATGAGACAGAGGAGATGGATGGAGTATTTGAAGGATTATTATCTTGAGTTGAAGTATCACCCCGGAAAAGTGAACAAAGTGGCAGATGCCTTAAGTAGAAAAGTGATTCATAGTGCCGAATTGATGGTATTGGAGTATGCATTGTTAGAAAAGTTTCGGGATCTTAATCTTCAGTTTGTTTGGACTCCGAATGGTGTAATCATGGGAAACTTGAATATTAATTCTACCTTGAGGAATGATATTCAACAAGCGCAAGTTTTGGATGAGAAGTTGCAAGGACTGTTACTCCAACCGGGTTTCGTGAGAGCATTAGATGGGATCATCCTATTTAATCAAAGAATTTGCATTCCGGATGATGATGTCTTAAAGAGAAGGATTCTGGAAGAAGCACATAAAGGTTCTTTTACGATACATCCGGGTTCTTCGAAGATGTATTAAGATTGGAAGAGGGAGTATTGGTGGTCCGGGATGAAAAAGGACATTGTGGTATTTGTGTCAGAATGATCGGTGTGTCAGCAAGTGAAGATTGAGCACCAAAGGCCAGGTGGATTGTTACAACCTTTGGACATCCCAATTTGGAAATGGGATAGTATCTCTATGGACTTTGCAGTAGGTTTACCGAGTACTCAGGGTGGCTATGACTCTGATTGGGTGATTGTGGACCGACTAACGAAATTTGCGCATTTCTTAGCCGTGAAGACTAGCAAGGTTGTTTATTGCTGAAATTGTGAGCTTGCAAGGTTGTTTATTGCTGAAATTGTGAGATTGCACGGTGTCCCGTCCAGTATTGTATTGGATAGAGATCTGAAGTTCACTTCGAGATTTTGGAAGGTGTTCTAACAAGCCATGGGTATGAATTTGCGCTTGAGTACTTGTAACCATCCTCAAACGGATGGTCAGACGGAACGTATGATTTGAACGATGGAGGATATGTTGAGAGCATGTGTTTTAGAGAGTAGAGGAAATTGGAAAGAATTTTTGTCGTTGATCGAATTTTCGTACAACAATAGTTACCATGCAAGCATCGATATGGCTCCGTATGAGGCTTTGTATGGAAGAAGGTGTAGAACACCGTTGTGTTGGTCGGAAGTGGGTGAAGATAGGATCTTAGGACCAAAAATTATTCAAGAGACTACGGAAAAGATTCGTATGATCCGAGAAAAGATTAAGCAAGCCCAAGATCGTCAGAAGAGCTATGCTGACAATCGAAGGAGACCTTTGGAATTTGTTAAAGGTGATCATGTATACTTGAAAGTCACTCCGAGGTTGAGGTTGAAAGTACCGTTTATGTCGCGTAAGTTAAGCCCGAGATACGTAGGACCGTATCAGATTCTAGAAAAGATTGGTGAAGTTTCTTACCGTTTAGCCTTTCTTCCATCTCTATCTGAAATGCATAATGTTTTTCACGTATCCCAACGTCGTAGGTTTGTTCCTGATCCTCTTCAGCCTATTCTGCCGGATTCTATCGAGATAGAAGCAGATTTGACCTTCGAGCCCCAACCGAGCCGTATTGTTGGGAGAGAAACCAAAGTGTTAAGGAATAAAGAGATACCGCTTGTTATGGTGCAATGGGATGAGACGTATCCGGGCGATGCTACGTGGGAGTTGGAATCATAAATGCGGGAATTATATCCTCGCCTGTTCAGGTAATCCTTTAAATTCGTGGACGAATTTTATTTAAGGGGAGGAGGATGTAATACCCCGTATTTTATTTAAAGCTCTGAACAATATTAATTGGTAATAATATTATTCCAAAATACTCTAAGAAATTTTAATGGAACCAAATAGAGTATCAACGGGATATTATTTTATTAATTGATATTAGCTGACTCAGAGGTTTTATAAAATATCAGATTAAGAGACATTTTTGGATACTCTCTAATTTTTGACCCATTGGTAAAAATATAAGTTTTAATTTTTTATATATATAGAAAGAATATGAGAGAAAAAGAAGTTGGTAAGAAAAAGAAGAAAAGAAGAAAAGGAGAGGAGAAGAGAAGAAGAAGAGAGAAAATCCCAAAAGCTTCAATTCCTCATTCTCGATCATCCGTCCGTCGAATCAACTCAATCTTTCCGCCAATCTTCATCTCTTGAGGTGGGTTCTTAGTTAGAAACTTTTATATTTGATTTTGGTTGAGTTTTAGAGATTTTGTGGTTAGGGCTAAATTGGAAAATCTAAGAAAAATCGGAAGTTTAACGGTTAAAACTCGATTAAAACTTAACTAAAATACTCATATGATATTTATGAACACGTTTAATTATGTTTTTCTACAATGGTTGATGTTTGGGAGAGATTTGGTGTGGGAGAAGTATTTTCCCGTAAGGCTAGAACCTCCTGAACTGATGTAGCTCGCTCAGCGAGCATACCTCACTCAACGAAATTTCCAAGGCGATTTTCCCTCAGCGAGAAGGAGCTCGCTCAGCGAGACCTGTAGGTTCCAACCTTGGTTTTTAATTCGTAACTTATGATCCGGGTATCCGTTTTTAGCGTTCCACATATCGTTTCGAAGCTAATGATCAAATCTATATTTTGAGATCAAGAAATGTTAGTTCCACTTGACCTTTACCCGACTATTCGATTAAAAGGTAACAAAACGTAATTATGGAATTGTGAGTTAAAGATAAGGAATGGTGAGACTTGTGAGACACCCAGGAGTTCGTAGACTAATAAGAATTGAGGATCGCGCTTGATTGTGTTTCCCTTTGTTAGCTTGAGGTGGGTATTACATTGAGTCCCACGGGAAGCGAGAGTTAGCTTGAGGTGGGTGTTACATTGAGTCCCACAGGAAGCGAGAGTTAGCTTGAGGTGGGTATTACATTGAGTCCCATGAGAAGCGAGAGTTAGCTTAAGGTGGGTATTATATTGAGTCCCACGGGAAGCGAGAGTTAGATTGAGGTGGGTATTACATCGAGTCCCACGGGAAGCGAGTGATAACTTGAGATGGGTATTTCATTGAGTCACATGAGAAGTCTAGTGGTTCATACTTGAGGTGGGTGTTCCACTGAGTCCCACGGAAAGTCTTGTACGATGTATTGCTGGGTTGTTCCGTTTCGACTTGGTTATTTTTTAGAGGAACCTTTGTACTCGTAGAATTGTTATGCTTGACCCTTAGAGCCGAGAGAACTCTAAGATAGGGAACCCACTGAGATGTTTTATCTCACCCCATGTTGATGTTGTTATTTCAGGTACTTTAGGTTTCGCTAAGGGTAAGGATAAGGCGACTTGATTATCCTTACTAGTTGATGGCTTAGTCTTCCGTTGTGGATTTTTGAGATATTCGGATCTAGTTCTTAGATCTTTTTGTAGTTGAACATCTTGTACTATTTTATAGCCTTGTTTAGTACCTTATGATGTAGTGGCTATATTTATACAATGTGTTGCTAAGAACTTATTTGTATTTCACTACCAAATTATTAATATTATATATGAAAAATATGCTTTATGTATGTCTTTTGTATATGGGTATTACAGCGTTGGTGGTCAGGTCCATGACGGTCGTGCCGCCTTTCTGCCTCTTCAATTGGGAGGCCAAGGTCACGCCCGGAGAGCCCTGAGTGGTCGGGCCCGATCCCGAGCCGCTCGTAGCATTGCCCATCAGCCGGGTTTGGACCGTCTTGATTTTCCTCTTATTGTTTTGCCTTAGCTTTTCCTGGATCCTGTCCAGAGGTTTGGTCATAGAAGCTGCAAAAGAAGAAAGGAAAGAAAGTTAGTACCGAGCATTACAAACACACAAATCATAAGAAGAAACTAAAATTAGATACGACTACGAATACCAAAAAATTCGGACACTTCTTGCCTATGTTTACAAGCAAGGAGCGACGTTATGTCGATCAGAGGACATTCCACGGCCTCTCCCCCCAGCATCGAGCATCTTTTTACCCTCCACGTCGAGCATCGGGATAGGAGTGAAAGATGCCACCAGTTTGCAGAACTCTTCAAAGTTGGCCCCGTCGTCTTCATTCAGCATGTCCCAAACCTGGACGAACTCACTCACCGGCGTGTCGTAGTGAAAATGACCCCATGAGAAAGGGAACATCCAAATCTGTCGAGGGCGCCATCCCTAAATGGCCTAACACCGAGCAGATCAGGTCGTTGAACGGAAGTCTGACCCCTAAAGTTGTAAATATGTAGTCATATATTGAGAACTTTATCCCTCCGAAATCGGAGTAGATCCTATCATCGTCGCCCGGGCACGTCACGACCGAGTATGCGGGGTCCCCCACCTCGGGCAACGGTTCCATCCGCGGTCGAGCGTAACTTGAAACCTTGTCCAGCAGGTCCTCCACTACCCACTCTTTAGGCGCCAGGACCTTTTCTTCTTCAACGGAAACCTCCTGAGCGCCTGCCGCTCCCCCGTAAGTTGTGGTTGTATCACCCACCTCGGTAGCTTTAGAGTCCTTGGAGGAACTGTCAGAATTGCTCGGGACAATAGCAGATGAACCAGAATCCTCTCGTGTATCTTCCTTAGACGAGATGTCGTACGGGTTGACAAGCACTCCTTCACCTGAAAAGTAGAGGAAAGGCGTCAGTGAATTCGATCAAGGCATCAAATCCACCATTCCACTACCTATCAAGTGAAAGGGCGTGCGACGGCCAGGAGACGAGGCCCCCGGCCAGAGCCCTCAAGGGGTCTACTTACCTAAAACGGTCGACCACGCTCAATAAAAAGCATGACAAGGAAGGGGCCTCGCAATGACCAAATGGTCGCTACTGTCCCTAAACCCAGGACTACGGTTGAACTTCAACCAAAGCCACCGCTTGACGCAAGTTAGGGTTCCGGCGCGAGCAGCGCCACAGTCACGACCAAGGTACTCGTGAGAAACCATGGGAGGGTGATTCGCCACCAGAAAACAGTTTGTCACCACAACAGCCTAAGGGATTATCTAGACTACCCTAATCTACCTCCTAAAACTAAAACCTAACCACATGCATGTGTACTCATAGAAAATATTAAGACATAAACGGATAAAAATGCTTACCAGGTGCTTGAGACATGATTAGAAGGGTTTTGAGAGAAAATCACACGGTGGTCGACAGTTGCAAGTGGTAGTCGGGGAGCAGAAGCGACGTCGAGCAAGGAAGCAGAAGCAGAAATGTGAGAAAATGAATAGGCTTCCCCTATTTATAGGATTGGGAACACGTGCATTTAGGTGTGACCCCTATCCCTAGGTAATCATGGCCTATACGTTAGCCCCTAGACTAGCCTCCAGAGGCATTAAATTGGCACAAATTCCAAAACACATCACCTCTTCATTTCCTCTTCCTCGGCACCGACCACCCAATGGGTTGCCCGACTACGAAGCTCTCTTGCTCCCCTAGGGAAAACCATTTCATTGAGTGAAGTAGTATCCTATCAACATTGAAGACAATTCCAAGCAGTTAACCGCCCTTAAGTCATCACTTCTTCGACCATAAGCAACGACTTGGGGGGCTCCTGTTCCGGACTGGCCCAATTTTCACACTCGGGCCCAATCCATCTTATGGCCCCAAAAGGCCCAATAACTCTTTGGCACCCAATACATCCTCAGCCCGCCCGGAAAGTTCCTTCCGACTGGCCACCAGCGCCACCGATCATGATTTAGACCCAGCAAGGGTCAAATCCCCCAGGATCAGCCGAGGAACGCTTGCTCGACAAGCCCTTCGCTCGGTATTAACGTCATCCGACCAGGATCTCGTCCGAGCAGTCCAAGCGTCACTCCAACTGCTAGTTTCTGGCAGTTACCGATTATTGGGGGATCCACGATCCAGGCCCAATAATAGGGACCAATAGCCATGCGTTGGAGGTATTATATAAACCCTCTCATATTAGAGGGTCAGGTATTAAATTCTCACTCTAAAATCTCGTATTTGCTCACTCTTTGCTCGGTTTCTTACTTTAACATCGGAATGCCTTGCAGGTACACCTCCCTCCTCTCTCCATCAACCGTGCTTCAACTGCGCTCGATGTGAGCCACATCGGATCCTGATTTACAGGTATGATCAATTTATATATATATATATATATATATATATATATATATATATATATATATATATATATATATATATATATATATATATATATATATATATATATATATATATATATATATATATATATATATATTCTATTTTCTTTTAATTTGTTTAACTTAAACTAAAATCATAATTTGTTTAATTGTTTTGCTTCTCAAATATATCTATCTATAACAATAAACTTTGAAAGCAAGTTATCATAAGTGTTGCCCTGAAGTTTAAATAAGATCCCGGAGAGGTGATACTTCATTAACTTATTTGAATAATACGTACTTCATATATTTGTGAAATATTTGAGGTTAATTTTCATTGTTGTTAATAAATTACCAATAATTCTAGGCCTCGCAAAATATAGATCATTAGATAATAGATTAGTTTCTTTTTTACGAATAAAAGAATTTGAGAATTTCTCAATCCATCTCATATATCTCTTAGCCACTTACTATATTTTCAATTATCTCATTTGGTTTCGCTGATACACTTTCGGACGCATCATTTTTTTGTTTTACATTGAAATCTTCCGCAGATATATCTGCGGAACTAGTGAAAAAACATTTATTTTAATTAAGTCAAACTAAATAGTCGGAGACGTATATATAATGTTATAGAGACTAAAAACAGATACTTAAAGTCAAAATGGTGAATATCTTGAGTCAAGGGATTAGATTTTCCGTCAATAGAAAATTTTGTTATATGTATCTCTTCAATGTGTTGTTTTGGTGTAGCTAATAATCTTCATTCAATGTGTTGTATGATGAAAATAGATTCACTGTAGATGAGCTACAAAGTTTGACTAATAACTTATGCTACACGTAACAATATCATTTGTTTACTTTTTCTTAAATAATGTCTTTTAAATTATTATTGTTTTCATTTAATTTTAGAAGCTCTTCTTTATCTTGGATAATGTCAAAGAAGTAATGTTTTATTGTTATCCAAGACAAATGATAAAATTTATACAAAGTAAACAAATGATATTGTTACGTGTAGCATAAGTTATTAGTCTCTATAACATTATATATACGTCTACGACTAACGAATCTGACTTAATATTAGAAGCCATTATCTGTCTTTGATAACGTCAAAGAAGTAATATTTTACTGTTATCCAAGACAGATGATAGAGTAGATACAAAGTAAACAAATGATATTGTTACGTGTAGCATAAATTATTAGTCTCTATAATAATATATATACGTCTACGACTAATGAATCTGACATAATTAAAAAAATATTTAGCTGAAATTCACTAGTTCCACAAATATATCTGTAGAAAATTTCAACGTAAAACAAAAAAAATAATGCATCCGGAGGTATATCAGTGAAACCAAAAATAATATAATTGAAAACACGCAAAAATTCTCAAGAATTATGAATTATTCCATTAAAGTATCAAATTTTGATTACATGCAATTGTAGCGATACATCTTTGAATAATATGTAATAATTGATTTATTTAATCATTAAACCATTAAATAGAAAAATATCCATGAATTAAATATAGGAGTAACAAAAAAAACATATTTGCTCGGTTGGATCCCTATCGCAAAATTCCATAAAAAAAATATAACAGAAGAAATAAACATAGTTGAAAATACAGATTTAAAACGAAAAAATGATGATGGGGCAAGCATGCCGGTCTTGCATCCTTAAAGATTAAAATTTACAAAAAGAAAAAGTTTAATTAATATATGCACTCTAAAAAATGAGATGGACTGACATATTAGAGGACATGACTCTAAAATTTTGATTCATCCTAAAAAAAAAAGATAAAATGGACATGTATGTGGGTCAAACATTTTTTGTCATCTCTAATTGGACACACTATAATTACAAAACTATATGGGATGAAATAAATTTTAGTGTTGTTTTTAAATTTTGTACTTTGGTTTGAATTTAGCACGAGAAAAACTAAGTTACTTTATGACTTGCTATATTCTACATATACCGACAATATTAGGTTTCCAAGTATAAATAGTAGTGTCGAAAATAATAGTAATTTATGTCTAATAACTCACATAACTTTCACTATTATGCAAGTGTGTTGTTCATGGTAGGCATGACATTTTTTAGGGAAATATAAGTGTTAGATTTACTAGTCTACTATATCCACCCACCATAGATATATTATTTGAGTAATGAATTAATCATGCAATGTACAATTAAGCTAAAAGGCTTATTATTATGTAAGTTAGAAAATTGACATTTACCAAACAATATGTCAAATTTAAAGGAAACCATATATGCCTATTTTGTGTTAAAGCTACTCTTATCTATGCCTTATTGTCTGCTCTTTAATATCTTTTGAGTCTCTCATTTTTGCTTGTAAGGGACAAAGAGTTTGGAATTGCAGGTACGCTTTTACCACAATATTGATAAAGCTATATCAAACAGATCAAGGACAAGGAGAGGGTGAAGGGGTCCCCTCTCCCTATCATCATTCATGCATTACTTTCACATGAAAAGTGAGAGATTTATTCAACACACAGAGTTCAAGAAAACGACTTTGCATTTTTTATATTTTGTTTTTCTCATAAATAAATTGAGGTGTGAAAATAATTATATTTGTAAATCATTGTTCATGAAATTCATACAACATTTTAAGGAATAATATGTGTGTATCATTCCATTTTGCAGGAAAATAAATTCAACATATTATTTCAAGGGTCCTGAAATGTCAGATTCTTTTCACTAAGAAAGAAAATCATCATTATAATAAACAGTTAACTCTAGTCACATCCATAAGGCTAGAAAGGAAATTAGTAGAAGGAAACAAATGTCACATCAATTTATCAAGGTTTGTTCAGAGTCATTCACAGAGAAATAAAAGTATAAAATGATAATTTAATAAGCAGTCAAAAATTATTACAATTTTAAGTTGATATCCAGTCAAAAATTTAAATCTCATGTAAATTATTACAATTTCATTTTAAAGATCCATTTAAATTAATAAAATCAGTTTAACGAATAAATCATGTGGGTTTGATAGGTTTAATATTTATTAGGCTAAATTCATTTTAAAAAAATTATAAAATTCACAAATATTTATTTATTTTAATTGAAAAAATATTATCAAAATTTTAAAAAACCACAAAAAGAATTATTTTTTTATCATTAGAAAAATTATAACTACATAATAACATTTTCAATATGAATTGATATTAATTTAATCTTTATTATACTTTAACTCACAAATTAAATAATACTTAAAATTTCATATTCTTTTCTTCTTATAAATAAACAGTATCATTTTGTAAGATTTAATCTAGAAGATAAAAACACCGGTAAGAGTGAAGAATTTTCTCTGGAAACTTTACAGGAATTGTGTTTTTATTAGAGTTTGTCTTCAATCAAAATGCATAGATTGTCCTATTATTTATAGCATATGTGGCGTTGAGGAGGAGAGTAATAAACACTTATGTTTGTTGTGTTCAAAATACAAGGATTGTTGGGAGAAAGTCGGTTATGTGCAAAGTTACAGTAACTGCAGAATATTCATGTATCGTTGGTTTTTTTTTTTTTACATGTACCTAATTAGGACCAACAGGTGATATTCGCTGCTACTTTGTGGAGTTTATGAAAAAGCAGAAATAACCATGTTTGGAATCAAGTGGTGGATAGTTAGGATATCATTTGTAGTCGTGTTACGCATCTTATTCAAGGATGGAGAAATGTCCATCAACTGAAGGTAATTAACATGCACCGTCCTCAAGCTCTGTTTGATTCAAAGTGGAGTTAACCATCAGTGGATCGCCTTAAGTGCAACATTGATGCTTCTTTTTCTAATAACAAGGTTGGTATATGTGTTTGTATCAAGAATGATATTGGTTCATTTATTACGGCTCGTACGGAATGGTTCTCTCATATCACAGAGGTTGCGACTGGGGAGACTCTAGGATTGTTAGCCTTTATAAAGTGGTTGTATTCTCTCGGTTATGACAACGTCAATTTTGAGACCGATGCAAAAATCGTCATCGATAGTGTGTATATTCAACATCCTAATCACATAAATTTTGGCTCAATCACTTGAGAATGTAACCGGTTGTTAACTCACTTATTCTCGAACTATCATGTTAAGTTCGCTAGTAGACAAACCAATGAAATTGCTCAAGCTCTGGCACGAGTGGCTCCATTTTGTGCTAGTTTTTACAACTTTACTGATATTCCAACATGTATCCAAACTCTTATTATTAATGAAACGATTTAAGATTTCTCGTGTAAAAAAATAAAATGATAATAACATAAAGGTTAAATATACAACACAATTGCAATGTTAGCCTATTTCGGTCTATCCCCGGTAAAAGAATTTTTTTATTCCCCCTTGTAATGTGAAGATTCCCTCATTATGGCCCTTGAGTACACTATTCAATGAGGCGTGTATACGTGTCATTTAATTTAATTTTTATAATGTTTTCAAAATCCACGTCAGCAAATAGTAAAAAGAAATTCAAAATTTCACGTGGCATTTTTTTAAATTAAAAAAAAAATTATTACGAGGGGTTAAATTAAAAATCATTCACATTACAGGAGGGTAAATTAAAAATTGCTCACATTATATTTTTTACAATATATATTCATATCTTACATGCATGAGTGATGTACACAAAAGTTTATACTGATTTGGATACATTACACACAAAATTCAAACTACCATGAAAAACAATTTTTATTCAAAACTAACATAATCCCTCTCGCCTAATAGCAACAGTGCAATAAGTAGTAAGGACATGGCCACATATGTGCAGAGTGGAAGAATACATACATAACAACAATTCTACCAGCCACCCCACAATTATATGTATATTATTCAGACATATTTCTCATAACATTTTATTATCTAATATTAGTGATCTTCCTTAAATTGTAGTGTGAAGGTTAACTTACATCTGACAATGGTTTTCATAACTTAAACATAAAACACTTAACATTATAATATGATTAATAAATAAGAAAAACCAAAACATTAGCAGATGCTTTAGCTTTTTCTTATTTATTAATCATATTATAATGTTAAGTGTTTTATGTTTAAGTTATAAAAACCACTATCAGATGTAAGTTAACCTTCACATTGCAATTTAAGGAATATCACTAATATTAGATAGTAAAATGTTATGAGACACATGCCTGAATAATATACATATAATTCTGGGGGTGACAGGTAAAATTGTCGTTATGTATCACTACAACAAACAAGACCTTAGACAACATTTTTTTAACTTAGACAGCGCTTTAAAGCGTTGTCTACACCTCCGCTGCTAAAGGTTTAGACAACGCTTTTTTAAATCTTAAAAGCGCTGTCTAAGGTACCCTTAGACAACGCTTTTAGGAATACCTTAGACAACACTTTTGATTTAAGCATTGTCTAATCCCCTCCTATTTTAATTTTTTTAGGTATACCTTAAACAACGCTTTTGGTGAAAGCGTTGTCTAATCCCTTCCTATTTTAATTTTTTTAGGTATACCTTAGACAGCGCTTTTGGAAAACGTTGTCTAAGCCCCCCTTTAGACAGCGCTTTTGCCAAAAGCGCTTTCTAAGCCCCCCCTTAGACAGCGTTTTTTGTGTAAAACGCTGTTTAAGGTATACGATAATTTTTGAATAGTTTTTTTGAAACCACTTTTTTTACCAGGTTTTTAAACCAGAATTTTGACCTGTTTTCAACCAATTTTTGGCAGACAAATATCACAAATTATATATCCAAAATTGACAATTCAAACCAAAATTATAAATCCAAAATTGGCAATTCAAACCAATATATATATATACCAATTCAAACCATTTTGGCCTATTATAATACAAGTCATTGCATTTTACTACAAATGTACATATTATAAGTACACATATCTAATCCATCCAAAGCATTGCTTCAAATATACATAGGTCCTGAAACAACACAAAGATTGTAATTCAATTAATAAACAATATTATAGAAATTACAACGTTACACATATTTAAATTCTCATCAATTAAAGTAAGAGTACAATATTATACCTCACATAACACCTAGCTCTATAATGAATTGACACCATTCCTCTTTGATTTCGTCCACTTGATCTTTTGTATAATATGAACACTTGAATTCATCAAAGTACTACATAATAATATAACATAGTTTGATTTAATTTCAACTATTTAATTATATGAGAGATATGTGTAAATATTAAAATAACTCATAAGTTAGAAATACATACATCGGTGGGAATCTCTAATCGGCCCAAAATAAGAGTATCTCGCATAAACCTCAACATAAAATATCCGCAATCTATTTGATTACGTTGCTGAGGACACTATGGATGAAAAGAAAATATGGATAAATCCTAAGTTTTATCAAGTATCATCACTAATATAATAAAAAATATGATAATTAATAATATACCGCCACCTTTATCCATGTAATGCAGTTGGCTCTCCTCTTTGATGTTTGGATATCTCGTTGGGCTCGAAAAGCTTGTAGGATGCTAATAAAATAAAAATGAAGTAATTAGAACAGTTCACATAAATTAATAAATCTACACAAGAAAATTTAGAACAATCTCACTTACGTGTCAATTGTGTCCTTCATATCCGGGTATGTTGTCCAATCATTTCCTAACGAGTCAAGATAATAAACGATTTCTCTGATAGGATTGATTGCGAGCAACAACCAATGTCCATTATATGATTAAACAAATGTTAGATGTAAATTTTCTATAGACGTCAAATAGATGAATTTAGAATGAAATTCTAACCCGGTATTAAACAGTACAAAAAACAACTTCTCCGCATCTTTGTTGGCCATGAGGATCCTGAGAACGTACTCCGTCATGGTATCCGGTCTACTTATGATTAAACTTAAGTTGACGGACGTGGGTGCTAAGAATCCAAATGTTACGTCCAATCCATTGGGGCGCATCAATTTGTCATACAAAAACCTTAAATAAAAACATCATTAACATTAGATGCCTCATTTGAAACATAAAGTAAATGAGTTGTTCAATTAATATAACAAAGTATATCAGATTTACCTTTTATATATATATATATATATATATATATATATATTGACAACACTGACGTCAATTTCTTCACGAACAAAAACTTACATGAAGTCTTCATTATCAATCATTTGTTCGTAATCAAAGCCGAAAATACCTTCCTCCATATGCACAAGACGAACACCTTCGGTCGGTATATTTGTCATCTCTAGAAATGTTTGGAGGCACGTCCTATACTTGGTGGTAGGTTTTTTTCCTAACTACGGTATTCTTAGCACCAGCCTTTTTTTATTGTGCGGAGGCATTGCTAACCTCCTTTTGTTGTTGTGCGGAGGCTTTGCTAACCTCCTTTTTTTGGTGTGCGGAGACGTTGCTAAACTCCTTTCTTGAAGCTACATATCATATAAATAGTTAGATGAAATTAAGAATTTAACAACTTCCATGCATATATGTCATATAATTGTATTGTACCTGTTTTTTTGAAACCACGGACTCGGTATGCCGCGGAATAACATTATCTTTTGATTTGGATCTTGTGGGAGTCTATTTAACATAACCAAGTAAAAAATGTACGTAAAATGTCCGTAAAAACTTTGAATATACACATTAAGGTTAACAAAGGTTTTAGGCATACCTCATATCCTACGCTAATGAGGTTTGTCGGCCATGCAACAAACGAACCTACTGCTTCGTCCACCGTTGTTGCATCCGAACCATCGTTAGGATATGGTAATGATGCATTCAGCTCAACTACAATATCAATCGATACTTTCAAACATCCAGCAGGGAGCTCTCTGGTGTGAAATAATACTCCGCTAATGTTATGCATTTTTCCCTTGCAAACCATCCGATAATATGGTGACGATAAATAGAGCTGACAATGGGAAATGCCCTAAAACCAATAATAAAATGAAATTGTTAATGTGTATATATGTCAAATACATAATTTAAGCAAATAGTTCAATTTAAGACAATTATATGTAATTACCTCTGGAATGTTCGGCTTAAAGGTACAATTGATACTATCTTTGTCCGAAGCATCTCTGAAACATGCTGAGGCGCTAGCCTCTCTTTCTCTCCTTAATGCATTAAGCTCAGTTTGCATTGCTTCCAATTTTGCATGAAGCTCCCGATTACTAGGAGCCTTTCCTTTTTTAATACTCAGGGAGGTCGGAGTGACTCCAAATCCCTTACCCCTCACTCGACCAGAATACTCACGGACATCTAATGCCTGACTAAGTATGCTCCTAGTATCATCTGGAGGTAAAGACTGAGATATCGCCTCCTGAAAATCAGATGAATACCGTATACTTGTCAAATATTTGTTTATAAAGTTTTTATTTAATTAAAGAAAAAATGTTATACTTACACATTTCTCGTATACTTGTAAAACATCTTCTTTAGGAACTCCAGATTTGCCCACACGGGCTTCCTTCCACAAAACATGTGCAGGAATAGATGTTTCAGAACTTTTCTCATTCTGCAGCTACACATTAAGTCATACAATATGATCAAATAAAACTAATATATGATGAACAAATATGTTATCGCAATTTATAAATACTTACCATGGATTGTTCTATGCGTCCATATCCGACACGTCCGTTTCGGTACGGATATGCGGGACTTGATGCTCTTTCCCGATTTGTGGCACTTAGTCTTTTAAATGCGGGACTTGATGTTCTTCCACTCTGCATATTGTGGCCATGTCCTTACTGCTTATTGCACTATTACTATTAGGCCAAAGGTAGCATGTTAGGTTTGAATAAAATTTGTTTTTCATGATGGTTTGAATTTTTTGTGTAATGTATCCAAATCAATATAAAATTTTGTGTACATCATTCATGAATGTAAGATATTAGTTAACATATGCAATGAATGAATATATTGTAAAAAATATATATAATGGGAGCGATTTTTATTTTACCCCTTGTAATGTGAGCGATTTTAAATTTACCCTTCTCGTACTAAGAAATATATATATATATATATATATATATATATATATATATATATATATATATATATATATATATATATATATATATATATATATATATATTAAAAAAAAGCAAAATAACATTTTTAATCCATTAGGTTATTTTATGTTACCACTTAGGTCCTTTAAGATTTTTTTGTAACAGTTGGGTCTTTAATGTTTTAAAAAGTTTACACCGTGACCCTTTTTTGAAATTTTCATTAAAAAAATGCATATGTGACAAAAATGAAGTTTAAGTGGCATTTATGTGACATTTTATTTTATTTTATATTTATTTAATAATTCCACGTGGATTTAATTTAATTTTTATTTCTTTTTTTAATTTTTAAAAAAAATTTTAAATTTTTTTTTTAAGTTTTGAAATATATATATATATATATATATATATATATATATATATATATATATATATATATATATATATATATATATATATATATATATATATATATATATATATATATATATATATATATATATATATATATATATATATATATATATATATATATATATATATATATATATATCATAAAATTAGTATTTATTCCATTTAATTAATAAATATTATATTGATGAAACTATTAATAAGTATTATATGTGAATAATTAATAAAACTATTAATAAAATAGTTCGTAAATAAAAACATGTTTAGTTAAATATATTAGTTAAGAACGTAGAGTATTAAAAATATAGTGTATTAATAAAAATTAGTTAAATTAAATTAATAGATTAAATTAAATTAACACTGTAGCATTATTAATAGGATAACAAACTAAATTATTAATATTGTAGTATTATATTTTTGTGTTCTAATAAATATTGTTATATATATTGTAGTCCATTAATAATGCTACAAATGTCCATTAAAAAATATCATTTACTAAACTATATTAACTAAAGCTATATATTTAGTCCATCCACTATTTTTAATTATTTAAACTATATTAACTAAAACGTACATTATACTAAAAATGTATTAAGAATTATATTTAATCTATTTAAACTATATAAATTATATAAACTATATAAATTATATATTTAATAAATTATAATTAACTTTACTTAAATTTTATAATTAACGTTTTTTATAACCAGTTAAAATATTTATTTTGAAAATTCACCTCATGCATTAAACTTATAATTAACGTTTTTTTAATACTAATGCATTTTAAAATTATATTATTATACTAGTAAATTAACAAATTAGTAAATTAGTAAATTAAATTATCAATAAAACTGAAATATTACTGTAGCGAAAAATAAATAAATATTAAGTATTAAATATATTAGTAAATATTAAATAAAAAAGAAATAAATACTAAGTATTAAAAAAAATTATTAAAAATAAAAAAAAATGTATTTTTTTAAAAATTAAAATAAAATTAAAATCCACGTGAAATTATTAAATAAATAAAAAATAAAATAAAATGCCATATAAATGGCACATAAGCTTCATTTTTGCCACATATGCATATTTTTAATGGAAATTCCAGAAAATGGTCATAGTGCAAGCTTTTTAAAACGTTAAGGACCCAACTGTTATAAAAAAATCTTAAAGGACCTAAGTGGTAACATAAAATAATTTAAAAGACCTTTGGTGCTATTTTGCCTTAAAAAATATATAAAAAATTATTTAAATTTTTTTTAAATCCCACGTGGAATTTTTTAATATTTGTTTTTACTATTTGCTGATATGGATTTTAAAAATACAATAAAAAATTTAAATTAAATAACACATATACATAGTGCACTCAAGGGTCATAGTGAGAGAATCTTCACATACAAGGAGGAATAAAAAAAATCTTTTACAGGGGTAAATCGAAACTCACTAGCATTGCATGTGGTGTTGTATGTTTAACTAATAGCATAATAACATAACAACATTATGAAGTCAATTATTATAATGGATCAATTTATAGTAATAAAAAAATATAAAAATATTAATTGAGTTCGATTGGGTTTGATTTTTGATTGATCTGAAATAATCATCTGGACTCAATCAAATCAATCATATATAATCAAAATTAATTAACTGAATCAACCCAACACTTGATCCGATCCGAACTGTTTGCATTAAAAATATAACAGATTGATTAGTTTCAATATGACAGTTGAAATTTTTCCACCCCTAATCTTTAAAAGAATGTACATGAGATGAGATGATTTGGATATTTTTAGTCTTTGAATTTATTTATATTAATCAATTTAATTTATTCTCTTAATTTTAAATTTTAAATATATCAATATCGTCAATTGTTCATCATAAACTTTATTATTAGTTTTTAAATTTTAATTATTTGATTTTTTTCTTTTAAGTAAATCGTTGAATGGTGAATGGCTATTGATTCTTATAGGAAATTATCCACGACTTATCTTTTTCTACCGTTTCTTCATTTTATTCCATCATTTTATTCTTCATCTTTATTTTTCATATTTTTTTTATTTAAAATAACTATCTTTTTAAAATAATTTTTCAAAATAACCATAATTTCAAACAAAATACGAAATTAACCAACTTTCAAACTAAAACAATTTCCTGGCAAGAGGAGTAGTCATAATGAGTGGTACATGCATTTAGTTGTTGTAACTAGGCACCATACATGTTGGCATATCTAACAAATTTTCAACCATTCCTCCCCAGTACTCGGGGTGTCGTAGTTGACACTGCCGTAATCGAGTTCAGTGTCCATGTTGTCGTAGTTGGATCGTGATGGTTGGGTTACGTGTGGAGGAACCGATTGGTTGAATTGAGACATTAAATCATTTAGGAAATGAAGCAATAGTTCTTGTGGTGCTTGGAAGTCATGTGGCGGTTGGGTGCTTTGGCAATGTGATGTTTGATTGCTTTATTGGTGTGATGTTTGGATATACATTGGTGGGGGCTATGGTGGGATGAGGTGGAATCATATGCATCATCAGGGCTATAGTTAGGTGATTTAGGCATTTGGTTGTTGGTGATATGGGTCGTGCTCTTGGTTTTTTGTTTGGGCGTGTGGCATGAATTGGTTGCGGGGTTGGGTGTTTGGTGGTTAGGTGTATCTAGTATGGCAATGTTGTGAGGTTTATCGTTGGGTTTGGATGGGTTGAGAATGTTGTTGGGTTTGGTAATGGTATTGGGTTGGTTGTTGGGAGGGGGTTTATTTTAGGCGTATGATGACAAAGCTCTTTGGCGTGGGTCGATCAAATACCTCAGGTCAATTACAAACCATAACGTCGTAATCGACCTATACCAATTCATATAATTTTGAGTTGGTCTAGCATCCTGTATGATAGGTTTGTTTAAGATGTCTCAATGTCGATTCTTCCATTGATGACACATCTCCCTAACGAACTCTCTCCAATCGAAATAACTCCATTGGGCATCGACTCTTAGTTGATGCCAATCTCCCAAACATGTCGGAGGGTCTGGTATTTGTTATTTCACAACGAACTGTAGTTTGACATGGTCACTTTGGTGCATCTCCACAGTAGTGAACTTGATGATTGATGTTTTTATTGTCCAAACTACAACATCCACAGGGTTAACCACATGGTCGAGACCCAAATAAGGCCTCCAGATAAATTGTACAAGAAAAATACATTATTATAATATTTGTAATTTGGTAATATTAAAATCATATTTGGATTCTAATGAGTTGTTTAGTTGTAATACACTGTCAACTCATAAGTGGTCTATAAGATTATGATAGACTACTATAGCATGTTTGGAACATTTGTTGTAGTTCATCCCTAAAGTAGACCACCTAAACCGAAAAGAGTGAAAATAAATTAATTACAGTTAGCTGTAGTATAAAGTAACCAAGTGGAAAAAATAATATAAACTTACGTTGTTGCGAAGGGTAATGTGAAGGGTTTCTCGTTGACGAGGGTAAGTGAGAACATTCTCGACCAACCACGTGCTTGGAGCAAAAGGGCACAAGAATAGTTCGAATAAGTACCCTTTAGTGCGTTTTTACACAAAGAATTATATAAATGAGACAAAACAGTTGAAGCCCAACTATGTGTTCCTATTTTATTTATGTTTTTTAACAATGGAAAATACGTAATATTTACCGTATTACCAGTAGTTTCAGGAAATAAAAATTACGAAATAGTATCATAATACAACACCGAGCTTTGATTATTTTTTCATACTCAGTCAAATCTTTTGTTAATATTATACTTGAATAGTGTTGTTAAAGATACTTTAGATTAATACCTTGACCCCTAGTTGTGTCTTCATACAAAGGGGAACCCAAAAGTTCTTCACATATTGTGTTATCTTGGTTAACCCTACCGTTAACAGCCTTACCCTCGAGAGGTATACCTAACAAAATGCACATGTTCTCTAGTATGACAGTACATTCACCAAACGAAAGGTGAAATGTGTGTGTCTCAGGTCTCCATATTTCTACCAAAGCAAGGATAAATTTGTAATCAATAGAGTATGAGACAATGTAGAGTAAATTACCAAAACCTCCTACTCGTAGATATAGTTCTATCAATTCGTCGTGTGGTACATATTCATGTACATGACAATGAAATCTCTTTGGATCCTAACAAAAAAATTAAGGAAATCAGTCAAGGAAATAAATGATGGAAAATAATTAAGGAAAAATATTAACGTCAAATTTAGAAACACATTCGAAATAATGAATTACAAACTCCATAGTGTTACTGATAGTTCCTCGATGTGTCTCACCCATGGTTAACAAAGACATTTTATAGAAGCTTCTAAGTGATTGATGTTGAGAAAGTGTATATGTTGAGTGTATTTGATACAATTGGTGAGTTATGTAGCCATATTTATAAATGGGACAATGCATTCATGTGACCCAATTTTGCAAGCAACCTACAACTAATGTGCCATAGTATGACTAATTGTAGTTGTTATTTTTCACTCGATGTTTTAAGTGTTATGTATCCATTTATAGGCGATAAATGGCATTGTTTTAAAGTTGTGAATGTGACATTACATTTATGGGTTGAAATTTTGTAACTCTGATTTTATTAAATTTGTTGGGTAGAAATGGGGTGTTACAAGAGGTCCCAAAACTATTTATTCAAACTTTACTACATGATCAGCTCCTCTCCATAGTTGGAGAACTCCCCATTTGACCACGTAATCTCTAAGAATTTAATCTTGGAATACTCCTTTTCTAGATCCATATCCACTTTTCCATAAACTTCCAAGTTCCATCCCTTAAGTTTAGCCTTTAAATTTTTGAGTTTTTCTTTGACAATGAAAGCCTTTATACCTTTAACTTGAAACTTATCCCACTTTTCCTTAATAATTGTTTTTGAAATATTTGTGATCAAGCCACCCACAAATGAATCTGAAAGGTTTAGGACCCCAATCAATGTAATCACTTTTCAACCAAATTGGGAAATGATCAGAGATGTCGCGAGGGCCAGTTTCCACAATAATGATATTCCAAACATTCACCAAACTTATAGATACAAGAATATGATCGAGTCTGCTACAAACACTCAGTTTTTCTTAGGGCATACTTACTGCCTATAATAGACAATTCCCCGAGTTCCAGAGTGTCAATAACATCAGTAAATTCAATCATGGCCTTATTATCACTTATATCAAATAAATTACGGCTCTCGTCATAATTTTTAATCGAGTTAAATTCACCGCCTATACACCATTCTCCCAACCCCAAATAGATTTTCCCGTCAATAAGCTCAACCACAACGTTCTCTTTTTGGTTAAGGCAGGGGAGGAATAAACATTGATGAAGAAGCATACCTTGTCTCCTTTTTTGGCACAAAGTCCCACATAACCTTCTCCCTCCAAACTAAAAAGAGGAGAAATAATCCATTGTCATCACAAAATAAGCATCCCCCAGATTGACTCAAAAAGTCTTTAGATGTCCAATTCATTTCTTTGCTTCCCCAAAGACTCTGAGCTAAAGCATAGTCCATATCCTTCAATTTAGTATCTTGTAAGAAACAAATATCAGTATTCCCTTTCCTTAAAATTTGTTGAATCATTTTTATCTTTAAAGAGTTACCACATCCTCTCACATTAAAGGAGATAACAATCATTAAAAATTTCTTATTTTAGCCACCCTCTTAACCTTATTTTCCTTATCTCTCAACTCCATAGAGCAAATCAATCCTTTGTAACCTTGTCATCCTCCTTTCCTTTAACACTGAGTTCCTATAGAGATAGCCATATCCTTCCCACCAGTTGGTCCTCATAGTTGGCCAAAAATATAGAGTTGTGTTGTCTTAAGTCGGAGTCATACATTTCTTCACAACATAAAATGTAACCACCTAAGTATCCTTGAGAAGAATAAGAAGTTGAACTAGAAAGAAATCTTCTCGAAAATGATTTAGGTCCTTTGTAACCTTGTCATCCTCCTTTCCTTTAACACTGAGTTCCTATAGAGATAGCCATATCCTTCCCACCAGTTGGTCCTCATAGTTGGCCAAAAATATAGTGTTGTGTTGTCTTAAGTCGGAGTCATACATTTCTTCACAACATAAAATGTAACCACCTAAGTATGCTTGAGAAGAATAAGAAGTTGAACTAGAAAGAAATCTTCTCGAAAATGATTTAGGATTAAATTGAGGGAGATAGAGTTAAATTTATGAGGAAAAAGAGATTGAACTAAGGAAGATGCGAGCAATGGAAAAACCGACTGCTTGATATGAGACTCACGAACAAGATTGGGTTCACAATCTAACTCCGGAAAGTTCGAAGAGGGCCCAAAAACACTAATAGGTTTCTTCTTGAACTTCTTTTTTTGGACCTTATGATACAAGGTTTTTATTTTTTATTTTTTACCATGAGAGACTTTAGACTTGGTGCAACTTGACCCATCCAAAGAAATAATGGGACCAAACCCAAGGATGGATCATCCAACAAAGAACACCTATCAACCAAGTGAAGTTTCACTCCATCCTCGGACCTAGAAACAACAACTAGCTTGAAAGCTATGTTAGAAGAGGAATGAAGTGACCCAACATTATTCTCCACTTCTAAAACAAAAGGGATATCCTTAGGATTAAGAAAATCTACACCTTGACTTCCTTTTCAATAGAAATTTTTGGAAGGTCAACTTTTTTTCTGCTATCGAAAGTACCACCCACCCACCCTACACAGATGTTACTATGATTAACTTCCTCATCGGATTCCAAATTAATGACCATTATTCTTTGTCAGAGCTCCCTTATGAATCCGACGACAAAACATATCCACTTCCCATCTTAGGTTTGAAATTAGGAATAGTTAGTCTCAAGGGACCAAGGCTATCCTCAATAATTTTAATTCTAAAGTCTACATCATTCACTTTGAACTTCAAAGCTTCATTAATCACCATGGAACAACTAGGATCTTATCATGATTATGGATACATCGAGTTTGGATTGATTCGACGTCTCTTCATCTGCACATATATAAGTACCGAAAGGTTGACTAATGAATTCGAAATAACCAGGGGACCAAGCAAAGGGAGGGATTCCTAAGCACCTCAACCAGGTTATCCTTTCGTTATCTACGTCTTCCTTTCTCCATTGTCTGATTTCTTTAAACCAAGACTTAAGCCTATAGCCTTTATCTTCTAAGAGAGATTGAATATCCCCCTCAACCACCACTTTAAGTAAGTAGTAATTTGCACCAAGCAGAGTGACATTAAAAGAGAAATAATCGTTCATGTTAAGAGATTGATGAATATTATAGGACGATCCCAGGTTTTCCACCACTCCAATGAAATCCTTATTAAAACGATTCACAACGAAGTATCCCACATTGAAAGATCAGACAGAGACCTTAACTTCAGAAGAAAGAGGAGGAAAACCGCTCTCCCCAATTTTGACAACCTGGGTAAAGGAAGGTTTTACTCCACCAAAACCACTTCATTGCCTAACGTCAACACAGTGGCTAGGACCAGCAAAATCCTTGCTCTTCAAAATAAAAGGATTCTTCACAACATTAGGCTAGGTTCTTTGAAATCTGGGTATGTTGGCAAATAATTTGGTTGTTCCAAACAAAATTTATTAAGTTTGGCGCCAGGATTCTAACATCATTAACATTGCTAAACCTTGTGAAATTGTATATTTTACCTCTCTTATCTCTTTTAGAAGATATGAAGATTTCCTCAATCTCTCCATAATCTTTAAAAACTTCGAACAAATATTTCGCCCTTAGAGTCTCGAGGAACTAACGTAAGGAAGAAAGTTTGCACATTTTTAGGACATGCATGTACCTTGCCTTCAAAAGTTTTAATGTTGGAGAAACATATTCTGCTAAACCTTTCGTCTATCTTTGGTTTCCTCGTTCGAGGTTGCACTTTAGTCCATTCCTCATTGTTCTTAGACTTGGAGATGTTCACTACCGCTTCTCGTTCCTCCATATTGATAGGATGATCCGATTCAACCTCATATTCCTCTCTCTCATATATTAATGAGGAAATTTTAATTACTAGCTTTTAAATTTTCACACTCCGTAAGGAAGAAAGTTTGCACATTTTTAGGGCATGCATGTACCTTGCCTTCAGAAGTCTTAATGTTGGAGAAACATATTCTGCTAAACCTGTCATCCATCTTTGGTTTCTTCGTTCGATGTTGCACTTTAGTCCATTCCTCCTTGTTATTGGACTTGGAGATGTTCACTACCACTTCTCGTTCCTCCATATTGATAAGATGATCTCCCTCCCTCCCTCCCTCCCTCCCTGCGCTAGCTTTTATATTTTGACAACAAAAACATCTTTAAATTCGAGAAAATGTTGTTCCAAAAATACACTTATGGTCAATAATTTAATATTTTAATTTGTATTTTCTTATTTGAGATAATTTAAAAATTGATTATCTTTATTAGTTGGAGAAATAAACTATTACCATAAGAAAAAATTGACCGTATCAAATCCAACTTACATCAGTTTAGAATGGATTTAGAATTTATTTTTTTCATTCCTGTTGAAAATTAAGACCTAAATAAAAGAATTTAGGTTTACGTATATGAGAAGATAAAAACCATCTTTGCTACCGTGCATAAACATATCAGAAATGCTATGTGTAGAGATGATATGTCTACCCCATTTTCTTACCCCATATTTACGCCATTCACTTTTCACCATATTTATATTTTCCTACCCCATATTTACGCCATGCGTTTTTCACCGTACACCGTATTTATACAATGAGTAATATCTTTTTATAATATTTATAAAAAAATTTTTTAAGACAAATAAATATAAAATTTATTATCAATCAATTTTATTATTGCATTAATTATAAAAATATATATTATTAATTATTTATTTTATTTATAATTTATTAACCAAATTTACTAATTCATTAACCAATAAAATAACTAACATTAAATTATAAAATATAGATTGATTATTATATCTTATATTTTAATGTCAGAATTTTGTTGATATTATGTAATTTATTAGTTAATAAAATAGTAAACTTAATCAACGAGTTATAAGTAAAATAAGTGGTTAATAATATATATTTTTGTGGTAAATATATTAATAAAACTTATTAATAATAAACTTTATAATTATGTTATAAAAATAAATTTAAAAATAATAATATATTTTTTTATTAATTACTTTTAATTATTTAAAAATAAAATAAATAATATTATTTATCGTATAAATACGGTAAATAATATATGGTGTAATTATTGATCTAAATAAATAATTAAGAATAACATTTCTCTAAACATATATAGGCAAGTACATGAATATAAACAAATCCACATAATTAATTAAAAGTTGAAAACATGCGGTTTTTAAATGATTACTACTTTAACACAAGAGCGAATGATGTATTTTCATGACATAATTTAATCATGCATTGGACCATCTTAATATTTTGTTACTTAGTATGGGCAAGAAAAAGAGAGAAATTGATAATGAAATTAACAGTCTTTTAATTAATTAACATCTGCTTAAGAGATCTCAAATCCCACGTTGATTTGGATGAGATTTGGTTGTTTCCTATTTAACTTTTTCAAAAGCAGAGCCATGCCAACCATGAACCAACTCTCACTAATATAATACTACTAATAATTTATCATATTTCTAACTTCTTAACTTAACTTTTTTAACATGGAATAATAACCAATCCACAAGCATCTGGAATACACGTAAACTGGCAAATATAATCATATACAGGTGGCTGCAAACACTCAATTTGCTCAGATATGAAAATATATTTAGTACTAATAAGGAATCAAATCCCTTTTCTATAAAGTTGTTGCCTTTTATAATCTTTTCTCCCTTGACTACATCTTTCTTCAGGTTTGTCTATTGTTTCGCGAGCATTCTACTGGCCACTTCCTTTATATCTGACACCCTTCTTTTATAAAAGAAAATATTTCCGGTATTTTTCACATTATAATGGAAATTTGAAATTCTCAATAGTATAAAATCTTTCATTTTTTTATTTGAAATTTTTTCATTATCGGAAATTTCTAATATCCTAAAATTTTAAAAAAATTTCGAGAATTTGAAATCTTCGATAGTATAAATATATTTATTTAAAAAAAAAAAAGTTTTACTACCGGGAATTTCAAATTTTCAATTTTTTTTATTTAATATCAGAAATTTGAAATTTTTGGTAGTAAGAAAATTTCTATTTCCTTTAAATATTTTAAAGAAGTTAGAATTATGGAAATTTGGGAGATTGCATGTAGAACTGAGGGAGAGTGGCAAGTAGAATGCTCTTGTTTCTACTACCATATACTCGTTTGTAATACAAACAAGACTTTCACATATTTAATAATGCAAAAAAAAAGGATTACCGTTGTTAATTCTGTCACAACACACAAAATAACTCTCGTGTTAAGATATCTACACGTATATATTTTTTACACCGTATAATTAATTATCGAACTGAAATATAAGCAATAGAAAACATCATCTCAAATTCTAAATGTAAGAGAGAGATAAAGTAAGAAAAGATGTAAAATAGAAAAAGTAGCTTTAATGTTGCATCTCAAAAAGTTGATTTTAATGTTGGTTAAGAAGTAAGATGAAATTTGGTAAAAAAAAAAAGAAAAAAAAAAGAAGAAGAAAGAAGTAAGATGAAATAGAAAAATAGAAGTGAAGATAAATGTACAGATAAAAAGATATAAGAGATGCAGAAAAATGAAATTTTTATTTTTATTTTCAAAAATGAATTTTGTAAAATCGTTTTTCAAAATATTATAAATTTTTTTATATTCAATTTTTCTAAATAACAAAACTAATTTTGACATCGTACAACATAAACATATATTAGTGATGACCATAAAATAATCGAAATCGCATTTTTGGAAAAAGTTTTATCTCAAAAATGTTATTTTTTATGAAAATCTATTTGAAACAGTTTCAAAATTAAGTGATTTTTTGAAATTTTGATATCCAATTTTTTTTCTCGATAAAATGATAAAATATTATAACATTTTAAGAATAACTATTCAAACCAAATTTTCATTTGAAACTTTATAAAAAATATCTTTGTAAAATTATTTTTCATAAAATTTGTTACACTATAAAAATTAATTAAAAAAAAATCTAAAACAAACGGACTCTAAATCATCTGATAAAAGAGATTTTCCTTAAGATTTTTATGCCAAATTCAACCCATAATCTTCTAATATCAAACTTTTACTTAAGTTCAACTTACAATTTTTATACCGCCTACAATATTACAAAAGAACTAGAAATTTTCACTTAAGTACCTCGCTTTTTCAAAAAAAAAAAAAAACTCAAATAACCCATTTTTCAAATTAATTCCCTATCTACCATATTTTTGGACGAAATTAAAAGTAGGTCTGGTAGTTGCCTAGAATGGTACAAGCAACTTGAGCGCAACAATGTGCGTACTTGGCTTGAACTATCTGATGCATTCAAAAAAGCAATACAAGTACAACACTGACTTAGCTCTGAATCGTACTTAACTTCAGAGTATGACTCAAAAGGAGAGCGAATCCTTCAAGGAGTACACACAACGCTGGAGGGAGTTAGCTGCCAGAATGCATCCGCCATTGGTTGACCGTGAACTGATTGATATCTTCATGGGTACTTTGCAAGGGTAATACTATGAAAACTGATCAGTAGTGTGTCTTATGGGTTCTCAGACATGGTGATTGTCAGAGAAAGAATCGAGGAAGGTTTGAAAAGTGGAAAAATTCAAGGAGGTTCTAGCAGCCAAGCCAGTGTCAAGAAGCCTTTCAACGGGTACAAAAAGGGCGAAGCGAATGCCATTTCTACTGCAAGTGGGAAACCTCAACAGAGTGCACCTACTTCATTACCCTACTACTAGTACCCATATGTTGTTGATGCACAATATGCTCTTATGCCTTATCAACCAGTTCCTCCAGTGCCTTATCAGCCAGCTATTCAAGCTCCATTTCCACCTCAGATGCCTTATCAACAACGTCCATATCCTTAAATTGCTGTTGCGCAATATGCACCTATTCCATACCAGCAACCGACTTATCCATAACAACAGCTTGGTCGAAAACAACAACACGCTCCTCAACAACGCAAGCCAAATCAGCAGGGGAGGCCCGATAGAAACTTTGACCCATTGCCTATGTCATACAGCGAGATCTTTAATGGCTTGATGTCAAATGGATCTCTTACTTTGAGGGATATGCCACCTCAAACTAGTATCTCCCGAGACTATGATGCCAATGCTCACTGTGGGTATCACAAAGGTGCTCAAGGTCACCCAATCGATGACTGCAAGGCCTTCAAGCACAATTGCAGTCTGCAATCTAATTGGCGACCCCATATGATTTTTCGGGGTGGAGACACCATATGCAGTATGCAATCTAATTGGCGACTATGTGGTAATTTAGGGAAGGGTCACCAATTGATTTGGAGACATGGTTCTAAGTGAAGTTTTGCTATAAATAATGGTGGTGTGCTCAATTATTTTCACATCTCTTCTCATATCTCTTATGATATACAGGTAATACTGATATCATGTATATCCGCCGCTATGGGAAAATGGTCTTTTCAAGATAGAAACCTCTGATCGATATGTTGTTCTAGAATATCCAAAGTTTCAATCAACTGCACATGGAGTTGAATTGGTGGTTAGAGGAAGAAATTGGTGATGGTGAAAACTTTTGCAGTATTGAGAGATTTAATAGGATACGTGGTTGGGTGTGAGTTAAGACTGACGTGGAAGCTAGGAATATGATGTTTGGAAGTTAGAAATGTTGTGTTTATATGTTGTATGTGCTGTTTATATTAAGTTTATTTAAGTCATTGTTATGTTTGTTGTTAACATTGTTGTAACAAAAAGTTCTTACTATATTAAAATCTAAGGTTACAACAAGTTCTTAACTATGATGGAGAGGTGGATCCGACATTTGGACATTTTTTCTTGTTGTGTCCAGGCTGACGACAAATAGTACACAGTCTTATCATTTTATCAATTGTATCCACTTCTGTTCTTATACACGTGTTATTTGGACGACCTTTTTCTTTCTTCGCATTTGATCGTTGTGTCAAACTATGTCCCATTGGTATGGAGGCCAGTATTCATCGCGTTAACATTCTTGTAAACATCATATAGATGGTTGTACGGATCCTAACGAGCATGTACACATGCCACAATTACATGGGAGAAAAGTATCGGAAGGCCTGGTAGTTGCCACTATCACACCAGCATTTGTCTAGTCTCACAACATATTCTGAAAATGACCTTCCTTCATTGTGAACAATTGTTTCCTTAATACTGAAAATTTTCCCATGGCGGTCAAAGTTTGTGACTGAATGTGTGCTAGTCTTGATAGTTTCCTCTTTCATCACTTTCATTATGCATTTACTATAAACTTGACCCGACATTAACACTGAATTCCATTTTTTCCTCTTGATGCAAATTGCGATGCCAACCTATAATAGGTTGATCTTACCACTGCTATTATTGGTAGGTTTCTAATTCTTTTGAATATGTTGTTCATGCATTCCACAATGTTTGTGGTCATGTGGCCCCAACAACATCCACCGCCAAATGCCCTTGTCCACTTGTCAATTGGAATTTTATCCAACCACCTTCCCGCATCTGCATTTGAAAATTTAATTTCATCACGGTAGTATTGAAATGATGGTTGAGTTAAAGCATATCCTGCATTCACAAGTTTTTTGTGAAGGTTCTTGTCTTTGATTGCATGCATGACATCATAGCCGACACACACAAACATCACACAATAGCCGACAAACACAACCACTCTGTGACTTTCAAAAGCCACTACCATTTCAACCTTTCACCAACAAAGCCTTCACATCAATATCCCTTTTCAATCGTCCAGGTCGCACACCAATGACCCCATCATCACATCCAAACTACTCTGGCATGGGTTACGACCTCAGTTACGACATTTCGTCTTTCCATATACAAGACTTTGTATGTAACACCCTGTATAATATATACCTAGAATAATATCATACAAGTGTTTGTTTTGTACTGACACCGTCATAAGTGCCTAATAACATAATTCACATTCTTGACCAATTCTAAAAATAATACAAAATATGGTACAAGACATGAAAATTATACTAAAATATAAACACTAAGATCAATACAATATCCATCATTGGTTAAAAGATAAATACATAGCTGAAAATTCAATCTATGTTTCTCTTGAAACATCTCGAGCATATCTCCACTTGTAAACCAAACCTGAAAAGCAACAACAATATTGGGGTGAGATATCAACATCTCATTGAGTTCCCTATCTTATGGATTCTCTCGGCTCTACAAGGTTCTAACAAAATCTACTCAAGTCGGGGGAAAGCCTAGACATTGAGTTCAAAATCTCACACTCATATGGAAACATGTCTTGAGTTCACTAACTCGAAAAATATCACTAATCCGAAAACCACAAAGGTATCCCCTATTCTCGTCCTCTTTTACGTCTAGAAGTCGGCCTGAGTCATGGATCCTTGTATTTACTTGACATACAAAATGGATTCAGATTGAAGGGCTAACCTTACAATCGTCATTTCACGTGGGTCATAAACCACCACAAGTCTCTTTACCCATAGGCTCCATTCGTACTACATGCGAGAATCAAACTTGCCAAGTACTGCATGCGTACATTCCAGAGGATCCCCTGGCTCATGAAACGACATTCTTAGGGAAAATGGTTCCGATTACGTGATTTCACTCAAATGGGAATGTATAAAACACTCCTAAGGACTGTTAACCTTTTCTACAAAATAACACACCCAAACGGGTTCACACACACATGTTCCATATAGTGTGTCACTCACCACTAGACCATTACTCGACTAAGATACTTCTCTAAGCATCGAACGTCTGAGCATCGCCATCTAGTCTCTATTAAATTCCTAGTTACAACTAGGTTCTACTATTGATAGGGGTAACTCTTCCTCACTCTACTTAACTCATTTTAATTAAGTAATCTCAAGATTATAATTGGATTAGCATGCATACACATATGACATATCACGATACATAATCATAAATCATCCAAATATCATAAATGAAGTAAGTCAACACTATTATCAATATTAAGAACGCTTCAATCAGACACCCGAGTCAAAAGTTATAGATTTTTGAAGAAAAGAAAAATCATTTGAAAAACTGCTAGGGGCTCCCGGCGATCAACATTTCTCTCGGCGGAGCCCTCTGCGACCGCTGCTTCGCCCAATGAACGCAGCGGTGCAAGCCTAATTCTCAAAAAAATTCAAGACAAAGATTTTTCTCTCATCGCCTCTTACTTCGCTTGGCGCTCAAAGCTTCACCGCCTGACGCTCAAAGCGCCGCCCGACAGTTCACACCAGAACTAGAATTATAACTCTACGTATTTAGGGTTTCAAAACACATCCAGATCTCATTTTCACCACTAAAACTCCAAATATCAGCAAAATAAGTCATATATGTCTGATACATGTGTTACCCGATTATTCTAACCAACCAATTCCGCATTTTTAATGTTAGATTCAAAGACTTATCAAATTAAACCATTTTCCACAATTTCTAACCTAACTCTTAGAACATCAAATTTCTAAAACAAAAGTATCTAACTAGAACCCACCTTGCAAATGAAGAGGAGTTTGAAGAAGGATTTCTTTATGTACAAGGCATGAAATAACCTGGTTTTGGTGGCAATGGAACGAGGATACATGATAGAACATGATTGATGTTTTAAGTAAGATGAATGGAAGCCTCTAACATGTTTGCAAATGATCATGAATCCATGTAACCAAAGCTAAATTCATGGGCATGTCAAATTTCTTGCAGTCCTAGCCATGGGCCTATGGAGACTCAGTGTGAAGTCCTTTCCTTTGAGCCTTTACATCTCTTCATATGTTGATTAAATGAAAAATCTCCCAACATGAAAGTTGTAAAGGAGATCAAAATGAACAAGTTTGATGTTCAACATTTTTCCATTTTAAGCCTCCATCATTGAGTTATTTGTCTTGGTATTTGAATGGAGCATGTAGACAAAGTGTTGATGAAATGATTGCGCATTTTGGCTTGCTCATGACTTGATTTGGGCCTGCCAAAATGCCTTGATTTTTCTCCACTTTGATTGATCATAACTTCTTCAATTTTAATCCAATGGAGATGTTCTTGCTATGGATTTGAAGCTTAGAATGTGAAATTTTGTTATTGCCTGGTGGATTTTTGAATAGAAGCTTGAAAATCGAGAAAGAATGCCTTGAACATAGGTGCCCAAAATGCCAAAACTTGTATTTTTAGAAACCCTAAGTTTCTATTTCTGGAAACTTTATGATTTTCTAGATTTTTAATGAATCACTTGACATTTTTTGATCAAATTTTCAACATTGATTATATTTGACACGAGGAACATGAATTTGACCTTAAAAAGTCAGGAGTTGACTTTTTCCTCTGCACAATTGACTTTTCGTCACTTTCTTGATTTCCAAGCAACTGATTAATTGAAACCCTCTGAAATGAACAAATGGACAATCTTTCATCCTTAGACAATTGATAGCATATAAAGACCCTTGAGATCAAGTTTGAACCAAAATCTTACAATAAAGTTGCTTGAACTCAAAACCCTAATTTCAAACTTTTTTGTTAGGAGGTGACGAAATATCCCACTTCTTGATGAAATCTCATCTTCAAATGACTTGAGGAACCAAATGAGATGATATAGGATGTAAGGGACCCATGAGACTTATTTCGAGACACATGGCTCTTGTTCTCTTGCTTTGGATGATCAATGCTTTGAAATCACCTTATCACATGCTTTTTGGACCATCAATGATGAATGTTTTTTTTTGTATGACTTGAATGCAATGCAATGAATAAAAGTATGAGTGAAATGATATATGAAAATGAAAGGGCAAATTTTGGGGTATTACAGTTGCCCTTATTCAATCAAATGTTGACCTGAATGTATGATAGTGATTGCTTTCAGATGTTCGAGGTATGGAGGGATTGAATACCAAAAATAACCAGAAAATTTGCACTCTGTGGAGAAGAAGAAAAGGGGTATAAATCCAACCGAATGATAGATCTTCTTGGATATATAGAACAAACAAAACTAGGAGGGGACAAATAACAAACAATGAATGTCTTTTGAGTGAAGCCAGAAGAATATTGACGACCAAACGACGTTTGGGCTTGAAAAATATATTTTAAGTGACATCAGACGACTAATGACAACCAAATGGAAATTTGGATTTGAAAAATGTCTTTTAAGTGAAGCCAGACGACTACTGACGACCAAACAACGTTTGTGCTTGAAAAATGTCTTTTAAGTGAAGCCATACAACTACTGACGACCAATTGTAAGTTGGATTGAACAATGTCTTTTGAGTGAAGTCGGACGACTACCGATGACCAAATATCATTTGGGCTTGAAAAATGTTTTTTAAGTGACGCCAGACGACTACTGACAACCGGTTGCAAGCTAGATTTAACAATGTCTTTAAAGTTGAAATTCTGGTGTGACAGACTCAGATGTCGAATACGATGTTGAGACATCTCATCTATTACTTATAAACATAGCAAGGCATAAACAACAGTAATTTAAAATTATGTTATATCATATTCAAACATTCTTCAGGATGTTTAGACATCTGATATGACATTCTGCACACATACTGCATAAAATAAACAGAAAAGTTGCAAAAAAATTCAAATTGTTAACCCAGTTCGATGCAAACTCATCTACTCCGGGGGCTACCAAGCAAGGAAGGAAATCCACTATGTAGTATCAATTCAAAGACTTCTCAACAAACACCTACAATTTACAGTCTTCTCAATTAATCCCTACTCGTGCAACTTCTACTTAGGAGCTCTTAAATATGAGAAACCCATCCTCACTTCCAATCACCTCAGTGATGTCTCACAGTCCCAACAATCAGTTTCTAATATTGACGGCTTTCTACCTACACAATAATTCGAACCAGAAGTCACACTTCCATGACAACACCTTAGAGTTTCTTACAAGCTTCCTCCTAGAACAATCCACCTCTTACTTAGCAGCTTTGAGGTTTACAAATAAAACAGCCACAACATTAAACCTTGTTGCGCACGGTTGCCATAAGAACATAACCCTAATGATATGATCTTTACACCTTCGGTTGGTTGATTGGTTCTAAACCTGGGTTACAAGGTTTCTTTTTATAACCTATTCCCAACTGGATTTGGGCCTAAAAAATCACAGCAACAAATGCTACAAAAAGCAGAAAAATATGCTACAAAAAGATCTTCAATCTATAACTTCCTAAAATATCTATATATTTAGAAAGTATATATTCTTCAATATCCTGAACCATGCTGAGTCACAACCTTTTAAAAATAGCTCCTGATAAATCTCAACAAAAACACTTAAAGAATATTTCTGAAAACTCATGCAAACAGAAAATTGGACAATTCTGATTTCAGCACTAGACAGAGATGTCATGACATCAGTCTTGACATCCTTCTAAAATTGCAACACACTTAAACTTTCACACATGCAGTGGTGTTCTATTCTTATTTCAAGACATTCTTCATAACGTATTCCCGAGCAACATGTTTTGCAAAATTGTTGCCAACTCAGAAATTACATAAGTGACTCCAGACGACTACTGACAACCAGTTGCAAGCGGGTTTTAACAATGTGTTTTGAGGGAAGTCGGATGACTACCGAAAACCAAACAACGTTTGGGCTTGAAAATGTCTTTTATGTGACGCCAGACGACCACTGACAACCAGCTGCAAGCTAGTTTTAACAATGTCTTTTGAGTGAATTCAGACGACTATTGACGACCAAACAATGTTTCGGCTTGAAAAATGTCTTTTAAGTGATACCAGACGTTTACTGACAACCAGTTAAAAGCTGGATTTAAAAATGTCTTTTGAGTGAAGTCGGACGACTACCGATGAACAAATGGAAATTTGGGCTCCAAAAATGTCTTTTAAGTGACGCCATACAACTATTGAGAACTGTCGCTCCCGAGATTTCCATCCTGGTACAGACGCAAAAGTGGCGCAGAAAAGGAAGAGTCGCTAGCCAGACATTTTTATCCCGAAGGAAGGGTAATATTGCACAAACTCGGAAGAAGGAGAAAGCGGGGTCTCACGAACCAAAGAGAAAAGGTAAGGGAGTCGGTCACGAAAAAGGAAGGTGTTAACACCCTAAATCGTCTGTCGTACCCGATGGAATCCACGCTTGCTAGCACTATTTCAAAAGGTAAGGGTATCTGCTACTACTGCAACTGCTATTGAAAAGGATTGAAAAGAAACAGGGATGAATGATATGAAAGGATAAGGAGATGAAATGACACGAAGAACGATGAAAGAGACTGAAGGATTATGTTCGCCAAGCGTCGTCCCTTGTGCCTACATATTCCCTTTGTGCAATGAGAAATTCAGAACATCGTAGTTCGACTCAAAAAGACTGACACAACTTGCTTGTAATTTTTAGAAGGGAACTGCTTATGCCTATGCTCAGGTGTTGCAGGCTCGTTTGAAGTGAGTGTGTTTACCGTCTTTTAAATGACAAGTAGGAGCAAGTTCTTTCGTTTAGAATGAGGGATATGAGAAGAGAATTCCCGAAGTAAAGACGTTTATTTTTTATTTGAAGTTTTGTAGAAGCTTTTTATTTGGTAGTGTGCATAGGATATTGTATTTAGGTCTCATTCAATGGAGTGTGTACTTCTTACATCACTCCAAGATAGAATTAAGAAGAAGCACACTAAGTATGGAGAAAACCCCAAAACTTAGTTCCAATGATTAAGAATTAATCACACTAGTTTATTATACTTATTAAGTGTTTTTGTTGCTTTTGAAATGAAAAAGTGTTTTTTAGATTATTTGTGAAACAACTTCATGTTGAAGACTTGTGCATCATGCTAGACAAGCTCACATTACCCCAAGATGGGATAGATGCAAGTTCCCCATGGAATAAAGCTCATGTAACATGAAGTTATTTCAATCTTTATTAGGTGTTTTTGATTTGATTTTTGAGATGAGAGAGAGAAGGACTCAAATGGAGAGAAAAGGAAAACTCTAAGTGGGGAACTAATAATCCTATGAGTTTTCATGCATGGATATCCTAAGGGTTAATGAGGTTTGAAGAGCACTATCCTAAAAGAGAGGAGTATTAGAGTTAGATCCTAACCCACTTCAAGGGAATGTAGTTGAGTTGTGAACTCCATGGAAGAAATAAAAATGAATTGTCAAAGAGGCACGAATGCCTTTCACAAACACAAGTTGAAAGCATTTAAAGAGATGAAGGAAGAAGTTGTATGTGGGTGCAAACCTACATACATGACTTACCATATCCCCTACAAAGCAAAGTTAGCTAAGCAATTGCATATTGAAAACATAAATAAAGAAATGCAAAGTAGTACCCAAACAAGTCATGGAATAACACTAAGGGTAAAATAAGACTATGTCCTAAGGAAAATGGATCCTAAATGATCAAAGAACTATAAGGTCATTAGCTAAACCCTAATAAGGTACTATAAGGTTATAAGATCAATCTCCAACAAATTATGTCCAAATTAGGCACTAAACACCAGAGAAGTTCAATGTGAAGTTAGTTGAGGAAAAATGAATGATTATGCAAGATGAACATGTACTAAAGCATGGTTAAGTGTCAAAGACAGAACCAAATCTCAATTATAAATGTCATGTTATGCATATGAATGTGCATACAAAGTATGAGAATGAATGCTCAAGTACGAGAGATTAGATGAAGAAGAAGTGAGAAGAAGTAAACAAGTTGTTACATAGGAAAATAGTTGGCTTGGAAAACAAGTCAAACATGGAAGTCAAAAGTGGATGATCATACATCAAGGTCAGTAGCAAAATGAAATTTCAAGATGAAGTTAAGATGCACAAGTTAGCCATACAATATGTACATATAATTCACTTTGAGGTTAGATGAATAAAGGGTGCAAGTTGAGTCACATATGTTCAAGCATACAATTGACTATGAAATGAATGAAATTGGAGATGCATAAAATGATTATGGGTCAGTGGAATACACAAACTGAAATTCAAATGAATGGTATGAATGAGCACATTCAATTCAAACACAAACCAATTAAACCATAAGAAGAGATGAGGTGTGGAATTAGGTCAAAATTCAAGTCATAAAGCACAAACACAAACCA
This sequence comes from Lathyrus aphaca, assembly GCA_963966055.1. Taxonomy (NCBI): domain Eukaryota; kingdom Viridiplantae; phylum Streptophyta; class Magnoliopsida; order Fabales; family Fabaceae; genus Lathyrus; species Lathyrus aphaca. The sequence continues at coordinate 283,582,389 of OZ014523.1, forward strand.
AAGACAAACATTGTAATACCCCAAAATATGCCCTCTCATTTTCACGGCATATAGAATATTGCATTGTATTAGTAATTCCATACACATTTCATAAATAAAATAATAAAAAATAAAATAATTCATGCAGCATTGATTAGCATGCAAGGCATGTGATCAACGTTCACTCAATGGCAAGATCAAATGTCAGAACCCAAGGTTGAATCTGGCTCAGAACGGACGGTGGAGATGCATCCTATGGGTTTTCCACCAAAAGTGGGGAAATTCAAATTTTTCGTCTGTTAACCGGTTAACCCAGGGCGTTAACCGGTTAACGTTGGCGAAATTTGAAAAAAAATTCAAATGTTAGTTGGAGCTTTCTTCCACTTCCCACTTTGTTTCCCATTTCACATTACGTTGAATTTTCTACCAAGTTCTAGACCCTTCTACCATTTTCCTATTGAATATTCCAAGGAATATTCTAGAAACCCTAACCAACTCTAACTAACTCCTAAGCTAGCTCCTAACCTCACTTTCCAAACCCAATGCCAAACCTAATTCCTAACCCAAACCTCATTCCAAACCTAGCTCCTATATAAATCATTTTCACTCCAAACCTTACAACTTGAACCTCATTTTCCAACTTCATCTTCATTTTTCACAATTTCACTTCATAATCTCAATTTTCTCTCACGTTTTCTCTCTATTTTCCAAATTCACCAAAGCTTATTCATCATAAGTTCTTCAAGTTTTGCATTGAAGCTTGAAGAACTTGAAGTTAAACCTTCATTCTAGCATTGATTCCATGGTTTATTGAAGATTAATTGGAGTAATTTCTACTGTTTGGGGCTGATTATTCATCTTGGAAGTGCTTTTGTGGAAGTTTTCATCAAGATCTTCATCAATTGCATTTATTTTGCACTCTCGCGGATCGAAGCTTGGAATCTCCGGTATTCTCTTCGTTTGAACATCGATCAACTCGCAACAATCACCAAATCAAGCCTCCGCTTTGTAGGTTGGTGGATCCTAAACTGTTTCTCGATTTAATCTATTTCTCTTCATCTCGCCGTACGACATTCTTTGATTGTTTGATTGCTTTTGTGATGCGTTATCCGATTTAATCGTTAGTATTTAGAATCGTAGCTCGTTCTTAGTGATAATAAGTGTTAGAAGATCGTATTTAGGTAGCAATTTTGTGCTAGCATGTTAATGGATGCATTAGGAGCTTTTGGAAGTAGGTTAATGGCTAGAAGTGCTTTTTTCCTCACTGTTTTTGCATTATGGTTCAGTGTTAACCGGTTAACACCCAGGGTTAACCGGTTAACACGTTGTATTTTGCCCCTGGAACTGATTTTATAAACCCGTTAACACTGTCCTGACTTGCCTTTTTGGTTTGTTTCATTGCATGTTTGTGCATCACTCATCCTTTTATCATCATAGATTGATAGATCTTGATTTTAGGGAATTTTTAGGAGCTGGTTTAACACAAGTTCATGTAGTTTTGATAGATTTCGACACGTGTTTCAGTAGTTTCTGTTTTAGGCATAAATGTTGCATTCATGTTCATAGCATTTTGTGACTATAATTTGCATGGTTTAGCATCACTTATAGCATGTTAATAAATGTCCACATTTCTGTTTTTTGCATTGCATTTGGAATCCGTTCATGCTTTGAACAAATCATGTGTATATTGGAAAATTGCATAATGTAAAAAATCACATAAATCATTTAGTTTGAATCCATTGATTGCATGATGATGTTGCATGCCATTGTTAATAACTCATTACCTGTGGTTGTATTAATTTTTCGTAATCTTTGCATTCCATTATGTGCATCAAAATTCATGTTTTGTGAATTTTAAAAATAATTGAAATCTGCCTTGTTTTCATAGCTGTATTTTGAAACAATAGCTGTAAAAACATGTTGCATTCATTCTGTTTTGATCTTTTACACCTATTTTGCATGCTGTTTGGTAGCTGTAATAGGTTGTTTGTGGTATGCATTGCATTTAGTAGCTGTTTGTGCTATAGGAGCTGTAGTAGCTGCTGGATTTTTGCTTTGCGTAGTTTTTAGGTCCCTTGGACTTAGTATTGAGTCTAGTTAGGTCCTAGATACATTAGGTATGTTTGGTACATGCTTACTTGCATTCATTTTATCGCATTGCTTTATCCTACTAACCTTTGTTTTGTAGGGAGGTGGAGGTAAGTTTACACACAACTTCTTCTTTTTAAATTCTTTACACTTTCTAAGTGTGTTTGCTTTGGCATTTTGTGCTTAGTTTTTACAACTCCATGCTAATCTCCTTTAGAAACGACTTAACTTCCGTAGGAAGTAAGTTACTTTCTAAGCCCTTTTTCTTTTCCTTTTCCTCATTAGGATTATAAAACCGCACTAACCTAGGTTCATCCATGCATGATAACACTTAGGATTATTAGTCTCCCTTTAGACTTTTACCTTTGGTTCGCTTTGCTTTCTTTCTCATCTCAAAGAAAACACTAAGAAAACACCTAATAAAGGTTGATCTTCTCGTACGCCATGATACTTTACCATGGGTTACTTATACGCGACCCATTTCGGGGCGAGGTGTAAGGCATCTACCACGAAGAACAAGTCTTAGTATGAGAATGTTTCACAAACAACAAACTCAAAAAACACTTATTTAAAAGATAATTAACCAACAACACTTGTCTTTTCCTTCAGGAATTCTTTTCTCACCTCACTCACTCTCAATGCGAACTCACTTCGACTTGCCTCATTTACAAGACGGTTACGCGCTCGTACCAGACGAGCCTGCAACACATGAGCATAGGCATAAGCACTTCAAGCCATAAAAAATACAAACATATTTTCCGCCTTAGTTAGGCGAACTACGTCGACTGTGATCCTCATTTTCCAGATGAGGTACGTAGGTAGTGGGGTAGGGCCCGTTTGAGCACACTCTTTATTTTCCCTACATTTTCCCTTTTCGTTCTCTTTTCCATTTCCCTTTCTTATTCCAGTTCCAATTAGCGGTTTTTATTCAACATCAGTTTTATTTCTCACCCTTTGAAACAGACAAACAAGCATGGGATCTAAGACAAGCGTGGGAGTGACAACTGGCGACTCTACTAGGGATCTAACCCAAAATCTCTGGTTTCCCCTTTGAGAGTCAATCCTAGCCTATTTTTTTCTGTTTCGTTGGGTGTTTATCTATTTGCTGCTGTGTGTTTAGTTTTACTGTTTTTATTTACAACATTTATTTACCGCTTTCAGTATTTATTTTCCATGCATCATATATACTGGATTGTGCTGGTTTGCCTTTTTTTTGTGGGTAGGAGTTACTGTGAGATAAGACAACTACCCTACTTGAGTGTACTCTAGGACTAGCGTGGGCATACATTGTACTTCCATGGTATTTCACCATGATGAGTGGCGATGTATTCCACACCAGGACTGCGACCGTCTTGGGACTTTTCTGTGTGGGGATTTCCTTTACTTTAGGGTATGACCTCGATAGTTTTGTGCAGCTGGTGATCGATCATTGAGGACCTTAGTGGAAAAAACCCTCTCCAGTGATAACAGTAGCAGACCACATTTTTTGAAAAACCCACTCGCATCCAAGGGCCCACTGGGAACTCACTTAGGATGGCCTGGTTCTCTCATAGGAACCCAGTTAAAGAAAAATGTTCGTATGACGATAGTACTGTATCCCAAGGGTTGAATGTACTGTTGTTTCTCAATTCAGTGCTTGAAGCTAGGGACTTATGAGGGATGCTTGTTTCCTTGGACTCAGCTGAGACCTCCCTGAGTAGTACATAATGCCAAACCGATTCCCTGATTTGGTCATGAGCCATTTCTCGGAAATAGTGAACGTATTATTGCTATTCGACTTTGAGAGTCTGTGATGTTGACCCGAGTAGCACACCCGTGAGATGGGAGGGGTTTACAGGTTTGCAGGAACCCTAAAACTTCCAACATACCCACTTTTCCAGTATTATTCAGTGTTATGTCTGGTTCTATGGTTCTTGGTTCTGAGATCCGGCGTTTCCGTTCAGAGAAACTATTACCGTGATTGCCATTGTAACCTTGTATGGACACTTGATTATCTGATCAACACAATACAGACACTTCATTGATCACATGCCTTGCCTTGCATAAGCATTATCACATCATTAATCATTTGTGTTCCCTTTCATTTCTCAGGGTTGATATTATTCCTGGTTCCCGGTCAGACTTCTGCTTCAGAAATAGAAGACGTCCGAAAGAAGAATGTGCACTACAAGTTCTTTGACACCAAAGTGGATCTGCTCAACCAGATGGCATCTCTTATTACCCTGGGTCATATGGCATACTTCAAAGAGAGTTATAGCGATATTCTGGATCTGGTAGTTAACCTGGACAGTTCTCATAGGAGTGCAATCCATACCTTGTTGTAGTACTATGATCCTAGGCTCGGATGCTTCACTTTTCATGACTTCCAGTTAGGTCCTCTGCTTGAGGATTATTCTATGATTCTGGGTGTCCCGCTCAAAGACCGGATCCCTTTCAATTCAAAGATGACTAGACCAGCTTATCGTGACATTATCAAAGCTCTTTATTTTAGCTTGACTGGAGTGGAGGCTAACTTGACCGCTACCAAAGCCGGGGTACTTGGATATTATTTTGACTTTCTGGTTAGAAGAGCTGGGGAACTTGTTGTGGCTGCTCAGTGGGATTCAGTTTGCGCTATCTTAGCCTTATCCATCTATGGGATCATCATGTTTGCTGACATGGATAAATCTGTAGATATGAATGCCATCCATTTGTTTGTGCTAAAAAGTCATGTGCCCACTCTTCTGGGTAATCTATGCTACTCAGTACATTACAAAAATGAGAAGAAGCGGGGTGGTCTAGTCAGGTGCTGTGCTCCTCTATTTTACAAATGGTTTATGAGACACCTACCCATCACCGAAGCTTTCACTAATCCCAAATTGATCTGGGCCCAGAAACTGAGCACATTGTCTACTAAGGATATCAGGTGGTTTACCTTGAAGTTAAAAGGGAAGGACTTCATCTCCAGTTGCAGAGGTTATCCTAATGTTCCACTCCTAGGAGTAGTAGGGGCATCCGTTACAACCCTATTCACTTAAGGAGGCAGTTGGGATATGCACTCAAAGATGTTCCTAAAGAATCAGAGCTGGTCCAGACTTTCTACTTCCCTGTAAAGGATAATCTTCCTTTGGTTCGAGAAGCCGCAGGTGCCTGGAAACTTATTAGAAGAAAAGGTATAACACGCTTGGGCAAAAGCAACAATCAGATGTTTCCCGAGTATGATACTTGGATAAGAGATAAAGCTCAGGTGGTTTTGATCCCATTCTCTGCACCAGTTCTACTTCCAGGGGTTGAACCGAAATCCACTATGCCTTTAAAGGAGTATCAAGAGTTGGAAGCTTTGGTTTAACAACTTAGAGCTGGAAATCTAGAGGCCAACAATTCTTTTCAGAAGTTGATGATCCACAACAAGAAGTTAGAGGAAAGAATTCATTAAGCTGAAGAGATAGTCTGGCTCAAGCAAAATGACTTCGAAGAAAGGGAGCTCTACTTCAAGAAAATGAGGTTGGCTGAAACCCACGAGGTGAGTCGGCACTGGAAGGACAAGAAGTCTTTAGACGAAGCCAATGAATTTGTGACCCTTTGGAAAGAAAAATGGGATGATAATCTGAAAAAGCAAAAGGAGGTAGAAGTTTAATACCAGCTGAAGATCAAAAACCTTCAAGAGCTCCTGGATGAACAGAGAGAGCTACTTCATAAAGCCCATGAGTAGTGTAGATATTACCTTCAGAAGATAGCAAAAGGTCAACAAGCGGTTGAAGATATCCAGAAAGAGGTAGAAGAGCTGAAACTCCGGGCCGATGTCAAGAAAGTCAAGACTGAGCCAAGTCCTAGCAAAGAGAATGAAGAGGTGTTCCTGCAACAGATCAATGAACTACATGCTTCTTTTAATCATATGGATCTCCTTATTTAGAAGCTCATCAAGGAACCAGGTCATCCAGACATAGCTCAACTATTCCAGGTGGTCAAGCGTCTTATCTGGAGGTTAAATGACATGGAGCTTCCTAGAGCCTAGTTTCATTTGCTTGTATCAGGACTACCCACAGGCCTGTTGTGGGATTCCTCTTTACTTTGTGCTTTGCTATTCTCTCTATATGTGTGAATTGGCACCCTTCGGGGAATTTGTTATCTTCAGATTTTAGTTTATGATATTTGACTTGGTTTGAATCTCTAGTTGTTATCCTTGCACTAACACGAGGTTTTAAGCACCACTTCTCCATAATTACCTGATTTGAGCTTCACACGGGGTCTTCTTCCCTAAAATCCGAATTTTCAAAGGCTATCTGAATTTCTAAATACCGAAAGGGGAATGTAAAAACCTTGAGAATGAAAAGAACACAACATTGCATGCATTCATATCATTTGCATTTTTCTTTTGCAGGTTTGTAAACACCCCAAAATTTCCCTCACTCATATCACACCATGGCTTGTGATCTTTCATTTTTGCATAAGCATAAGCATACCACCTCATATTGCATATTTGTTTCATCTGCATAGTTCAAGTTCATCTGCATCTAGGGTTTGTGATCTGAGCAATCCAAGATTCCATCTGAGCCATCCCAAAGGCCTCAAAGCTTTCTAAGAGGGTCCATGTGTGTTCTACCATCCTATTATGTCCCTCAAAGTTCATGAAAGTCAAGAGATCACAAGAACTGGCAAGGCATGGAAGCAGAGCTAGGGTTTTCACTACACAGATGGCCAAAATTAGGGTTTTGGTTTCAGAGGCCTTAACTCCAAATTTTTGGGCCATTATTGTTTCTAATGTTCTTAATATGTCATAAGGATCATGTGTACCAAGTTTGATGAAGAAACTCATTGTGGAAGTCATCTGTTTACTGGGTAACTTCCTGAGCAAGTTAAGTCAAAATCAGGGCATCTGAGGCCCCCTACAATGGAACCAAAGGGGTATTTTCATCAAATTGAAGTTCTATGATCTTTATTTGATCTTAGAAGAGGTTTTAAGTTCACAAGATTGAAGAATTTTGAGCCAATTGCAAACTTGCCAAAAATGGAAATGACTTGAAATGCAAACTTTCCATTTTGGGAAAGTTTTTCAACCTCCTCTTTCTTAACCAAAAATGCTTCAAATGAAAAATTCTTGGTCATGAAAGTTGTAGATTGGATCTTTCCCTTTTCAAAAAGTACAAGAACATGTCTTGATTCATCCTAGAACTCAAGATATGGCCTTTCAAAGTTGGCAAAAATCCTAAAATTTCAAGTTTCATGTCAAAGAGTGATTTTGCAAATTGGCATATCCAAGAATTCTAAGGACTTCTAACATGCACAAACACTTCATAACATGCCAAGGAAACTTCTAAACATCAGAATTGGCCCAAGAATTTGGCATTTTCATGACTTGAACTTCAAGAAATCACAAAAGGGCCAAAACTTTCAAGAAGTGGAAAATGACATGAAACTCTTCATCCACTTGTTCCAGCACATCAAAACCAATTCCATGGCTCTCCACAAAGTCAGCTGAGGCTAGACACCCCAAGAAATCAGGCCTGCACCATGCCCATACCTCAAAGTACAAAATCTTGACTTTTTGCAAAAGCTCCCATACCAATCACACTATGCCACCACCCACTTTCTGAACACTCCCATTGGCCTATACTAACCTTATGGAACACATTTCATAACACACAAGCAACTGAATCATCCAAGAACTCAGAATCCACAAAATTTGTCAAAACCTTCAAACTTTCGAAACTCACTCCTCAACCACTAAAACTTCAATTTTCTTTCACCAATCATCTGCTCATGACCTAAGGAGCATTTCCCACCCTTCACCATAGCCTGAAACTTCAGAAACAAAACCTCCAAACCAGCCATTGCAAGCTTGTTCCAAGCATCAAAGCATCCTCAGGAGGCCCATTGGAGTTGACTTGCACTAAAGAGAGGTCCAGAAAGCCCAAAATCACAAAGCTTCAACTCAGGTAGCTTCATGAACTTTTTTTCCAGAACTTGCATTTTAAGTTTCTAAATGAATCTACATGCTTCACTGATCACCCTGATATAATTTGTTTTGAAAATGATTGAGAAATAAGCATGTATTGAACTTCTGAAAGTTTTGTTCAGTTTCACGATTTGCTTCAAATCTTGTTTTTGGTGAGTGATAAATCGTTTTTGATGGCTGATTCTTGCTTATTGATGTCTGGGGAGTGATTCTGGAGAGTTTGGGAGGTTCGCATAGCCTAGGGAGAGAGATAGCAATTTTAGTTGGCCGGAGAAGATGACCAGAGCAAGCTCCGGTCACCTGAAAGTCATTAGGGTTTGATTATGGTTTAATCTTGCCAGTTTGAATGTGGGCCGTAGGATTAGGATTAGCGCGCATATGAGTGGTCAGGATTAGTTCACTTAAGTTTAATCCAGATTAATTAATTATAAAATGTAATTAAACTCAGTTTAAATTTGGGTCGTCCAGATGCGCGCGTGGTCAATTCCCTCCCTCTCCAGTTTGAACCTGGGCCTTAGGATCAGCATACTTTCATTTTAATCCATTTTTATTTCATTTTAATTGCATTTTCTTGCATATTTAATTTAAAATATCAAAAAGCTTTCAAAAAATATGAAACTTTGCATTTTTGTTTTAAATATTTTTCTCAACCTGAAAAATGATTTTTATTTTATTTTTTGCATTAAAAAAGCATTTTTAAAATATTTAAATGTTATTTTAAATTAATTAAAGTCTTTTAATTAATTAAAAATACATTTAGGTTTCTAAAAATCACCAAAAAAATCATGAATCATCCCAATGCATTTAGAAACATTTTCAAACTCTTCACACAAATTTCTTTTTAGGTTTGATCATAGTTTGTGAATTTTCTTTGAATTAAGGGTCATTTAATATCATTTTTTGAACCCTAACTTTAAAAAATATGTTTCTGCCTAACCATGAAGAGTTTGAAGATTATTCTTTTTGCATTGTCTTGCATATTGCATGTAGTTGATAGGTTATTTATCTCATAAATTTATATCGCATTTTCAATTTAATTTGTATTTTTCCCTTTGAATCACCCACAAAACCCTAGAAAACTTAGGAAATTCATAACTTGTGATTGGTTAGGCTTCTGACCTTCTCCTTTGGGGAGTGACCTAGTATAGGATTAGGGTTTGTTTGATTTTGATTTCAATTTTTTATCATGTCATATGCTTCTGGTTTGTTCATTTGCATCTCATACTTTCATATAACCCTAATTTCTCATGTTCATTTGCATTCATCTTGCATATGCATCCATACATGAACTTGCCATGACATTTCTTGCATTCATATGTCATATTAGACATCTTAGGACATGTTAGAATCATGCTTGATCATTTCTTCATTCATTTGCCATGATTTTCATTCATTTCATTTCATTAACTTTCTTGTGTTTTCAAACTTCAAAGCATGCTTACATGACATCTCATTCTTGTATGATCATACATATGCATTTTGTATACCTTTGCATCATCTCACATGACATTTACATTGCATAAACACTTCTGACTTTGGTCATTTCATCTCATATCATCTTATTTCATTTCATTTCTTTATGTTTCATACCTTATGCATTCATGCTAACATTTTCAGGTGGTAAGTTACTTTGAGAAGTGGATTTGCCTTCACTTCTCACTTCTTCTTATCTCTTTAATTTGCATTCTTATTTGTCTTTTAAGTGAACTTTGGCCACTTGTGTTAAATCTCTCTCACTTTCTTTCTTTAAGTTACTTATCTTCTTCAATGAAGTAAGTAACTTATTCTTCTGCTTCCTCCTCCTCTCATCTGCTTCTTCCAATGGTGGCTTCCTTGAAGATCTCTCTTAAGCCTTAAAAACCATAGGAACATCCAAGCATGATAATAATTAGGTTTGTGATTAGTCCCCCTTAGTTTTTACCTTTGAGTCTCCTTGAGTTTCTCTTCTCATCTCATAATCAGAGACTAAACTCTTAAAGTTTTAGGACTTTGGAATTAGGGTTATGCCTACATCCTTCTCTTAGGATGGAGTGTATAACTTTAATCCTAAGTGTTAAACCTTTAATTTTTTTAAACCTCCTAATCAAATCACTTAATAATCACTAAGACTTCATCTTGTAACTTGGGCCTTACATTAGGGTTCTAATTCTTCCTTCATGGTTAAGAAGGACTAACCCTAGTGTTTAATGGACAAGTCCCCCTCAAGTTGTCTTACAAATCATAAAAATCATTTCTTAATCTCATCCCTTAATTAAAATCCACTTAATAAAGGCTTGTCATCTAATGAATTTAATCCCTAACCATGGATTAAGCTGAGGTATCTTCCTTAGCTTAAGTGTGCTCATCTATTATCCTTCTATTAGGATGGTGTAATGAGCTCACTAATATGTGATTAGAGATTAAACTCATTACTTAACACTAAACAAAAACCCAAGAAAACATATAATTAATCACAAGTGGGTTAATGATCTTAATCCTACATCATCATGGCAATTAAGTTGAGATGCTTATCTCATACTTAAGTGTTGCACCCCAAAAAATACGACCTTATGCGATCCGAAAAGACGGAGCCGCACGCTGGACAGACTAAAGAGTCGCCACCTAATTCTATTTATTCCCGAAGAGGGAAAGGGAAGATATAGATACAACCTGAGAAGAGAAGGGATGAGTGTCGCTCCCAAAGATTTTCATCCTGGTACAAGCGTGAACGGTCGGCGAAAAGAACAATGAGAACACACAGCCGTGAACTCACTGGAGATGAATAGATTCGCCAGCTAGGCATTTTTATCCCGGAGGAAAGGCAATGCTGCATAGACCTAGAAAGACATGGATAAGACGGTTGCGAACCAGAGAGACTGAGAAAGGGGGTTGGTTACAACCTGGGAAGGTATTAGCACCCAGATTGTCCGCCGTACTCGACGGGATCCACGCTTGAAAGATTTGTGTTTTAGAGGGGTAGTGTCAGTGCAATTTGTGTATAAAAGAGCTGGAAGAAAGATGTACAGGTGTCAGTGTATGAGAAGTGAAATGTGATATATACAGTGTCAGTGTAAGAATGAAAGTGAGATGCTCAAGATCACGAGACTTAAAGAGTAAAGATGGAAAGAGGGGAGGATATACAGAGACTTTTGTTCGATAACTGTTAAGTTATGCCTACGTATCCTCTCGTGCAATGAGGAAGTCAGAACACCGTAGTTCGACCCAAAGAGACTGAAAGGTGAATTGACTTGTGAACTGCTTACTTGCCTATGCTCAAGTGTATGACCTGTCTGGCTCAGGTGCTAACTGTCTTGCATTAGACGGAAGAAGCGAGTTCTCGTTTATGAGTGAAGATGATGAGAAAAGAATCCCGAAGGAGACGATTATTGTTTGTTTTTGTGTTTTCAGTCTTTTATTGTTTTTTAGAATTTGTCATAAGTTAATGAGCCTAAGCCTAAACCAATGGATTTAGTAAACTCATCACATCTTCCCTCTGATTAGGGGTAATGAGAATACCTTAAGTGTGAAGTCAGATTCTCACACTTAATCACCTTTGGTATAGGATTAAGATCATTAACCTATTTGTGATTATTTAGATGTTTTTGGTGTTTTTGTTTAGTGTTGAGTAATGAGGTTAATCCATAATCAAGGATTAAACAGACTCATTACATCATCCTAATAGAAGGATAATAGATGAGAAAGTTTAAGCTGAGGAAAGCTCCTCAACTTAATCCATGATTAGGGATTAAACTCATGACAAAACAAACCCTTGATTAAGTGGATTTTATTTAATGCTATGATGATGAAGTGATTTTTAGGGTTTGTAAGACAACTTGAGGGGGACTTGTCCATTAACACTAGGGTTAGTCCTTCTTAACCATTTAAGGAAGAATTAGAACCCTAATGCAAGGCCCAAGTTACAAGTGTGAAGTCTTGATGGTTGTTAGGTGAATTGATTAAGAGATTTAAACACATTAAGGGTTTAACACTTAGGATTAAAGTTATACACTCCATCCTAAGAGAAGGATGCAGGCATAAGCTTAATCACAAAGCCTTAAAGCCTTTAGGGTTTAGTCCCTGATTATGAGATGAGAAGAGAAGACTCAAAAGAGACACAAAGGTAAAACTAAGAGGGGAGACTAATCAAAACCCTAATCATTGTCATGCTTGGTTGTCCCTAAGGTTTGTGAGGTTTTCAAGAGAAATCTTCAATGGAACCACCAGGAAGCAGATGAAAGGATCAAGAGAAGCAAAGCAACTTGCTTCATTAAAGAAGTCAAGTTACTTGAAGAAAGAAAGTGGGAAGAAGAAGAATGAGCAAGCTCAAACTAAAACACAAACAAAAATGCAGCAATGGATGCAAGAGGGATGAAAAGAAAAGTTATGAGAAGTGAAGGCAAATTCACTTCTCAAGCTACTTACCACCTGAAAAGGTTAGGAAAGAAATGCAATGCAATGCAAGATGAGATGAAATGACATGAAGAGAAACAAAACCAGAAGCATGTTGATGATGATAATGATGCTATGAGATGCTACAAACATGAGGCAGTACATGAAAATGATCACACAAGTTCATGAATGCAAATGGTGCAAGTTTGGATCCAAGAACACACATGAAAAGTTATGAAGTGCACATGGCATACAACATGGCAAATACATGATGCAATGATCAAACATGCTTTCAATATGTCTTATGATGTCAAATGAATCAAATGGAGGCATGGAATGTCATGGCAAGTCATGTTATGCAAGAGGATGCAAAAGGGATGCAAATGGAAGCCCAAATTAGGGTTTATGAATCAAACATCAAACAAAAACCCAAAACAGAAGCAAACCCTAAGATAAAAAATGGAAAATGCCACTCAAAGGATCCCTAATCTCATACTAAACCAAGGTCCAAAGGGGAGATCTCAACTCTTAACCAATCTCAAGTTATGGTTTTTACAAGTTATTAGGGTTTTTTAGGGTTCTTAAACAAAAGAAATGCCAAACAAATTGAAGATGAGGAATCAAATCATGGCCATTTAATCCTAGAAACTACATGCTAAACACAAAACAATGCAAGAAGAATCAATGTCCAACCCCTCATGAATAGACAGAAATGATTTTTTGAACTTAGGATCAAAATAATGCACAAAAATGATTTTAATTCAATGGAAAATTTTCAAAATGCATCAAGATCCAAAAAGAAATTTGCTTTGCAGGTTGGACAATGTTTCTAAATGTCTTAGAACATTTCATGAATTTTTTGGTGATTTTTAGATACCTAAAAGTATTTTTAATAAATTAATTTCCATTAATCAATTAAAAATAATCTTTTAAATATTTAAAAATACTTTTTTAATGATAAAAAATAAAAATAAAAATATTTTTGTGTCATAAAAATTAATAAAACTTATGAGAAAAAGTTTCATAATTTTTACTCCTTTTTTACTATTTTAAAATAATTATGCAAATACGATGAAAAGAAAATGAATTAAAATGAATTTAATCTGAAGTATGCACAATGGAGGGTTGAGATTAAGCCTGGCAGTGAATGGGTTGACTGCGCGCGCAGATCAAAGGCCCATATTCAAACTTCTTAAATTCAATTAATTAAACTAATTAAACCTGGTTATGAATTAATGACATGATCTGGACCACACACACGCGCGCGGGAAGCCAGATCCAAGGGTCCATATTTGAATTTTGCCCTAACCCTAATTAAAAGGCTAATTACTTTCAGGCGGCCGGAGAAGACTTCCGGTCGTCTTCTCCGGCCAGCATCCTCCCTGAAAAATGCCAACTCTCACCCTAGCTCACTAAAACCCAATTTTCTTGCCCAGAAATCATCCCCACGCATCATAGAACAAGAATCCACAGCCAAAACAAATTTATTTTACACAACAAAGCTGAATCGAAGCAAAAGGGGTTTAGGTCAAAAAAATTTCAGAGACACCATACATGCTCAAAACTCAATGATTTTCGAAACTAAACACATCATCATGACCAGTGAAACATGGAGAACCAATTAAGAACTTAAAAACAAACTCCTGGGAAAAATGTTCATGAAGCTCACCTGAACTGGAGCTCTGATCTCTGGCACTTTCTGGCTAGCTCTTTGGCTCAAACAGGTCCCAATGATCCCCCTTTGAAGCTTTGGATAGTTGGATGGAGTTTAAACAGCCTCCTGAGTGAGTTTGCAGCAGCTCTGACCAAGGGAGTGTGAAAATCGTATTTGAGTTATGGAGGGTTTCAAGCCAAAGTAGTTGGTGGTTTCTGGTCAGTGAAGCAAGGTGAGTTGATGTGTGGAATTTGTTTGAGTGTTTATGGCTTGTAGAAGCAGATTCGAAAGCTTTTGCTTTATGGAGTGAAAATGGTGAAATGGAGTTGTGGTTTGTTTCAAGCCTGGTTCTTTGTTGGTTTAGGCTCAGTGGAACATGGTGAGATGATTGGTGAAAATGGTTTGGATGTTTGATGGCTGGGCAGAGAATTTCGAAGAGTTTTGCACAATGGTGTGTTTTGGTGTATGTGATGCTTGAGAGTGTTTCAGCCTGGCCTGGTGTTATGTTTAGCTTGCAAATGGAAAGTATAAACAATTCTAATTGGCCAGATGATGTGACATGGCCTGCTGTGATAGGTAAGTCACCTTTTGCAAAATGTCAACTTCTTTGTAAGAGAGGCATGGGCTAAGTTATATCTTGGTACATGAGCATGGGCTGGCGCAGCATGGTATGTGAGTGAAGCTAGGGAGGTTCAGCATCCAATGCATCAAGTTGGTGAAGTGTGATGAGTGTTTTTGCAAGTTGTTACTTTTTGAAACTTTGTGAAAAATGCCTTGTTACACAAACCATAAACATGTGATCTTGGTTCCATTCTGATTTTTAGGACACATAGAATGTTTATGTCATGGTTTGAAGTGAATTAGAAGTTACAAATGGCATTGGTTCATGATTTTGCAAAATTCTCATTTGGGTGCACATCTTGAAAATCAATGATTTTTGCCAACTTTGTCACACCATAACTTTTGATCCAAGAAGAATTTGATCATGTTCTTGTACTTTTTGAAAAGGGAAAGATGTAATCTACAACTTTCATGACCAAAGTTTTTCCATTTGAAGCATTTTTGGATCAAGAATCAAGGCTTGAAAAATGACCTAAAATGAAGCATTCTTGAAAAGTCAACTATGCCCAAAAAGTCAACATTTGCAAAAACTCCAAATTCTTGATTTTTGTGAACTTCAACCTTCTTCCATGATCAAATAAAGATCATATACACTCAAAATGATGAAGATCACCCATTGGTTGGGTCATTGGGGGCCTCAGATGCCCTGATTTTGCACTGACTTGTCCAGAAAGTCAACCCTTGATCAGATGACTTCCCCATGGAATTTCTTCATGAAAATTGACATGCATACTCCTTATACCATATAGAGACCAATGGAAACAAGAATGACCAAAAAATTGGGTGTTATGGCCTCTGAAACCAAAACCCTAATTTTAGGTCAACTGTGCAGTCAAACCTGGCTCTGCATCCATTCAAACCCTAGTTCTTGTGATTCTTTTGAAATCTTGACCTTGAGAGGATGTAATATGATAGATGAACACACATGGATCCCTTTGAAGTGATTGGTGGCCTTTGGATTGGCTCAAGAAGCTCTTGGATTGCTCAGATCACAAACCCTAGGTGCAGATGCCTTAGAAACTATGTAGTGAATCAAAAATGAAACATGAGGTGATATGATTGTGTTTATGCATATGAGAATGATCACAAGCCATGGTGTGAATGGGTGAGGGCAAATTTGGGGTGTTTACAATGAGGACAAAGGTCAACGGAACCATTGCCTGGGTTCGGGAGTCAGTTATGTAGGGGGAAGGTATTAGCACCCCCTACATCCATCGTACTCGATGGGAACTATCTAGGTTGTCACGCGCGAAAGGATGTCTATGCTTAAACGAATTACTTGCTAGAGGGAAAAGAGTTGAAATTATAAGTTAGATTGATCCTAGGTGCTCGGCAAGGATCGAGATCCTTGTGCCTACGTACTCCCGCGTGCAATGGGAAAGTCAGAGCCTCTTAGTTAGTCCTACTAAGGATTGATGGCTGTTGATTTTATTACCTTTCTTCGATGAAAGGGTTTAGGAGTTGAAATGCACTAAAGACTATGGATAGTTTATTCCGTCCAACAAGACGAGCGTCTTGCGTCAAAATAATCGGAGCGAGTAACGAGAGCTTGTTATCCTCCTTTCTACCGCTTAAGGCTCGTGGCGTACGATTTCCTCTCGTATTATTAGAATGTTTTATTTCATAAGACCGCTTGACGTTGGATCAAGGGTTTGGATCTAATCGAAGCATTTTGGTTTTTTTGAGGTTTGGGTGAATGCAAATGGAGGTTTATTTTGTGGTTTATTAGCGAGGCACGAAGCACTCGGCTCGCAAGGTGAGGTGGATCCTAATAAATGAATAACTGAAAAATAAAGTGCGAGTGTGTGAGAGTGCAACCACTTGGCGTTGGATCAAGGGTTCGCAAACGAAACTAAATCGATAAAAACGGGAAATAAAAATGCGTACAAAGTAATGGGAGAGTGATACAAAATAAAATACAGGGGATTGCGAAGTTCCGTTGACCAAGAGAAAGCGTGTGTGCAGTGTTTTTTGAACTGTTCGAAGGTGTTCGGCCTTTTTATTCGGATGCAACTGTTCGAAGGCGTTGGACCTTTTCGGGCGCATCGAAATTTGGTTCGTTCACTTCCTTAGAGCCTATTTAAAGAAACCGTTCTATGAGAAGTCGAAACATTTTATGTATTAAAAGTGATAAATTGAATAAATTAAATAAAGTGCGAATCGATAAATAAATAAAAATAAAGAATTAAATTAATTTGTGAAATCATATTAAATTGGAAAAAATGAAAAAAAAAATAATTAAAATTACATGGGCCTCATATTGACTGAGTATCACCGATTTAACGAAATCGGGCGAAAGGTCGGCCTTTTGTTATATCATTGGCCCGAGAATTAAATCAAAAGAAAATTAAAAGCAAGGAAATCTAATAAATCTCAAAAATTTTAATTATATAAAAAACTAATAAAAAGTTTAGAATCTTAAAAGATAATAACAACAAAAAAAACTATAAAAGAAATAAATTCAATATAAAAATAAAAGGAATGGGAAACTATGTTTAGATCAGGGAGTGTGTTTATGAATAAAACTTTGGGCTGAGCCCAACAGAAAATTGTGAATTATTTTATATAAAAAAAAATTTAAATTAAGGGTTTTATTTTAAAAGAAAAGAAAACACATGTATCATCACCACCAACAACACGGATTAAAGAAAAACGATTTCATCAGAACGAAAAGAAAACTCTTCTTCGTTACCCTCTCGCTGCCGCTAACAAGGGCTTTGCTGCCTCTGTCTCTCTCAGATTCACGCGACTGGTGGTTCAACTCTCGCAGGTTTCACGGCGGCGAAAGTATCTCGCACTCTCTATCTCAGTGCTCTCTGCGTCTCAGTTCTCTCTCTGTCTCAGCTTCTCTCGGCGGAAAATCACGGTGGTGGTGGTGATATTCGTTTAAGATTTATGAGGCTAACGGTTTTGAGGTTTGTTCAAACGCGGTTGATTTGGTTCGGTCTGTGTGAATTTCTGTCTTGGTTCGGCGTTGCTCGCATTTGTTTTCACGGCGGTTTGAGGTTTGGAAAGGTGATGATGTTCAGGGCGATTGAGCGGTGGCTTAAAAGAGGCTGGCTTGTTTGAAGGATTTTTTGTTGTGACGGTGAGGTTAGGTTTTGACAAAATAGTTTTTTAAGGTCTCAGCTTTGACTTTCCTCATTCAAACTCTTTGATTTTCATTTTTTCTATTTTTTTGTGTTTTTTTGGCTTGAAGATTTGGTTGATGTTATGAAAGAAATGAGAAAACTCCTGTGAGTTTGTGTTGTTTCTGAGGGGTTTGAAAAGTTGTGTATGAATAGGTGTTAATTTTGGTAAGTTGTTTTTCTTATTTCGGTGCTTTCGACGGCCTTTCAATGGTTTCAGTTGTATAGTGAGGTTATGGATGAAACAAATGAAAAAAGAAAAAAAAGGTGAATGGAGATAGCAAGGTTAAAATTCGTTCTGATTTTTGTGGATGGAGTTTGTTCTGGTTTTCTTTTCAGCTTTTCCTCCCCCTGTTATTATGAAGAATAGGTTGTTTTTATAGAGTGATGTTGTGAGGGTATAAATGGTTATTTGGGGAAAAAAGTGGATAAGGATTGATTTACAGGATGTGTGAATATTGTTGGGATCGAATGAAACATGACGGGGACGGCCATCAAGTTCATAAAGCAAAGTGACCGACGATGGGGACGGCCATCGGGCTAAAAAGAAAAGGGACCACGACGGGGACGGCCATCGGGTTAAAGAATAAATGAAATAAACAGGTGATGAGGTACGGTCATCAAAGGTGAAGGACGATCACCTAGCAGGGGACGGCTGCTCTGTCGAGGTTAAGATGAGGGACGGTCATCTAAGGTGAAGGACGATCACCTGGCAGGGTACCGCTGCCGAAAATATCGCGACATAGGATGAATGCCGGATAAAATGGTCAACGATGGGGACGGCCATCGGACGAGCATGATGGAGGACGACCATCAAGAGGTGGAGGACGACCACCTAGCAGGGAACGGCTGCTCTCAAGGTTTCTCATGACATAGGACGAATGCCAGATAACCAAAATCCACAATGGGGACGGCCATTGGATAAAATGATGAAGGACGATCATCAAAAGGTGGAGGACGACCACCTAGCAGGGGACGGCTGCTAAATATCAACGATGGGGACGGCCATCGGATGAGCATGATGGAGGACGACCATCAAGAGGTGGAGGACGACCACCTAGCAGGGTACGGCTGCTCTCAGGGTTATCATAACACAGGACGAGTGTTAGATAAAAAGGAAAATTTGCTTTGTTGGCGATCTACTGGGGAGAAGTAAACACGGACGAGTGTTTATATCCAAGAAACAAAAGGTATAAGTGTTTAGATGTTAGTGTATAGATTAAAGATGCGGACGAGCATCCTTAAGACTATGATACGGACGAGTATCAGGTAGAAACAAACTGACACGTGTTCAGAGATGATGATACGGACGGGTATCAACTGGTTAACAAAGAACACGGACGAGTGTTGAATTTGAGGGGATTCTTCTGGGGAATAGTAGACACAGACGAGTATCTATATTCAAGAAGATACAGTGTATGACGCGGTGTATGGATTAAAGATGCGGACGAGCATCCTTAAGATTATGATACGGACGAGTATCATGTAGAAACAAACACTAGACGCAATGTTCTGAGATGATGGTACGGACGAGTACCAACTGGTTAACAAAGAACACGGACTATTGTTGAATCTGTGGGGATATAGATGGTGTATACAAGATACAGACGAGTATCTGTATAAGTATGACATGAGTAGCGAGTATGAGTATTGTACAGATGGATACTTTAACTGCTGGGGAGAGTGACACGGACGAGTGTCAAAAGGAGAAAAGTATAATATAAACAAGTATATGGGTGATGAAAGTGTAAGCGACTGCGCTGGGGATATGACACGGACGGGTGTCAAGAAAGTGTATATACAAGTATATGTGAGTGCAAAGAGGATGTCTTTGGCTTTCTGCTGGTGATTTGACACGGACGGGTGTCAGGAAGTATCTGTAGTACGGGTGATTTTGTTGTAAAGAGTGTTCAGACGACTTTACTGGGGAAAGATGGCACGGACGGGTGCCAAAAGGAGTATATACTGGTGTTTGTGATTTGTGAGGCAACTGCTTTTGCTGGGGACTCTGGGGGATTTTGGGGAAAGTATTCTGATGAATGGTTATTATTCACAAGTGTTTGATTCAAAACATGGCTTATGATTATGCTATGTGTTGGATTTTTGCCGTAATGCTCCGTGTTAGAACGGAATGCTACGCTTTATGGGTGAATATGATGCGAATGCTATGATTGTGCAAAGATACCAAACCGGGACCCGGGTCCCGTTGCTGCGAAGATCTTCGGTCGATCTATTTGAAGTAGACATCCCAGCTGGGGATGAGATCAATGGTAGATCTGACGAGATGCTATCTGCTTGGGGATACGGGTCATTGATAGACCTATCCTTATAAATGAGAGACCCAGCTGGGGTTTGTAGAAGCTTTCTTTACTCTGTTGTGATCTTCATGCACTGCTCTTCTGGATAGAGGCTAGAACGCTGTGGGGAGATGGTTCCCCGACTTTGTACTCGGCTGAGGGCGAGACGGCAACTCGGCTGGGGAGAAAGAGAGATCCTCGACTCAGTCGGGGATGTAGGTGCCTTCTGCGATGCCTGGCAGCTCTGATGGGGAAGTCATGAGGCTACTCAGCTGGGGAGAAGGTACTTCGGATGCCATAATTGAGTGTAGATTTGCCAGCTCGCTGGGATGAGGTTTCATGCCCCAAGCTGCATTCTGGATACCCGCAACCCTGAAAAGAGATAGAGAAACACACAAGATAATCCCGAGGTACCCCTTACTGGATTCCGTCATAGGAGTTCAAATGTTTCTGAGAGTAAGTACATTTCCTGTAAGCATGTTTTTATTTTCTTAGAGAGAAACATCTGTACTCGTGCAATCAGTTTTTAGAGACATCAGACATTCTTTGCAAAATAAAATATACAAAACGAGACATGACTGAAAAATCTGATTTTATTAATTTGTGTGCCCTGAATTGGCAAGATACAGTCAAAGAAACAAATCTCCTGAAATGAGGAGATTGTTACAAATTGAGAAACAAAATGCTGGCAGTGTTGATGACGCTTTGAGGAGCTTCCTCTCCTGCTATGACTTGTTATGACAATGACGTTCTTCTCGTCTTGCTTACTGAAGAAGGCTGATTCTGATCGAAGCTTAATCCTTTAGAAGCTTACCAAGTTGTGAACGATACAGACGAATTCAGAATGCAGTTGTTCGCTTATTCCCTTATTTTGCATGGATCGCCCTTTCGGGTTTTCAATCCATCGGGATACCCATTTTTGCCTGAGCTGTCCAATGCGGCTTTTCAACTCAGCGGGTGTACATTTTTTTACTTATTTTCCCTTATTTTTGCCCGAGTCTTTTATTCTGTTTTTGACTCGCCGGGATGCCCTATTTTTGCCTGGACTTACATTCTGTTTTTATGTCCAGCGGGTCATTTTATGCGAAGTATTTTTTAACTGCATCTGAATTCACAGGGGATGGGAAATCTTCACCATCCATGGTGCTGAGCATCAGTGCTCCACCAGAGAAAACTTTCTTTACCACAAATGGTCCTTCATAGTTAGGTGTCCACTTGCCCCTGTGGTCTGTATGAGGGGGGAGGATTCTTTTCAGCACAAGATCTCCCACTTGGTACTCTCGGTGCCTGACTTTCTGATCGAAGGCTCTCTTCATTCTCTTCTGATATAACTGCCCATGACAGATTGCAGCTAATCTCTTCTCTTCGATCAAACTCAGCTGCTCGTATCGGGACCTAACCCATTCTGCTTCACTCAGTTTGACATCCATCAACACTCGCAAGGAGGGTAATTCAACTTCAACTAGTAGGACTGCTTCCATTCCATACACAAGCTAATACGGTGTTGCCCCAGTGGACGTCCTGATTGACGTGCGGTACCCATGCAAGGCAAACGGTAGCATTTCATGCCAGTCTTTGTAGGTGACTACCATCTTTTGCACAATCTTCTTGATATTCTTGTTAGCTGCCTCAACAGCGCCATTCATTTTTGGCCTGTAAGGAGAAGAATTGTGATGTTGGATCTTGAAGTCCCGGCACAGTTCTGCCATCATTTTATTGTTTAGATTGGAACCATTATCAGTAATGATTCGCTCGGGAACTCCATATCGACAGATGATATCTCTTTTCAGAAATCTGGCTACCACTTGCCTTGTGACATTTGCATATGAGGCTGCTTCAACCCACTTGGTGAAATAATCGATGGCGACCAGGATGAATCTGTGGCCATTTGAAGCAGTTGGCTCAATCTTACCAATCATGTCAATGCCCCACATAGCGAAGGGCCAAGGTGAAGACATCACATTCAGAGGGTTCGGAGGCACGTGCACTTTATCCGCATAGATCTGGCATTTGTGGCATTTCCTGGCGTAGGCACAACAGTCTGCATCCATTGTGATCCAATAATAGCCTGATCTTAACAACTTCTTAGCCATTGCATGTCCTCCAGCATGGGTACCAAAGGAGCCTTCGTGCACTTCATGCATCAATAAATCTGCTTCTGTCTTGTCAACACATCTGAGGAGTACCATATCAAAGTTCCTCTTGTATAAAGACCCATCAGTGTTCAGAAAGAAACTACCAGCAAGCCTTCTCAAAGTCTTCTTATCATTGGAAGATGCCCCAGGTGGGTATGTTTGATCCTCCAAGAAGCACTTAATGTCATGGAACCAAGGCTTATCATCTTTGACAACATCTGCTGCAAATACATATGCTGGCCTGTCGAGTCTGGACACTGAAATCTGAGGTACAAAGTTAGCAGCTTGAACTTTGATCATGGACGAAATGGTAGCAAGAGCATCTGCAAACTGATTCTCGTCCCGAGGGATATACTCAAGCTTGACTATTGTGAAGAAAGTCAATAACCTCCTTGTATAATCCCTGTAAGGTATCAGATGATCCTGGTGGGTGTACCATTTTCCGTTGGTTTGATTGATTACCAAAGCCGAATCTCCGAATACGGTCAATGTCTTGATCCTGAGGTCAATGGCTTCCTCAAGACCCATAATGCAAGCTTCGTATTCAGCTTCGTTGTTAGTGCAGTTGAAAGTGAGTTTTGCCGAGAAAGGCATGTGAACTCCTTTAGGTGTAATGAGTACTGCACCAACACCACGGCCATTCATGTTAACAGCCCCATCAAACATCATAGTCCATTCTTCTTCCGGGTCAGGCCCTTCAGTGTGAACAGGCTCTTCATGATCTTTTGCTTTTATGAACATGATGTCTTCATCAGGGAAGTCAAACCTCATAGGCTGGTAATCATCAATAGGTTGCTCGGCAAGATATTCAGACAATACACTGCCTTTGATGGCTTTCTGAGATGTGTATTGGATGTCATATTCTGTAAGAATCATTTGCCATCTTGCAACCCGTCCGGTGAGCGCTGGCTTCTCAAATATGTACTTGACTGGGTCCATCTTTGAGATCAGTAAGGTAGTGTGGGTCAGCATATACTGCCTTAGTCGGCGAGCAGCCCACGCTAAAGCACAACAAGTTTTCTCGAGCAGTGAATAACGTTGTTCACAGTCGGTAAACTTTTTGCTTAGGTAGTATATTGCGTACTCTTTTCGACCAGACTCGTCATGCTGGCCCAGCACACACCCCATCGACTCTTCTAATACTGTCAAGTACATGATTAGAGGTCTTCCTTCAACTGGAGGCATAAGGATTGGAGGCTCTTGTAAGTATTCCTTGATCTTGTCAAAAGCCCTTTGGCAGTCTTCATTCCACCTGACCGTCTGTTCTTTTCTTAACAGCTTGAACAAGGGTTCACAGGTTGCTGTAAGGTGAGATATGAACCTTGAGATGTAGTTCAATCGACCTAAGAACCCTCGAACTTCCTTTTCAGTTTTAGGTGCAGGCATCTCTTGGATGGCTTTGACTTTATCAGGGTCAACTTCAATCCCTTTCTCACTTACAATAAATCCCAGCAGCTTACCAGATCGCACCCCGAATGTGCATTTGTTGGGGTTCAGCTTCAGTTGATACTTCCTCAGACGCTTGAACAATTTGAGCAGATTTACCAGATGGTCTTCTTCAGTAAGGGACTTGGCAATCATATCATCCACATAACACTCGATTTCTTTATGAATCATATCATGGAATAATGTTACCATAGCCCGTTGATATGTCGCACCGGCATTCTTGAGCCCAAATGGCATTACTTTGTAGCAGAACGTGCCCCAGGGTGTGATGAATGTTGTCTTCTCCATGTCTTCAGGTGACATTTTAATCTGATTGTATCCTGAAAATCCATCCATGAAAGAGAATACCGAGAACTGAGCCGTATTATCAACCAATACATCGATGTGAGGTAAAGGGAAATCATCTTTCGGGCTGGCTCTGTTCAGATCCCGATAGTCAACACACATCCTTACTTTGCCGTCCTTCTTAGGCACAGGTACTATATTAGCAACCCATGGTGGGTAGCTGGTTACGGCAAGGAACCCGGCGTCCCATTGCTTTTGTACCTCCTCCTTGATTTTCATTGCCATATCCGGACGAGTACGGCGTAGCTTCTGTTTAACCGGCGGGCACTCTTCCCTCAAAGGCAGCTTGTGCACAACAATGTCGGTGTCCAACCCTGGCATATCTTGATAAGACCAAGCGAACACGTCCACATACTCTCGAAGCAGGTCAATCAGTTGTCTTTTCACTGAGTCTTGCAGGCAGGCCCCGATTCTAACTTCTTTCACGTCTTCATCCGTACCAAGATTGATCACTTCAACCTCCTCCTGGTGAGGAGTAATAACCTTTTCCTCTTGTCTTAACAACCTGGCTAGCTCTTCAGGAAGCTCATATTCTTCATCAACCCCTTCATCAGCTTGATTGATTGGATTGTCAAAGTCATACGAAGTCATAGCCGTGCTGTTGTCGGTGCTGTCTGGAAGGCACTCTCTGCAAGGGTTAAGTTTGTCCATTTTAGTCTTGTTTAGAAAAGTGAAATAAAGTTGTCATTTTGAAAACACTGCCATTTATTTTTTGTACAAAAAGAAAAAATAGAAAAACAGTGAACGGAAAGAAAAAGACTCATTTGCAAAAAGATGTCTGATATTTCATTAATTGATCTTGTTTGCACAAAAAAGTACAGATGGCCCGATTACAAAATGAGTCTTGTCATCTTGGGCAAGATGCAAGACTTTGATGCATGCTTATAAAAATACAGGAAATAATAATTACTCTGCATGAGTAACCCTTATAATTTCCTGGGAAGACCAGTTCGAGATACTGCTCCCCGGGATCTTTGGACGAATCCAGCTTTCCAGGTTGCGTTCTTCTTCCAGCTCGTCTTCCAGACAGTTGATAGCATCAGGGGTAAGCATCCCCCCACTCACGAAATTGGGCTCTTTCGCAGCCGCTGCTTGATCCTGTTGAGTTGGTCTGTAACCCAACCCAAATCTGTCTTCTTTCTTTTCCACCGATAGCAGTTTGCCCCAGCCTTGGGCGGTTCCTTCCTCAACAACCTTCCGGGCTTGTTGGTATGATGACATTGAAGTACCAAGTACAGCAGATGTCTCATTGACATTCAAGGCTTCAAACCCCTGGCTCATTGTCTCATGGATCTCCCCGTCCATCTCAATGTACTTATAAGTAGCCAGGTGGCTGACAAAAATGTCCTCCTCTCCACAGATTGTAACGATTTGACCCTCCCACTCGTATTTTAATTTCTGGTGAAGGGTAGAGGTCACGGCGCCAGCGGCGTGAATCCATGGCCTACCCAATAGACAGCTGTAGGCAGGCTGTATATCCATCACGTAGAAAATAGTTTTGAAGGTCTGCGGGCCAATCGTTACGGGCAGCTCAATCTCTCCCAGAACCGATCTCTTTGAGCCATCAAAAGCTCTTACCACCAGGTTGCTGGGTCTCAATGCCAATCCGTCATATTCTAGCTTCACCAGAGCCTTCTTAGGTAGGACATTAAGGGATGACCCCGTGTCTACCAGCACATGGGAAAGGACAACACCTTTGCATTCCATGGTTATGTGCAAGGCTTTGTTATGGTTGCGGCCCTCCGCTGTCAAATCAGTATTGGTGAACCCTAGTCCGTGACTAGCATTAACATTTCCAACTACTGCTTCCAGCTGATTGACAGTGATCTCTTCAGGCACGTAAGCTGCGTGCAGGACTTTGAGTAGTGCATTCCGATGGGCTTCGGAGCACATAAGCAATGATAGGATTGAGATCTTGGAGGGCGTTTGGTGGAGCTGATCCACTACTTTATAATCACTCTTTTTGATGATTCGCATGAACTCATCAACTTCTTGATCGAAGGGTGTCTTCAAATCTTCTTTAACAGCTTGATCTTCCTGCACTGGGCTCTTCCCTTTTGCCTTGGCAGCAGCTTCTGCTTCGGCAGTGGGTTTCTGAATTTGTGGAGCGAAAAGACGTCCGCTTCGGGTGAAGCCTCCGCCTCTTCCCACATTGTCTACTTGTGGTGCAGGGGTTGATGATTCAAAAGTGATTCTTTGTCCTTCACAGTACAAGTCAGAGCCGTAATGCCAGGGGATGGCACTGCTGCTTTCATAAGGTACGGGTCCAGGCACCGTGATAGTGACTGGACTGACTGCAGCTGCTGAAGGAGCTGTGATAGTCTGTGGATCATAATAAATTGTTACTGGTGCTCTGATGGGAGCAGCACCTTCTGAATTGTAGACGGAGTTGTTTTCAGGATCGTAAAAGATTGTGACAGTTGAAACGTCTTCATGATTTGTTGCTGGTGCTGTAGTAGACAATGGTGGAAGAATGGATGTTGTTGTTGTAGGAGTTTCAAAATGGAGTGGTGCTGGAGTTGTAGAAGGAACATTTGTTGACATCTGGTCAGTTGAAATGACAGATGAAGTACTTGTTGATGAAAGTGAAGAATTGTCAGGAACAATGGATGCTGCAGTTGTAGGAGGTTCTGAAACCGTTGCTGATGAGATTGCTGGATTTGTTGGAAATGATGTGGTGATCTGAAGCTGGCCACTCTGAATAAGGCCATCTATGCCATTCCTCAAATTATCGCACCCATTTACTGAGACATTGCAGTAAGCACAACCCAACTCGCACCCCGGGAACATTTGACATTCCAAGAGCTGAGCTTTGATTTCCACCAACGGTGTCCTGATCTGGCCCACACTGGTTATTAAATAAGACGGCTTGTCTTCTTCAATAGCGTTAATCCTGGGACCACCGTGGTTTGGCATCGGGTTCTTATTAACATTGGGTGGTGGTGCGAAATTCAGAGCTTTCGAGTCTACCAGGTCTTGTACCTTCATATGCAGAGCTCTGCACTTTTCTGTACTGTGGCCAGGTGCGTTTGAATGGAAGGCACACCTAGCGTTGGAGTCATAGTTCCTGGGTAGACTGTTGGGATCTAGAGGTGCCAGCGTCCTTAGCTCAACTAGGTTGAGTTTCAGGAGTTGTGGCAGCAGGGTAGCATATGGCATAGGGATTGGATCGATCACCCTATTAGCTTGAGATGGCCTCTGCTGAAATGGCCTTTGTTGACTGTTGTTGTTGGTGTTGCTGTTGTTGTAATTTCTTGGAGGATACTGATTTTGTTGGTGGTACTGAGGTTGTTGCTGATAGTTTTGCTGCGGAGGTTGATAGACTGGTAGAGGATGAGCTGGAGCAGGAATGGTGACTGCTGCTATTGACCTTTGAACATATTGGGGCCTGCCCCTGTTGGTGTGGATGGCGTTGGTCTCGCCAGTTCTTCTCGGGCCTGCAAAAGGCTTTCTTGTACTACTGGACGAGCTGGCACCATTGTCGGAAATCTTGCCCATTTTTAACAGGCTCTCGATTCTTTCCCCAGCTATGACAACATCCGCGAAGCTAGTGGAAGAGAAAGCAGCCAGCCTGTCAATATACGTTCCCTGAAGGGTGTTCATAAACATGTCTGCCATTTCCCTCTCAGACATAGGGGGCTGAACAGCAGCAGCCAATTGCCTCCATCTCTGGGCATATTCTCGGAAACTCTCCCTTGAAGACTGTGACATTCCCATTAGGAGGGTCCTGTTGGGTGCCATGTCTAAGTTGTACTGATACTGTCTGATGAAGGCTTCTGCCAAATCCTTCCAGCATCTAATAGTTGCTCTTGTTAGGTGAGAGTACCATTCTCTTGAGGCTCCAGTCAAGCTGTCTTCGAAATAGAACATCCAGAGCTTCTCATCCATAGTATAGGCCTTCAGCCTTCCCAGAAATGACTGTAGATGAGTCCGGGGGCATGAAGTCCCGTTGTATTTTTCAAAACATGGAGGCTTAAACTTATGGGGGATCCTGACCCCGTCTACCAAGCCCATGTCCATGACGTCGAAGCCCAAAGAGTTTTGAGACTCTAAGGATCTCAATTTCTCAGCTATCTCATCCAACCTTCTATCATAAGCTTCTTCCCCAGCACCCATTACCGTGAATTGGTCCTCTTGGGGGTCTTCTTGAAGTACCCTGGCTGCAGTGGCAGTCCCTTGAACATTTGCAGGAATATTGACCTCTGGATGGAGATGTGGGCCAAATACAGGGGGGTTAACATGAGGTTGTACCCTTTCGTTGTTGCTGGTGCCGGCAGTCCCTATATGTGGATCCTCTTGATTTTGTCTTTCCACCATGGCCCTCAATCTTTCCTGGCTTTGAGCCATGTTGTTCATAACTTCCATGAACTGAGTCATCTGCGTTCTCATTTCCAATCTTTCGTTTGCCATTTGATTTCTAACCTCTGCAAGGTCCTGCTGTACCTGATCCATTTGAATTCCCGGAAGGTTGTTTCGGGTTGGATAACGGTGCGGACGGTTGAGGGGAAATACCCGGCGCCTAGCAATAGTTCCTGAACGTCACAACAGAGTTAGTAGCAATAAACAAAAACCTACAAAATAAACAAAAGGGTTAGCATGTAATGCAGTTATGCTTATTTGTTCTCAAGGTATCCGGCTTGGCATTCAGTTTTGACCCTTCCAGACCCTTGAAGAAGCTGTTGATGCTGCTTTCGAAGTGGACTCGGATGGAAAAAACTAACACATACATTACAAAAACAAAATGGTACATAGTTTGTTTACAAGTACAAGCCCTATGAGGGGTCAAAATACATCACAAGAAAAGAAAATAAAAGTACATGGAATGAAAGCAACAACAAACAAATGGTCAAACATCAAGACCAAACTCATCCTCATGAACTTCCTTGAGAAGTGCTTCGGTCACAGGATCAGCCGGACGCTCCATGAGATTCCTGATGAGGAGATTCCGGGTTGTAACAGCTGTAGTGAGCTTCTTGTGCTGAGTTTGGTCCTTTGACCTCTTCACCCCTGCTTTGATCTTCAATTCTGATATCTCGCTCTGGGCTGCTGCCAGGGCTTCTTGTTGTTCTTTTGCACTAGCTTCAAGTTGCTCCATCTTGTCTTGAACTCTCTTGTCTTCCAGGGTACGAGCCTCGGTGATCCTGACCCACCGGGCTTGACTCTCCTTCAAATACAAGTCTGTCCTTGCTCTCTGGAACTGGGCTTCTTTGCAAGCATTCTTCAGAATTTGTTCTCCAGCCTTAGACTTTTTGATATAATCCCCATACTTCTCAATCTTAGTCAGATGCTCTACTCTCATCTTCTCCAACCTCTCAATCTCCCTCATACCCTCACTCCTCTCCCGGAGGGTTTTCTGCAAATCCTGGGTTAGCTTCTCATTCCTTTCTCTCAAGCTCTCAAACTCTTCCAAACTGATAGTGGCAGGGGGTGGTGCTGAAGATGACTCAGGCATGTCTTCTATGGTAAAGGGCATCCCAGAGAATTGGGCCCTGGCACGGGACCACTCATAATATTGTGCTGATGCCACATTATTGCACTTCCCCAGAATGGTCACTCCCTTGGTTTGAACATTATCCCAGGCCCAGGCAGCCTGCCTAACAGTAGCCAGATTAGTCTTGTTCTCACAATA
This sequence comes from Lathyrus aphaca, assembly GCA_963966055.1. Classification (NCBI taxonomy): domain Eukaryota; kingdom Viridiplantae; phylum Streptophyta; class Magnoliopsida; order Fabales; family Fabaceae; genus Lathyrus; species Lathyrus aphaca. The sequence goes on from OZ014523.1 coordinate 283,612,014, forward strand.
AAGAGTCTCCACCAAGTCCTGTGCCTTAGGAGTGTGGACCAGTGCATAGCCCAGTTGCCTTCTGAACAACAGAGGGTTGTAATTGATACTTCCCTTAACTCCTATTAGGGGCACATGGGGAAAATGCCCACAGCTGGTGATGACATCCCTGCCCTTGGTGCTCTGAGTGCACCATCTGATGTCAGCTGAAGTTAGAATAGTGAGTCTCTTAGCCCAGTTGCTTTGCTGATGAGGATTTAGAAATGCATCTGTCCTGGGTAGATGCTTGAGAAGCCAAGTGTGGAACAATGGAGCACAACACCTCACTAATCTCCCCCTCTGCTTCTCATTCCTCTGATGCACTGAATAGTAAAGATCCCCTAATAAAGTTGGCACTGGGTTCCTCAGGATGAACAGATGGATTGCATTCTTGCTAATGAGTCGAGGCTCATCTGCAAACAATACAATTCCATATATGCTCAAGGCCAGTAAAGCACAAACAGCTTTCCACTCTCCTAGAGAAGCTTTCAGGGTAGCTTGAGAGATCAAGAAATCCAGATGAAAGCCAGGGATCCCAGCTTTAGAAGTCATATGCTGCTCAATCAAAACAAGTTCCAGATGCAAAGCTTTTGCTACTTCTCCATTGCTAGGAAAGACCATCTCAGGGTTGAAAGGGATTCCACCCCTGATAGGCAAACCAACCAATGATGAGTATTCTTCTAATAGAGGGCCCAACTGAAAGTCTTGGAAAGTGAAACATCTCAGTGGGGGATCATAAAACTGAATGCAGGTGTGGATCAGGCTTCTCTGTGATGGGTCCAGATCCATAACCATATCAAGTATATCCCCATAACTTTCCCTGAACAATGGTATGTGATCTGGAGTGATCAGGGTTTGAATCCTCCTGATGTCTGATAGCTCTGGCTGGAAAAAGTGATAGGTGATGTTGCTCTTTTTAGGAGCCATGATGCTGAGACTGAGTACAGACAGGTGCTGATGATAATACTGAAGAAGTGGGCCACTGACTGGCTGGTGCAGGTGATAACTGAAGCAGATAGCTGATGAAGACAAGTCAATACTGAAGATGGGGTCAAAACCAAAACCAAATGAAGATGGATACCCTGAAACACAAATAAGCAAATGTCAATATGATGCAATGATTATGTATGAAAATGATATGCAAGGGTCTGTGACTGAGCTGGATCTGATCAAATGCCCTGATATAGGTCCAAGTGTGTTCAAGAATTCCAGATGGAGGTCTATAAATCCAGTAACCAAGGTGGGGGGCTCAAATAAAGAGCCACATGTCCAAGGTTTTAGAATCACAAGAACTGTTCCAACATGGAGTACTCTTAAACAATCAAAGTAACAGGGTATTCTGAGGTCAGGGTACCTGCAAACCTGTAAACAGCCCAACCCCCTCACAGGTGGTGTTCTAAAACAAGGATCCTCAGACTTGGATCAGTTATGAGAAGTGTAAACACTTCTAACCCGGAGGTACAGTGTTTACAATAACCATAACAATTCCTCCTCTAATTCACCTCAGTTTCTGAAGGTCAATACTAAAAGGTCATCCAGACTTAGCAGGCTTCCCAGATAGCCCTAGCATTGCAGGAAATCTGCAACACAGAGTTCTCAAGAAGAAACCCATATCTGAACCGTGTTTCATATTCCCGCACCAGACCGAAATGGAATGGGAAAGAATATGATTCACTCTAGCCTAGGTGTCACTCAGGTCCCAGGTATAGGACCTTGACTCTCAATAGAACCCCACCCACCAAGACAAAAACCAGATCCAGCCAGCAGCATGACAATATGATATATGAAAAGTAGTAAAGAAAGCAGTAAACAGCTGTACATAAAGCAATAGATAAAACAACTATACAAACACAAATAAGCACATAACACCCCAATAAACACAAATCAATCAAGCGCTAGGAGGAACCCACAAAAAGAACCAGAAGCCCTGGTTGCAATGTAAGTCTCCCCAGCAGAGTCGCCAAGCTGTCGCTCCCAAAGATTTGCATCCTGGTACAAGCGCGAACGGTCGGCGAAAAGAACAATGAGAACACACAGCCGTGAACTCACTGGAGATGAATAGAGTCGCCAGCTAGGCATTTTTATCCCGGAGGAAAGGCAATGCTGCATAGACCTAGAAAGACATGGATAAGACGGTTGCGAACCAGAGAGACTGAGAAAGGGGGTTGGTTACAACCTGGGAAGGTATTAGTACCCAGATTGTCCGCCGTACTCGACGGGATCCACGCTTGAAAGATTTGTGTTTTAGAGGGGTAGTGTCAGTGCAATTTGTGTATAAAAGAGCTGGAAGAAAGATGTACAGGTGTCAGTGTATGAGAAGTGAAATGTGATATATACAGTGTCAGTGTAAGAATGAAAGTGAGATGCTCAAGATCACGAGACTTAAAGAGTAAAGATGGAAAGAGGGGAGGATATACAGAGACTTTTGTTCGATAACTGTTAAGTTATGCCTACGTATCCTCTCGTGCAATGAGGAAGTCAGAACACCGTAGTTCGACCCAAAGAGACTGAAAGGTGAATTGACTTGTGAACTGCTTACTTGCCTATGCTCAAGTGTATGACCTGTCTGGCTCAGGTGCTAACTGTCTTGCATTAGACGGAAGAAGCGAGTTCTCGTTTATGAGTGAAGATGATGAGAAAAGAATCCCGAAGGAGACGATTATTGTTTGTTTTTGTGTTTTCAGTCTTTTATTGTTTTTTAGAATTTGTCATAAGTTAATGAGCCTAAGCCTAAACCAATGGATTTAGTAAACTCATCACATCTTCCCTCTGATTAGGGGTAATGAGAATACCTTAAGTGTGAAGTCAGATTCTCAAACTTAATCACCTTTGGTATAGGATTAAGATCATTAACCTATTTGTGATTATTTAGATGTTTTTGGTGTTTTTTTTTAGTGTTGAGTAATGAGGTTAAGCCATAATCAAGGATTAAACAGACTCATTACATCATCCTAATAGAAGGATAATAGATGAGAAAGTTTAAGCTGAGGAAAGCTCCTCAACTTAATCCATGATTAGGGATTAAACTCATGACAAAACAAACCCTTGATTAAGTGGATTTTATTTAATGCTATGATGATGAAGTGATTTTTAGGGTTTGTAAGACAACTTGAGGGGGACTTGTCCATTAACACTAGGGTTAGTCCTTCTTAACCATTTAAGGAAGAATTAGAACCCTAATGCAAGGCCCAAGTTACAAGTGTGAAGTCTTGATGGTTGTTAGGTGAATTGATTAAGAGATTTAAACACATTAAGGGTTTAACACTTAGGATTAAAGTTATACACTCCATCCTAAGAGAAGGATGCAGGCATAAGCTTAATCACAAAGCCTTAAAGCCTTTAGGGTTTAGTCCCTGATTATGAGATGAGAAGAGAAGACTCAAAAGAGACACAAAGGTAAAACTAAGAGGGGAGACTAATCAAAACCCTAATCATTGTCATGCTTGGTTGTCCCTAAGGTTTGTGAGGTTTTCAAGAGAAATCTTCAATGGAACCACCAGGAAGCAGATGAAAGGATCAAGAGAAGCAAAGCAACTTGCTTCATTAAAGAAGTCAAGTTACTTGAAGAAAGAAAGTGGGAAGAAGAAGAATGAGCAAGCTCAAACTCAAACACAAACAAAAATGCAGCAATGGATGCAAGAGGGATGAAAAGAAAAGTTATGAGAAGTGAAGGCAAATTCACTTCTCAAGCTACTTACCACCTGAAAAGGTTAGGAAAGAAATGCAATGCAATGCAAGATGAGATGAAATGACATGAAGAGAAACAAAACCAGAAGCATGTTGATGATGATAATGATGCTATGAGATGCTACAAACATGAGGCAGTACATGAAAATGATCACACAAGTTCATGAATGCAAATGGTGCAAGTTTGGATCCAAGAACACACATGAAAAGTTATGAAGTGCACATGGCATACAACATGGCAAATACATGATGCAATGATCAAACATGCTTTCAATATGTCTTATGATGTCAAATGAATCAAATGGAGGCATGGAATGTCATGGCAAGTCATGTTATGCAAGAGGATGCAAAAGGGATGCAAATGGAAGCCCAAATTAGGGTTTATGAATCAAACATCAAACAAAAACCCAAAACAGAAGCAAACCCTAAGATAAAAAATGGAAAATGCCACTCAAAGGATCCCTAATCTCATACTAAACCAAGGTCCAAAGGGGAGATCTCAACTCTTAACCAATCTCAAGTTATGGTTTTTACAAGTTATTAGGGTTTTTTAGGGTTCTTAAACAAAAGAAATGCCAAACAAATTGAAGATGAGGAATCAAATCATGGCCATTTAATCCTAGAAACTACATGCTAAACACAAAACAATGCAAGAAGAATCAATGTCCAACCCCTCATGAATAGGCATAAATGATTTTTTGAACTTAGGATCAAAATAATGCACAAAAATGATTTTAATTCAATGGAAAATTCTCAAAATGCATCAAGATCCAAAAAGAAATTTGCTTTGCAGGTTGGAAAATGTTTCTAAATGTCTTAGAACATTTCATGAATTTTTTGGTGATTTTTAGATACCTAAAAGTATTTTTAATAAATTAATTTCCATTAATCAATTAAAAATAATCTTTTAAATATTTAAAAATACTTTTTTAATGATAAAAAATAAAAATAAAAATATTTTTGTGTCATAAAAATTAATAAAACTTATGAGAAAAAGTTTCATAATTTTTACTCCTTTTTTACTATTTTAAAATAATTATGCAAATACGATGAAAAGAAAATGAATTAAAATGAATTTAATCTGAAGTATGCACAATGGAGGGTTGAGATTAAGCCTGGCAGTGAATGGGTTGACTGCGCGCGCAGATCAAAGGCCCATATTCAAACTTCTTAAATTCAATTAATTAAACTAATTAAACCTGGTTATGAATTAATGACATGATCTGGACCACACACACGCGCGCGGGAAGCCAGATCCAAGGGTCCATATTTGAATTTTGCCCTAACCCTAATTAAAAGGCTAATTACTTTCAGGCGGCCGGAGAAGACTTCCGGTCGTCTTCTCCGGCCAGCATCCTCCCTGAAAAATGCCAACTCTCACCCTAGCTCACTAAAACCCAATTTTCTTGCCCAGAAATCATCCCCACGCATCATAGAACAAGAATCCACAGCCAAAAAAAATTTATTTTACACAACAAAGCTGAATCGAAGCAAAAGGGGTTTAGGTCAAAAAAATTTCAGAGACACCATACATGCTCAAAACTCAATGATTTTCGAAACTAAACACATCATCATGACCAGTGAAACATGGAGAACCAATTAAGAACTTAAAAACAAACTCCTGGGAAAAATGTTCATGAAGCTTACCTGAACTGGAGCTCTGATCTCTGGCACTTTCTGGCTAGCTCTTTGGCTCAAACAGGTCCCAATGATCCCCCTTTGAAGCTTTGGATAGTTGGATGGAGTTTAAACAGCCTCCTGAGTGAGTTTGCAGCAGCTCTGACCAAGGGAGTGTGAAAATCGTATTTGAGTTATGGAGGGTTTCAAGCCAAAGTAGTGGGTGGTTTCTGGTCAGTGAAGCAAGGTGAGTTGATGTGTGGAATTTGTTTGAGTGTTTATGGCTTGTAGAAGCAGATTCGAAAGCTTTTTCTTTATGGAGTGAAAATGGTGAAATGGAGTTGTGGTTTGTTTCAAGCCTGGTTCTTTGTTGGTTTAGGCTCAGTGGAACATGGTGAGATGATTGGTGAAAATGGTTTGGATGTTTGATGGCTGGGCAGAGAATTTCGAAGAGTTTTGCACAATGGTGTGTTTTGGTGTATGTGATGCTTGAGAGTGTTTCAGCCTGGCCTGGTGTTATGTTTAGCTTGCAAATGGAAAGTATAAACAATTCTAATTGGCCAGATGATGTGACATGGCCTGCTGTGATAGGTAAGTCACCTTTTGCAAAATGTCAACTTCTTTGTAAGAGAGGCATGGGCTAAGTTATATCTTGGTACATGAGCATGGGCTGGCGCAGCATGGTATGTGAGTGAAGCTAGGGAGGTTCAGCATCCAATGCATCAAGTTGGTGAAGTGTGATGAGTGTTTTTGCAAGTTGTTACTTTTTGAAACTTTGTGAAAAATGCCTTGTTACACAAACCATAAACATGTGATCTTGGTTCCATTCTGATTTTTAGGACACATAGAATGTTTATGTCATGGTTTGAAGTGAATTAGAAGTTACAAATGGCATTGGTTCATGATTTTGCAAAATTCTCATTTGGGTGCACATCTTGAAAATCAATGATTTTTGCCAACTTTGTCACACCATAACTTTTGATCCAAGAAGAATTTGATCATGTTCTTGTACTTTTTGAAAAGGGAAAGATGTAATCTACAACTTTCATGACCAAAGTTTTTCCATTTGAAGCATTTTTGGATCAAAAATCAAGGCTTGAAAAATGACCTAAAATGAAGCATTCTTGAAAAGTCAACTATGCCCAAAAAGTCAACATTTGCAAAAACTCCAAATTCTTGATTTTTGTGAACTTCAACCTTCTTCCATGATCAAATAAAGATCATATACACTCAAAATGATGAAGATCACCCATTGGTTGGGTCATTGGGGGCCTCAGATGCCCTGATTTTGCACTGACTTGTCCAGAAAGTCAACCCTTGATCAGATGACTTCCCCATGGAATTTCTTCATGAAAATTGACATGCATACTCCTTATACCATATAGAGACCAATGGAAACAAGAATGACCAAAAAATTGGGTGTTATGGCCTCTGAAACCAAAACCCTAATTTTAGGTCAACTGTGCAGTCAAACCTGGCTCTGCATCCATTCAAACCCTAGTTCTTGTGATTCTTTTGAAATCTTGACCTTGAGAGGATGTAATATGATAGATGAACACACATGGATCCCTTTGAAGTGATTGGTGGCCTTTGGAGTGGCTCAAGAAGCTCTTGGATTGCTCAGATCACAAACCCTAGGTGCAGATGCCTTAGAAACTATGTAGTGAATCAAAAATGAAACATGAGGTGATATGATTGTGTTTATGCATATGAGAATGATCACAAGCCATGGTGTGAATGGGTGAGGGCAAATTTGGGGTGTTTACAATGAGGACAAAGGTCAACGGAACCATTGCCTGGGTTCGGGAGTCAGTTATGCAGGGGGAAGGTATTAGCACCCCCTACATCCATCGTACTCGATGGGAACTATCTAGGTTGTCACGCGCGAAAGGATGTCTATGCTTAAACGAATTACTTGCTAGAGGGAAAAGAGTTGAAATTATAAGTTAGATTGATCCTAGGTGCTCGGCAAGGATCGAGATCCTTGTGCCTACGTACTCCCGCGTGCAATGGGAAAGTCAGAGCCTCTTAGTTAGTCCTACTAAGGATTGATGGCTGTTGATTTTATTACCTTTCTTCGATGAAAGGGTTTAGGAGTTGAAATGCACTAAAGACTATGGATAGTTTATTCCGTCCAACAAGACGAGCGTCTTGCGTCAAAATAATCGGAGCGAGTAACGAGAGCTTGTTATCCTCCTTTCTACCGCTTAAGGCTCGTGGCGTACGATTTCCTCTCGTATTATTAGAATGTTTTATTTCATAAGACCGCTTGACGTTGGATCAAGGGTTTGGATCTAATCGAAGCATTTTGGTTTTTTTGAGGTTTGGGTGAATGCAAATGGAGGTTTATTTTGTGGTTTATTAGCGAGGCACGAAGCACTCGACTCGCAAGGTGAGGTGGATCCTAATAAACGAATAACTGAAAAATAAAGTGCGAGTGTGTGAGAGTGCAACCACTTGGCGTTGGATCAAGGGTTCGCAAACGAAACTAAATCGATAAAAACGGGAAATAAAAATGCGTACAAAGTAATGGGAGAGTGATACAAAATAAAATACAGGGGATTGCGAAGTTCAGTTGACCAAGAGAAAGCGTGTGTGCAGTGTTTTTTGAACTGTTCGAAGGTGTTCGGCCTTTTTATTCGGATGCAACTGTTCGAAGGCGTTGGACCTTTTCGGGCGCATCGAAATTTGGTTCGTTCACTTCCTTAGAGCCTATTTAAAGAAACCGTTCTATGAGAAGTCGAAACATTTTATGTATTAAAAGTGATAAATTGAATAAATTAAATAAAGTGCGAATCGATAAATAAATAAAAATAAAGAATTAAATTAATTTGTGAAATCATATTAAATTGGAAAAAATGAAAAAAAAAATAATTAAAATTACATGGGCCTCATATTGACTGAGTATCACCGATTTAACGAAATCGGGCGAAAGGTCGGCCTTTTGTTATATCATTGGCCCGAGAATTAAATCAAAAGAAAATTAAAAGCAAGGAAATCTAATAAATCTCAAAAATTTTAATTATATAAAAAACTAATAAAAAGTTTAGAATCTTAAAAGATAATAACAACAAAAAAAACTATAAAAGAAATAAATTCAATATAAAAATAAAAGGAATGGGAAACTATGTTTAGATCAGGGAGTGTGTTTATGAATAAAACTTTGGGCTGAGCCCAACAGAAAATTGTGAATTATTTTATATAAAAAAAAGTTAAATTAAGGGTTTTATTTTAAAAGAAAAGAAAACACATGTATCATCACCACCACCAACACGGATTAAAGAAAAACGATTTCATCAGAACGAAAAGAAAACTCTTCTTCGTTACCCTCTCGCTGCCGCTAACAAGGGCTTTGCTGCCTCTGTCTCTCTCAGATTCACGCGACTGGTGGTTCAACTCTCGCAGGTTTCACGGCGGAGAAAGTATCTCGCACTCTCTATCTCAGTGCTCTCTGCGTCTCAGTTCTCTCTCTGTCTCAGCTTCTCTCGGCGGAAAATCACGGTGGTGGTGGTGATAGTCGTTTAAGATTTATGAGGCTAACGGTTTTGAGGTTTGTTCAAACGCGGTTGATTTGGTTCGGTCTGTGTGAATTTCTGTCTTGGTTCGGCGTTGCTCGCATTTGTTTTCACGGCGGTTTGAGGTTTGGAAAGGTGATGATGTTCAGGGCGATTGAGCGGTGGCTTAAAAGAGGCTGGCTTGTTTGAAGGATTTTTTGTTGTGACGGTGAGGTTAGGTTTTGACAAAATAGTTTTTTAAGGTCTCAGCTTTGACTTTCCTCATTCAAACTCTTTGATTTTCATTTTTTCTATTTTTTTGTGTTTTTTTGGCTTGAAGATTTGGTTGATGTTATGAAAGAAATGAGAAAACTCCTGTGAGTTTGTGTTGTTTCTGAGGGGTTTGAAAAGTTGTGTATGAATAGGTGTTAATTTTGGTAAGTTGTTTTTCTTATTTCGGTGCTTTCGACGGCCTTTCAATGGTTTCAGTTGTATAGTGAGGTTATGGATGAAACAAATGAAAAAAGAAAAAAAAGGTGAATGGAGATAGCAAGGTTAAAATTCGTTCTGATTTTTGTGGATGGAGTTTGTTCTGGTTTTCTTTTCAGCTTTTCCTCCCCCTGTTATTATGAAGAATAGGTTGTTTTTATAGAGTGATGTTGTGAGGGTATAAATGGTTATTTGGGGAAAAAAGTGGATAAGGATTGATTTACAGGATGTGTGAATATTGTTGGGATTTTGCTGCAGGTGGTGAAAACGTGAGTGGAGGAATTTTGGTGATGGCATGTGAGTACCACGTTTCAAATTGTCACAGAGAAATGTGTTGGTGAGGTTGTGTGGAATCATGGCATGTATCTTTTTATAATTTGGTTTATAAACAGACTGGAAAATCAAATTACCTAACAATAATAACAATATACAATAATAATAATAATAATAATAATAATAATACAAGATAGTAATAATAAAAGTAGGAATTATAAAGACTGATATAATAGTAATGATGATAATAATAATGATAATAAAAATAACAAAAAGTATAATATTAGTAATAAGAAATAATAAAAGTGGAATAATACTAATAATAATATTAATGACACACAAGAATAAAAATATTAATAAAAACAAAAAGACCATGATAATTGTAATAACAATGGGAATAATAATAATAACCGCTAACTATTAATAATAAAAAAAGAAATTATAATAATACTAGCAATAAAATAAAATATAATAATAGAAAAATAATAGTAATAGAATAAGAATAGTAAGGATAATAATAAAATAAGAAAATTTTAATTGTGTAGACAAAATAGCAAATAAGCTAACACTAATGGGCTTAAATGGATTCTTTATGAAAAGAGTTAAAAATGAAAATGACAAATGAACAAATGACTTCCATACCACACCGCACACGCAAACACCGATAAACCCAAACTGACTCGATTCTTTTGCACAAAAGAAAATGACATATTTTTTTGAATTTTTCAGATATCAGTCAGAAAAAATAAAGTAGTACATATTTTTTTGGATTTTCGAATATCAGACAAAAAATAAAATGGTATATAATTTTTTTGGATTTTTTTTAATATGGTTAAATAAATAAAATAGCATAGGTAGGACAAATTTGGGGTATGACATTAAGTAGGCTCATTATCCCTAATCAGGGAGGATATAATGAGTTTACAAGCCTTTGATTGAGGCTTAAGCTCATCAACTTATGCAAAATACCAAAAACAATAAAAAACTGAAAACACAAAAACAAACAATAATCGTCTCCTTTGGGATTCTTTTCTCATCACACTTATTCACAAACGAGAACTCGCTTCTTCCGTCTAATGCAAGATAGTTAGCACTCGAGCCAGACGAGTCATACACTTGAGCATAGACAAGCAAGCAGTTCACAGTCAATTTATCTTTCAGTCTCTTTGAGTAGAACTATGATGTTCTGACTTCCTCATTGCACGCGAGGATACGTAGGCATAACTTAACTGCTATCGAACAAAAGTCTATTTGTCTTCCCCCTCTTTCAGCATTCTTTTCCAAACCTCAACTCCTGAGCATTCACCTTTTGCACTGACACTTGTATATTCTTTTCCAGCTTTTGCACACAGATAGCACATACACTACCCATTTAAACACAAACTTTCAAGTGTGGATCCCGTTGAGTACGACGGACAATCTGGGTGCTAATACCTTCCCAGGTTGTAACCAACCCCTTTTCTCAGTTTCTCTGGTTCACAACTGTCTTATCCATCTTTTTCTAGGTTTATGCAGCATTACCTTTCCTTCGGGATAAAAATGCCTAGCTGGCGACTCTATTCACCTTCACCTTCATTTTCTCTCTTTGCCGACCGTTCGCGTCTGTACCCTGTCTGACCCGGTGTCTTTTCGGGGAGCGATAAGGTTATCCAGATTTCTTAACTTATTTGTTTATTTAGGAAAGATTACGAGATCTGCAAAGACCTGTCTTCTTCGACACGACACTCCTCTGCACTAGTACGGTACTCGCCGCAACCAGAGAAACATCATGGATACCGTACAGATTGAGCTTAATGAGTTCCACACCAGGATGACAGAGTTTATGACTATGATGTCAATGCCTTGAAGACGCCTTTGTTAGCCGTGAAGAGTTGTCTAGCCAAGAAGGATATATTTCTAGGCTGCGAAGAGGGTTGTACAGATTGTGAGAATTCCGTTGATGGTTGCGACCGGTTGAAATCGTGTATACAGAGAATGATTGACGAGGGTAGTATTTATTTTGATAGAATCGTAAAGGAGGACGAAGTCTCTACTGTCACTATCTACTACAATCCGATACAGATTCCAGCACCAGCTAAGGTGGCACCTGTGACATTTACTACTCCTGGACCAATTCCGTACCAAAGCGAAAGAGCCGTCCCATGGTGCTATGGGGCCGAAGTTTACTGTAATGGTCAGAAGCAAGATTTGACCTCTTCCAGCTCAACTCTACACCAAGTTGAAAATGTTGGAGTTGGAGGGTTCACAAGGAGCGGGAGACTATTCGCGCCTGAAACACTAAGAAACAGTGTGGTTCCACCAAGGGAAAACATAGAGGCTCAAGTCAAGGCTAGGGGTAAGGAGCCTATGACGAGTGATGCTCCAGTGCCAACTCTGGATCCTGATATCACCTTTGACAAGGAAGAAAAAGAATTTTTGAGGATCATCAAGAAGAGCGATTACAAAATAGTCGATCACTTGCAGGAAACGCCCTCCAAAATTTCAATCTTGTCCTTGTTGATGTGTTTAGACTCACACAGGAAAGCTATGTTAAAGATTTTGAACAATGCCTATGTACCGCAGGACATATCAGTAAATAAACTTGAGACGGTGGTGTCAAGTATGAACGCCAGCCATGGTTTGGGGTTTACGGATATGGACCTGACCACCGAAGGACACAACCATAATCGAGCTCTACACATTTCTATGGAATGTAAAGGATTTGTGATCTCTCACGTACTTGTGGACACAGGATCGTCCCTGAACGTACTTCTGAAGAAAGCACTAATTAAGTTGGACTATGACAGGGTTGTGCTTAGACCGAGCGACTTGGTGGTCTGTGCGTTCGATGGCTAAAAAAGGTTTGTCCTTGGAGAGGTGGAACTACCAATCAAGGTAGGACCATAGGTTTTTAGTACTACCTTTTATGTTATGGATATCCAACCTGCCTACAGTTGGTTCCTGGGACGAGCCTGGATACATGCGGAAGAGGCCGTGTCTTCAACCCTCCACTAGAAGCTCAAGTTCGTCTGGGAAGGACAGATCGTTATAGTGTGCGGGGAAGAAGATATCTTCATCAATCACTTGGCTTCATTCAAATATGTAGAGATGGGTTGAGAAATTGTCGAGACTCCTTGTCAAGCCTTTGAGCCCATCCGAACCGAGGGTACATCGTCATCATCCTCCTTGTCAGAGGATAGGAAGAAAGGAGTGTCCATAGCATCCTACATGCAAGCCTTGGAGGTTGTGGAATCCGGAATGAATGAGGGTTGGGGAAAAAATTGAAGTCCCAGAGAAGAATAATATGTTCAGGATTGGCTATAATCGTGGCCAGTCGATGCCAGATCAGAGCGTGAGAGGTCGGAAAGGCCCGATTACCTTCACTAGTGTAGGGTGGTTTGATCATGGTAGCATCTGTGTCGTGCAAGATGAAACGGTTGATAGTGATTGCAAACTGGACGAGTGGATAAAGCCTTGTGTCCCGGGTGTACAACTCAACAACTGGTCAGCCGAAGCAATAATCTCTATCACTCAACCATAAGAGTAATAGTCTCATGTTTCTATTCTTTTGTATGAAAGCTCTATGCCTTGCTCGGGGCATAGTATCTCATTGTAAGGGTTCATCATTTCATAATGCAATAACATCATCATTAATAAAGTGGACATTTTGGCATTCAGTCATGGTTTTCCTTGTCTTTCATTTTTATTTTTGTTTTAAGAAAATGGAAATGTTTTCCATGTCTCCCACTCTTTCTAAATCTAGCATGAATCATCATTCATGCAGATGTACCTCATTGGGTCTCATCAGTGACGACCTTGCTATGACTCAATATGACTTCGACAATCCAATTTACCTAGCCGACGAGGAAGGTGAAGAAGATTGTGAATTAGCTAAAGAATTATCCAGAATGCTCAAGCAGTAGGAGAGGGTGATTCAGCCACACAAAGAGGCCATTGAAGTGGTGAACCTAGGTACTGAAAAGGACAAAAAAGAGGTCAAGATCGGGGCTGCGTTGGAAAAATCTGTAAATAGCCATTTGATTTATTTGCTCCAAGAATATGTTGACATCTTTGCCTTGTCTTACCAGGACATGCCAGGGTTGGACACCGATATCGTAGTGCACAAGCTGCCGCTCGGAGAAGAATGCCCGCCGGTGAAGCAGAAGCTGAGAAGAACTCGACCCAACATGGCTATCAAAATCAAAGAAGAGGTGAAAAATCAGTTTGACGCCAGATTCTTGGCCGTGACATGTTATCCTCCATGGGTTGCAAATATTGTGCCAGTTCCTAAAAAAGATGGTATGGTCAGAATGTGCGTGGACTATCGGGACTTGAATCGGGCGAGCCCCAAAGATGACTTCCCGTTGCCACATATTGACGTGCTAGTTGACAACACTGCCCAATTCTCTGTGTTTTCCTTCATGGATGGCTTTTTAGGCTACAATCAGATCAAAATGTTGCTAGATGACATGGAGAAGACAACTTTCATCACCCCATGGGACACCTTCTGTTACAAAGTAATGTCGTTCGGTTTGAAAAATGCTGGAGCTACATGCCAACGGGAAATGGTGACTCTATTCCACCATATAATTCAACACGAGATCGAGGTCTACGTCGATGACATGATTGCAAAGTCACAAACAGAAGAAGAACATTTGGTCAACCTAGCCAAGTTATTTGACAGGCTTCGGAAGTTCAGGCAAAGACTGAACCCGAACAAGTGCACATTCGGGGTGCATTCCGGAAAGCTTCTAAGCTTTATTGTCAGTGAAAGGGGGATTGAGGTCGACCTTACGAAGGTGAAAGCAATTCAGGAGATGCCTGAGCCGATAACCGAGAAGGAAGTGAGTGGTTTCTTAGGGAGGCTGAACTACATTGCAAGGTTCATCTCTCACCTAACAGCTACATGCAAACCTATTTTCAAACTTCTGAGGAAGAATCAGGCCATCACTTGGAATGATGACTTCCAATTAGCTTTCGACCGAATCAAGGAGTATCTGCAAGAACCTCCGATTCTCATACCTCCAGTTCCAGGGTGACCTTTGATCATGTACCTCATAGTGCTCGAGGGATCAATGGGAAGTGTACTAGGCCAGCAGGACGAGTCTGGTCGAAAAGAGCATGCAATCTATTACCTTAGAAAAAAGTGTACCGACTGTGAGACACGATACTCACTGATCGAGAAAACTTGTTGCACTTTGGCATGGGTTGCTTGCCGACTAAGACAGTACATGCTGACTCACACCACTCTGTTGATTTCCAAGATGGACCCCGTAAAATACATATTTGAAAAGCCAACTCTAACTGGAAGAGTAGCTCAGTGGCAAATGATTCTGACAGAATACGACATCCAATATACTTCGCAAAAGGCTATCAAGCGAAGTGTATTATCAGATTATCTGGCCCAGCCACTGATTGAGGATTACCAGCACATGAGGTTCAAATTCCCGAATGAGGACATCATGTTCCTCAAGTCGAAAGACTACGAAGAACCACTCCTAAAGGAGGGGCTAAACCCCGAATCCAAATTGGAGTTTGATGTTTGACGGAGCTGTTGACATGAACGGAAATGGAGTTGGTGTTGTTATTATCTCACCGGAAGGGATCCATATGCCCTTCACTTCCCGATTGATATTCGAGTGTACCAACAATGAAGTAGAGTATGAAGCCTGCATAATGGGGATCTAGGAAGAAATTGGTTTGAGAATTAAGAACCTCGAGATCTTCGGTGATTCAACTTTAGTCATCAATCAGGTTAACGGAAAAAGGCTGGTTCATCAACCTCATCTGATTCCTTACAGGGACTATACCAGAAGGTGGCTAACTTTCTTCACGAAGGTCCAGCTGCACTATGTAAGATCAGAAAGAGCCTAAGAGGGGGGGGGGGGGGGTTGAATTAGGTCTTAGATAATTTTTCCGGAATTTTATCGGTGGTTGAATTTTTTTTCCTATAGTTCTAAGTTATGAAAGCGGTAAAGTAGAAAAGTAAAAGACACCAGGATTTATACTGGTTCCCCTTACAGATCGAGAGTACTCCAGTCCCCTTACGACTCGTAGGAGATTTTATTATAGTTTTAGAATTGTACAGCCTATCACACTAAAACCTGGTGAAGCCTACTTTATAACAACTATACAAACAATGTGTTGAAGAACAATCCTTTTAATAACACCAACCCTTGTGTCCAACAATCCTGGATCACAAGTCAACAATAGAGAAAATATCTTGATACAATTTGATAGAATGATGAAAGTTTGATATCAATCTTCTTTGATTGATCTTCTCCTTAAATCAAAATTCACTCAAAAATTCTATACAAGTGTTCAAATATAAAATGAAATGAGATGAACAAATATGAACACTTTTATAAAAATTTGAATTATGTGAGAATGATTGAATATGAGTTTTATGAAAATTATATGAGGTGTTTCTCAATTTGAAATTTTCAGAATTTATAAGTTACAAAACACCTATTCAAAGAGATATTATTTTATTCATGAAAATTAACCAAACGGTATGAAAATTTAAAATGACTTTTCATGAAAAGAGGCCAAAATATTAAAAAATGAACAGTGTTAACCGGTTAACCAAACGGGTTAACCGGTTAACGCATAAAAACGGTAACTTCAGAATTTGAAAATCAGGGCCATTAACCTGTTAACCCAAATGGTTAACCGGTTAACAATGTTATAAAACCAGAATTTTTTTGTTTTAAAGTGTTAAACCAGTTTGGAAAATTATGCCATTTATTATATTCATCATGCTAACATAAATAATGATTTGTGAACACTTGTATATCAATTCGAAAGAGAGTTTTGATATACCTTTTAGATTGTGTCCAAAGCTTGAAACTTTAAGAATATGCAAATGAAGCTTGATCACATAATTCCATTGCCTTTGAAAGATCATGTCCTTGTGCTTGATTTCATTGGAAGCTATTATATTTTTGTAGTCATGAAATGCATAGAAGCTTGTTGTCTTCATCAAAATAGTTAAGGTTGAAGCATGCTCCTACAATCTCCCCCTTTTTTATGATGAAAACCAATATTGTGCGAATGCTTTGATAGACGTTTCTCTAAACTTGATCCTCCCCCTAAGTCCAGCAAATCCCCCTAAATAATAGAGGCAAGAAAAAGTTCTGCATAGAGAGATGTTAGAGAAACAACTCTTTTCCCCCTTTGTCATTAGCAAAAAGGAAGAAGCTTTCATAGAAAATTATAATAAGAAAGCAATAAGTGAACATTCAAGCAAGAACATAAGGCACATGCATACTTAACATAAACCATAATTTGATTAATTGGAACAAAAGCGTCAAGAATAGTACATGGTAATTGAAACAGACATATTAGGGAAATCAAAATTGCCTAAGTATATTAGGACTTGAAAACAAAATTTTAAACTAACTTAAATCATAAGAAACAACAACAAGAACAAGTGCTTTTCATTCATCCTCTGACATTTCCTCACTATCCTCTTCAACCTCTTCACTACCCGCTTCACCCTCATCATCATCCTCGGTTTGGTTACGGGAACTTAAAACAAGTTTCTGGAGGCTATTTATGGCACATGTGGTTTCCCGGTGTTGGGTCATCATGGTAGTGTAAAGAAACTCATTTGTTATACCACTTTTAGGAATAGGGAATGAATAAGCGGAATATCTGTCATCATATTTGAAGGAACCATCGTTGCATTTGACTATGTCGGTGTTCTTCATAATAGTCACTTCATTGATTTCATTGGCAGTCGTCTTCATAGCAATGAAGGGTTCTCTTCCTATTTCCAAATCAGTTAATTCCAAAATCCTTAAAATGAGATGAGCATACGGAAGCCTTGTCTTGAGAGTGAGTTGTTGTCGGAGGTGATACATCATTGTCAGGAGCCAATTCACTTTGAGTTTGTTCTTGATTGCAAACATCACCTACATCTCTAGGTCGTTGATTTGAGATTGATTGGAGTCTTTAGGCAACACCACATAACAGATGACATAATAAAGTATACGGTCATCAAACGACAAATTTTTCGCGTAACATAGTACACGGGATGTACTTTGTCCCGACACAATCACCTCTTTTGGAAACCTGCAAATCTTGTAGTAATATTCCATTTTATCATACTTTTACCAAATACAGTAAGTGTGGTTTACACCCTTTCGGAGAAAAACACTAGAATACAGAATCTTAAGAGAAGCAGCAAGAGAAGCTAAATCCTAATCAATCACACAGTCCCTAACTATAGTCCTAAGCTTATGTTTGCCATGCTCATCCAAGTTAAGAGTAAAAAAGTTCATGAAGGATTTGACTAAATCCGGGTAGCATTTTCCATTGTTAGCAACAAAAGTTGGAGGAGTAAAAGATTTGAGATTAACATATTTACCCTTAATGAGATTGCGAGCTCTTACTTTGAAGTCAATCCTCCTCTTCTTGGTTGTTTCCATTCGAGTTTCTTCAGCACTGACATCTTCTGACAATGGTTCTTTACCCTTCCTTTGTGAAGCCATGAAGAAAGATGAAGTTTTTAGGGGTTGGAAGATGATTTTCGGATTTGGGGTTTTTGAGTGGAGAATGAGGTTTGTGAAGATGGATCATATATACTTTATGGTGAATGGAGCTTTAGTGGAGATTTAATGGGTTTATGAGAGGTTAAAAGTTGAAGGAGAATGATAATGGTGCTTAAAGGTAGTAAAAGGTAGATGAAGAGTATGTGGAATGTTGGGAAGAGATAAATAAAAGCACATGCAATGTATCATAAAACACACACATATACATTAAACAATAAAACATAAACAACGCTAGTTTTAAGTCCATAATTCGTTTTTGAAAAGCATTAACCGATTAACCATATGCGTTAACCAGTTAACGGACTAAAATTTTCAAAAAATACAAAAATCCAGCAGCTTGTTCTAGGAAAAATGGGGAAAAGTCTTGATGAAAATTTTTCACAAAGTGTTAGCATATACAATGACTCAAGTTATGATCAAATTTTTTTTGAAACCGACAAGTTTTGGGCATACGAAAGTGAGAAAAATGGAAACCGGCAAAAAGTGAGTGCTAGCATTTTATAGCAAAAACATGAAATAAGTGCATTTGTGTGATACTATACCATATAAAAAGTAATATTTAGATAATTTTAGATGACACCTTCATTGAGAATACCAAGTTCTCGCCGAATTTTGAAGAATTGCTCTTTAGCCAATGGTTTTGTGAAGATATCGGCGAGTTGATGATGTGTATCCACGAAGGTAACGTCTACATCTCCGTTAAACACGTGATCACAAAGGAAATGGTGTCGGATATCTATGTGCTTTGTCCTTTAATGCATGACCGGGTTCTTTGTGATGTTGATGGCACTTGTATTGTCGCATCGAAGAGCAATGCAACCGAGATCTAAGCCAGAATCAAGAAGTTGTTGCCTAAGCCACAAAATATGTGCACAACAACTTCCTGCTGCAATATATTCCTCTTCGGCCGTGCTAAGTGCGACACAAGCTTGTTTCTTGCATGCCCATGACACCAGTGTATTTCCGAGAATGTGACACGTACCACTTGTGCTTTTTCTATCGGTCTTACATCCTGCATAGTCAGTGTCAGAATAACCAATCAAAGAACATATACTACCTCTTGGATACCATAGTCCGACGTTCGTTGTTCCTTTGAGATACTTCATGATCATCTTCACAACAGTGAGATGCGACTCCTTCGAATTTGCTTGAAAGCGTGCACACAAACATACACTAAACATAATGTTAGGACGGCTTGCCGTCAAATATAGTAGTGAACCAATCATACCTCGATATTTCATGATATCAACTGAAGTACCCGATTCATCTTGATCAACGTACGTTTCGGATCCCATTAGAGTGGACATCACCTTACAACTATCCATATTGAATATTTTCAATAATTCCTTGCAATACTTGGATTGGTTGATGAAGATGCCATCCTTTGCTTGCTTGATTTGTAGTCCAAGAAAATAGTTCATTTTTCCCATCATGGACATCTCGAATTCTCCTTGCATCATTTGTGAGAACTCTTCACAAAGTTCCTTGTTCGTTGATCTGAAGATGATGTTGTTGACATAGACTTGAACCAATAAGGTGTTATCTTTTATCTTCTTTATGAACAATGTCTTGTCAACCTTTCATTTTACAAATCCCTTTTCACAAAGAAAGTTGTTGAGGTGGTCATACCATGCTCTTGGTGCTTGCTTTAAACCATAAAGGGCCTTATTCAACTTGTAAACATGAGAGGGATTCTTGAAGTCTTCAAAGCCCGGAGGTTTTTTGACATAGACTTCTTCATTGATGTAGCCATTCAGGAAAGCAATTTTGACATCCATCTGGAATAACTGAAAATTCATAGAACAAGCGTAATCAAGTAATAATCGTATAGCTTCTAGCCTTGCTACCAGAGAGAACGTGTCATCGAAATCGATTCCTTCCTCTTGGTTGTATCCTTGTGCTACCAATCTTGCCTTGTTACGAACTATGATTCCATTCTCATCAAGTTTGTTCTTGAACACCCATCTTGTTCCTATGATGTGTTTGTTGTCCGGTCTTGGTACGAGACTCCAAACTTGATTTATTTAGAATTGGTTTAGTTCTTCTTGCATTGCTAATATCTGTTGATCGTCTCCTAAGGCTTCATCAACTTTGGTTGGTTCTATTTTAGATAGAAAAGCCATGTTGAGACAAGCATCCTTGATATTTAGTCGTGTTGCTACACCTTGGCTTATATCACCAATAACTTTATCGATCGGGTGATCTCTTTGAGTCCTCTATTCTTTCGGTAGATCATGATGTTCTTCAATTATTTGTGGGTCATCTTCTTGTGATTTTGGTTGATCATTTGGAATATCCTTTTGTGGTTGTGACATATCTATTATATCATCATCATCAACAACAAAAATATTATCCACTTTCGAGGATTAGTTTCATCAAAAGATACATGTATTGATTCTTCAATAGATAGAGTTCTTTTATTAAAAATTCTAAATGCTTTACTAGAGAGGGAGTAACCAAGAAAGATACCTTCGTCAGCCTTCTCATCAAACTTACCAAGGTTGTCCTTGTCATTGTTGAGAATAAAACACTTGCACCCTAAAATATGGAAGAATGATATATTGGGTTTCCTTTCTTTGAACAACTCATATGGAGTCTTTTTGAGGATCGGCCGAATGTTGACACGGTTGCTTACAAAACATGTTGTGCTTACCGCATCCGCCCAAAAGTTCTTAGGAAGATTAGAGTCTCTAAGCATCTTTCTTGCAAGATCCACCAACGACCTATTCTTCCTTTCTATGACACTGTTTTGTTGAGGAGTCCTTGGTGCGGAGAAGTTGTGAGAGATTCCATGCTCTTCACAAAATTCTTCAAATGATGTGTTTTGGAATTCTCCACCGTGGTTGCTTCTAATGGAGGCTATTATGAGGGAATTATCATTTTGTATTTGTTTCACATACTTCTTGAAAGATTTGAAAGCGTCACTTTTCTTCACTAGAAACAATGTCCATGTATATCTAGAGAAATCATCAACAATAACTAAAGCGTAAACATTACCTCCGAAGCTTTTCATTCTTGATGGACCAAAAATATCCATATGCAACAATTGTAGTGGCCTAGATGTGGACACCGATTTCTTGGATTTGAAAGATGTCTTGGTTTGCTTCCCCTTTTGGCATGCATCACATAACTTATCCTTGATGAACTTTATCTTTGGAAGACCAACAACTAGGTCATGCTTTATCAACTTGTTCAAGTGTTCCATGTGAATGTGAGCGAATCTTTTATGCCATAGCCAAGCCTCGTTGTTGTTCGCCAATAAGCATTTTACCTTCAAGGAAGAGTTATCAAAATAAATCATAAAAATATTATTAATTCTTTTACCTTTTAGCAAGACATCATGTTCGATTAGGCATTCATCCTTTGTAAAGTTGATTCAGAACCCTTTGTCACACAATTGACTTATGCTAAGTAGGTTATGTCTTAGGCCTTCCATGTAAAGGACATCTTCGATGATTGTAAACGGTGGTGCTCCAACGGTTCCTATTCCAAGAATCTTTCCTTTATTGTCATCACCGTATGTTACATATCCTTTGGCCTTTAGAGATATATGTGAAAATTTGTTGATATCGCCCGTCATATGCTTTGAACATCCGCTATCAAGATACCATTGATTGGATGTTGTCTTCAAGCATACCTATAAAACAAAATTAAGGTTTGTTAGGTACCTAAATTTCTTTGGGTCATTGATAGTTAGTACCCTTTTTAACCCACACATAATGCCCTTTTGCAATACCAATATTGCGCACACAATAAGCATTAAGTGTGTGGCCTTTGATTCCACAATAAAAGCAAGTTGGTTGGAAATTACTTATATATCTAAGCACATAAATCTTTTTCTTAACTTCCCTTTTCTTTTTATGACTTTGATGCACACTTTTAGAATTGTTTACTTTCTCTTTAGAAATTTGCTCACTTGCTTTAACAAGAATGGTCTCATTTGTGCTTGGTTTAGAAAACTTAGAATATCCTAATCCACTTTTATCATTAGAATATCTTTGGTTCTTAAGAATTTCTTCCAAGCCAATTTGACCTTTTTCATATCTTTCAAGAACTCTTTTAAGTTGAATAATTTGAAAAGAGAAAGATTCACAATTCTTACAAGCAAGATTTTGTTTTTCATCCATCAATTTTTGTTTTTCACTTTCAACATATTTTTCCAAAGCAATGTTCGTTTCTTCTACGGATGAAATTAGTTTCTTTTGATATGATATAGTTTTATACAAAACTTTGCATTCTTTAAAATATTCATCAATAACATCTTGTGCATCATTATCATAAACAGAAAAGTAACTACTAACCTAATCTTTTTCGTTATCAGAGTGATGTGAAGCCATTAAAGCCATATTTGCACATTCATCGCTTTCCGGTTTCGACGAGGAACTTATCTCATTATCGTCCCAAGCAATGTACGCCTTCTTGTTCTTGACCTACTTCTTGCCTTTGAATCCTCCTTTCATTGCATGTTTCGGGCAATCCGGATTTATGTGACCTTGCTTTCCACATTCATAACAAGTAACGTCTTGCATTGATGTGGTTGCTTCCTTTTTCCTGAAATGTCTATTCTTTTTAGCATAAAAGGAATTTTTATTTTTTTTGAAAAACTTACCAAGGTTCTTTACAAGAAGCATGAAATTCTCATCTTCCGATGTCTCATCATCTTTATCGTCTTTTGATTCAACCTTCAAGGCAATTCCTTTGGACTTCTTTTCTTGACTTTCGTGTTTCTCAAGTCTTCCAAGTTCAAATTCGTGTTCTTGAAGTTTTCCAAATAGAGACGCGGATATCATCGTTGAGAGACTCTTCTTTTCCGAGATAGCGGTCACTTTCGGTTGCCATTATATTGTCAAGGATCTTAGTACTTTGAGGTTGAGATCTTCATTTGTAAATGTTTTTCCGATTGCAATCAAATGATTTTTTAGATGGACAAATCTCTTCTGTAGTGCAACTATAGATTCACCGGGCTGCATGCGGAACATTTCATACTCTTGACTTAGTGTGTTTAGCCTTGATCTCTTTACTTTGGCGGTTCCTTCATGTGTTTCTACCAAGGTGTCCCAAATCTCCTTTGCCGATTTAGATTGAGATATGCGAAAGAACTCATCCATACTAAGAGCACTTTGTAGAATATTGATTGCCTTCTTCTCATTTAAAATCCTTTTCTTATCATCTTCGTCATATGTACTTTTCAACTTTGCGGTTCCAACACCATTTATGACATTCATTGGATTATGTGGACCATTTTCAACTGCTTCCCATATACCTTCTCCTTGAGCTTCTAGATGCGCCTTCATTCTGATTTTCCAGAAATAAAAATATTCTCCAGAGAAGAGTGGAGGCTTGTTGCTACTTCCACCGTCTTTGAAATCCGGGTTTGTACTCGCGAAAGCCATGCTAGATCACTAGGAACAAGTTACCTATAACTTTCTCTGATGCCAAATGTAAGATCATAAAGAGCCTAAGAGGGGGGGGGGGGGGGGGGGTTGAATTAGGTCTTAGATAATTTTTCCAGAATTTTATCGGTGGTTGAATTTTTCTGCCTAAAGTTTTAAGTTATGAAAGCGGTAAAGCAGAAAAGTAAAAGACACCAGGATTTATATTGGTTCCCCTCACAGATCGAGAGTACTCCAGTCCCCTTACGACTCGTAAGAGATTTTATTATAGTTTTAGAATTGTACAACCTATCACACCAAACCTGGTGAAGCCTACTTTCTAACAACTTTACAAACAATGTGTTGAAGAATAATCCTCTTAACAGCACCAACCCTTGTGTCCAACAATCCTGGATCACAAGTCAGCAATAGAGAAAATCTCTTGATAAAATTTGATAGAATGTGTTGCACCCCAAAATTTGCCCTCCATAAGACAAGTCATTGTGTACTAAGAGGCTCACAAGGTTCACAAGGTTCACAAGGTTTACAAGACATCTCATGAGGTCCACAAGGTTCACAAAGTTCACAATTAGTCAGAAAGTTTGACAATTCCCTCAGACAATGCATCCTCCTAAGCAATGCATCCTAAACTAGGGTTTTGACTTTAATCAGGCTAAATGGACTTCCAAGACTTCAAGTGAGCTTCATAGCATCTTATATGTGTTCAAGAATCCCCATGTCAAGTTTCAAGACTTTCCCAAAAGATTTGCTCAGTCAGATGATCAGATAGGTTAAAATCAGTCAAGGCACTCAAAAAGTCAAACTGAGGTCAACTGTGGTCAAACCAAAGTCAAACTTCATGATTTTTTGCCAACATCAAGTATATGAAGTAAAATTCATCATTTGATCAAGGGTTGATCATGATTCATCAAGGAGATTTCAGATCATCAAGAATCAGGAGTTTCTAAATTAGGGTTTTCACAGGAGAAGTCAACTGAACTTTGACCAGCCATAACTTTCACATGCTTCATCAATAATTTTCCATCCAAAGCTCATTTTGAAGGAAATTGAATTCTCTACAACTTTGTGTCTCACAAGCCAAGCCCAAAAATGCTTCATTTGGAAGGTATGAGCCAAGACATTATAGGTCCTTTTAAAAGTCAACAAAAAGTCAACAACTTCAAAAGAGCATAACTTGAGAATGGTAAAAGATATGGACATGAGACCAAAGATGTTGGTTAGAGGACTCTTTAAGCTTTCCAAAATGTCCAAGAACACCCTCATAGCATTAAAATTGAAGGATTTGTGACCTTGCAAAGTTGGGAAATCTTTGAGTGGTTTATGAAGCAAATGGGGTCTTAAAATCATAATTCTCCAAATGGGCTGACTTTTTTGTGACCCAATGTGTTCCATGACATCATGCAAGAAATTTATTTAATACTTTCACAATTTTATTCATTTTATTTATTTATTATGATTTTTTATATTTAAATCATTTTAAATTCAAATAAAATATGAAATAGTGAAGATTTAAAATTATTTTGTTTCTAGAAAGTCATAAAAGTCATTTGGATCTAATTGATACAAGAGTTATGAAGATTGTCCCAAAATAGCAATGTTGGATCAAAGAAAAATCAAGTTTTATGAAAAATCTTTTTCAATATTCAATCATCCAAAAAGTCCAAAGAATGATAACCTTTCTTGACCTAATCTCATTCATATATATACATAGAACCTTTAGCAGCCAAGAGGACGAATTTTTGCAGCTTCTAATATCACTTTCAAACTTTGAAAATTCATCAAATTTTTTAAATTCAGATTCCTCTAATTTGTAGTTTTTCAGGTGAATGGAGTATGCCAATCTCTTCCTTACATATCACTGAACATATACCAACGATCATATGCATCTAAAAGCCCACGAATTGGTCAAATCGAATCAAAGTTTTTAGACATTCATGAATTTTTCGTTTTCATACATTGGTGTAAAATAAATTGTATTTGACTGTTGATTCTTGTTTGTGATGAGCTAACAATCGTTTCTGGATACTTTGATTTGAGTTTTGGTACATGATGAGTGATCCACCATTGTTAGGGTTCTTCGGCCATTTTAGGGTTTCATGATTTATCAATGATAAACGAAATCTAAAACCATAGATCAATTCTAATTAACCTCTGGATCATGTTGGTACATTTAATTTGATGAAATATTACTGTTTAATTGATGATTGAATTTCGTAGGGTTTACTGCAAATGAAAAATCGCAGGTAAACTTGAAGCAAAATTCGCAAGAAAAATTGCAGGTCTGGAGGTTGAAGATGACTGGCGCGAATTCAGAATTTGAATTTAAACGTATATTATATATTAATGTTTGTATTATATGTCTTGAGAAGCACTGATGGCGTGGTGGTGAGTGTATGCGTATGTGAAGGCAAGGCCTTGGGTTCGAAACCAGCCTCTGGGCATTTTTTTGTTTCAATTTTTTTGTTTTTCCATGATACGAACAAAAGCATATGGAGGCAATATGTTGACAGCCAGCGCGCGCTAGCCCAGTGGTAATGCTGTTGATTTTCCAAGTAAAGGACCTGGGTTCAAATCCCAGGTCCTGTTTTTTTTTTTTTGGTTTAATTTTTCTTGTTTTATTTTCTTTTATTATTTCTTTATATTATTTTCTAAACTAATTTAAATAATTTTCTAAAACAATATATGTAAATTATTTTTCTTTTAAAACTTATATTATATTTTTTTTATAGTTGTATATTATTTAATAATTTTGTATATTAAAATTTTTAATATGTTTATATAAAACCTAATTATTTTCTTTATAAACCCTAATTATATTATAAACCCTAATTTATTTTTTATAACAATTCAAAACCCTAATTTTCTTTTTATGATTTTAATTTCTTATTTTTATTATGCTTGTATAATTATAATTATTAAATATTTCTAATGTGTACATATAATTAATTTATTAAACTAGTAATCATATTTATTAGTATATAACTATTATTATTTATTCTTTTTCTTAAAATTCTTAAAAAATGATTATTTATTTAAATTTTAACTTTTAATTTGTTTTCTATATTATATTATTATACTAACCTCTTTTATATTCATTTTATTTATTATTACTAACCTTTTTATTTATTTATTTATTATATGCTTATTTATTTAAATTATTTTATTATTATGATGTAATTGTGTAAATTATGCAATAGTTGTAGAATTTTTATTATTTATTTAAACTGCCATGGTTAGTAAAATAGGGTGTGAAAACTTGTTTGTATTTAAAATTGAATTTAGATCACTAATTTTAAGATAAATATTATGAACATGAACACGCACACACGTAAGTCGATCTTGGATCGCCATCTCACTTCTTAAGGGTTACCTCTCATGTTGCCTAAATAAAAGGTCAAGTAAGGTGTATAAAGCAAAGTCCCTTATCTTATTTAAAATCATCTTGTCCCTTTAAAGAATTATAAGATCAAGTCCCTTCATGGTTGCCTTCGTAAATGATCTTGTCCCTTTCGAATAAAAGATGATAAGTCCCTTCGAATTGCTAATACACCTTACAATTGCCTAATCACAGATGTCCCTTCACTTGTCCCTAATAACATCCAAGGTAATGACTATCTATTCCTTAATAATAGGGATAGTCTTACCATTTAAAGGACATTTAAGAACAGAAAAGATTTAACTTAGGGTAGGTTCCTCTTATGTACTTGCTCACCTTTTCAAAACATTTCAAAAACACTTTACATTTTCAAACAATTTTCAAAACAAAGTCTTTATATATATATCCGTACATGGATCATTATAAAGTACTTAAGAAAATTTCTAATCACACATTACACTTTTTCAAAAAATTTTAAAGTGAGCTAAGTAACTAATAGCCCATGGATAACCATGGATGTAAAGGGTGCTAACACCTTCCCTTTACATAACCTACCCCCTGAACCCAAAAATCTTTTAAGGTCTTTCCTGTTCTTTTATGCCCTTTCCTTTTGGATAAAATAAAAGTCGGTGGCGACTCTTGCTATCCGCAACATTTAACTAAAGTCAGTTCTCCCACCGTGTTACAGAATGATGAAAGTTTGATATCAATCTTCTTTGATTGATCTTCTCCTTAAATCAAAATCACTCAATAATTCTATACAAGTGTTCAAATTTAAAATGAAATGAGATGAACAAATATGAACACTTTTATAAAAATTTGAATTATGTGAGAGTGATTGAATATGAGTTTTATGAAAATTATATGAGATGTTTCTTAATTTGAAAATTTCAGAATTTATAAGTTACAAAACACCTATTCAAAGAGGTATTATTTTGTTCATGAAAATTAACCAAAAGGTATGAAAGTTTAAAATGAACTTTCATGAAAAGAGGCCAGAATATTAAAAAACAAACAATGTTAACCAGTTAACCAAATGGGTTAACTGGTTAACGCATCAAAACGTTAACTGTAGAATTTGAAAATCAGGGCCGTTAACCGGTTAACCCAAATGGTTAACCGGTTAACACTGTTATAAAACCAGAAAAAAATTGTTTTAAAGTTCCTACTGAACAACCACCCTTGTGAAGGATCAATGATATTGAGATCCCTTAGAACCTAGTTACTTTGTAGGACAGGATGAACCATCTAAACTTCAGGGGAGGGTACTTACCTTTAAACCTCATGCAAGCCTTCAAACCTAGGGCTATTGTGTGACTTGTTTGTGTGTGCCACATGTTTGTGATTGAGCATAACATCATAACATCATCATGCATCATAAGCATAGCATCTTCACTAACCATTTCAAGGACCAAAGGATTTATATTTGTTTTTTGTTACAGGTCATGGCTTCTGCTCGTAGGAATACTATCCGGATCAACTTTGTAGGAATACCTCCTAAGCTTAAGGAGTTGGTCTCTCAAGTTTCTGAAAACTCCCAGTTCATCAAGAGGCATGGTCACCTACTAGATCTAGTCACTTCAGGGTTCAATGAAGACATGATGAGTGTTTTGTTTCAGTTCTTTGATCCTAAACATCATTGCTTCACATTCCCCGACTATCAGCTGGTTCCTACAATGGAAGAGTTCTCCAAGCTTCTGGGTATACCTATCCTTGATCAGAAACCCTTCACAGGCTTGGAAAAAGAGCCTAAACTTGAAGTCATTGCTGCAGCTCTACATCTGAAGAAGTCAGACATTGTTTTAGAAACGAGAAGCGGAGTTAAGGGTATTCTTGCTAAGGTGTTGATAGAGAAGGCTCAAGTGTTCTTGAAAGCTATGAGTTATGATGCTTTTGAGGAAATATTAGCCTTGTTGATTTATGGCTTAGTATTGTTCCCCAATCCAGATCAGTTCATAGACGTTCACGCCATCAACATATTTCTGAGTCACAATCCAGTGCCTACATTACTTGGAGACATCTTGCACTCTCTTCATACTCGTACTACAAAGGCACGAGGAACTCTGATGTGTTGTATACCTTTACTATCTAGGTGGTTTATTTCTCACCTTCCTCGATCAGTGATGAAGAATGAACAAGGGTTCAGGTGGTCCAAGAGGATTATGTCACTCTCTCATTCAGATATTCATTGGTGCTCTAGATCTATGGAGAATGTTACTATCATTGACCGTTGTGGGGAGTTCCTTAATGTGCCACTCCTTGGCATAAGAGGAGGCATTACTTACAACCCTTCCTTAGCTCTACGACAGTTTGGTTACGCTCGGAGTGATGGTCCTCATGACATGTTGATTCAGGGTATTGTGTTTGACTACGACAACGATCTTCAAGGTTACCGTCAAAGGTTCATACGAGCATGGGGTAAAGTGAACAAGGTTGACAGCAAGAATCTGGAGCCTAAGTACACTATTCCTATGGAAGCTTATCTCAGATGGGTGCGATCTCGTGCTCAGACTCTTATGATGCCATATCCTGCCATCCTGCCAGTTACTATGGAGCCTGTTGCTGAAGGAGATACTTCTTATGTCATTCTTCACCGAGACATGCCCACTGACATGGAAGACTTACAGAGGTCCTGGATCCAGTTGAAGGAGCAAAGGGATACTTTTGAGACTCATTACAAAGCAAGTCAAGAAAGAATCTTGGAGCTAACAAAGCAACTTCACGAGGAGCGGAATCTCAACTCATACCTCAACACAAAGAGGAAACGTCCATGGGAGACTTAAAACCCCATTTCTTGTATTTATTGTAAGCCCAAGGGGCAAAACAAATTTATTACTAATAAAAGTTTACTTTCTTGGTTGTTTAAACAAATTTAAATCCTGCGGTCCTAGAAAACATTGCATACGCATTTACATACCATATCATTGCATCACAGGTTTCTTGTGCACATGTATCTTATCTTCTCGCTGTTTAT
Organism: Lathyrus aphaca; assembly: GCA_963966055.1. Classification (NCBI taxonomy): domain Eukaryota; kingdom Viridiplantae; phylum Streptophyta; class Magnoliopsida; order Fabales; family Fabaceae; genus Lathyrus; species Lathyrus aphaca. The sequence goes on from OZ014523.1 coordinate 283,641,869, forward strand.
TTCAGCAATGGCTCTTGAACAAACAGTTAAAGATCTCCAGGCACAAAATGCACAGTTCCAAGAGCTGATCCTGAACTTGTCCAAGGGGTAGGATGAATTGAAGACACTGCTGGCCAAGAAGACCAAGAAGACTAGAAGGTCAGGAGGCCTAATCAACATGGGATGAAGGTTCAGAGGTCCTGTCAAGACCAAGTAACAGGTGGAAGATTATGAGTCTGAAGAGTCTGAGAAAGAGGGAGGCAGTCTCCACAATACAATGGGGGATTCTGATTCTGAAGCTAATTACTATCATGATCCTAATGAAGATAAGTTCAAAATGCTGGTGGATAGAATGGATGCTATGGAATTGCAAAAGTCTTCTGGGATGGATTTTGAAGACCTGAGTTTGATATCTGGAGTGGTTATACCCATTGGTTTCAAGGTCCCTGCTTTTGTAGTGTATGATGGTGTTTCTTGTCCCAAACTGCATCTGAGGTCTTATGTCCGGAGAATCCAACCCCATACTGCTGATAAAAAGTTGTGGATCCATTTCTTCCAAGAGAGCTTGTCTGGAGCTCAATTGGAGTGGTACTATCAGTTGGAGAGTGTCAACATACGTGATTGGAATGATCTCGCTGAAGCCTTTTATAAGCAATATCAATACAACGCTGATCTAGCCCCTACTCGCATGCAACTCCAAAGCATGTCTATGGGTGCTAAGGAGAATTTCAAAGAGTATGCCCAGAAGTGGAGAGATTTGGCTGGAAGAGTACAACCTCCTCTATCTGACAGGGAGTTAGTGGATATGTTCATGTGTACGTTGAATGGTCCTTTTTATAGTCATCTCATTGGAAGCTCATCATCTGGCTTCACTGAGTTGATAATGACGGGAGAGCGCGTAGAAAGTGGTATAAGGAGTGGCAAGATACAAGCGGGTGCTTCTTCATCCAGTACTACAAAGAAGCCCCCTAGTGGGAAGAAAGAGTCAAATGTTGTTTATGGTCAACCTGATCGTAATAGGAGGCACCAATCTGTGAGTGCAGTTCATATCTCCAATCCTACTCCTGCAACACCAGAACAACCACAGAGAAACCAGCAGAGGCCTAGAAGACAGTTCACCAAGTTCAACATGTCACTGGCCCAAGCCTTGCAACACTTGTTGAAGGGTGAACTCATCACTTTAAAAGACCCTCCTCAAAATCCCAATGTTACCTCTCCCAGGTACAATCCTAATGCACGATGTGAATATCATTCTAATTTCCCAGGACATGCTATCAATAATTGCTGGATATTGAAGAATAAGATTCAGGATATGATTGATGCTGGAGAAATTGAGTTTGACCCTCCGGGTACTCCAAATGTGATTACTGCTCCCATGCCAAATCATGAGAAGACTGTCAATGCCATTGATGAAGTTTCACATATTTCCTCAGTTGCAGATGTGACTACACCATTGTCTGTTATCAAGAAGAAGTTGGTACAAGCTGGGTTCTTTCCAGGTTTTAATGAAGATTGTTTCTATTGTGCTTATAAACCGGATAGTTGCTGGAAGTTGAAAGACGGTATTCAACGCCTCATGGACAATTACACCATATTGTTTGAGAGGACACCTTCTGTAGAGAGCATGGTTGAACATATAACTCAAGGTGCGAAGGTTGAAGAGGTGGATATGGTTGATAAAGTGCCAGTAAGGATCACTTCCAAAGGCCTTGTCAAAATCACTCATAAGGGTCCAATTAAGATTACTGCTGAAGGCCCTGTGAAGATTGTTGCTGAAGCTAGAGTGGCTCCTATGATCATTACCACTCCTGGTCCTATTCCGTATACTTCTGATAAAGCTGTGCCTTGGCATTATGGTTCTGATGTTTATATTCATGGTGTTAAGCAGGAATCTTTAGCTGATACACCTGTTGTTGATGAAAACCTTGATGTTAATAATATTGTTGGATCTAGTAAGATCACACGAAGTGGAAGAGTTTTCTCTCCTCCGGTTACCTCCAAGAATACATCTACTCCAGCTACTACCTCCACTACTGATGCCCGGGGCAAAGGTCCTGTTATTTAACCTGTGCAAACTGATGCACCAACTGTTGATGACCTTTCTAAGCAGATGGAAGAAGTACTAAAGATCATTCGCAAGAGTGATTATGACATTGTTGATCAATTGTGGCATACTCCCTCCAAGATTTCCATGTTGTCTTTATTGTTGTGTTCTGAGGCTAATGCTAAGGCTTTGATTAAGTTTTTGAAGACTGCTCACATACCAAATGAGATTTCTGTAGACCAGTTTGAAAATTGTGTTGCACACTTGACCTATGTTAATGGGTTAGGTTTCTCCGATGCTGATTTGACTCTTGCCAAGAGGGATCATAATAGGGCTCTACATATCTCTATTGAATGTAGGGGCACTACCCTGTCACATGTGTTAATAGATAATGGTTCCTCGCTGAATGTGTTGCCCAAAGAAGTTCTGAATAAGCTTAGTCCTGAAGATGTTGTGTTAAGGCCCAGTAATATAGTGGTAAAATCTTTTGATGGTTCAAGAAGAGTGGTGCACGGAGAAATAGATCTCCCAATCAAAGTAGGTTCTCAGATCTTCAATGCTACCTTTTATGTAATGGATATTCGTCCTTCGTATTCTTGTTTGCTTGGACGCCCCTGGATCCATGGGACAGGTGTTGTGACCTCCACCTTACATCAGAAGCTGAGATATCCAGTAGAGGGAAAGGTTGTCACTGTTTACGGAGAGGAAGGATATATGATTAGCCATGTGAACACATTTAAATATCTTGAAGTGGAAGGTGAATATGTTGAAACTCCGTGCCAGACATTTGAAGTAGTTCCTTGGGTTGTTAATAATTTTGAAGATCCTCCTGTTGTCAAGAAAGTTCATGTGGTCACCAGAGTACCTCCTACAATGGCCTCCCTCAAAGATGCTAGAGCTGTGGTGGATGAAAGTGGTTGTACTATTTGGGGTCAGCTTCCTGACATTCCTTACAAGTCTGACAAGTTTGGTTTGGGTTTCACTGCAGAGTCCCAGAAGGCTGTTCGTCGTGCTCGTGCTATTCGTATCACCAATCAAGGGATTATGAAAGATCAGATCAATGTTGTGGGTGACTGATGAATAATACAACTTGGATGCTTGGATTTTCCCTACTGTGGGTGCTGGGCTCAATAATTGGAAAGCTGAAGATGTTATTCCTATCTTCTTTAGTCAGGAGTAAATACTATTACTATGTTGTTACTTTTAAGTTTGTAATTTTTTGAACAATTGAACTCTTAAGCCTTGTGCCTTACCCGGGGCACAATGGTATGCTTGTTTCGGGATGTCATTTCATTTGCATACTTCTTTCAATAAAATCAGTGGACGTTTCGTTTTCGTAAATATTGTGTTCCTTGTCTTTCTTTTCTTTTATTTTTATTTTATCAGCTATGTGTTCTTACACACACCCACGTCACTAAAATGCAGATCCTCATCCACTCTGGATCCTGTTGATAACAGTTCTACTATTGCCAATTATAATTTCGAGAATCCGATCTATCAAGCTGAAGATGGAAAGGAGGACGATTGTGAAGTACCTGTAGAGCTTGCTAGGTTGTTACAACAAGAAGAGAAAGCTATACAGCCACATGAAGAGCCAATCGAAGTTGTGAATCTGGGAACTGAAGAAAACAGGAAAGAAGTCAAGATAGGGGCTGAATTAGAGGGTGGTGTCAAGAGTAGATTGATTCAAATGTTACATGATTATGTGGAGATCTTTGCTTGGTCCTATAAAGATATGCCAGGGTTAGATACAGACATTGTGGTTCACCGTTTACCAGTAAAAGAAGATTGTCGTCCAAAGAAGCAGAAGGTTCGTCGCATGCGTCCTGAGATGTCAGAGAAGATTAAAGTAGAGGTAATGAAACAGTTTGATGCAGGGTTCTTAGCTGTGACTTCTTATCCTCAATGAGTTGCAAATGTGGTGTCGGTGCCTAAGAAAGATGGTAAGGTACGTATGTGTGTGGATTACAGGGATTTGAACAAGGCCAGCCCTAAAGATGACTTTCCACTTCCTCATATTGATGTTCTGGTAGACAACACTGCTCAGCATAAGGTATTCTCTTTCATGGATGGTTTCTCTGGTTACAATCAAATCAAGATGGCACCTGAAGATATGGAGAAGACAACATTTGTTACACAGTGGGGGACTTTTTGTTATAAAGTGATGCCCTTTGGTTTGAAGAATGTCGGGGAAACATATCAGCGTGCTATGGTGGCTTTGTTTCATGATATGATTCATCATGAGATAGAGGTATATGTGGATGATATGATAGCCAGGTCCCATAATGAAGAACAGCATCTTGATCATCTGTATAAGTTGTTTGAAAGGTTAAAGAAATACAAGTTGAGATTGAACCCAAACAAGTGTACTTTTGGATTTAGGTCTGGTAAACTCCTGGGTTTCATTGTCAGTGGAAAAGGTATTGAAGTAGACCCTGCTAAAGTGAAAGCTATACAAGAGATGCCAGCTCCCCGTACTGAGAAGGAAGTTAGAGGTTTCTTGGGACGATTGAATTACATTGCAAGGTTTATTTCCCAATTAACTGCTACCTGTGAGCCAATCTTCAAGTTGTTGAAGAAAGATCAGGTAATGGAATGGAATGATGAGTGCCAGACAGCATTTGATGAAATCAAGAGATATCTTCTAGAACCTCCCATTTTGATGCCACCAGTTGATGGAAGACCCTTGATCATGTACTTAACAGTGTTAGATAACTCAATGGGGTGTGTGTTGGGGCAACATGACGAGTCTGGTCGAAAAGAGCAGGCAATATACTACCTTAGCAAAAAGTTTACCGACTGTGAAACAAGATACTCACTGCTCGAGAAAACTTGCTGCGCTTTGGCATGGGCTGCTCGCCGACTAAGACAGTATATGTTGACTCATACTACCTTATTGATTTCAAAGATGGATCCAATCAAGTACATATTCGAGAAACCTGCTCTCTCCGGAAGAATAGCAAGATGGCAAATGATCTTGACAGAATATGATATACAGTATACCACTCAAAAGGCCATTAAAGGAAATGTTGTAGCTGATCATTTGGCTCATCAAGCAGTGGATGATTATTAGTCAATGAATTTTGAGTTCCCTGATGAAGACATTATGATTATTACCAAAGACCCAGGACAATATGACGGACCTGAACAAGGATCCCGATGGACTATGGTTTTTGATGGAGCTTCTAATGCACTTGGAAATGGTGTTGGTGTTGTGATCAGTTCCCCTGAAGGTTGTCATACCCCGATTACTGCCAGACTCTATTTCTATTGTACCAATAACATGGCTGAGTATGAGGCATGTATCCTGGGTATTAAAGCTGCCATTGATATGAAGATTCAGTTCCTTGACGTGTATGGAGATTCAGCCCTGGTAGTAAGTCAGATTAAAGGAGATTTGGATACCAAACATGATAATCTCATTCCTTACAGAGAGCATGTGTTGTCTTTGATCCCACATTTCAAAGAGATTACTTTTGGACATATTCCACGAAGAGAAAATCAGTTGGCAGATGCATTAGCCACCATGGCATCCATGTTTGAGATCAATTGGGATGATGAAGCTCCCAAGATTACTATTGATAGATTTGAGAAGCATGCATACTGCAATGAGATTGACACTGAAGAAGTAGAGGAGAAGCCTTGGTTCTATGAAGTGAAAAGATATCTTGAAAATCAGGAGTTCCCTGAAGGGGCATCTGTCAAAGATAAGAAGTTTCTGAGGAGGTTTTCTGCTAAGTTCTTCTTGAGTAATGGAGTTTTGTACAAGCGCAATCATGATTCAACTTTGCTTCGTTGTGTGGATAAGAAGGAAGCAACAGAGATTATGGAAGATATGCATGATGGGATCTTTGGAACTCATTCTAGTGGTCATACCATGGCAAAGAAGATATTGAGAGCAGGTTACTATTGGTCTACCATGGAAGCTGACTGCTATCAACATTTCATAACATGTCACAAGTGTCAAATCTATGCTGATAAAGTACATATACCCCCATCACCATTGAATGTGTTGACTTCTCCTTGGCCTTTTGCCATGTGGGGCATTGATATGATTGGTGAGATCAAGCCTACTGCTTCTAATGGTCATCGTTTCATCCTGGTTGCTATTGATTACTTTACAAAGTGGGTGAAGGCAACTTCATTTGCATCTGTTACTAAGAATGTGGTGGCTCGATTCATTAAGAATAATCTCATATGTAGGTATGGCATCCCTGAAAGGATTATCACTGACAATGGCTCTAATCTGAACAACACTATGATTACTGATCTCTGCACGCAGTTCAAGATTAATCATCACAACTCTTATCCGTATCGTCCGAAGATGAATGGGGCAGTAGAAGCTGCTAACAAGAACATTAAGAAGATTCTACAGAAGATGACCATCACTTACAAAGATTGGCACGAGATGTTACCATTTGCTCTTCATGGTTATCGTACTACAATACGTACTTCAACAGGGGCAACCCCATTCTCTCTAGTCTATGGTATGGAAGTAGTTTTGCCCATTGAAGTTCAGATCCCTTCTTTAAGAATCATGTAAGATGCAGGCTTGGATGAAGATGAGTGGATTCAGACTCGACTTGACCAGATAAATTTGATTGATGAGAAGAGGTTAGCAGCTGTTTGTCATGGCCAGATGTACCAGAAATGGATGATTAAGGCTTTTAATAAGAAGGTTAAGCTAAAGGTATATCAGGTGGGTGATTTGGTAATCAAGCGTATCATACTACCACAGGGTGATCCTAGGGGCAAGTGGACTCCTACATATGAAGGACCATTTGTAGTCAAAATAGTATTCTCAGGAGGTGCCATGATGCTTACTACTATGGATGGTTAAGACTTCCCGCAGCCTGTAAACGCAGACATAGTTAAAAAATACTACGCATAAAAAGAGACCCGCTAGGTTGACTGGCCTAGGTAAAAATAAGGGCATCCCGGCGAACCAAAAGGGTTCGGGCAAAAATTAGGGATGTATATATAAAAAATGTACACCCGACAAGTCGAAAACCTGAAAAGGCGGCTTGGGCAAAAAAGGGTATCCCGGTGGATTGAAAACCTGAAAGGGCAATCCAGGCAAAAATTAGGGATTAAAGCGTATGACTATGTCTCGTTTGGATCACCCATGTAAACTTCAACCAGTTGTGCTACTTACCCAAGTTCGAACAGATAAAGATAAATCCAATCATTTCCGTCTCAACAGTAGAAGATGAGATACTTGAAGATAATGGCAATAGTAGAATTGAAACTCAATAGGATTATTTCCCACATAGCTGATTTTCTTTGTTTTGTAAAAATTTTACGACGAATTCCTCTTACTAGTATTTCTGTCTCCTTTGTACAAACTTGCCTATGTATAGGTCACTTTATAATATGAATAAAATTTCATCTTTGAATCCAAATTTACTTTTACCCTATTTACATAAGCGAAACGTCCATTGGTTGTGTTTGAATGTATGTATGCTTTTGAATATGATTGATGTTTACCAGAAATGCATAAAATGCTTAATATGATTGATGTTTACCAGAAATGCATGAAAATGCAGTGATAGTATTTACTAAGGACGAACGAGGGAAGGAATGCAACGAAGCTTCGCCGGTTCATCCCCACAAGATAACTACAAATCCCCAGTAGGGAAAATCTATCATCATAGATACTTCGAGTTACATCTCTCCTTGAATTTATGTCCATCTCTTTTATCCTCAGTCGGGATACTCCGGAACTTATTCCTTCAATTGAAGTACGACGAACGAAGATGGGAGGTTATGGATACTATATTATCAAACGAGACGGGAACGAGTTCCTCATATTCTTCAGTGACGAATCGGGATTTATTTTCCCTGGCCAGCAGTTGTTATACAAAGATATTCAGACACTTCAGGCTGCATGATTCGTACATACATCATTTACATCATACCATAACATACATATCCATAAATACATATTGCATAGACTAACATTCTCCTTGCAGGATAGTTATATGCAAGTAGAACAATATCAACAACTTACAACGGGTCAGAAATGATCCATACATTTGCTCAAGATGTCCTTGAATATCAGGCAAACGGTCTGTAAAAATATCCATTCCCTGGTTCAAGATATTATTCAAAAGAACAAATCCTGACGTTCTTTTGGCCCTTGAATAGCAGGCAAACGATCTGTAAAAGATCCATTCCCTGGTTCAAGATATTATTCAGAAGAACAAATCCTGACGTTCTTTTGGCCCTTGAATAGCAGGCAAACAGTCTGTAAAAAGATCCATTCCCTGGTTCAAGATATTATTCAGAAGAACAAATCCTGACGTTCTTTTGGCCCTTGAATAGCAGGCAAACGGTCTGTAAAAAGATCCATTCCCTGGTTCAAGATATTATTCAGAAGAACAAATCCTGACGTTCTTTTGGCCCTTGAATAGCAGGCAAACGGTCTGTAAAAAGATCCATTCCCTGGTTCAAGATATTATTCAGAAGAACAAATCCTGACGTTCTTTTGGCCCTTGAATAGCAGGCAAACGGTCTGTAAAAAGAACCATTCCCTGGTTCAAGACCTTATTCAGAAGAACAAATCCTGACGTTCTTTTGGCCCTTGAATAGCAGGCAAAAACGGTCTGTAAAAAGATCCATTCCCTGGTTCAAGACATTATTCAGAAGAACAAATCCTGACGTTCTTTTGACCTTGGAGAATAGGCAAACAGTCTGTAATCCAAGATATTTCCAGAAAAGATAATCATCACAAGATTTATTTATACTGGTCCATTCAACAATTCAAACCATGTTGCATAAATGATTCAGAGACGGCTTATACAAAGACCTAGTATTGATATCCAGTATCAACATACAGACATCATCACATTCTGATACTTTAGATGGCATCTCCAAGCCCATCTCCAGATGGCATCTCTAATCCCATCTCCAATTCTTCCAAGTGGCATCTTTAATCCCACTCAAGCATATACAACTAATCATCAGTGTTATTTTACGCACCGGTGAGTGCAAATTTTTGGGCTTTTATGTTCAATCCCCTTCAACCTTCCAGGTCACGAATGGCACATATACCAATCTAACCCCTCAGGTTTCAGAAAATTGAACAGGGGCAGCTGTTGCACCCCAAAATTTGCCCTCCATAAGACAATTAATTGTGTACTAAGAGGCTCACAAGGTTCACAAGACATCTCATGAGGTCCACAAGGTTCACAAAGTTCACAATTAGTCAGAAAGTTTGACACCTCAGACAATGCATCCTAAACTAGAGTTTTGACTTTAATCAGGCTAAATGGACTTCCAAGACTTCAAGTGAGCTACATAGCATCTTATATGTGTTAAAGAATCCCCATGTCAAGTTTCAAGACTTTCCCAAAAGATTTGCTCAGTCAGATTATCAGATAGGTTAAAATCAGTCGAGGCAGTCAAAAAGTCAAACTGAGGTCAACTGTGGTCAAACCAAAGTCAAAATTCATGATTTTTTGCCAACATCAAGTATATGAAGTAAAATTCATCATTTGATCAAGGGTTGATCATGATTCATCAAGGAGATTTCAGATCATCAAGAATCAGGAGTTTCTAAATTAGGGTTTTCACAGGAGAAGTCAACTGAACTTTGACCAGCCATAACTTTCACATGCTCCATCAAGAATTTTCCATCCAAAGCTAATTTTTAAGGAAATTGAATTCTCTACAACTTTGTGTCTCACAAGCCAAGCCCAAAAATGCTTCATTTGGAAGGTATGAGCCAAGACATTATAGGTCCTTTTAAAAGTCAACAAAAAGTCAACAACTTCAAAAGAGCATAACTTGAGAATGGTAAAAGATATGGACATGAGACCAAATAGGTTGGTTAGAGGACTCTTTAAGCTTTCCAAAATGTCCAAGAACACCCTCATAGCATTAAAATTGAAGGATTTGTGACCTTGCAAAGTTGGGAAATTTTTGAGTGGTTTATGAAGCAAATGGGGTCTTAAAATCATAATTCTCCAGATGGGCTGACTTTTTTGTGACCCAATGTGTTCCATGACATCATGCACGAAATTTATTTAATATTTTCACAATTTTATTCATTTTATTTATTTATTATGATTTTCTATATTAAAAATCATTTTAAATTCAAATAAAATATGAAATAGTGAAAATTTAAAATTATTTTGTTTCTAGAAAGTCATAAAAGTCATTTGGATCTAATTGATACAAGAGTTATGAAGATTGTCCCAAAATAGCAATGTTGGATCAAAGAAAAATCAAGTTTTATGAAAAATCTTTTTCAATATTCAATCATCCAAAAAGTCCAAAGAATGATAACCTTTCTTGACCTAATCTCATTCATATATATACATAGAACCTTTAGCAGCCAAGAGGACGAATTTTTGCAGCTTCTAATATCACTTTCAAACTTTCAAAATTCATCAAATTTTTTAAATTCAGATTCCTCTAATTTGTAGTTTTTCAGGTGAATGGAGTATGCCAATCTCTTCCTTACATATCACTGAACATATACCAATGATCATATGCATCTAAAAGCCCACGAATTGGTCAAACCGAATCAAAGTTTTTAGACATTCATGAATTTTTCGTTTTCATACATTGGTGTAAAATAAATTGTATTTGAATGTTGATTCTTGTTTGTGATGAGCTAACAATCGTTTCTGGATACTTTGATTTGAGTTTTGGTACAGGATGAGTGATCCACCATTGTTAGGGTTCTTCGGCCGTTTTAGGGTTTCATGATTTATCAATGATAAACGAAACTTAAAACCATAGATCAATTCTAATTAACCTCTGGATCATGTTGGTATAGTTAATTTGATGAAATATTACTGTTTAATTGATGATTGAATTTCGTAGGGTTTACTGCAAATGAAAAATCGCAGGTAAACTTGTAGCAAAATTCGCAAGAAAAATTGCAGGTCTGGAGGTTGAAGATGACTGGCGCGAATTCAGAATTTGAATTTAAACGTATATTATATATTAATGTTTGTATTATATGTCTTGAGAAGCACTGATGGCATGGTGGTGAGTGTATGCGTATGTGAATGCAAGGCCTTGGGTTCGAAACCAGCCTCTGGGCATTTTTTTGTTTGAATTATTTTGTTTTTCCAGGATACGAACAAAAGCATATTGAGGCAATATGTTGACAGCCAGCGCGCGCTAGCCTAGTGGTAATGCTGTTGATTTTCCAGGTAAAGGACCTGAGTTCAAATCCCAGGTCCTGTTTTTTTTTTGGTTTAATTTTTCTTGTTTTATTTTCTTTTATTATTTCTTTATATTATTTTCTAAACTAATTTAAATAATTTTCTAAAACAATATATGTAAATTATTTTTCTTTTAAAACTTATATTATATTTTTTTTTATAGTTGTATATTATTTAATAATTTTGTATATTAAAAATTTTAATATGTTTATATAAAACCTAATTATTTTCTTTATAAACCCTAATTTATTTTTTTAAACAATTCAAAACCCTAATTTTCTTTTTATGATTTTAATTTCTTATTTTTATTATGCTTGTATAATTATAATTATTAAATATTTCTAATGTGTACATATAATTAATTTATTAAACTAGTAATCATATTTATTAGTATATAACTATTATTATTTATTCTTTTTCTTAAAATTCTTAAAAAATGATTATTTATTTAAATTTTAACTTTTAATTTGTTTTCTATATTATATTATTATACTAACCTCTTTTATATTCATTTTATTTATTATTACTAACCTTTTTATTTATTTATTTATTATATGCTTATTTATTTAAATTATTTTATTATTATGATGTAATTGTGTAAATTATGTAATAGTTGTAGAATTTTTATTATTGATTTAAACTGCCATGGTTAGTAAAATAGGGTGTGAAAACTTGTTTGTATTTAAAATTGAATTTAGATCACTAATTTTAAGATAAATATTATGAACATGAACACGCACACACGTAAGTCGATCTTGGATCGCCATCTCACTTCTTAAGGGTTACCTCTCATGTTGCCTAAATAAAAGGTCAAGTAAGGTGTATAAAGCAAAGTCCCTTATCTTATTTAAAATCATCTTGTCCCTTTAAAGAATTATAAGATCAAGTCCCTCCATGGTTGCCTTCGTAAATGATCTTGCCCCTTTCGAATAAAAGATGATAAGTCCCTACGAATTGCTAATACACCTTACAATTGCCTAATCACAGATGTCCCTTCACTTGTCCCTAATAACATCCAAGGTAATGACTACCTATTCCTTAATAATAGGGATGGTCTTACCATTTAAAGGACATTTAAGAACAGAAAAGATTTAACTTAGGGTAGGTTCCTCTTATGTACTTGCTCACCTTTTCAAAATATTTCAAAAACACTTTACATTTTCAAACAATTTTCAAAACAAAGTCTTTATATATATCCGTACATGGATCATTATAAAGTACTTAAGAAAATTTCTAATCACACATTACACTTTTTCAAAATATTTTAAAGTGAGCTAAGTAACTAAGAGCCCATGGATAACCATGGATGTAAAGGGTGCTAACACCTTCCCTTTACATAACCTACCCCCCGAACCCAAAAATCTTTTAAGGTCTTTCCTGTTCTTTTATGCCCTTTCCTTTTGGATAAAATAAAAGTCGGTGGCGACTCTTGCTATCCGCAACATTTAACTAAAGTCAGTTCTCCCACCGTGTTAAAGAATGATGAAAGTTTGATATCAATCTTCTTTGATTGATCTTCTCCTTAAATCAAAATCACTCAATAATTCTATACAAGTGTTCAAATTTAAAATGAAATGAGATGAACAAATATGAACACTTTTATAAAAATTTGAATTATGTGAGAGTGATTAAATATGAGTTTTATGAAAATTATATGAGGTGTTTCTTAATTTGAAAATTTCAGAATTTATAAGTTACAAAACACCTATTCAAAGAGTTATTATTTTGTTCATGAAAATTAACCAAAAGGTATGAAAATTTAAAATGAACTTTCATGAAAAGAGGCCAGAATATTAAAAAACGAACAGTGTTAACCAGTTAACCAAATGGGTTAACTGGTTAACGCATCAAAACGTTAACTGTAGAATTTGAAAATCAGGGCCGTTAACCGGTTAACCCAAATGGTTAACCGGTTAACACTGTTATAAAACTAGAAAAAAATTGTTTTAAAGTGTTAAACCAGTTTGGAAAAGTATGCCAATGATTATATGCATCATGCTAACATAAATAATGATTTGTGAACACTTGTATATCAATTGGAAAGAGAGTTTTTATATACCTTTTAGATTGTATCAAAAGCTTGATTCTTTAAGAATATGCAAATGAAGCTTGATCACATAATTCCATTGCCTTTGAAAGATCATGTCCTTGTGCTTAATTTCATTGGAAGCTCTCATCTTTTTGTAGTCATGAAATGCATAGAAGCTTGTTGTCTTCATCAAAATAGTTGAGGTTGAAGCATGCTTCTACACACTATATACCTCGGGACGAGAATCAATTTGCTGATGTTGTGGTAACCTTGTCCTCCATGATCAAGGTTCACCAAGAGACCTATATGCACAGAATCGATGTATCTCTTCTCGAGAGACCGACATACATGTTTGTAGTTGATGGGGCTAATGATGACAAACCTTTGTACTACAATATCAAGTGCTTTTTGAAATCTTAAGAATACCTGGCAGGGGCATCCAGTAAAGACAAGAACACCCTTAAGAGGTGTCCAGGCGGGTTCTTCTTAAACCAGGATGATGTGCTCTATAAGCGGAACTTCGACATGGTCTTGCTCAGATGCATGGATAGACACGAAGCAGACCTGTTGATGCAAGAAGTTCACGAAGGCTGCTTCGGTACCCATGCTGGAGGACATGCTATAGCAAAGAAACTGCTAAGGTCGGGGTATTATTGGATCACCATGGAATCTGATTGCAGTAAATACTCCCGCAAGTGCCACAAGTGCCAAATTTACGCTGATAAGGTGCATGTGCCTCCAAATCCGTTGAGTTTCATGTCGTCACCTTGGCCCTTCACCATGTGGGGCATCAATATGATTGGCAAGATTAAGCCAACTACTTCTAACGGCCACTGCTTCATCCTAGTTTCCATAGACTATTTCAAGAAGTGGTTCGAAGCGGCATCTTATGCCAATGTCACCAAACAAGTGGTAGCCCAATTCATCAAGAGGGATATCATCTATCGATATGGAATCCCCGAAAGGATCATTACTGTTAATGGTTCTAATCTCAACAATAAGATGATGGCAGATTTATGTCGGGATTTCAAGATCAAGCATCACAACTCTTCGCCGTACCGCCCGAAGATGAATGGCGCCGTCGAGGCGGCTAACAAGAAAATTAAAATGATTGTGAAGAAGATGGTTGTGACATACAAAGATTGGCATGAGATGTTGCCATTTGCATTGCATGGGTACAGAACATCAGTGCGCACCTCGAAAGGGGAAACCCCATTCTCACTTGTGTACAGTATAAAGGCAGTCCTACGGTTGAAGTCGAGATCCCTTCACTGAGATTATGATGGATGTCAAGATCGAAAAAGCTGAGTGGCTCCGATCCAGGTATAATCATTTGATCCTCATTGAGGAGTGTTGCTCCCAAAGATTTGCATCCCGGTACAAGCGCGAACGGTCGGTGAAAGAGAAGAATGAATAGAGTCGCCAGCTAGGCATTTTTATCCCGAAGGAAAGGTAATGCTGCATAAACCTAAGAATAGATGGACAAGACGGTTGCGAACCAGAGAAACTGAGAAAGGGGGTTGGTTACAACCTGGGAAGGTATTAACACCTAGATTGTCCGTCGTACTCGACGATATCCACGCTTGAAATATTTGTGTTTAAAGGGGTAGTGTCATTGCTATCTGTGTACAAAGGCTAGAAAAGAATGCAAGTGTCAGTGCTAAAGAAATGTGAAGTGAAATAAAGGAGTGTCAGTGTAAGGAAAGAGTGCAAAGCTCAAGACAATGAGGCTTAAAGAATAATGCTGGAAGAGGGGGAATATACAGAGACTTTTGTTCAATAACTGTTAAGTTATGCCTACGTATCCTCTCGTGCAATGAGGAAGTCAGAACACCGTAGTTCGACTCAAAGAGACTGAAAGATAAATGACTGATGAACTGCTTACTTGTCCATGCTCAAGTGTATGACCTGTCTGGCTCAGGTGCGAACTGTCTTGCATTAGACGGAAGAAGCAAGTTCTCGTTTGTGAGTGAATGAGGTGAGAAAAGAATCCCGAAGGAGACGATTATTGTTTGTTTTTGGTGTTTTTAATCTTTTATTGCTTTTGGAGTTTGTCATAAGTTAATGAGCTTAAGCCTAAACCAAGGGTTAGTAAACTTATCACATCTTCCCTTTGATTAGGGGTAATGAGAATACCTTAAGTGTGAAGTAAGCACCTCACACTTAATCTCCATGATGTAGGATTAAGATCATTAACCTACTTGCATTTATTTAGGTGTTTTTGGTATTTTTGTTTAGTGTTAAGTAATGAGTTTAAGCCATAACCAAAGATTTAATGGACCCATTACACCATCCTAATAGAAGGATAATAGATGAGAACATTTAAGCTGAGGAAGGCTCCTCAACTTAATCCATGATTAGGGATTAACCTCATGACAAAACAAAGCCTTTATTAAAGTGGATTTTAGTTAACGATAAGATTAAGAAGTGGATTTTATGGTTTGTAAGACAACTTGAGGGGGACTTGTCCATTAACACTAGGGTTAGTCCTTCTTAACCAATTAAGGAAGAAATAGAACCCTAATGCAAGGCCCAAGTTACAAGCTTGATATCTTAGTGATTATTAGGTGAATTGATTAAAGTATTTAAACACATTAAGGGTTTAATACTTAGGATTAAAGTTATACACTCCATCCTAATAGAAGGATACATGCATAACCTTAATCACAAAGCCTTAAAACCTTTAAGGTTTAGTCCCTGATTATGAGATGAGGAGAGAAGACACAAAAGATTACACAAAGGTAAAACTAATGGGGGACTAGTCAAACCCTAATTACGATCATGCTTGGGTATTCCTAGGGTTTATGAGGCTTGCAAGAAGATCTTCAGGATGAGCCACCAAGGAAGAAGCAGAGATGGAAGGAAAAGAAGCAGAAAGAAGCAAGTCAACTTACTTCACTTAAGAAGATAAGTTGCTTGAAGAGAGAAGGTGAGGAGGGAACATGAATGAGAAAGCTCACTCTAATATAAATACAAAATGCAGCAATGATGCATAAGAGAGATGAGAAGAGATTGTGAGAAGTGAAGGCAAATTCACTTCTCAAAAACACTTACCACCTGAAAAGTTAGTAAAAGGAAATGAAAATGAAATGGAAATGAAAATTATGCAATGATGCAAACCAAAACCAGAAGCATGTTCAAGATGCAAAAGATGCTAAGAGATGATATCAATGTATGTCATGAGATGTGGATGATCATACAAGCAATGAGGATGCAAATGAGGCATGAAGGAAGCATGAAAGTTCATGGATGCACATGAAATGAAATGGATACATAACATGGAAAATGGATGATGCAATGATCAAACATGATTCTAATGTGTCCTAGGATATCTTATGAGTTATGAAAATGCATAAAATGTCATGGCAAGTTCATGAATGCAAGCAAATGCAAGATGGATGCAAGTGAAGGCACAAAATTTGGGTTATATGATCATGTGAGATGCAAAACTCAAAAACAGAAGCAAATGACAAGATAAAAAAAAGAAAATGCAACCAAAGGAACCCTAAACCTATTCTAGGTCACCCTCCAAAGGGGGAGATCAGAAGCTTAACCTAGAAGGACTTATGATTTTCCTAAGTTTCTAGGGTTTTAAGGGTGATCCTAAAGGTAAAATGCCAAACAAATTGAAAATGCATTATAAAAATGAAACAAAAATGATTTTAGATGCTTGAAGTCATGCATAACACAATGCAAAAAGAATCATTCACAAACTCAACTTGGTTTAAAAGTTATGAATTTTTGAAGTTAGGGTTAAAAATATTCAAGTTCAAGAACCCTAATTCATTTGAAAAATGTCAAAGCATGATCAAAACCAAAAAGAAATTTGTGTGGTGAGTTTGTAAATGCTTCTAAATGCCTAAGAATGTTCTCTGAATTTTTGTGTGATTTTTAAATACTTAAATGTATTTTTAATTAATTAATTCTCATTAACTAATTAAAAATAACCATTTAAATGATTTAAAAATTTTTTTTAATGCAAAAAATTAAAATTAAAATATTTTTGGGTTCTAAAAATTAATAAAAGGTTTGATAAAATATTTCAGAATTTTTTGATGTTT
Organism: Lathyrus aphaca; assembly: GCA_963966055.1. NCBI lineage: Eukaryota > Viridiplantae > Streptophyta > Magnoliopsida > Fabales > Fabaceae > Lathyrus > Lathyrus aphaca. The sequence goes on from OZ014523.1 coordinate 283,659,161, forward strand.
TTTTTTCTATTTTTAAAAATTCGTACAAAATAAAATAAAAGAAATGAATTAAAAATGAAATAAAAAAGAAAGTAAACAGGATGTAGGGCTGAGATTGAAACTGGGCTTGAAAAGAGTTGACTGGGCGCGCATCTGGACGGCCCAGGTTCAAACTTTATTAAACTGATTTAATTAATTATTAATCCTTTAATTAAAACTAATGATTCAATCTGAACCACACACTGCACGCGGGAAAGATGGATCTAACGGTCCACATTCAAATTATGCCCTAACCCTAATTTATTAACTTAATTACTTTCAGGTGGCCGGAAATGACCTCTGGTCATCTTCTCCGGCCACACCTCCCCTGAGAATCTCCCAAAACACTCCCTAGGTCATTTTTGGAGCTCTAAAGCTCCAGATTGATTCCTCTCACCTTCCTAAGATCAACCCTACCCTCAAACTCCATTTATTTTCACTCATAAACAAGATTCGAATCAAAGTTCAAAAATGGCAGAAATTTCAGAACAACCATACAACTTCATTTCTCAACCATTTTAAAAAATACAAAGCTTGGTGTATTCAGAGAGGCATGCTTAATCATCTCATAACTAAAGAAAAGATTTCTGGAAAAAAGTTTCAAGAGGATACCTGAAATGGAGCTCTACCAATGGAGCTGCCTGGGCCTTCTTCTTGATGCAAATGACTTCCTCTAACCTTCCTTGAGCTTCTTTGATGCTTTGCTGAAGTGTATGCAACCTTTCTTTGAAGTTCAGTGAGGTTCAGTTCAAAAGGGGAAAAAATCGTGTTTTGTGTGTGGGGGCTTTCAGGGCAAAGTGAAGGGTGGGAAATGATCAGTGATGAATTTGGAGATGAATGGTGGAAGAAGTTTTAAGTTTTGTTGAGTAAGCTGAGAGTTTCGAATGAAAATGCAAAGGGGGATGATTTTGTGAACTATGAGAATGTTGTGTGTTCAAGCTTGCTTCTTGTTATGTTTGGCTTGCTTTTGGTTAGTATAAACAAATGCCATTGGTTCAGAGAGTGTTTGTGGCATAGTGTGATTGGTATGGGTGAAAATGCACAATGTCAAGGTTATGTGTCCTTTGAGGTATGGGCTGTTTCAGGCCAAGGACAAGGGCATGTCTGGTGCAGCTGTGATCAAGGAGGACCATGAAAATGAGATTGAGGCAAATCAGCAAGTTGTGACAGTTATGGGAGGTTTTGCAAATTTGTGAACTTTTGCCCCTTTTGAAATTTCTTCATGTGCAAGTCATAAAATCTTGGGATTTTTGGGCCAATTCTGAGTTTTAAGGCATGCACTATGATGTTATGATGTGTAGAAGTCCATTTGAAGTCATAAAATGGTTTGGCATGAGGTTTTGCAAAAATCCCTCTTTGGCATGAAACATGAAATTATGTGATTTTGCCAACTTTGGAAAGCCATAACTTGAGTTCAAAAATGAATTAGATCTTGTTCTTGTACTTTTTCAAAAGGGAATGATCCAATCTACAACTTTCATGACCAACAATTTTTCATTTGAAGCATTTTTGGTTGAGAAAGAGGAGGTTGAAAAACTTTCCCAAAATGGAAAGTTTACATTACAAGTCATTTCCATTTTTGGCAACTTTTGGTTTTGCTCACTTTTCTTCAAATTTGTGAACTTCTAAGCACTTCATTGATCAAATAAATACCAATTAACTTCAATTTGATGAAAAATCCATTTTGGTTCCATGTTGAGGGGCCTCAGATGCCCTGATTTTGCTCTGACTTGCTCAAGAAGTTACCCAGTGATTAGATGACTTCTACAATGAATTTATTCATCAAACTTGGTATGTATTATACTTATAGCACATTGAGACCAATAGAAACAAGAATGACCAAAAAATTTGGAGTTATGGCCTCTGAAACCAAAACCCTAATTTTAGGTCATCTGCAGTTAAACCTGGCTCTGCTTCCATGCTTTCCCAATTCTTGTGATCTTCTGACTTCCTTGATCTTTGGAGGATAAAATATGATGATTGAACATACATGGACCCTCTTGAGATGATTGAAGATCTTTGGAGAGGCTCAGATGGATCCCGGATTGCTCAGATCACAAACCCTAGATGCAGATGAACTTGAACTAATGCAGTGAAGCAAAAATGAAATATGAGATGCTATGATTGAACTAATGCAAATGAGAAAGATCACAAGCCATGGTGTGAACATAGTGAGGGCAAATTTGGGGTGTTTACAAGGAGAAATGCCTAGCAGCTGTATGCCATGGACAATTGTATCAACGACAAATGAAACGAGCATTTGATCAAAAGGTACGCCTTCAACGATACATACCCGATGACTTAGTGCTGAAAAGGATCCTTTCTCCTTTAATAGATCACAAAGGCAAGTGGAAACCCAATTATGAAGGTCCAGTCGTGGTTAAAAAGGTCTTCTCGGGCGGAGCCTTGATGTTAACAACCATGGACGGTGAAGACTTCTCTTCCCCTGTCAACACAAACACAATTAGAAAATACTTCGTATAAAGAGACCCCCTGGACAAAAAAAAGATTGAAATTCCAGGCAAAACGGGCATCCAGACGAGCCAAAAATTGAATAAAAGGCTCGAGAAAAAATTAGGGAAATAAACAAAAAATGTACGCCCACTGAGTTGAAAAGCCACATTGGACGACTCAGGCAAAAAGGGGTATCCCGGTGGATTGAAAACCCGAAAGGGCGATCCACTCAAAAGAGGGACTAAAATGAACAACTGCATTCCGCGAGATGTGTGATGCGTCATTGGCAATAAAGGACAATCCGAGGGTTAAGGATCACTCCAACCGTCTTCCTCAAAGGCGAAGCACGCGGGGAGTCTTGAGGACATACAAGCCATAGCCGGGTCGGAGCTTGATGAGATCTGATTTCCTCATTGCCATTAGGATAGTTTCTTTTCCTGTTGTGTGATTTCCTCTTTCAAGGGATTGCTTCCCAGTGTAATGCCTATTCATGGCCAATTTCCAAATTAACGAAAGTGTAATTTCATTCAAATTTGTGTCGCCCCCCGGATTTTCATCCCGGTACAAACGTGAACGGTCGGTGAAAGAGAAATGAGGTTGAATTGAATAGAGTCTCCAGCTAGGCATTTTTATCCCAAAGGAAAGGTAATGCTGCATAAACCTAGAAAGAGATGGATAAGACGGTTAAGAACCAGAGAAACTGAGAAAGGGGGTTGGTTACGACCTGGGAAGGTATTAGCACCCAGATCGTCTGTCGTACTCGACGTGATCCACGCTTACAATATTGTGTTTAAAAGGGGTAGGTGTATGTGTTATCTGTGTGCAAAAGCTAAAGAAAGAAAGTACAGGTGTCAGTGCAAAAGGGTGAATTGCTCAGGAACAGAGGCTTTAGAAAGAATGCTGAAAAGAGGGGGGAGACACAGAGACTTTTGTTCAATAACTGTTAAGTTATGCCTACGTATCCTCTCGTGAAATGAGGAAGTCAGAACACCGTAGTTCGACTCAAAGAGATTGAAAATAAATTGAGTGTTAACTGCTTACTCTTCTATGCTCAAGTGTATGACTCGTCTGGCTCGAGTGCTAACTGTCTTGAATTAAACGGAAGAAGCAAGTTCTTGTTTTCAGAGTTAGTGTGATGAGAAAAGAATCCCGGAGGAGACGATTATTGTTTGTTTTTGATGTTTTCAGTTTTTTATTGTTTTTGGTGTTTTTCATAAGATAATGAGCTTAAGCCTGAATCAAAGGTTGTAAACTTATTATATCCTCCCTGAATGAGCCTACTTAAGTGTGAGATAAGCATCTCAACTTAATTACCTTAATGATGAAGGATTAAGATTATTAACCTACTCGTGATTATTTAGATGTTTTTGAGTTTTTGTTTAGTGTTAAGTAATGAGTTTAATCTCTAATCACAGATTAGTGAACTCATTACACCATCCTAATAGAAGGATGATAGATGAGAACACTTAAGCTGAGGAAGATACCTCAACTTAATCCATGGTTAGGGATTAAATTCATTATATAACAAGCCTTTATTAAATGGATTTTAATTAAAGGATGATATTAAGAAGTGGATTTTATGGTTTGTAAGACAACTTGAGGGGGACTTGTCTATTAAACACTAGTGTTAGTCCCTCTTAACCATAAGGAAGAGATAAAACCCTAATGTAAGGCCCACGTTACAAGATAAAGTCTTGGTGATTATTAATGTGTTTTTATTAAGAGATGTAAAAAAATTAAAGGTTTAACACTAAGGATTAAAGTTATACACTCTATCCTAAGATAAGGATGCAGACCTAACCCTAATTCCAAAGTCCTAAAGCTTTAAGAGTTTAGCCTCTGATTAAGAGATGAGAATAGAGACTCAAGGAGACTCAAAGGTAAAAAGTTAGGGGGGACTATACACAACCCTAAAAGGTATCATGCTTGGGCATCCTATGGTTTGTGAGGCTTAAGAGGAAAGATCTTCAAGCCCACCAATGGAAGAAGCAGATGAAAAGAGAAAGAAGCAGAAGAATAAGTTACTTACTTCATGAAGAAGATAAGTAACTTAAAAGAAAGAGATTTGGAAGGAGGGAGAATAAGTGAAGAAAGTTCACTTCAAGAAAAATTAAGGATGCACATGAATGAGAAGAAAGAAAGGGTGGGAAGTGAAGGCAAATCCACCTCCCAGATAACTTACCAAAAGCTCCTGAAATGTTAGTATGGATGCATAAGACATAAAGCAAAGACCAAAGTCATAAGTTAATAGGCATTGTAAATAGCATATGAGATGATGCAAAGTCATACAATATGAATATGAATGATCATACAAAGATGAGATGCAAAGGAAGCATGCTTAGAAGCATGAAAACACATGGATGTTCATGAAATGGAATGGATGCAAAGCATAGCAGATGAATGAATAAATGATCAAGAAAAGTTTCAAATATGTCTTAAGATGTCTAAGATGTCATACAAATGCTTGAAATGTCATGGCAAGTTCATATGATGATGATATGCAAAGATGAATGTAAATGAAGATGCAAAATTAGGGTTTTAAGACAACATGATATGCATATGACCAAAATAGAAGAAATAAACATGATAAAAAATTGAAATCAAGCTCAAAAAAATCTTAATCCCATATAAGATCACACCCCAAAGGAGAAAGTCAGAAGCTTAACCTAGTGAAAGTTATGAAATTCCTAAGTTTGCTAGAGTTTTTGGGTGAATCTTAAGAGAAAATGCCAATCAAATTGAAAATGCAAGGTAAAATCATGAGAAAAATAACCTAGAAACTATATGCAATATGTAAAACAACGCAAGAATAACCAAGTTTAAACTCATCATGGTTAGGAAGAAATGAATTTTTCAAGTTAGGGTTAGAAAATGTGATTTTTAGGAACCATAATTCAAAGAAAATTGTGAAATTATGATCAAACCTACAAAGAATTTTGTATGATGAGTTTGAAAATGTTTCTAAATGTATTGGAATGGTTCATGAAGTTTTTGGTGATTTTTAGAAACCTAAATGCATTTTTAATTAATTAAAATCCATTAATTAATTAAAAATAACATTTAAATATTTTAAAAATACTTTTTTAATGCAAAAAATAAAATAAAAAATGTTTTTAGGTTAAGAAAAATATTTGAAACTGAAATGCATAAAATGAGGTTTTTTGAAAGTGTTTTGATATTTTTAATAAATTAAACAAAAGAAATGAAAAGAAAATGAAATAAAAATGAATTAAAATGAAAGTCAACTGATCCAAGGGCTCAGATTTGAATTGAAGGGGGGAGGTTTGACTGCGCGCGTGTTTGAAGGGTTGGGATCTAACCTGGCTAATTAATTATGATTTATTTAATTAATCCTGAATTAAAACTAATGGTGCAATCTGGACCGCTCGCTCCTAAACTAATCATGATCCAATGGCTGCTGTGCAATCTGGGGAACCCTAACTCTAATTACTTTCAGATGACCGGAAAATTGTTCCGGTCATTTTCTATGGCCAACCAAAATGCTAACTTCCTATTTAAGCTTCTAAACCTCAATTTTTTCTGCCCAAAACCAATCTCCTAACATCATACATCACTAATCAACAAACAAAATTCATTTATCATGCATCATAAAGTTGAATCGAAGAAATCAAGTTCTAGGTCAAAAATTTCAGAACATCATGAAATCCTCATTTCTAACCTATTTTCAATTCTAATCATATCAGTGTGATCAGGCAAGCATGGGGAATCATTTTAGAACTTAAAATCATGCTTCTGGAAAAAAAGATCGTGAAGGTTACCTGAGTTGAAGTTCTTTGAGATGGAGCTTTCGGGGCCCTCCTCTTGTGCAATCCAACCCCCTTTGACCTCCTGAAGCTATTGGCAAGCTTGAAATGAGTTTAGAGTGGCTGGTTTATGAGTTTCAGTTCTGACAAAGCAGAAATCGTGTTTGTGTTTGGGCTTGTTTCAGGCTATGGTGATGGGTGGGAAATGATCCTCAGGCTATGAGGAGTTGAATGGTGAAAGAAATTTTGGTTTTTGTTGGCTGGATTGTGTGTTTCGAAGAGATAAAGTTTCAAGGAAACTTTTGGATTCTTCACCTGTGTGTTCTTTCAGGCCATGAAGGGTGTCTATTTATAGTGCTTAGGGCTTGAATAAACAATTGTTATTGGCCAGAAGAGTTGTTGTGGCACTGTGGGATTGGTATGGCTTAAAATCCAAAAATGTCAACATATGTGTACTAGAGGTATAGGCTTGTACAGAGGTGATTTCTGTGGCTAGATTGCTTCAGCATGGTTCATGGTGAGCCTTTGGATCAATAGAATGCAGCTGGATGGCCTTAATCAAGAGTTCTCTTAGTTTATGCAATTTTCCCTCTTTGGAGTTTCTTTAAGTGCAAGGCATAAAAACTTGTGATTTTTGGTGAAATCTTGATTAAAATGTGTTTCATTATGTTGGTATGATGTTTATAAGTTGATTAGAGGTCATGAAATGGCTTGAAACTTGATTTTGCAAAAATCCCTCTTTGGCATGAACTTGAAAATTATAGGATTTTTTGCCAACTTTGAAAGGCCATATCTTGAGTTCTAGGATGAATCAAGACATGTTCTTGTACTTTTTGAAAATTGGAAGACATAATCTACAACTTTCATGCCCAAGAATATTTCATTTGAAGCATTTTTGGTCAAGAAAGAATAGGTTGAATATCTTTCCCAAAATGGAAAGTTTCCATTACAAGTCATTTCCAAAAATAGCAAGTTTGCATTTGGCTCAAAATTATTCAATTTTATGAACTTCCAACCACTTCTAAGATCAAATAAAGATCATAAAGACTCAAAATGATGATGATGACCCTTTGGTACCCTTGATGGAGGCCTCAGATGCCCTGATTTTGACTTTACTTGCTCAAGAAGTTACCCAATGATCAGATGACTTCCACAGTGAATTTGTTCACAAAATTTGGTATACATGATCCTTATAACATATTAAGACCATTAGAAACAAGAATGGCCAAAAAAATTGGGATTAAGGCCTATGAAACCAAAACCCTAATTTTAGGTCATTTGTGTAGGAAATCTTCAGTCTGCCTCTATGCCTTTGCCATGCTTTGTGATCCCTTGACTTTTATGAACTTTGGGGAACATATTATGATCATGGAACACACATAGACCCTTTTGGTAAGCTTCAAGACCATTGGGATGACTCAGATCACTTCTTGGATTGCTCAGATCACAAACCCTAGATGCAGATGAAATGGACTATGCACATGAAACAAAATGCAATATGAGGTGGTATGCCTATGCTTATGCAAAAATGAAAGACCACAAGCCATGGTGTGAGAAAAAGTGAGGGCAAATTTGGGGTGTTTATAATTTTCTTCCATTTGTTTTTGTTTTTCATCTACCGTTGATTGATTACAAAAATGTCCAACAAACTGTGATAAATATTGCATTGTGGATACATGAGTGCTTTATAATATGTGCATGAGAGTAAAAACACTTGACATATATCTAATGTGTTAAGTAACAGAGACAGTGACTCAGACCATGACCCTGGGGCACGCAGGACAAACTAACACTCATTTTGCAGGTACTATCAGTTGTGTTCATTAACATGCAGGTACAAGTGTTGCAAGCAAAACCATTGTCAACACAGAGCTTCAGGAAACTTTTCCTCGACAGATCTTGAAGCATGACTCCTTAGCAAGTCTCATCAGACCATCCCTTCTCCAGCAAAGCGGCAAAAAGAAGGATATTTCCCTAGCATAGGGGGATCATTATCTCTCATCCCCAGCATGAGACGATGAGTTATCTCATCCCCAGTCCGAGACGTTTCTTACCTCTCCTTCCCAGAAGGAGGTGATCATAACTTGTAGGTTTAGAGGGAAGCATCCTCTCTGATTTGTTCCATCATCCCCAGTAGATGTGGAAATTGAAATCCTCCTCAGCTTGATAGCAAAAGGCTAAGTATCTTCCCCCTAGGCAGAGAGTCTTCCTTCAATAGAGGAGTATCCCCAATTTTAGTCTTCATTTATCCAGCAGTACAGGAGAGTTCATCTTATCCCCAACAGTATAGGAAGATTCGTTATGCCCTAGAAGATGTGAAGATATGGAGGAACCTGAGGGTTTTCTTTCTTATACAGCAGGGGAAGGTATTAGCACCCAGATTATCCGTCGTACTCGACGGGATCCACGCTTACAAGATTGTGTTTAAAGGGGGTAAGTGTATGTGCTATCTGTGTGCAAAATCTAGGGAAAGAAAGTACAAGTGTCAGTGCAAAAGGTGTGAATTGCTCAGGAACTGAGGCTTAAAAAAGAATGCTGAAAGAGGGGGATGACAAAGAGACTTTTGTTCGATAACTGTTAAGTTATGCCTACGTATCCTCTCGTGCAATGAGGAAGTCAGAACACCGTAGTTCGACTCAAAGAGACTCTGATAAATTGACTGTGAACTGCCCGATTTCCTATGCTCAAGTGTATGACTCGTCTGGCTCGAGTACTAACTGTCTTGCATTAGACGGAAGAAGCAAGTTCTCGTTTATAGAATGAGTGTGATGAGAAAAGAATACCAGAGGAGACGATTATTGTTTGTTTTTGTGTTTTCAATTTTTTATTGTTTTTGGTGTTTTGCATAGGATAATGAGCTTAAGCCTAAATCAAAGGTTGTAAACTCATTATATCCTCCCTGATTAGGGATAATGAGCCTACTTAAGTATGAGATAAGCATCTCAACTTAATTACCTTAATGATGAAGGATTAAGATCATTAACCTACTTGTTATTATTTAGATATTATTGGTTTTTTTTTTAGTGTTAAGTAATGAGTTTAATCTCTAATCATAGATTAGTGAACTCATTACACAATCCTAATAGAAGGATGATAGATGAGAACACCTAAGATGAGGAAGATACCTAAACTTAATCCATGGTTAGGGATTAAATTCATTATATAACAAGCCTTTATTAAATGGATTTTAATTAAAGGATGAGATTAAGAAGTGGATTTTATGGTTTGCAAGACAACTTGAGGGGGACTTATCCATTAAACATTAGGGTTAGTCCCTCTTAACCATAAGGAAGAGATATAACCCTAATGTAAGGCCCAAGTTACAAGATAAAGTCTTGGTGATTATTAATGTGTTTTGATTAAGAGGTGTAAACAAATTAAAAGTTTAACACTAAGGATTAAAGTTATACACTCCATCCTAAGATAAGGATGCAGGCATAACCCTAATTCCAAAGTCCTAAAGCTTTAAGAGTTTAGCCTCTGATTAAGAGATGAGAAGAGAGACTCAAGGAGAATCAAAGGTTAAAATATAGGGGGGACTATATACATCCCTAAAAATTATCATGCGTGTATATCCTATGGTTTATGAGGCTTAAGAGAAAAGATCTTCAGGAAGGCCACCATGGAAGAAGCAGATGAAAAGAGAAGGAGAGAAGAGAATAAGTTACTTACTTCCTGAAGAAGATAAGTAACTTAGGAGAAAATAAAGGAGAAAGAGGAGCACAAGTTAAACAATTTTACTTCAAAGACAAATAAAGGATGCAAATGCAAAGGAAAGAAGAGGTGGGAGGTGAAGGCAAATTCACCTCCCAGATAACTTACCAAAAGTTCCTGAAATGTTAGTATGAATGCATAAGACATAAAGCACAAAGAAATGAGATGAATAAGGATGCAAAGACCAAAGTCAGAAGTGATTATGCAATGCAAATGTGTTATGAGATGATGCAAATTCATACAAGATGCAAATGAATGATCATACAAGAAAATGAGTGCAAATGAAGCATGAATGAAGCTTAAAACACATGAATGTTCATGAAACAAAATGAATTCAAAGCATGCCAAAATGATGAAACAATGATCAAGCAATGTTTCAAACATCTCCTAAGATGACATACAAAAGAATGGAATGGCATGGCAAGTTAACAACTTCATGATATGCAAAGAAGAATGCAAATGAAGATGCACAATTAGGGTTTTAAGGCAACATGAGATGCATATGACCAAAACAGAAGCATTCACCATGATAAAAAATTGAAATTGAGCTGAAACAAACCCTAAACCTATACAAGATCACACCCCAAAGGAGAAGGTCAGAAGCCAAACCTAGTGAAAGTTATGAAATTTCTAAGTTAACTAGGGTTTTTGGGTGCTTCTAAAGGGAAAATGCAAATAAAATTGAAAATGCAAGATAAAAACATGACATAAATAACCAAGAAACTATTTGCAATATGTGAAACAATGCAAAAGGAATCAAGTTCAAAGAAAATTGTGAAAATGTGATCAAACCTAAAAAGAAATTTGTATGGTGAGTTTGAAAATGTTTCTAAATGTATTGGAATGCTTCATGAAATTTTTGGTGATTTTTAGAAACCTAAATGCATATTTAATTAATTAGAATCAATTAATTAATTAAATAAAACATTTAAATATTTTAAAAATGCTTTTTTAATGCAAAAATTAAAATAAAAAATGTTTAGGTTAAGAAAAATATTTAGAATGAAAATGCAAGAAATAAGATTTTTTGAAAGTCTTTTGATATTTTTAAAAATTATATGAAAGAAATGCAATAAAAATGAAATAAAAATGAATTAAATGAAAAGTATGATGATCCAGTTGTCCAGATTCAAACACAAGGGGAAGGGGTTGACTGCGCACGTGATCTAATGGTTCAGATCAAATCTAGCTAATTAATCTTAATCAATTTAATTAATTGGATTAGGGTTTAAGTGGATGCATCCTGGCCCTTCAAACATGCAGTAAACAAAATCCAATGGCCAATATTCAAACTGACTAATTAATTACGGATTAAGCCCTAATGACTCTCAGGTGGTCGGAGAAGACCTCCAGTCATCTTCTCCGGCCAACTCCCTCACCTGAATCCCTCAAAACGCCATGAAAACTCACCAAAATCTCCAAAACGGATCATCAAACAACATAGAACAAGAATCCATCATCAAAATTCATTTATCATGCACAAAAATGGAGAATCGAAGGAAAATATGTTTAGGTCAAAAAGTTTCAGAGCAAGCATACATCCTGGTTTCTCAACCATTATCGAAAATAATCACATCCCCATGATCAGGGGAGCACATAGAATCATTTAAGAACTTAAAATGGAGTTTCTGGAAAAAAGTTTTGAGATGGCTACCTGAGATGGAGCTTTTTGGCCCTTCCTATGCAAATCAACTCCAATGGACCCCTTGAGGATGTTGTGATGCTTAGAACAAGTTTATGATGGCTGGTTTTGGAGATTCAATTCTGCTAAGGCAGAAATCGTGTTTGTGAATGGGGAGCTTTCAGGCCATTTCAATGGTTGGTTTGTGTTCTATAGGCTATGCGGAGATGATTGGTGGAGTTTGTTTTGAGGTTTGATACTTGTGTGATCAGATTCGAAAGCTTGAAGGTTTTTGGTATTTTTGGAAATCTGAGCTTGTGGTATATTTTAGGCTTGTGTGTGTTATGAAATGGCTTGCATAAGGTTAATATAGGCCAATGAAAGTGATCAGAAAGTGGGTGGTGGCATAGTGTGATTGGTATGGGCCAAGTTGCAAAAATGTCAACATTGTGTACTTGAGGTATGGGAATGGTTCAGAGCTGGCTTGAAGGGGTGTCTGGCCTCAACATGGTTCATGGAGAGCCTTTGGATCATTAGAGTGCAGCTGGATAGCCTTGATCAAGTGTTTACAAGCTTTATGCATTTTGACAATTTTGAAATTTCTTGAGAAATTGGCCATGAAAACTAGTGATGCAAGGCATGATTCTGATCCAAATGTTTTGCACTATGTTGGTACGATATTTAGAGGTCAATTAGAGGTCATGAAAGGGCTTGGCAAGTGAATTTGCAAAATTCCCTCTTTGGTGCACACTTGAAAGTTATAGGATTTTTGCCAACTTTGAAAGGCCGTATCTTGAGTTCTAGGATGAATCATGATATGTTCTTGTACTTTTTGAAAATGGGAAGACATAATCTACAACTTTCATGTCCAAGAATTTTTCATTTGAAGCATTTTTGGTCATGAAAGAATAGGTTGAATATCTTTCCCAAAATGGAAAGTTTCCATTACAAGTCACTTCCAAAATAGCAAGTTTGCATTTGGCTTAAAATTTTTCAATCTTATGAACTTCTAACCACTTATATGATCAAAGAAAGATCATAGAACCTCAAAATGATGAATGTGACCCATTGGTACCATTGTTGGGGGCCTCAGATGCCCTGATTTTGACTTTACTTGCTCAAGAAGTTACCCAATGATCAGATGACTTCCACAGTGAATTTCTTCGTCAAATTTGGTACACATGATACTTATAACAAATTGAGACCATTAGAAACAAGAATGACCAAAAAATTTGGGATTAAGGCCTCTGAAACCAAAACCTTAATTTTAGGTTATCTGTGCAGAAAATCTTTAGTCTGCCTCTATGCCTTTGCCATGCTTTATGATCCTTTGACTTTTATGAACCTTGGGGAGCATATTATGATCATGGAACACACATGGACCCTCTTGGAAAGCTTCAAGACCATTGGGATGGCTCAGATCACTCTTTGGATTGCCCAGATCACAAACCCTAGATGCAGATGAAATGAACTATGTAGTGGGATATGATATGCTAATGCTAATGCAAAAATGAAAGATCACATGCCATGGTGTGAGAAAAAGTGAGGGAAAATTTGGGGTGTTTACAGCTACCCCTATTCAAGCATGAGTTAGCTGTGCAGGATGTAAGCACCTGACTTAATAGACAAATAAGATAACTTGTGGCTGAATACCAAAGACAGTCCGAAATTTGCACTCGCTGGGGAGAAGAAGAAAAGGGATATAAATTTTAAAAGATAGTATAGTATGAGTATCAAATGTAAGCGATGAAGGATGACCATCGAGCAGAGGACGACTATTGGGGGTAAAACGGTAAACAAAGCAATAACGGGGACGACCACTATGCTTGGAAATAAAGAAACTGCGACGGGGACGACCATCAGGTAAGGAAATAAAATTCTATGTGGATTGAGAAAAGCATAGATGGGGACAGCCATCAGGCTTGGAAAGTAAAGTAAACAACGATGGGGACGACCATCAGGCTTGGAAAGTAAAGTAAACAACGATGGGGACGACCATCAGGCTAAACTGATGAAGGACAATCATTAGGAAAAGGGACCACGACGGGGACGACCATCAAGTTAAAGAATAAATGAAATATTTGATGAGGGACGGTCATCAAAGGTGAAGGACGATCACCTAGCAGGGGACGACCTGCTCTTTATCACGACATATGACGAATGCCGGATATAAAAGATCAACGACGGGGATGACCATCAGATAAGCATGATGAAGGACGATCATCAAGAGGTGAAGGACGATCACCTAGCAGGGTACGAATGGTCTTGGGGATTATAGCGACATAAGACGAATGCCGGGTAACAAAATAAACGATGGGGCGGGCCATTGGATAAATGATGAGGGACAGTCATCATATGGTGAAGGATGATCACCTAGCAGGGGACGACTGCTGAAAATATCACGACATAGGACGAATTCCAGATAGAAAGTTCCAACAATGGGGATTCCACTGGGGAAAGGATGAGGCATGGTCATCCAAAGGTATAGGACGATCACCTGGCAGGGGATGGCTGCCGAAAATATCACGACATAGGACGAATGTCGGATATAAAAAGTTGTTTTGTTTCTGCGGGGATGTAAACACGGACGAGTGCTTACACTTTTGAAATAAATAGTATAAGTGTTTGACAAAGTGTATAGACTAAAGGCACGGACGAGCATCCTTAGAACCACGATACGGACGAGTATCGGTAGAAACAAATGCTGACACATGTTTAAAGATGATGACACGGACGAGTATCAATCGGTTAAGCAAGGAACACGGACAAGTGTTGAATTTGCTGAAGAGGTGATATATACACGTTACGGACGAGTATCAAAGAATTTTGTATAAATATGTACAAGTATTGATCTGCTGGTGAAGTATGTGCAAGACACAGACGAGTGTCAAAAGATTGAGCAAGGGACACACACAAGTGCTTTAACTTGCTGGGGAAATACGACACAGGTGAGTGTCAAAAAAAGCATGTATAAATATGAACAAATATATGTATTGAGAATGCAAAAGGTATTCTGGCGACTTTACTGGGGAAAGATGACACGGACGAGTGTCGAAAATAGCATGTATAAATATGAACAGGCATCTGTGTTTGAGAGTGCAAAGGGGATGTCTTGTCTTTTGTCTGCAGGGGATAAGTTTTATATATGGCTGGTGAAGTGATGATGGTATTTGCAAGTGACTGGCTCGAACCTGGCTCATGATCATGCAAATTTTTGATTTTTGCCGTAATGCTCCGTTTTAGACGGAATGCTACGCTTATTTTGGGGAAAATGATGCGAATTCTATGATTATGCAAATGAGAAAACTGATCCGAGATCCGGATCCTGCAGGGATAAAGATCTCTGGTTTATCTTTCCGGAGGGAGAACTCCGCTGGGGACGAGGAAGTTTCAGCAACTCCACTGGGGAAGTATTTCATGTATTGCTCTACTAGGGAGAGAATGACAACTCTATGGGGAAGCAAATCCACTGACTCTGCTGAGTATGAGAAAATCCGGGCAACTCTGATGGGGAATAGAAAGTTCCTGACCACTTTACTAGGGAAAAAAGCCGTCAGGCATTGCTCGGGAGATCCCGCTTGGGGAGGAGATAACTTCTGGGAAGTAATACGCTGGGGATTGATGAATTCCTCAAGGGATCCCCTGGGGGGATAAAACTTTGCAAGGAAAAACTTCTTGTCAAGGAGTCATGCTGATGATGTGATTGTTGGCTTGGCTGGGGAATAATACTTGATATGCCCTATGCTATGAAAGATTGTCTGCCTTGAGCACCTGCAACCTGTTAAAACAAAGAAAACACACAAGTGTCTCGAGGCATCCTCATCCGGATTCCATCATAGGAGTTAGATTTGCTTAAGAATTCATATTTCCTGCAAGCATTTATTAAAATGGCTCATATGTTTTCATGAAAGTGCTGTATTATGAACTTTGGACATTTTGCAAACAAAAACAAAAAATGTACAAAACAAAGTGTCACTGAATATTCTGATTTTATTGATTTATGTGCCCTGAATAGGCAAGTACAGTCAAAGAAGTTAATCCCCAGAAAGGAGGAGATTGCTGTAAATTGAGAAAATAAAAGTGTTGGCAATGTTTGAATTTGACGCTCTAGTGAGCTTTCTTTGCTATGACCCGTATGACCTTGACGTTCTTCTTATCTTGCTTTCTGAAGAGGGTTGATTCTGACCGACACTTTATCCTTTCGAAGCTTGCCATGTTGTGAGTGATACAGACGAATTCAGAATGCAGTTGTTCGCTTATTCCCTGATTTTGCGTGGATCGCCCTTTCGGGTTTTCAATCCACCGGGATACCCATTTTTTCCTGAGCTGTCCGATGTGGCTTTTCAACTCAGCGGGTGTACATTTTTTTGTTTTTCCCTTATTTTTTCCCGAGTCTTTTATTCTGTTTTTGACTCGTCGGGATGCCCTATTTTTGCCTGGACTTACATTCTGTTTTTGTGTCCAGCGGGTCATTTTATGCGAAGTATTTTTTAACTGCATCTGAATTCACAGGAGATAAGAAATCCTTGCCATCCATAGTAGTGAGCATTAGTGCTCCACCATAGAAAACTTTATTTACTATGATTGGGCCTTCGTAGTTTGGCGTCCATTTGCCCCTGTGGTCTGAATGGGGAGGAAGAAGTATTTTCAGAACAAGATCTCCCACTTGGTATTCCTGAGGTCTGACTTTCTGATCGAAGGCTTTCTTCATTATTTCTGATACAACTGCCCATGACAGATAGCTGCTAATCTTTTCTCTTCAATCAGATTCAGTTGATTGTATCGAGACCGGACCCATTCTGCTTCATCCAGTTTCACATCCATCATTACCCGTAAGGAGGGTAGTTCAACTTCAACAGGTAGGATAGCTTCCATACCATACACAAGCTGATAAGGTGTTGCCCCAGTAAATGTTTTGACAGAGGTTCGGTACCCATGCAAGACAAATGGTAGCATTTCGTGCCAGTCTTTGTAGGTGACTACCATCATTTGCACAATCTGCTTGATATTCTTGTTAGCAGCCTCAACAACGCCATTCATCTTTGGCCTATAAGGAGAAGAGTTGTGATGTTGAATTTTGAAATCCCGACAAAGTTCTGCCATCATCTTGATGTTCAAATTGGAACCATTATCAGTAATGATTCGCTCGGGAACTCCATATCGACAGATGATATCTCTTTTCAGAAATCTAGCTACCACTTGTCTGGTGACATTTGCATATGAAGCTGCTTCAACCCATTTGGTGAAATAATCAATGGCTACCAGGATGAATCTGTGACCATTTGAAGCAGTCGGTTCAATCTTCCCAATCATATCAATGCCCCACATGGCGAAGGGCCAAGGTGAATACATTACATTCAAAGGATTCAGAGGTACATGAACTTTATCTGCGTAGATCTGACATTTGTGGCATTTTCTGGCATAGGCACAATAGTCTGCATCCATTGTGATCCAATAGTAACCCGATCTTAACAACTTATTTGCCATTGCATGTCCTCCGACATGGGTACCAAATGAACCTTCATGTACTTCGTGCATCAGTAGGTCTGCTTCCTTCTTGTCAACACATCTGAGCAAGACCATGTCGAAGTTTCGCTTGTACAAAGAACCATCAGTATTGAGGAAGAAACTACCGGCTAGCCTTTTTAATGTCTTCTTATCATTTGATGATGCCCCAGGTGGGTATGTCTGAGTTTCCAAGAAGCATTTGATGTCATGGTACCAAGGCTTGTTATCAGTGACAATGTCCACAGAGAATACATATGCCGGTTGGTCCAGTCTGGATACCAAAATCCGAGGTACATAATTGGAAGCCTGTACTTTTATCATGGATGAAATGGTAGCAAAAGCTTCTGCAAACTGATTCTCATCTTGAGGGATGTATTCAAGCTTAACTGTTGTGAAGAAGGTCAACAATCTCCTCGTATAGTCACGGTATGGAATCAGATGCTCCTGATGAGTGTACCACTTGTCGTTGGTCTGGTTGATTACCAAAGCTGAATCTCCAAATAGATTCAAGGTTTTGATCCTAAGGTCAATGGCTTCCTCAAGACCCATGATACAAGCTTCGTATTATGCTCTGTTGTTAGTGAGAGCAAAGGTGAGTTTTGCTGAGAAATGCATGTGAACCCCTTTGGGTGTGATAAGCACTGCACCAACCCCACGACCGTTGCAATTAACTACCCCGTCAAACATGATGTGTTAATTAGGGAAATCAAATCTCATAGGCTGGTAATCATCAATGGGTTGCTCAGCCAGATAGTCAGACAATACACTGCCCTTGATGGCTTTTTGAGAGGTGTATTGAATGTCATATTCCGTTAGAATCATTTGCCATCTTGCAACCTTTCCGGTAAGTGCTGGCTTCTCAAATATGTACTTGACTGGATCCATCTTTGAGATCAATAAGGTAGTGTGAGTCAACATATACTGTCTTAGTCGGCGAGCAACCCACGCTAAAGCACAATAAGTTTTCTCGAGCAGTGAATAACGTTGTTCACAGTCGGTAAACTTTTTGCTTAGGTAGTATATTGCATACTCTTTTCGACCAGACTCGTCATGTTGACCCAACACACACCCCATTGATTCTTCTAATACTGTTAGATACATAATTAGAGGTCTTCCTTCGATTGGAGGCATGAGAATTGGAGGTTCTTGCAGATACTCTTTGATCTTGTCAAAAGCTCTCTAACAATCATCGTTCCACCTGACTGTTTGTTCCTTTCTTAATAGCTTGAACAAGGGTTCGCAGGTTTTAGTGTGATGAGATATGAACCTTGAGATGTAGTTCAATCTACCTAAAAACCCTCGAAATTCTTTCTCAGTCTTAGGTACAGGAATATCATGAATGGCTTTCACTTTGTCGGGATCAACCTCGATTCCCTTTTCACTTACGATAAAACCCAGCAACTTATCGGAACGTACCCCGAATGTGAACTTGTTGGGGTTCAACTTCAACTGATACTTCCTCAGACGCTTGAACAGTTTCAGTAGATTAACCAGATGACCTTCTTCTGTTTTGGACTTGGAAATCATGTCATCCACATAGCACTCGATTTCTTTATGGATCATATCGTGGAATAATGTTACCATAGCCCGCTGATATGTTGCACCGGCGTTCTTCAGACCAAACGACATTACTTTGTAGTAGAACATGCCCCAGGGTGTGATGAAAGTTGTCTTCTCCATGTCTTCAAGTGACATCTTAATCTGATTGTATCCAGAAAATCCATCCATGAAAGAAAATACTGAGAACTGAGTTGTGTTGTCTACCAATACATCAATGTGAGGTAATGGGAAATCATCTTTCGAGCTAGCTCTATTCAGGTCCCAGTAATCGACACACATACGCACCTTGCCATCCGTCTTAGGTACGGGTACAATGTTAGCAACCCACGGCGGGTAACTAGTTACAGTAAGAAATCCGGCATCCCACTGCTTTTGTACGTTTTCTTTGATCTTCATGGCCATGTCTGGGCGAGTACGCGTAGCTTCTATTTGACTGGCAGACAATCTTTTTTCAGTGGCAATTTGTGCATGACAATATCCGTATCCAGACCTGGCATATCTTGATAGGACCAAGCGAACACGTCAACATATTCCCGAAGCATATTGATGAGTTGTTCTTTCACTGGAGCTTGCAGACTGGACCCGATCATCACTTCCTTTACATCTTCCTCGGTACCAAGATTGATAGTTTCAACCTCCTCCTGATGAGGAGCAATCACTTTTTCCTCTTGTCTCAACAACCTGGCCAACTCTTCAGGCAAATCATAGTCTTCATCAACCCCTTCATCTGCTTGATTAATCGGATTGTCGAAGTCATACAAAGTCATAGCAGTGTCGTTATCGGTGCAATCTGGAGGATTATCTCTGCAAGGGTTGAGATTTGTTCATTTTAGTGATTGATTTTATTTTATTTAGAAAAAGTGAATGAAATTATTATTGAAAAACATTTCCATATATTGTTTTGTGCGAAAATAGCAAAAATGAAAGACAGTGAGCGAAAAAATGATCATTTGCAAAAGATGTCCATTTGTTCATTCATTTGCACAAAATACAAATATGGCCCTATTACAAAATGAGTCCTGACACCTTGGGCAAGATGCATGACTTGATGCATTCTTAAACAGGAAATAATAATTACTCTGCAGAAGTAATCCTTATAGTTTCCCGGGAAGACCAGTTGAGGACTTGCTAGCCTGGGACCCTTGGACGAATCTAGCTTTCCAAGTTGAAGTTACTTTCAGCCTCGTCTTCCACATTGTTGATTGCATCCGGGGTCAGCATTCCCCCACTGATAAATTTGGCAGCTTCAACAGCCTCCTCTTGGACCTGTCGGGATGGTTTGTAACCCAACCCGAACTTGTCTTCCTTGATCTGAACTTGCAGCAGCTTGCCCCAGCCCTGGGCATTCCCGTCTTCAACAACCTTCCGAGATTGCTTATAAGAGGAGATCGAAGTACTAAATACTTCAGCTGTTGCTTCATTGACATTGAGGGCCTCAAACCCTTGGCTCATTGTCTCATGGATCTCTCCGTCCATCTCAATATACTTGTAAGTAGCTAGATGACTAACAAAGATATCCTCCTCCCCACAAATTATGATGACTTGGCCTTCCCATTCGTATTTTAACTTCTGGTGAAGGGTCAATGTTACAGCGCCAGTGGAATGAATCCAAGGCCTACCCAACAAATAGCTATAGGCAGGATGAATGTCCATCACGTAGAAGATAGTTTTGAAGATCTGTGGGCCAATCACCACAAGCAGCTCAATTTCCCCAAGAACCGATCTTTTAGAACCTTCAAAGGCTCTCACAACCAGTTTACTTGGACGTAGTGCAAGACCATCATATTCCATCTTGACCAAGGATTTCTTAGGAAGAACATTGAGTGAGGACCCAGTGTCAACCAAGACGTGAGAAAGAACAACACCTTTACACTCCAAGGTGATATGAAAAGCCTTATTATGGTTACGGCCCTCCGTAGTTAGATTAGCATTGCTGCACCCTAGTCCATGACTAGTATTGACATTAGAAACCACCGTTTCTAGCTGATTAACTGTAATCTCTTCTGGCACGTAGGCTGCGTGCAGAACTTTGAGAAGTGCATTCCTGTGAGCTTCGGAACACATTAGTAGTGATAAAATAGAGATTTTGGAGGGCGTCTGATGGAGCTGGTCCAAAACCTTATAGTCAATCTTCTTGATTATTCTCATGAACTCGTCTACATCCTGGTCAAAGGATGTCTTCTGAGCTTCCTTGGAAATAGGTTCTCCAGGCACCACACTATTGCCCTTAGCCTTGGCAGCAGCTTCTGCTTCAACATTAGTTCTTGGGAATTGTGAGGCAATGAGACGTCCGCTTCGAGTGAAGCCTCCGCCTCCCCCCATATTATCAATCTGTGGTGTAGAAGTGTCAAGAGTGACTTTCTTTCCGTCGCAATATAAATCTGAGCCATAGTGCCAAGGCACGACACTGATGTTGTCATATGGGATTGGTCTAGACACTGTGATAGTAACTGGACTGATTGCTGCGGAAGAAGGAGTTGAGACAGTCTGAGGTTCATAATAAATTGTGACAGGAGGTCTGACCGGAGATGGTGCTGGTGATGAAGGTTGCTGATGTTGATGGAGAAGTTGATGTGAGTTGTTGAAAGAATCTGGAATGTGGATTGTTGCCGGATTGTAGTAAATGGTAACTGTGGAAATGTCTTCATTGATGGTTGTTGTACTTGTAGCAGGATGTGTTGAACTGATGTCCGTTGAAGTTGAAGAAGGGATGGTTGTTGATGTTGTAGAAGAATCTGTTGGAATGATTTTTGTTGAAGTTGTAGGAGTGATTCTTGTTACATCTGATGGAATGACATGTGCTGGTGTTGTAGGAGGAATGGTTGTTGATGTTGTAGGAGTTGGGACTGTTGAAGTAATCTGTAAAGTGCCTTCTTTGATGAGATTGTTGATACCGGTCTTCAAATTTGCACAACCGTTGATGGAAATCTTGCAAGCTTCGCAATGGGCCTCACAACCTGGGAACACCTGGAATTTCAAAAGTTGGGCTTTAACCTCGGCCAGAGGTGTTTGAATACTTGCAACACTGTCAATTTGGTTCATTGGAAGATCCTCCTCAATGGCATTTATCTTAGGCCCACCATGGCTAGGCATAGGATTCTTGGTAACACTTGGAGGAGGTGCAAAGTCTAGAGCTTTAGAATCAACTAAGTCCTGAAATTTCATGTGTAAGGCTTTGCACTTCTCTGTTGTATGGCCAGGTGCATTGGAGTGGAAGGCATACCGGGCGTTGATATCATAGTTTCTTGGAAGATTCTGGGGATCTGGTGGAGCCAGAGTCCTCAATTCAATCAGATTGAGCTTCAGTAATTGTGGAAGTAGAGCAACATAGGGCATCAGAATGGGATCGATAACCCTGTTGATTTGTGAAGTCCTTTGTTGAAACAGACGTTGTTGCTGATTGTTATTGTTGTAAGATCTCTGTTGAGGAAATTGTTATTGCAGTGGGAAGTGTTGTGGTTGTGGAGGATACTGTTGTTGATATGTTGGATATGGAATGGTGACAACAACCACTGATCTTGGCATGCATTGAGGTCTACCTCTGCCCATGTGTACTGAGTTGGTCTCACCTGTCCTGCGAGGTCCTGAGAAAGGTTTTCTTATATTGTTGGAACTAACACCGTTGTTTGAAATTTTTCCCATCTTCAAAAGACTCTTAATTCTCTCACCAGCTATAACTACATCCGCAAAGCTGGTGGACGAGAAAGCATCAAGTATGTCAATGTAATTTCCTTGCAATGTGTTCATAAACACGTCGTCCATTTCTCTCTCAAACATCGGAGGCTGGACAGCAGCAGCAAGCTGTCTCCATCTTTGAGCATACTCCCTGAAGCTTTCTCTTGATGATTGAAACATACCCATCAAGAGAGTCCTGTTGGGAGCCATGTCCAAGTTATATTGATACTGGAGTATGAAAGCTTCGGCCAAATCCTTCCAGTTTCTGACTATTGCTCTGGATAGGTGAGAATACCATTCACAGGATGCCTCGGTCATACTGTCTTCGAAGTAGAACATCCACAACTTTTCGTCCATGGTATAAGCTTTCAGTCTCCCTATAAAGGACCGCAGGTGAGTATGTGGACAAGAGGTACCATTATATTTCTCAAATCAAGGAGGCTTGAATTTGTGAGGAATACTGACTCCCTCAACTAAACCCATGTCCATTACATCAAATCCCAAAGAGTTTTGGGACTCCAAAGATCTCAACTTCTCCGCTATTTCGTCCAGACGACGATCATAGACTTCATCCCCAACACCAATCACTGTAAACTGTTCTTCCTGAGGGTCCTCTTACAAGGCACTACCTCCAGTGTTTCCTTGGGTATTTCTGATAGCATTGACTTCAGGATTGAGGTGAGGCCCAAACTCTGGCGGATTTGTTCATGGCTGCCCGTGATCATTGTTGCTAGTACCTCTTGTACCTGGATTATTCTCTTATGGAGTTTTCCGCTCGACTAACTCTCTTAATATTTCTTGGATTTGGGCCAACCCAGTCATTACTGCCATAAAATGGTTCATCTGATCCCTCATCTCAGTTCTCTCATTAGCCATCTGAGTTCTCACGTCATTCAAATCTTGTTGAACTTGGTCCATCTGTAAACTCGGAAGGTTGTTTCTGGTTAGATACCGGTGAACTCTATTAATGGGGAAAACCCTCCTACGAGCAATGTTTCCTGAAACAACAGCAAAGTGAGAAAACAACAACAAAAACACCTACAAAACAAAGAATGAGGTTAGTATGCAATGCAGTATGTCTATTTGTCTTCCAAGGGTATCTAGTTTGGTTCTTTGGTTTTGACCTTCTAGACCTCTTGGAATGAAGATGTTGAAGAGAAATGAAGCCCAAGAGGAAATCCAGGTAATACATAAATCATAAATTACAAAAAGGTCAAAATACATAGTTTATGATTACAACAAGTCCCCATGGTGGGTCAAAATACAACAAAGTCGAGAAATACAACCAAATTATCATGAGAAATAAAGTACCACCCAAAATAAAATACAAATACAAAGAAATCAAACATCTAGCCCAAAGTCATCCTCCTTGACTTCCTTCAGGAGAGCATCAGTTAATGGTCCAACTGGATGCTCTGTGATGGTCCTGATAAGAAGGTTCCTGGTGGCAATGGCACTTGTCAACTTCTGGTACTTGTCTTGGTCTTTTGATCTCTTCAACCTCGCCCGGAGTTTCAACTCGGATATTTCCTTCTGTGCTGCTAACAAGGCTTCCCGACTCTTCTTCTCATTAGCTTCCAACTGCTCAATCTTAGCCTGTGTCTTCTGATCTTCTTGCACACGAGCTTCAGTGATCCTGATCCATCTAGCCTGAATCTCTTCCAAGTAGTGCTCAGCTCTGGCTTTCTGAATCTTAGATTCTTTGCAAGCATTCTTCAATACCAACTCCCCTGCTCGGGCTTTTCTGATGTAATCGTCAGTTTTCTCAATCTTAGTCACATGCTCGATACAGAGCTTCTCTAACCTCTCATTGTCCAGACAACTATCATTCCTCTCCCAACGAGTCTTCTTTAGAGCTTCAGAAAGCTGAGCATTCCTCTCTTTCAGCTTATCAAATTCCTCCAGACTCACTGTAGCTATGGGCTCCACTGATGATGGCCCTGGCACATCTTCTAGGGTGAATGGCATGCGGGTGATCTGTCCTCTGATGCGAGACCAATCAATGCACTGAGCTGAAGCTATGTTGTTGCACTTGCCAAGAATAGCAGTCCCTTTTGTCTGTATGTTATCCCAAGCCCAGGCTGCTTGTCAGATGATGGCATGATTATTCTGAACATGACAGTAAAGGGTCTCTGCTAAATCTTGCTCTCTTGGTTGATGTACTAAAGCATACCCTAGTTGCGTTTTGAAAATCAAAGGATTGTAGTTGATGCAACCCTTCACTCCAATAAGAGTTACATTAGGATATTGTACACAACTTATAATCATGTCCATGCCCTTGGTGCTCTGAGTACACCACCTGATGTGTTTTGAAGTGAGAGCAATCATTCTCTTAGCCCAATTTCTTGACTGGTGAGGATTCTGGAAAGCTTTTGTCTTTGGCAGGTGTCTCAATAACCAATAGTAGAAGAGAGGTGCACAACATCAGACCAGTCTTCCCTTCTGCTTCTCATTTCTCTGATGCACTGAATAGTAGAAATCCCCTAGCAAGGTAGGAACTGGATTCTTCAGCAGGAAGATATGGATAGCATTCTTGCTTACAAACTTAGGCTCGTCTGCAAACAAGATGATTCACTATATACTAAGAGCCAGGAGAGCACAAACAGTTTCCCACTTCCCTGCTGCAGCATGACTGGTGGCCTGAGTGATTAAGAAATCCAAATGGAGGCCTGGAATTCCAGCCTTGGTGGTCATATGCTGATCAATGATATTGGTTTCCAAATGCAGAGATTTAGCTATGTCTTCATTCCTAGGAGCAGTCATCTCAGGGTTGAAAGGAATTCCTCTGCTGATAGGGACACCCAACAACTTGGAAAACTCTTCTAACAAAGGACCCATCTGAAAGTCTGGGAAAGTGAAACATCTGAGAGGAGGGTCATAAAACTGAAGGCAAGTGTGAATCATGCTACTATGTGATGCATCCAAGTCCATGATCATGTCCATAATACCACCATAATGTTCCCTGAATAAGGGGACATGATCAGGAGTGATAAGTGCCTGAATCTGTCTGATGCCTGCTAGAGAGGGCTCAAAGAAATGGTAAGTAATGTTGCTCTTCCTGGATGAGTCCATACTGACAATGGATGCTGATGAAGATAACTCAGGGGAAATATTGATGAAGACAGCTGGACAAGATATCAGCTGAAGAAGATCTTTGATGAAGGTAACTGATGAAGGTGGCTGAGCATAAGAACAGTCAAAACCAAACCAAAGAAGATGTGGATACCCTGTAAAACAAATAGACAAATGTTAAATGATGCAAAATGATGTATGCAGAATGATATGCAAGTGTCTATGATCAAGTGCTGGATTTTCCATTTGCTTTGATAGGGTCCATGAGTGTTCATAAGTCCAGATGAAGGCTAGAGAACCAGTAACCAGGTGGCGGACTCAAATAAAGAGTCACAAGTCCAGGGTTGCATAAGATCAATCCAAGATAGTGTAACCTTAAAACAATATCCATAACAGGGTATGATAAGGCCAAGGGTTCCTGCAAACGTGTAAACATCCCAACCCACTCACAGGTATTGTTCTAGAACAAGGATCCTCAAACTTGGATCTATTATGAGAAGTGTAAGCACTTCTAACCCGGAGGTACAATGTTTACATTAATCATAAAGAACCCTCCTCTAATTCACCTCAGATGCTGAAGGTCATCTAAAAAGGTCATCCAGAATTAGCAGGCTTCCCAGATAGCCTTAGTACTACAAGAAATCTGTAGCACAGAGTTCTCAAGAAGAAACCCATGTCTAAACCGTGTCTCATATTCCCGCACCAGACCGAAATGGAATTGGAAAGGATATGAAGCCACTCTAATCCTATGTATCACTTAAGCTCCCGGTGAGGAACCTTGCTCACTGAGATAGCCCTCCCACCAAGGCAAACCAACAAATCCAGCACATGATATGATGACAATAATATGAAATGCATAAAAACAATAAATGAAAGCGATAAATAAAGCTGTACAAAAAGCAATAAATAAAGCAATAAACAAAAAGCACACATAGCACATAACACCCCCATAAACACAAATCAAACAAGCGCTAGGAGAAACCCACATAAAGAACCAGAAGCCCTGGTTGCAAAGAAGTCCCCAGCAGATTCGCCAAGCTTTCGCTCCCCGGACTTATGTCCCGATGCTAATGCGAACCGTCGGAGAAAGATAAAGGGTTGAATAGAGTCACCAGCTAGGCATTTTTATCCCGAAGGAAAGGTAATGCTGCATAAACCTAGAAAGAGATAGATAAGACGGTTGTGAACCAGAGAAATTGAGAAAGGGGGTTGTGTAAACACCCAAAATTTTCCCTCACCCATTCATACCATGGCTTGTGATATCCTCATATGCATAAATCCAATCATAGCATCTCATACCACATCTTTGATTCACTGCATTGGTTCAAAGTCATCTGCATCTAGGGTTTGTGATCTGAGCAATCCAAGGGCTTCTTGAGCCACTCCAAAAGTCATCAATCACTTCAAAGGGGTCCATGTATGTTAAAGCATCATATTATATCCTCTCAAAGTCAAGAATGTCAAAGAATCACAAGAACTGAGAATGGCATGGAAGCAGAGCCAGGTTTAACTGCACAAATGACCTAAAATTAGGGTTTTGGTTTCAAAGGCCATAACTCCAATTTATTTGGTCATTATTGTTTATATTGGTCTCTATATGGTATAGGGAGCATGCATATCAATTTTCATGAAGAAATTCAATGGGGAAGTCATCTGATCAAGAGTTGACTTTTTGAGCAAGTCAGTGCAAAATCAGGGCATCTGAGGCCCCCAATGACCCAACCAAAGGGTGTTCTTCATCATTTTGATTGTGTGTGATATTTATTTGATCATAGAAGATGTTATAAGTTCACAAATTTGAATAATTTCAAGCCATTTGCAAAGTTGACTTTTTGGGAAAGTTGACTTATATTGAAAATTGCCATTTTGGGAAACTTTTTCAACCCTTGCTTTTTGATTCAAAAATGCTTCAAATGGAAAAACTTTGGTCATGAAAGTTTTAGAATGGATCATTCCCTTTTCAAAAAGTACAAGAACATGACCTAATTCATTTTGGATCAAAAGTTATGGCTTGTCAAAGTTGGGGAAAATCACATAATTTCAAGTTATGCACCAAAGAGGGAAACTTGCAAAATCTTGTACCAAGGCAATTTGTGACTTCTAATTGATGTCTAACCTTTACAAAAACATCATACATGACTTAAACTTCAGATTGGCCCAAGAATTTCTTAAGTTCCATGCCTTAAACTTCAAGAATTACAAAAGGGGCCAAAGTTGTGACAATTTGCAAAAGGGATCAAAATTTCTCATCCACTTGCCTCAATTCACAAAATCTGATCCAAAAGCATTCCTTGATCCTTTCTGAACTCAACCATGCCCCTATCTCAGCCTGCCACTTGCCCATACCTCCAAGTACAACTTGCTTGACTTTTTGCAACTTGAAGCCATACCAATCCCACAGTGACACAACCACTCTCTGCCCAATCCAAACTTTACAAACACATCCCAAGGCTTCATTCTCATAAGACACACAAGCCTGAAAGCTCCAAGAACACAGCCTTCTCATTTTTCACCTCATATGCAAAACCCTTCGAAACTCATCACACAAGCTTCAAACACACAAACAAACTTCACCATTGATCTCCACATGCTTCATTGATCACAAACCAGCCATTAAAATAGCCTGAAACTCACTGAAATCAAAACACGATTCCCCCCCCCCCCCTTGAACAGAACTCTGCCAATCTCCCAAACTAGCCATCCTCAAAGCTTCCTAAGCTTCATTTCACCTTCAGAGGACTAAAAGGAGTGGATTTGCAGCAAAGGAAAGGCCAGAAAGCTCATAACCAGGAGGTTCCATCTCAGGTAGCCATCTCAAACATTTTTCCAGAACTTGCGTTTTAAGTTATAAACTGATTCTATGTGGTGTGCTGATCATTTTGAGCTTTGAACCTTTGAAAATGGTTGCGTGTGTAGGACGTATTTGATCTCTGAAACTTTTGTGTATTTTCCGTTTTGATTCATTTCTCTTGATCCAGTGGAAATAAATGGATTTTAGGGTGGGGTTTAGGTTTAATGATGTTCATAGATTGATTCTGGAGAGTTTTGTGAGGATTTGATGCGTATTGAGAGAGATAGGGATTTTGGTCTGCCGGAGAAGATGACCGGAACACTGTTCCGGTCATCTGAAAGTGATTAGGGTTAGCTGATTAGGGTTTAGTCTTAATTACTTGAATTTGAATTCTGGCCGTCCAGATGCGCGCGTGGTCAGTTCCCGCGTCCTTGAGTTTGAACGACAGCCCTTGATTCTGTTGACTTTCTCATTTTCAGTTTAAATTCAATTTTATTTTCATTTAATTTCATTTGTTTTCTACAATTTATTAAAAATAGTAAAACATCTTTAAAAATTCTGAAAATTTTTTGTCAAAGGTTCAATTAATTTTCAGAAACCAAAAACATTTTTATTTTTATTTTTTGCATTACAAATTATTTTTAAATCATTTAAAAGTTTATTTTTAATTGATTAATGAGAATTAATTAATTAAAAATACTTTTAAGTATTTAAAAATCATAAAAAAATTCATGAAACATTTAAAATCATTTAGAAACATTGTCCAACTCTCAAACCAAATTTCTTTTTTGATCTTGATGCCTTTTGACAATTTTCAATGGAATTAATTTCATTTCAAGGCATTATTTTGATTCAATCTTCAAAAATTCATTTCTGCCTAGCCTTTAAGAGTTGGACAATGATTCTTTTTGCATTGCATCTTGTATAGCATGTAGTTTATAGGATTAAATTGGCATGAATTGATCTTGCATTTCCTATTTGTTTTGCATTTTTCTTGACAAGGTACCTTAAAACCCTAGCAATCTTAGGAAATTCATAACTTCTAATAGGTTAAGATTTGAATCCTCTCCTTTGGGCAGTGAGTTTGTATAGGTTTAGGGTTCCTTTGAATGAATTTTCAATTTTTTATCATGATGTTTGCTTCTGGTTTTGATTTTTGTTTTGTGTATTGATCATAAACCCTAATTTGGGCTTTCATTTGCATCCATATTCCATTTGCTTGCATACCATGACTTGCCATGACATTTTGTGCATCCATTTGATTCATAACACATCTTAGGACATATTAGAATCATGTTTGATCATTGCATCTTTCATTTGCCATGTTGTATGTCATTTGCATCTCATAACTTTTCATGAACATCCATGGTTCTAGGCATGCTTCATTTGCATCCATATGTTTGTATGATCATTCTCATGCCTTGCCTAATTTTTGCATCATCTCTTAGCATCATTAATATCACACTCATGCTTCTGGTTTTGGTTTGTATCATGTCATTGCATCTCATTTGCATTGCATTTCATTCCTTTCACTAACTTTTCAGGTGGTAAGTTACTTTGAGAAGTGAATTTGACTTCACTTCTCACAATCTCTTTTCATCTCTCTTATGCATCATTGCTGCATTTTGTCTTGTGCTTGAGATTGAGCTTGCTCATTATTGTTCATATTACTTTCTTTATTCAAGTGACTTGTCTTCTTAAATGAAGCAAGTTACTTTGCTTCTCTTTGCTCCTTTCATCTGCTTCCTGGTGGTTTCTTTGAAGATTTCTCTTGTAAACCTCACAAACCTTAGGAACAACCAAGCATGACAATAATTAGGGTTTTGATTAGTCCCCCCATTTAGCTTTTACCTTTGTGTCTCATTGAGTCTTCTTTTCTCATCTCATAATCAGGGACTAAACCCTAAAGGCTTTAAGACTTTGTGATTAAGCTTATGCCTGCATCCTTCTATTAGGATGGAGTGTATAACTTTAATCCTAAGTGTTAAACCCTTAATGTATTTAAATCCTTTAATCAATCCATCTAATAATCATCAAGACATCAAACTTGTAACTTGGGCCTTGCATTAGGGTTCTAATTCTTCCTTAATTGGTTAAGAAGGACTAACCCTAGTGTTAATGGACAAGTCCCCCTCAAGTTGTCTTACAAACCCTAAAAATCATTTCTTTATCTCATCATTAACTAAAATCCACTTAATAAAGGCTTTGTTTTGTCATGAGTTTAATTCCTAATCATGGATTAAGCTGAGGAGTTTTCCTCAGCTTAAACATTCTCATCTATTATCCTTCTATTAGGATGGTGTAATGAGTCTGTTTAATCTTTGATTATGGCTTAATCTCATTACTTAACACTAAACAAAAACCACAAAAACATCTAAATAATCACAAGTAGGTTAATGATCTTAATCCTACATCATGGTGATTAAGTGTGGGAAGCTGACTTCACACTTAAGGTATTCTCATTACCCCTAATCAGAGGGAAGATGTGATGAGTTTACTAAATCCATTGGTTTAGGCTTAAGCTCATTAACTTATGACAAACTTCAAAAAGCAATAAAAGATTGAAAACTCAAAAACAAACAATAATCGTCTCCTCCGGGATTCTTTTCTCATCTCATTCACTCACAAGCGAGAACTTGCTTCTTCCGTCTAATGCAAGACAGTTTGCACCTGAGCCAGACAGGTCATACACTTGAGCATAGACAAGTAAGCAGTTCACAAGTCAATTTGTCTTTCAGTCTCTTTGGGTCGAACTACGGTGTTCTGACTTCCTCATTGCACGAGAGGATACGTAGGCATAACTTAACAGTTATCGAACAAAAGTCTCTGTATATTCCCCCTCCTTCCAGCCTTATTCTTTAAGCCTCATAGTCTTGAGCATTTCATTTTTGTTCTCACACTGACACTTTCATATTGCACTTCACACTTCATTACACTGACACCTGTACATCCTTTTCCATCTCTTTATACACAAATTGCACTGACACTACCCCTTTAAAACACAAATCTTTCAAGCTTGGATCCCGTCGAGTACGACGGACAATCTGGGTGCTAATACCTTCCCAGGTTGTAACCAACCCCCTTTCTCAGTATCTCTGGTTCGCAACCGTCTTATCCATATCTTTTCTTAGGTTTATGCAGCATTACCTTTCCTTCGGGATAAAAATGCCTAGCTGGCGACTCTATTCATTTAATCCTATTCGCCGACCGTTCGCGTCTGTACCGCTTCTGACCCGGGTGTCATTTGGTGGGAGCGACAGCTTGGCGACTCTGCTGGGGAACCTTATACTGTAACCAGGGCTTCTGGTTCTTTTTGTGGGTTCCTCCTAGCGCTTGTTTGATTTGTGTTTACTGGGGTGTTATGTGCTATTTGTGTTTGTATACTTGCTTTATTTACTGCTTTATGTACAGTTATTTATTGCTTTCTTTACAGCTTTATATCATCATACTGTCATACTGTTATCTGGCTGGATCTGTTTTCTGTCTTGGTGGGTGGGGTTCTACTGAGAGTTAAAGTCCTATACCTGGGACCTGAGTGACACCTAGGCTAGAGTGGTTCATGTTCTTTCCCATTCCATTTCGGTCTGGTGCGGGAATATGAAACACGGTTCAGATATGGGTTTCTTCTTGAGAACTCTGTGCTACAGATCTCCTGTAGTGCTAGGGCTATCTGGGAAGCCTGCTAAGTCTGGATGACCTTTATTATGACCTTCAGAAACTGAGGTGAATTAGAGGAGGATCTTTTATGGTTATTGTAAACACTGTACCTCCGGGTTAGAAGTGTTTACAATTCTCATAACTGATCCAAGTCTGAGGATCCTTGTTTTAGAACACCACCTGTGAGGGGGTTGGGCTGTTTACAGGTTTGCAGGAACCATTGGCCACATCATACCCTGATACTTATTGTGTTTGAGAATGCTTCACTTTGGACAGTTCTTGTGATTTAACCCTGGATTTTTGACTCTTTATTTGAGTCCCCCACCTTGGTTACTGGACTAATGAACCTCCATCTGGACTTCTTAGACATACATGGACTTATATCAAAGCAGTAATCAGATCCAGCTTGATCACAAACCCTTGCATATCATTTGCATACATCATCATTGCATCATTTAACATTTGTTTATTTGTTTTTCAGGGTATCCACATCATATCTGGCTTGGTTTTGACCCCTTCATCTGCATAGACTCCTGTTCATCAGTATCTGCTTCAGCTATCTTCATCAGCTACCTGCTTCAGTCACCAACATCACCAGTATCAGCCTACCAGTGGCTCATCTTCTATTACCAGTCATCATCATCAGCATCTGTCTCAGCTCTTCATCAGCAGGCATGGCACCCAAGAAGAGCAACATCTCATACCATTTCATTGAGCCTGAGCTGACTGGCATCCGGAAGGTCCAGGCCCTTATCACTCCAGACCATATCCCACTATTCAGAGAACATTATGGAGGCATCCTTGATATGGTTGTGGATTTGGACCCTTCCCAGAGGAGCTTGATTCACACTTGCCTACAATTCTATGATCCTCCTTTGAGATGCTTCACTTTTCAGAATTTTCAATTGGGACCTCTGTTGGAGGAGTTTTCATCACTGATTGGAGTACCTGTCAGGGGTGGTGTCCCCTTCAACCCTGAGATGGCTTTTCCCAGTAATGAAGAAGTGGAAAAAGCACTGTATCTGGAGCCTATTCTGATTGAGCAGAACATGACAACAAAGGCTGGAATCTCTGGTCTACACCTGGATTTCTTGACTTCTCAGGCTATCCTGAAGGCCTCCTTGGGAGAATGGAAGGCAATATGTGCATTGTTGGCCCTCAGCATATATGGGGTTATATTATTTGCAGACGAGCCCAAGTTTATCAGCAAGAATGCCATTCATCTTTTCATTCTGAGGAACCCAGTGCCCACCTTGCTGGAGATTTCTACTACTCTGTTCATCAAAGGAATGAAAAGCAAAGAGGAAGGTTGGTGAGATGCTGTGCTCCCCTGTTCCATACCTGGCTGCTCAAACACTTGCCCAAGACTGATGCATTCTTGAATCCTCACCAACAGAAGAATTGGGCTAGGAGACTTATTGCTTTGACTTTAGATGACATCAGGTGGTGCACCCAGAGCACCAAGGGCAGGGACATCATTACTAGTTGTGGGGAGTTCCCCAATGTACCTCTGATAGGATTGAAGGGTTGCATCAACTACAACCCTCTGCTATTCAAAAGACAATTGGGCTATGCTCTGGTTCACCCTCCTAGAGTACAAGACTTGGCTGAAACCCTTTATTGTGAGATAAAGCCTAATCTGGCTGTTGTCAGGCAAGCATCCTGGGCTTGGGACAACATCCAGACCAAAGGGATGGCCATTCTTGGGAGATGCAACAATGTGGCCTCAGCTCAGTATTATGAGTGGTCCCATGTTAGGGCTCAAACTTCTGGGATGCCTTTCACTATTGAGGATGCACCTGGACCATCCACAACACAACCTCCAGCCACTGTCAGCCTGGAAGAGTTTGAGAAATTAAAAGAAAGGAATGAGAATTTGTCTCAAGCCCTGAAGAGGACCCTCTAGGAGAGGAGTGATGGTCGTCTAAACATTGAAAGGTTGGAAAAGCTTAAGGTGGAGCATCTAGCCAAGATCGAAAAAGCAGAGGACTACATCAAGAAATCAAGAGCTGGAGAGCAAATCTTGAAGAATGCCTGTAAAGAGGCCCAGTTTCAGAAGGCTAGGACTGATCTCTATCTGAAAGAAAGTCAAGCTAGGTGGGTCAGGATCACTGAAGCTCGCACTCAGGAAGATAAGAGAACCCATGACAAGATTGAGCAGTTGGAGGCTAATGAAAAGAAGCAACAGGAGGCTCTGCTAGCAGCCCAGAAGGAGATCTCAGAATTGAAGCTTAGGGCTGGTGTAAAGAGGTCAAAGGACCAAGGCAGACACAAGAAGCTAACCACTACTATTGCCACCAGGAATCTTCTTATCAGAAACCTCACAGAGCATCCAGCTGATCCTGTGACTGAAGCACTTCTGAAGGAAGTTAAGTAGGATGAGTTTGGTCTTGGTGTCTGACTTTTTGCTTGTTGTTGCTTTCATTTCATGTACTTTTCTTTTATGTTGTATTTTTGACCCCTCAGGGGCATGTATTATAAAAAATAAACTATGTATGATTCACCATTTGTAATATATTCATTAGTTTGTTTCATTTGAATCTCTTTCTCCCAGGCAACATCAAAGCATCTTCCTCAGGGGTCTGGAAAGGTCAAAACCAAATGCCAAGCCGGATACCTTGGAAACAAATAAGCATACTGCATTGCATACTAACTTTTGTTTTGTTTTGTAGGTTTTTGTTTTTACTAACTCTGTTGTGATTCAGGAATTATTGCTCGCCGTCGGGTGTTCCCACTCAACCGTCCGCACAGATATCCTACTCGCAACAACCTTCCGGGTATACAAATGGACCAAGTACAGCAGGACCTTACAGAGGTCAGGACTCAAATGGCCAATGAGATACTGGAGATGAGAAACCAGATGACCAAGTTCATGGAAGTGATGAATGGCTTGGCTCAAAGCCAAGAAAGATTAAGGGCATTGGTAGAAAGGCAGACCCAAGAAGAACCCCATCTAGGGACTGGAGGAACGAGTAACAATGAGAGGGTTCAGACTCATGTTAATCCACCAGTGTATGGGCCTCGTCTTCATCCAGAGATCAACATCCCTGCTAATGTGAAAGGAAATGCTACTGCGGGCAGAGTATTACAAGAAGACCCCCAAGAAGATCAATTCACTGTAATGGGAGCTGGGGATGAAGCCTATGACAGAAGGCTGGATGAAATTGCTGAGAAATTGAGATCTCTGGAGTCTCAGAATTCCCTGGGCTTTGATGTCATGGATATGGGATTAGTGGACGGGGTAAGGATTCCCCACAAGTTTAAACCCCCGTGCTTCGAGAAGTACAACGGAACTTCCTGTCCACGAACCCACTTACAATCCTTTCTGGGGAGACTGAAGGCATACACCATGGATGAAAAACTGTGGATGTTTTATTTCGAAGACAGTTTAACTGGAGCCTCAAGGGAATGGTACTCTCACTTGACCAGAGCAACCATCAGATGCTGGAAGGACCTAGCTGAGGCCTTCATCAGGCAGTACCAATACAACTTGGACATGGCTCCTAACAGGACTCTCCTGATGGGAATGTCCCAATCATCCAGAGAAAGCTTCCGGGAATACGCCCAGAGGTGGAGACAGCTTGCTGCTGCTGTCCAGCCACCCATGTCGGAAAGAGAAATAGCCGACATGTTTATGAATACCCTTCAAGGGACATATATTGACAGGCTAGCTGCCTTTTCTTCCACCAGCTTCGCTGACGTAGTCATAGCTGGAGAAAGGATTGAAATCCTATTAAAGATGGGCAAGATTTCTGACAATGGTGCGAGTTCGTCCAGCAACCCCAGAAAGCCTTTTATAGGGCCAAGAAGAACCGGTGAGACTAATGCTATTCAGGCCAACAGGGGCAGACCGCAGTATGTTCATAGGTCAGTGGCAGCTGTCACTATTCCATCTCCAATTCCTCAGCAACCAGCATATCAACCACAACAACAACCCCACTACCAGCAACAAGTTCAATATCCGCCTCAGAGAAACTATAACAACAACAACAACAACAATCAACCAAGTCCTTTTCAACAGAGACCATCTCAGGCCAATAGGGTGATTGATCCTATCCCTATGCCTTATGCCGCTTTATTGCCACAGCTCCTGAAGCTCAACTTGGTTGAGTTAAGGACGTTGGCACCACCAGATCCTTCCAGTCTGCCAAGAAATTATGACACCAACGCCAGATGAGCTTTTCACTCCAATGCACCTGGCCACAGTACAGAGAAATGCAGGGCTTTACAAATGAAGGTACAAGACTTGTTAGATTCTAAAGCTCTAAACTTTGCACCCCCGCCAAATGTCAACAAGAATCCCATGCCCAACCACGGAGGACCAAGAATTAATTCTATTGAGGAAGATAAGCCGTCTTTCTTAATAACCAGTGTTGGGCAGATTCGGACACCTCTGGTAGAAATTAAAGCTCAGCTCCTAGAATGCCAGATGTTTCCCGGGTGTGAGCTCGGTTGTGGTTATTGCAACATTTCGGTAAACGGGTGTGATAACTTGAGAAGCGGCATAGATGGTCTTATCCAGAGTGGTCTACTTCAAATCACAACATCAGCACCTACAAATCCAGCAATCTCTCTGAAAACAATTCCTGAGTCTCCTACAACTGCAACAACAATCATTCCAGCCAATTCATCAGCACTATCAACAATGGCTCCGTCCATCATATCAACAAATCAAACGTCAACAAACATTCCTTCTACAACATCAGCACCCCTTTATTCAGAATCTTCTACAACGCCAACAGATATCTCAGTAGTCACCATTTATTATGATCCGTCATATGTTCCTCCTAACAACAATTTTCAACAACAAACAGTGGCATCTCCTGCCAGGTCACCAGTTACCATCTACTACGATCCGCACACTATTTCAACACCCTCCTCTGCTGCAGTCAGTCCGGTTACCATCACGGTACCTGGACCAGTTCCATATGAAAGCAGTAATGCCATACCTTGGCATTATGGCTCTGACCTTTACTGCAATGGGGAGAAAATCACTTTGGACTCTTCAAAGATTGATAATGTCGGGGGAGGCGGAGGCTTCACCAGAAGCGGACGCCTTTTTGCCTCGCAATCACAAAGACCTAATGCCGAAGCAGAAGCTGCTGCCAAAGCAAAAGGAAAGAGTGTAATATCTGAAGAACCCATTCTCAAGGAAACTCAGAAGACATCTTTTGAACAAAATGTAGACGAGTTTATGAGAATTATCAAGAGGAGTGATTACAAAGTGGTGGATCAGCTTCACCAAACTCCCTCAAAAATCTCCATATTATCCCTGCTGATGTGTTCCGAAGCTCACCGGAATGCATTACTAAAAGTCTTGCACGCAACATATGTGCCAGAGGAGATCACCGTTAATCAGCTGGAGACCGTGGTAGCAAATGTCAATACCAGCCATGGATTGGGTTTTACCAATGCTGATTTAACAACTGAGGGATGTAACCACAACAAGGCTTTACACATCACTCTAGAATGCAAGGGTGCTGTTCTATCACATGTACTGGTAGACACTGGGTCTTCACTCAATGTTTTATCAAATAAAGCCTTGGTGAAGCTGGAGTACGATGGCTTGGCATTGCGTCCAAGTAATTTGGTAGTGAGAGCATTT
Organism: Lathyrus aphaca; assembly: GCA_963966055.1. Classification (NCBI taxonomy): domain Eukaryota; kingdom Viridiplantae; phylum Streptophyta; class Magnoliopsida; order Fabales; family Fabaceae; genus Lathyrus; species Lathyrus aphaca. Next base: position 283,696,600 of record OZ014523.1, read on the forward strand.
GATGGCTCTAAGAGATCAGTGCTAGGAGAGATTGATCTGCCTGTGATGATTGGCCCACAGACTTTTAAAATTACCTTTTACATGATGGACATTCAGCCGGCCTACTGCTGTTTGTTGGGTAGACCTTGGATCCATGCCGCTGACGCAGTTACGTCTACCCTTCACCAGAAGCTGAAATTCGAGTGGGAGGGCCAGATCATCACCATCTGTGGTGAAGAAGATATTTTTGTTAGCCATCTGGCTACGTACAAATATATTGAGATGGATGGAGAGATCCATGAAACCATGAGCCAAGGGTTTGAGGCCCTAAACATTAATGAAGCATCTATTGTACTTGGAACCTCCATGACATCTTATCAGCAAGCCAGGAAGGTTGTTGAAGAGGGGACTGCTCAAGGCTGGGGCAAGCTATTGCCCGTGGAGAAGAAGGAGGACAGATTTGGGTTGGGTTACAAACCAACTCAACAAGATCAATCCGAGGCTGCTAAGAAGCCCAGTTTTGTTAGTGGGGGGATGCTCACCCCTGATGCAGTAAACAACTTGGAAGATGAGTCGGAAGATGAACGCAACCTGGAGAGATGGATACGTCCAAGGATCCCGGGGAGCCGTATCTCAAACTGGTCTTCCCAGGAAATTATAAGGGTTACTCCTGCAGAGTAATTATTATTTCCTGTATTTTAAGCATGCATCAAGTCTTGCATCTTGCCCAAGATGACAAGACTCATTTTGTAATCGGGCCATCTTGTAATTTTGTGCAAACAGATCAATCAATGAATATCGGACGTCTTTTGCAAATGAATCTTTTTCTTTTCTGCTCACTGTTTCTCATTTTTTTTCTTTTTGTACAAAAATAAAATGGAAATGTTTTCCAAAATGATAAACTTCATTTCACTTTTTTTTCTAAAACAAGATTAAAATCAATCACTAAAATGAACAATCTAAACCCTTGCAGAGAGTGCCTCTCAGACTGCACCGACAACAACACAGCTATGGCTTCGTATGACTTTGACAATCCAATCAATCAAGCTGATGAAGGGGTTGAAGAAGATTATGAGCTTCCTGAAGAGCTAGCCAGGTTGTTAAGGCAAGAGGAGAAGGTTATCACTCCTCATCAGGAGGAGATTGAAACGGTTAATCTTGGTACGGATGAAGATGTGAAAGAGGTTAAGATCGGGGCCTGCCTACAAGATTCAGTGAAAGAGCAACTGATTGATATGCTTCGGGAGTATGTGGATGTGTTTGCTTGGTCTTATCAGGACATGCCAGGGTTGGACACCGATATTGTCATGCACAAGCTGCCTCTGAGAGAAGACTGTCCGCCAGTAAAACAGAAGTTGCGCCGTACTCGCCCAGATATGGCAATGAAGATAAAAGAAGAGGTACAAAAGCAGTGGGACGCCGGATTCCTTGCTATAACTAGCTATCCGCCGTGGGTCGCTAATATAGTACCTGTGCCTAAGAAAGACGGCAAAGTGAGAATGTGTGTTGACTACCGGGATCTGAACAGAGCCAGCCCGAAAGATGACTTCCCATTACCTCACATTGATGTATTGGTTGATAATACGGCTCAGTTCTCGGTGTTCTCCTTCATGGACGGATTTTCAGGATACAATCAGATCAAGATGTCACCTGAAGACATGGAGAAGACAACTTTTATCACACCCTGGGGCACGTTCTGTTACAAGGTGATGCCATTCGGACTGAAGAATGCAGGTGCAACGTATCAACGGGCTATGGTAACATTATTCCACGATATGTTCCATAAAGAAATCGAGTGTTATGTGGATGACATGATTGCCAAGTCCCTCACAGAAGAAGACCACCTGGTGAATCTGTTGAAGCTATTCAAGCGTCTGAGGAAGTACCAACTGAAATTGAACCCCAACAAGTGCACATTCGGGGTGCGATTTGGTAAGCTGCTGGGATTTATTGTAAGCGAGAAAGGGATTGAAGTTGACCCTGATAAAGTCAAAGCCATTCAAGAAATGCCTGCACCAAAAACTGAGAAAGAAGTTCGAGGGTTTCTAGGTAGATTGAACTACATTTCAAGGTTCATATCTCACCTTACAGCAACCTGTGAACCCTTGTTCAAGCTGTTAAGAAAAGAACAGACGGTCAGGTGGAACGAAGACTGCTAGAGGGCTTTTGACAAGATTAAGGAATACTTGCAAGAACCTCCAATCCTTATGCCTCCAGTTGAAGGGAGACCTCTGATAATGTACTTGACAGTATTAGAAGAGTCAATGGGGTGTGTGCTGGGCCAGCATGACGAGTCTGGTCGAAAAGAGTATGCAATTTACTACCTGAGCAAAAAGTTTACCGACTGTGAACAACGTTATTCACTGCTCGAGAAAACTTGATGTGCTTTAGCGTGGGCTGCTCGCAGACTGAGACAGTATATGTTGACCCACACTACCTTATTGATATCAAAGATGGACCCAGTTAAGTACATTTTTAAGAAGCCAGCACTTACCGGGCGGGTTGCAAGATGGCAAATGATCCTCACAGAATATGACATCCAGTACACATCTCAGAAAGCCATCAAGGGAAGTGTATTGTCTGATTATCTTGCTGAGCAACCTATTGATGATTACCAGCCTATGAGATTTGACTTCCCTGATGAAGACATCATGTTCATAAAAGCAAAAGATTGTGAAGAGCCTATTCACACTGAAGGGCCCGACCCAGAAGAAGAATGGACTATGATGTTTGATGGGGCTGTTAATATGAATGGTCGTGGCGTTGGTGCAATACTCATTACACCTAAGGGAGTTCACATGCCTTTCTCGGCAAAACTCACCTTTAACTGCACTAACAACGAAGCTGAATATGAAGCTTGCATTATGGGTCTTGAGGAAGCCATTGACCTCAGGATCAAGACTTTGACTGTGTTCGGAGATTCAGCTCTGGTAGTTAATCAAACCAACGACAAATGGTACACCCACCAGGACCATCTGATACCGTATAGGGATTATACAAGGAGGTTATTGACTTTCTTTACAACGGTCAAGCTCGAGTATATCCCTCGGGACGAAAATCAGTTTGCAGATGCTCTGGCTACTATTTCATCCATGATCAAAGTTCAAGCTGCCAACTTTGTGCCTCGAATATCAGTGTCCAGACTTGACAGACCAGCATATGTATTTACAGCAGACGTTGTCAAAGATGATAAACCTTGGTTCCATGACATTAAGTGCTTCTTGGAGGATAAAACATACCCACCTGGGGCATCTTCCAATGATAAGAAGACTCTAAGAAGGCTTGCTGGTAGTTTCTTTCTGAACACTAATGGTTCCCTGTACAAGAGAAACTTTGATATGGTACTCCTCAGATGCGTTGATAGAACAGAAGCAGACTTGTTGATGCACGAGATGCACGAAGGATCCTTTGGTACCCATGCAGGAGGGCATGCCATGGATAAGAAGTTATTAAGATCAGGCTATTACTGGATCACAATGGATGCCGACTGTTGTGCCTACACCAGAAAGTGCCATAAATGCCATATTTATGCGGATAAAGTGCATGTGCCTCCCAATCCTTTGAATGTGATGTCTTCACCCTGGCCCTTTGCCATGCGGGGCATTGATATGATTGGCAAGATTGAACCGACTGCTTCAAATGGCCACAGATTCATCCTGGTAGCCATAGACTATTTTACCAAGTGGGTTGAAGCAGCTTCATATGCAAATGTTACAAGGCATGTAGTAGCCCGATTTCTAAAGAGAGATATCATCTGTCGGTATGGAGTGCCCAAGCGAATCATTACTGATAATGGTTCCAACTTAAACAACAAAATGATGGCAGAACTGTGTCGGGACTTCAAGATCCAACACCACAATTCTTCTCCTTACAGGCCAAAGATGAATGGCGCTGTTGAGGCAGCTAATAAGAATATCAAGAAGATTGTGCAGAAGATGGTAGTCACCTATAAAGACTGGCATGAAATGCTACCGTTTGCCTTGCATGGGTACCGTACGTCAATCAGGACATCCACTGGGGCAACACCGTATCAGCTTGTGTATGGTATGGAGGCAGTCCTACCTGTTGAAGTTGAATTACCTTCCCTGCGGGTACTAATGGATGTTAAGCTGAACGAAGCAGAATGGGTCCGGTCCCGATACGAACAACTGAATCTGATCGAAGAGAAGAGATTGGCTGCAATCTGTCATGGGCAGCTATATCAGAAAAGAATGAAGAAAGCCTTCGATCAGAAAGTCAGGCTCCGAGAGTACCAAGTAGGAGATCTTGTGCTGAAAAGACTCCTCCCTCCTCATACAGACCACAGGGGCAAGTGGACTTCGAACTATGAAGGACCATTCGTAGTAAAGAAAGTTTTCTCTGGCGGAGCACTGGTGCTCAGTACTATGGATGGTGAAGACTTCCCGTCCCCTGTGAATTCAGATGCAGTTAAAAAATATTTCGCATAAAAATGACCCGCTGGACATAAAAACAGAATGTATGTCCAGGCAAAAATGGGGCATCCCGGCGAGTCAAAAACAGAATAAAAGACTCGGGCAAAATAAGGGAAAATAAACAAAAAAATGTACACCCGCTGAGTTGAAAAGCCGCATTGGACAACTCAGGCAAAAAATGGGTATCCCGATGGATTGAAAACCCGAAAGGGAGATCCATGCAAAATAAGGGAATAAGCGAACAACTGCATTCTGAATTCGTCTGTATCATTTACAACTTGGTAAGTTTCGAAAGGATCAAGCCTCTTTCAGAATCAGCCTTCTTCAGAAAGCAAGACGAGAAGAACGTCAAATGTCATACGAGTCATAGCAAAAGGGAAGCTCCTTGAAGCGTCATCAACATTGCCAACATTTTGTTTCTCAATTTGTAACAATCTCCTCATTTTAGGGGATATGTTTCTTTGACTGTATCTTGCCAATTCAGGGCATACGAATTAATAAAATCAGATTTTCAGTCATGTCTCGTCTCGTACATTTCATTTTTCATTTGCAAAATGTCCGATGTCTTTAAGATACTGATTGCATAAATACAGATGCTTCTAAAGAATACGTGCTTGCAGGAAATATATTTACTCCCGGGAGTGTCTGGACTCTTACGACGGAATCCGGTAAGGGATACCTCGGGATTACTTGTGCGTTTCTCTGTCTTTGCAGGATTGCAGGTATTCAAAACGCAACATGGGGCATGTAAACTTCATCCCAGCAAGCCGGCAAATCAATACTCACTCAGTCTTAGCACCCGAAGTGTTTTCTCCCCAACTGAGTTGCCACTTGTTATTTCTCCCCAGCCGAGTTGCCATTCATTCTTCCTCCTCAGCCAAGTACAAAAGCCAGGGAACCATCTCCCCACAGAGCCTCAGCCTCTATCCCGAAGGGCAAACGCGCGAAGGAATCACAACAGAGTGACGAAGGCTTCTACAAACCCCAGCTGGGTCCCTCATTACCAAGGATGGGTCTATCAGTAACCTATTTCCCCAAGAAGAATCATCTCATCAGATCTACCAATGATCTCATCCCCAGCTGGGATGTCCACTTCAAACAGATCGACCAGAGATCTTCGTGGCAACAGGATCCGAATCCTGGATCGTTATCTTTTGCATAAACATAGCATTTGCATCATATTCACCCCACAAAGCGTAGCATTCCGTCTAATACGGAGCATTACGGCAAAAATCAAACATATTGTGTAATCATAAGCCGTGTTCTGAATCAAACACTTGTGAATAATGACAATCCATCAACAATATACAGAATGCTTCCCAGATTCCCCAGCAGAGAGCTAAAGCTAAAGCAGTTTCCTTACACTCACAAACACTAGTACATACTCCTTGTGGCACCCGTCCGTGTCATCATCCCCCAGTAAAGTCGCCCGAGAAATTCTTTACAAACAGACACTCCTCTTGCAAATATATATCCTTCTTGACACCCGTCCGTGTCATACCCCCAGCAGAAAGCCAAAGCGTCCCCTTTGCACTCACATATACATATATATATATATATATATAACTTTCTTGACATCTGCCCGTGTTACTTTCCCCAGCATAATTACCTAAACACTTTGTAAAGTATATACTTGTTTATAATATACCTCTTGACACTCGTCCGTGTCACTCTCTCCAGCAAGTCAAAACACTTGACGTTACACCACTCATACTTATTACTCCTGTTTTCACTCATACAGATACTCGTTTGTATCTTGTATATATCACTCAAAACCCCTCAGATTCGACACTCGTCCGTGTTCTTTGTTAACCAGTTGGTACTCGTCCGTACCATCATCTCAGAACATGCTTCAAGCGTTTGTTTCTACCTGATACTCGTCCGTATCATAGTCTTAGGGATGCTCGTCCGCATCTTTAATCCATACACTGTGTCAAAAACTCTTGTCTTCTTGAATTTAGACACTCGTCTGTGTCTACTTTTCCCCAGAAGAGTCCCCTCAGAATCAACGCTCGTCCGTGTTCCTTGTTAACCAGTTGATACTCGTCCGTATCATCATCTCTGAACACGTGTCAGTATTTGTTTCTACCCGATACTCGTCTGTATCGTAGTCTTAGGGATGCTCGTCCGCATCTTTAATCTATACACAACGTCAAAACACTTATACCTTTTATTTCTTGGATATAAACACTCGTCCGTGTTTACTATTCCCCAGTAGGTCGCCAGCAAAGCAAAATTCCTTTCCTATCTGACATTCGTCCTATGTCAAGCTAAACCCTGAGAGCAGCCGTACCCTGCTAGGTGATCGTCCTTCACCTCTTGATGATCGTCCTTCATCATGCTCATCCGATGGCCGTCCCCATCGTTGACCTTTTATCCGACATTCGTCCTATGTCGTGATATTTAGCAGCCGTCCCCTGCTAGGTGATCGTCCTTCACCTCTTGATGATCGTCCTTCATCCTTTTTATCCGATGGTCGTCCCCATGGTTGATCTTTTTTATCTGACATTCGTCCTATGTCATGATAAACCTTGAGAGCAGCCGTCCCCTGCTAGGTGATCGTCCTTCACCTCTTGATGATCGTCCTTCATCATTTTTATCCGATGGCCGTCCCCATCGTTGATCTTTTTTATCTGACATTCGTCCTATGTCATGATAAACCTTGAGAGCAGCCGTCCCCTGCTAGGTTATCATCCTTCACCTCTTGATGATCGTCCTTCATCATGCTCATCCGATGGCCGTCCCCATCGTCGACTTTTTATCCGGCATTCGTCCTATGTCGCGATATTTTTGGCAGCCGTACCCTGCCAGGTGATCGTCCTTCACCTCAGATGACCGTCCCTCATCATTATTTCATTTATTCTTTAACCCGATGGTCGTCCCCGTCGTGGTCCCTTTTCCCTTTCCAGGTGATCGTCTTTCACCTTTGATGACCGTCCCTCATCATTATTTCATTTATTCTTTAACCCGATGGTCGTCCCCGTCGTGGTCCCTTTTCCTTTTCCTGATGATCGTCCTTCATCAGTTTAGCCCGATGGTCGTCCCCATCGTTGTTTGCATTACTTTATGAACCTGATGACCGTACCTCATCATTTATCTTTAACTATAATCCCCAGAGAGTCCTGATGGCTGTCCCCATCATAATCTCTTATATCCCCAGCATGTCGGTCGTCCCCGTCATTGCTTTATTTCCCGCATTTTCCCCAGCATGTCGGCCGTCCCCGTCATTGCTTTATTTCCCGCATTTTCCCCAGCATGTCGGTCGTCCCCGTCATTGCCCTTTCCCCAGCAGTCGTCCTCTGCTTGACGGTCGTCCTCCGTCGCCCGCACTTCATAATTATACTTTATTTTCCTTTACAATCTATATCCCTTTTCTTCTTCATTCTGTGAGTGCAAATTTTGGACTGTCTTTGGTATTCAACCACAAGTTATCTCGTTTGCCTGATAAGTTGTCGCTTACATCCTGCACAACTAACTCATGTTTGAATAGGGGCAGATGTAAACACCCCAAATTTTCCCTCACCCATTCATACCATGGCTTGTGATATCCTCATATGCATAAATCCAATCATAGCATCTCATACCACATCTTTGATTCACTGCATTGGTTCAAAGTCATCTGCATCTAGGGTTTGTAATCTGAGCAATCCAAGGGCTTCTTGAGCCACTCCAAAAGTCATCAATCACTTCAAAGGGGTCCATGTATGTTCAAGCATCATATTATATCCTCTAAAAGTCAAGAATGTCAAAGAATCACAAGAACTGAGAATGGCATGGAAGCAGAGCCAGGTTTAACTGCACAGATGACCTAAAATTAGGGTTTTGGTTTCAAAGGACATAACTCCAATTTTTTTGGTCATTCTTGTTTCTATTGGTCTCTATATGGTATAGGGAGCATGCATATCAATTTTCATTAAGAAATTCAATGGGGAAGTCATCTGATCAAGAGTTGACTTTTTGAGCAAGTCAGTGAAAAATCAGGGCATCTGAGGCCCCCAATGACCCAACCAAAGGGTGTTCTTCATCATTTTGATTGTGTGTGATATTTATTTGATCATAGAAGATGTTAGAAGTTCACAAATTTGAATAATTTCAAGCCATTTGCAAAGTTGACTTTTTGGGAAAGTTGACTTATATTGAAAATTGCCATTTTGGGAAACTTTTTCAACCCTTGATTTTTGATTCAAAAATGCTTCAAATGGAAAAACTTTGGTCATGAAAGTTGTAGAATGGATCATTCCCTTTTCAAAAAGTACAAGAACATGACCTAATTCATTTTGGATCAAAAGTTATGGCTTGTCAAAGTTGGGGAAAATCACATAATTTCAAGTTATGCACCAAAGAGGGAAACTTGCAAAATCTTGTACCAAGGCAATTTGTGACTTCTAATTGATGTCTAACCTTTACAAAAACATCATACATGACTTAAACTTCAGATTGGCCCAAGAATTTCTTAAGTTCCATGCCTTAAACTTCAAGAATTACAAAAGGGGCCAAAGTTGTGACAATTTGCAAAAGGGATCAAAACTTCTCATCCACTTGCCTCAATTCACAAAATCTGATCCAAAAGCATTCCTTGATCCTTGCTGAACTCAACCATGCCCCTATCTCAGCCTGCCACTTGCCCATACCTCCAAGTACAACTTGCTTGACTTTTTGCAACTTGAAGCCATACCAATCCCACAGTGACACAACCACTCTCTGCCCAATCCAGACTTTACAAACACATCCCAAGGCTTCATTCTCATAAGACACACAAGCCTGAAAGCTCCAAGAACACAACCTTCTCATTTTTCACCTCATATGCAAAACCCTTCGAAACTCATCACACAAGCTTCAAACACACAAACAAACTTCACCATTGATCTCCACATGCTTCATTGATCACAAACCAGCCATTAAAATAGCCTAAAACTCACTGAAATCAAAACACGATTCCCCCCCCCCTTGAACAGAACTCTGCCAATCTCCCAAACTAGCCATCCTCAAAGCTTCCTAAGCTTCATTTCACCTTCAGAGGACTAAAAAGAGTGGATTTGCAGCAAAGGAAAGGCCAGAAAGCTCATAACCAGGAGGTTCCATCTCAGGTAGCCATCTCAAACATTTTTCCAGAACTTGCGTTTTAAGTTATAAACTTATTCTATGTGGTGTGCTGATCATTTTGAGCTTTGAACCTTTGAAAATGGTTGCGTGTGTAGGATGTATTTGATCTCTGAAACTTTTGTGTATTTTCCGTTTTGATTCATTTCTCTTGATCCAGTGGAAATAAATGGATTTTAGGGTGGGGTTTAGGTTTAATGATGTTCATAGATTGATTCTGGATATTTTTGTGAGGATTTGATGCGTATTGAGAGAGATAGGGATTTTGGTCTGCCGGAGAAGATGACCGGAACACTGTTCTGGTCATCTGAAAGTGATTAAGGTTAGCTAATTAGGGTTTAGTCTTAATTACGTGAATTTGAATTCTGGCCGTCCAGATGCGCGCGTGGTCAGTTCCCGCGTCCTTGAGTTTGAACCACAACCCTTGATTCTGTTGACTTTCTCATATTCAGTTTAAATTCAATTTTATTTTCATTTAATTTCATTTGTTTTCTACAATTTATTAAAAATAGTAAAACATCTTTAAAAATTCTGAAATTTTTTGTCAAAGGTTCAATTAATTTTCAGAAACCAAAAAAATTTTTATTTTTATTTTTTGCATTAAAAATTATTTTTAAATCATTTAAAAGTTTATTTTTAATTGATTAATGAGAGTTAATTAATTAAAAATACTTTTAAGTATTTAAAAATCATAAAAAAATTCATGAAACATTTAAAATCATTTAGAAACATTGTCCAACTCTCAAACCAAATTTATTTTTTGATCTTGATGCCTTTTGACAATTTTCAATGGAATTAATTTCATTTCAAGGCATTATTTTGATTCAATCTTCAAAAATTCATTTCTGCCTAGCCTTTAAGAGTTGGACAATGATTCTTTTTGCATTGCATCTTGTATAGCATGTAGTTTATAGGATTAAATTGGAATGAATTGATCTTGCATTTCCTATTTGTTTTGCATTTTTCTTGACAAGGTACCTTAAAACCCTAGCAATCTTAGGAAATTCATAACTTCTAATAAGTTAAGATTTGGATCCTCTCCTTTGGGCAGTGAGTTTGTATAGGTTTAGGGTTCCTTTGAATGCATTTTCAATTTTTTATCATGATGTTTGCTTCTGGTTTTGATTTTTATTTTGTGTATTGATCATAAACCCTAATTTGGGCTTTCATTTGCATCCATATTCCATTTGCTTGCATACCATGACTTGCCATGACATTTTGTGCATCCATTTGATTCATAACACATCTTAGGACATATTAGAATCATGTTTGATCATTGCATCTTTCATTTGCCATGTTGTATGTCATTTGCATCACATAACTTTTCATGAACATCCATGGTTCTAGGCATGCTTCATTTGCATCCATATGTTTGTATGATCATTCTCATGCCTTGCCTCATGTTTGCATCATCTCTTAGCATCATTAATATCACACTCATGCTTCTGGTTTTGGTTTGTATCATGTCATTGCATCTCATTTGCATTTCATTTCATTCCTTTCACTAACTTTTCAGGTGGAAAGTTACTTTGAGAAGTGAATTTGCCTTCACTTCTCACAATCTCTTTTCATTTCTCTTATGCATCATTGCTGCATTTTGTCTTGTGATTGAGATTGAGCTTGCTCATTCTTGTTCATATTACTTTCTTTATTCAAGTGACTTGTCTTCTTAAATGAAGCAAGTTACTTTGCTTCTCTTTGCTCCTTTCATCTGCTTCCTGGTGGTTTCTTTGAAGATTTCCTTTGTAAACCTCACAAACCTTAGGAACAACCAAGCATGACAATAATTAGGGTTTTGATTAGTCCCCCCATTTAGCTTTTACCTTTGTGTCTCATTGAGTCTTCTTTTCTCATCTCATAATCAGGGACTAAACCCTAAAGGCTTTAAGACTTTGTGATTAAGCTTATGCATGCATCCTTCTATTAGGATGGAGTGTATAACTTTAATCCTAAGTGTTAAACCCTTAATGTGTTTAAATCCTTTAATCAATCCATCTAATAATCATCAAGACATCAAACTTGTAACTTGGGCCTTGCATTAGGGTTCTAATTCTTCCTTAATTGGTTAAGAAGGACTAACCCTAGTGTTAATGGACAAGTCCCCCTCAAGTTGTCTTACAAACCCTATAAATCATTTCTTCATCTCATCATTAACTAAAATCCACTTAATAAAGGCTTTGTTTTGTCATGAGTTTAATCCCTAATCATGGATTAAGCAGAGGAGTTTTCCTCAGCTTAAACATTTTCATCTATTATCCTTCTATTAGGATGGTGTAATGAGTCTATTTAATCTTTGATTATGGCTTAATCTCATTACTTAACACTAAACAAAAACCACAAAAACATCTAAATAATCACAAGTAGGTTAATGATCTTAATCCTACATCATGGTGATTAAGTGTGGGAATCTGACTTCACACTTAAGGTATTCTCATTAACCATAATCAGAGGGAAGATGTGATGAGTTTACTAAATCCATTGGTTTAGGCTTAAGCTCATTAACTTATGACAAACTTCAAAAAGCAATAAAAGATTGAAAACTCAAAAACAAACAATAATCGTCTCCTCCGGGATTCTTTTCTCATCTCATTCACTCACAAGCGAGAACTTGCTTCTTCCGTCTAATGCAAGACAGTTTGCACCTGAGCCAGACATGTCATACACTTGAGCATAGACAAGTAAGCAGTTCACAAGTCAATTTGTCTTTCAGTCTCTTTGGGTCTAACTACGGTGTTCTGAATTCCTCATTGCACGAGAGGATACTTAGGCATAACTTAACAGTTATCGAACAAAAGTCTCTGTATATTCCCCCTCCTTCCAGCCTTATTCTTTAAGCCTCATAGTCTTGAGCATTTCATTTTTGTTCTCACACTGACACTTTCATATTGCACTTCACACTTCATTACACTGACACCTGTACATCCTTTTCCAGCTCTTTATACACAAATTGCACTGACACTACCCCTTTAAAACACAAATCTTTCAAGCGTGGATCCCGTCGAGTACGACGGACAATCTGGGTGCTAATACCTTCCCAGGTTGTAACCAACCCCCTTTCTCAGTATCTCTGGTTCACAACCGTCTTATCCATATCTTTTCTTAGGTTTATGCAGCATTACCTTTCCTTCGGGATAAAAATGCCTAGCTGGCGACTCTATTCATTTCATCCTATTCGTCGACCGTTCGCGTCTGTACCCTTTCTGACCCGGGTGTCATTTGGTGGGAGCGACAGCTTGGCGACTCTGCTGGGGAACCTTATACTGTAACCAGGGATTCTGGTTCTTTTTGTGGGTTCCTCCTAGCGCTTGTTTGACTTGTGTTTACTGGGGTGTTATGTGCTATTTGTGTTTGTATACTTGCTTTATTTACTGCTTTATGTACAGTTATTTATTGCTTTCTTTACAGCTTTATATCATCATATTGTCATACTGTTATCTGGCTGGATCTGTTTTATGTCTTGGTGGGTGGGGTTCTACTGAGAGTTAAGGTCCTATACCTGGGACCTGAGTGACACCTAGGCTAGAGTGGTTCATGTTCTTTCCCATTCCATTTCGGTCTGGTGCGGGAATATGAAACACGGTTCAGATATGGGTTTCTTCTTGAGAACTCTGTGCTACAGATCTCCTGTAGTGCTAGGGCTATCTGGGAAGCCTGCTAAGTCTGGATGACCTTTATTATGACCTTCAGAAACTGAGGTGAATTAGAGGAGGATCTTTTATGGTTATTGTAAACACTGTACCTCCGGGTTTGAAGTGTTTACACTTCTCATAACTGATCCAAGTATGAGGATCCTTGTTTTAGAACACCACCTGTGAGGGGGTTGGGCTGTTTACAGGTTTGTAGGAACCATTGGCCACATCATACCCTGATACTTATTGTGTTTGATAATGCTTCACTTTGGACAGTTCTTGTGATTTAAACCTGGATTTGTGACTCTTTATTTGAGTCCCCCACCTTGGTTACTGGACTTATGAACCTCCATCTGGACTTCTTAGACATACATGGACTTATATCAAAGCAGTAATCAGATCCAGCTTGATCACAAACCCTTGCATATCATTTGCATACATCATCATTGCATCATTTAACATTTGTTTATTTGTTTTTCAGGGTATCCACATCATATCTGGCTTGGTTTTGACCCCTTCATCTGCATAGACTCCTGTTCATCAGTATCTGCTTCAGCTATCTTCATCAGCTACCTGCTTCAGTCACCAGCATCACCAGTATCAGCCTACCAGTGGCTCATCTTCTAGTATCAGTCATCATCATCAGCATCTGTCTCAGCTCTTCATCAGCAGGCATGGCACCCAAGAAGAGCAACATCTCATACCATTTCTTTGAGCCTGAGCTGACTGGCATCCGGAAGGTCCAGGCCCTTATCACTCCAGACCATATCCCACTATTCAGATAACATTATGGAGGCATCCTTGATATGGTTGTGGATTTGGACCCTTCCCAGAGGAGCTTGATTCACACTTGCCTACAATTCTATGATCCTCCTTTGAGATGCTTCACTTTTCAGAATTTTCAATTGGGAACTCTGTTGGAGGAGTTTTCATCACTGATTGGAGTACCTGTCAGGGGTGGTGTCCCCTTCAACCCTGAGATGGCTTTTCCCAGTAATGAAGAAGTGGCAAAAGCACTGTATCTGGAGCCTATTCTGATTGAGCAGAGCATGACAACAAAGGCTGGAATCTCTGGTCTACACCTGGATTTCTTGACTTCTCAGGCTATCCTGAAGGCCTCCTTGGGAGAATGGAAGGCAGTCTGTGCATTGTTGGCCCTCAGCATATATGGGGTTATATTATTTGCAGACGAGCCCAAGTTTATCAGAAGGAATGCCATTCATCTTTTCATTCTGAGGAACCCAGTGCCCACCTTGCTGGGAGATTTCTACTACTCTGTTCATCAAAGGAATGAAAAGCAAAGAGGAAGGTTGGTGAGATGTTGTGCTCCCCTGTTCCATACCTGGCTGCTCAAACACTTGCCCAAGACTGATGCATTCTTGAATCCTCACCAACAGAAGAATTGGGCTAGGAGACTTATTGCTTTGACTTCAGATGACATCAGGTGGTGCACCCAGAGCACCAAGGGCAGGGACATCATTACTAGTTGTGGGGAGTTCCCCAATGTACCTCTGATAGGAGTGAAGGGTTGCATCAACTACAACCCTCTGCTATTCAAAAGACAATTGGGCTATGCTCTGGTTCACCCTCCTAGAGTACAAGACTTGGCTGAAACCCTTTATTGTGAGATAAAGCCTAATCTGGCTGTTGTCAAACAAGCATCCTGGGCTTGGGACAACATCCAGACCAAAGGGATGGCCATTCTTTGGAGATGCAACAATGTGGCCTCAGCTCAGTATTATGAGTGGTCCCATGTTAGGGCTCAAACTTCTGGGATGCCTTTCACCATTGAGGATGCACCTAGACCATCCACAGCATCACCTCCAGCCACTGTCAGCCTGGAAGAGTTTGAGAAATTAAAAGAAAGGAATGAGAATCTGTCTCAAGCCCTGAAGAGGACCCTCTGGGAGAGGAGTGATGGTCGTCTAGACATTGAAAGGTTGGAAAAGCTTAAGGTGGAGCATCTAGCCAAGATCGAAAAAGCAGAGGACTACATCAAGAAATCAAGAGCTGGAGAGCAAATCTTGAAGAATGCCTGTAAAGAGGCCCAGTTTCAGAAGGCTAGGACTGATCTCTATCTGAAAGAAAGTCAAGCTAGGTGGGTCAGGATCACTGAAGCTCGCACTCAGGAAGATAAGAGAACCCAGGACAAGATTGAGCAGTTGGAGGCTAATGAAAAGAAGCAACAGGAGGCTCTTCTAGCAGCCCAGAAGGAGATCTCAGAATTGAAGCTTAGGGCTGGTGTAAAGAGGTCAAAGGACCAAGGCAGACACAAGAAGCTAACCACTGCTATTGCCACCAGGAATCTTCTTATCAGAAACCTCACAGAGCATCCAGATGATCCTGTGACTGAAGCACTTCTGAAGGAAGTTAAGTAGGATGAGTTTGGTCTTGGTGTCTGACTTTTTGCTTGTTGTTGCTTTCATTTCATGTACTTTTCTTTTATGTTGTATTTTTGACCCCTCAGGGGCATGTATTGTAAAAAATAAACTATGTATGATTCACCATTTGTAATATATTCATTAGTTTGTTTCATTTGAATCTCTTTCTCCCAGGCAACATCAAAGCATCTTCCTCAGGGGTCTGGAAAGGTCAAAACCAAATTCCAAGCCGGATACCTTGGAAACAAATAAGCATACTGCATTGCATACTAACTTTTGTTTTGTTTTGTAGGTTTTTGTTTTTACTAACTCTGTTGTGATTCAGGAATTATTGCTCGCCGTCGGGTGTTCCCACTCAACCGTCCGCACAGATATCCTACTCGCAACAACCATCCGGGTATACAAATGGACCAAGTACAACAGGACCTTACAGAGGTCAGGACTCAAATGGCCAATGAGAGACTGGAGATGAGAAACCAGATGACCCAGTTCATGGAAATGATGAATGGCTTGGCTCAAAGCCAAGAAAGATTAAGGGCATTGGTAGAAAGGCAGACCCAAGAAGAACCCCATCTAGGGACTGGAGGAACGAGTAACAATGAGAGGGTTCAGCCTCATGTTAATCCACCAGTGTATGGGCCTCATCTCTCTTATGCATCATTGCTGCATTTTGTCTTGTGCTTGAGATTGAGCTTGCTCATTCTTGTTCATATTACTTTCTTTATTCAAGTGACTTGTCTTCTTAAATGAAGCAAGTTACTTTGCTTCTCTTTGCTCCTTTCATCTGCTTCCTGGTGGTTTCTTCGAAGATTTCTCTTGTAAACCTCACAAACCTTAGGAACAACCAAGCATGACAATAATTAGGGTTTTGATTAGTCCCCCCATTTAGCTTTTACCTTTGTGTCTCATTGAGTCTTCTTTTCTCATCTCATAATCAGGGACTAAACCCTAAAGGCTTTAAGACTTTGTGATTAAGCTTATGCCTGCATCCTTCTATTAGGATGGAGTGTATAACTTTAATCCTAAGTGTTAACCCCTTAATGTGTTTAAATCCTTTAATCAATCCATCTAATAATCATCAAGACATCAAACTTGTAACTTGGGCCTTGCATTAGGGTTCTAATTCTTCCTTAATTGGTTAAGAAGGACTAACCCTAGTGTTAATGGACAAGTCCCCCTCAAGTTGTCTTACAAACCCTATAAATCATTTCTTCATCTCATCATTAACTAAAATCCACTTAATAAAGGCTTTGTTTTGTCATGAGTTTAATCACTAATCATGGATTAAGCTGAGGAGTTTTCCTCAGCTTAAACATTCTCATCTATTATCCTTCTATTAGGATGGTGTAATGAGTCTGTTTAATCTTTGATTATGGCTTAATCTCATTACTTAACACTAAACAAAAACCACAAAAACATCTAAATAATCACAAGTAGGTTAATGATCTTAATCCTACATCATGGTGATTAAGTGTGGGAAGCTGACTTCACACTTAAGGTATTCTCATTAACCATAATCAGAGGGAAGATGTGATGAGTTTACTAAATCCATTGGTTTAGGCTTAAGCTCATTAACTTATGACAAACTTCAAAAAGCAATAAAAGATTGAAAACTCAAAAACAAACAATAATCGTCTCCTACGGGATTCTTTTCTCATCTCATTCACTCACAAGCGAGAACTTGCTTCTTCCGTCTAGTGCAAGACAGTTTGCACCTGAGCCAGACAGGTCATACACTTGAGCATAGACAAGTAAGCAGTTCACAAGTCAATTTGTCTTTCAGTCTCTTTGGGTCTAACTACGGTGTTCTGACTTCCTCATTGCACGAGAGGATACGTAGGCATAACTTAACAGTTATCGAACAAAAGTCTCTGTATATTCCCCCTCCTTCCAGCCTTATTCTTTAAGCCTCATAGTCTTGAGCATTTCATTTTTGTTCTCACACTGACACTTTCATATTGCACTTCACACTTCATTACACTGACACCTGTACATCCTTTTCCAGCTCTTTATACAAAAATTGCACTGACACTACCCCTTTAAAACACAAATCTTTCAAGCGTGGATCCCGTCGAGTACGACGGACAATCTGGGTGCTAATACCTTCCCAGGTTGTAACCAACCCCCTTTCTCAGTATCTCTGGTTCGCAACCGTCTTATCCATATCTTTTCTTAGGTTTATGCAGCATTACCTTTCCTTCGGGATAAAAATGCCTAGCTGGCGACTCTATTCATTTCATCCTATTCGCCGACCGTTCGCGTCTGTACCCCTTCTGACCCGGGTGTCATTTGGTGGAAGCGACAGGTTGGTTACGACCTAGAAAGGTATTAGCACGCAGATCGTCCATCGTACTCGACGGGATCCACGCTTACAAGATTGGGTTTAAAGGGGGTAAGTGTATGTGCTATCTGTGTGCAAAATCTAGGGAAAGAAAGTACAAGTGTCAGTGCAAAAGGTGTGAATTGCTCAGGAACTGAGGCTTAAAAAATAATGCTGAAAGAGGGGGATGACAAAGAGACTTTTGTTCGATAACTGTTAAGTTATGCCTACTTATCCTCTCGTACAATGAGGAAGTCAGAACACCGTAGTTCGACTCAAAGAGACTTTGATAAATTGACTATGAACTGCTTGCTTGCCTATGCTTAAGTGTATGACTCGTCTGGCTCGAGTGCTAACTGTCTTGCATTAGACGGAAGAAGCAAGTTCTCGTTTATAGAATGAGTGTGATGAGAAAAGAATCCCGGAAGAGACGATTATTGTTTGTTTTTGTGTTTTCAGTTTTTTATTGTTTTTGGTGTCTTTCTTAGAATAATGAGCTTAAGCCTAAATCAAAGGTTGTAAACTCATTATATCCTCCCTGATTAGGGATAATGAGCCTACTTAAGTATGAGATAAGCATCTCAACTTAATTCCCTTAATGATGAAGGGTTAAGATCATTAACCTACTTGTGATTATTTAGATGTTTTTGGGTTTTTGTTTAGTGTTAAGTAATGAGTTTAATCTCTAATCACAGATTAGTGAACTCATTACACCATCCTAATAGAAGGATGATAGATGAGAACACCTAAGCTGAGGAAGATACCTCAAATTAATCCATGGTTAGGGATTAAATTCATTATATAGCAAGACTTTATTAAATGGATTTTAATTAAAGGATGAGATTAAGAAGTGGATTTTGTGGTTTGTAAGACAACTTGAGGGGGACTTGTCCATTAAACACTAGGGTTAGTCCCTCTTAACCATAAGGAAGAGATAAAACCCTAATGGAAGGCCCACGTTACAAGATAAAGTATTGGTGATTATTATTGTGTTTTGATTAAGAGATGTAAACAAATTAAAGGTTTAACACTAAGGATTAAAGTTATACACTCAATCTTAAGATAAGGATGCAGACCTAACCATAATTCCAAAGTCCTAAAGCTTTAAGAGTTTAGCCTCTGATTAAGAGATGATAAGAGAGACTCAAGGAGACTCAAAGGTAAAAAGATAGGGGGGACTATATACAACCCTAAAAATTATCATGCTTGGATATCCTATTGTTTGTGAGGCTTAAGAAAAAGATCTTCAGGAAGGCCACCATGGAAGAAGCAGATGAAAAGAGAAGGAGAGAAAAGAATAAGTTACTTACTTCCTGAAGAAGATAATTAACTTAGGAGAAAAGAAAGGAGAAAGAGAAGCACAAGTGAAACAAGTTCACTTCAAAGACAAATAAAGGATGCAAATGCAAAGGAAATAAGAGGTGGGAGGTGAAGGCAAATCCACCTCCCAGATAACTTACCAAAAGTTCCTGAAATGTTAGTATGAATGCATAAGACATAAAGAACAAAGAAATGATATGAATAAGGATGCAAATACCAAAGTCAGAAGTGATTATGCAAAGAAAATGTGTTATAAGATGATGCAAAGTCATACAAGATGCATATGAATGATCATAAAAGAAAATGAGTGCAAATGAAGCATGAATGAAACTTGAAAACACATGAATGTTCATGAAACAAAATGAATGCAAAACATGCCAAAATGATGAAACAATGATCAAGAAATGTTTCAAACATGTCCTAAGATGTCTAAGTTGACATACAAAAGAATGTAATGGCATGGCAAGTTCACAAGTTCATGATATGCACAGAAGAATGCAAATGAAGATGCAAACTTAGGGTTTTAAGGAAACATGAGATGCATATGACCAAATCAGAAGCATTCACCATGATAAAAAATTGAAATTGAGCTCAAACAAACCCTAAACCTATAGAATATCACACCCCAAAGGAGAAGGTCAGAAGCTAATCCTAGTGAAAGTTATGAAATTTCTAAGTTAACTAGGGTTTTGGGGTGCGTCTAAAGGGAAAATGAAAATAAAATTGAAAATGCAAGATAAAAATATGAGATAATTAACCTAGAAACTATATGAAATATGTGAAACAATGCAAAAAGAATCAAGTTCAAACTCATCATGGTTAGGCAGAAATGAATTTTTCAAGTTAGGGTTAAAAAATGTCAATTTTAAGAACCCTAATTCAAAGAAAATTGTGGAAATATGATCAAACCTAAAAAGAAATTTGTATGGTGAGTTTGAAAATGTTTCTAAATGTATTGGAATACTTCATGAAATTTTTGGTGTTTTTTAGAAACCTAAATGCATAATTAATTAATTAAAATCAATTAATTAATTAAATAAAACATTTAAATATTTAAAAAATTCTTTGTTAATGCAAAAATTAAAATAAATAAAAAATTTAGGTTAAGAAAAATATTTATAATAAAAATGCACGAAATGAGATTTTTTGAAAGTCTTTTGATTTTTTTAAAAATTATATGAAAGAAATGCAATAAAAATGAAATTAAAAAGAATTAAATGAAAAGTATGATGATCCAGTGGCCCAGATTCAAACACAAGGGGAAGGGGTTGACTGCATGCGTGATCTAATGGTTCAGATCAAATCTGGCTAATTAATCTTAATCAATTTAATTAATTGGATTAAGGTTTAAGTGGATGCATCATGGCCCTTCAAACACGCGGTAAACAAAATCCAATGGCCAATATTCAAGCTGATTAATTAATTACAGATTAAGCCCTAATGACTCTCAAGTGGCCGGAGAAGACCTCCGGTCATCTTCTCCGGCCAGCTCCCTCACCTGAATCCCTCAAAACGCCATGAAAACTCACCAAAATCTCCAGAATGGATCATCAAACAACATAGAACAAGAATCCATCATCAAAATTAATTTATCATGCACAAAAATGGAGAATCGAAGGAAAATATGTTTAGGTCAAAAAGTTTCAGAGCAAGCATACATCCTGGTTTCTCAACCATTTTCGAAAATAATCACATCCCCATGATCAGGGGAGCACATAGAATCATTTAAGAACTTAAAATGGAGTTTCTGGAAAAAGGTTTTGAGATGGCTACCTGAGATGGAGCTTTCTGATTCTGAGCTTTTTGGCCCTTCCTTTGATGCAAATTAGCTCTAATGGACCCCCTGAGGATGTTGTGATGCTTAGAACAAGTTTATGATGGCTGGTTTTGGAGATTCAATTATGCTAAGGCAGAAATCGTGTTTGTGTATGGGGAGCTTTCAGGGCATTTCAATGGTTGGTTTGTGTTCTATAGGCTATGTAGAGATGATTGGTGGAGTTTGTTTTGAGGTTTGATGCTTGTGTGATCAGATTCAAAAGCTTGAAGGTTTTTGGGAATTTTGGCAATCTAAGCTTGTGGTATGTTTCAGGCTTGTGTGTGTTTTGAAATGGCTTGCATAAGGTTAGTATAGGCCAATGAGAGTGATCAAAAAATGGGTGGTGGCATAGTGTGATTGGTATGGGCCAAGTTGCAAAAATGTCAACATTGTGTACTTGAGGTATGGGCATGGTTCAGAGCTGGCTTGAAGGGGTTTCTAGCCTCAGCATGGTTCATGGAGAGCCTTTGGATCATTAGAGTGCAACTGTATGGTCTTGATCAAGTGTTTGCAAGCTTTATGCATTTTGACAATTTTGAAATTTCTTGAGAAATTGGCCATGAAAACTTGTGATGCAAGGCATGATTCTGATCCAAATGTGTTGCACTATTTTGGTATGATGTTTAGAGGTTAATTAGAGGTCATGAAAGGGCTTGGCAAGTGAATTTGCAAAATTCCCTCTTTGGTGCACACTTGAAAATTATAGGATTTTTGCCAACATTGAAAGGCCATATCTTGAGTTCTAGGATGAATCAAGACATGTTCTTGTACTTTTTGAAAATGGGAAGACATAATCTACAACTTTCATGTCCAAGAATTTTTCATTTGAAGCATTTTTGGTCATGAAAGAATAGGTTGAATATCTTTCCCAAAATGTAAAGTTTCCATTACAAGTCACTTCCAAAAATAGCAAGTTTGCATTTGGCTTAAAATTCTTCAATCTTGTGAACTTCTAACCACTTTTAAGATCAAATAAAGATCATAGAACCTCAAAATGATGAATGTGACCCTTTGGTACCATTGTTGGGGGCCTCAGATGCCCTGATTTTGACTTTACTTGCTCAAGAAGTTACCCAATGATCAAATGAATTCCACAGTGAATTTATTCATCAAATTTGGTACACATGATCCTTATAACATATTGAGACCATTAGAAACAAGAATGACCAAAAAATTTGGGATTAAGGCCTCTGAAACCAAAACCCTAATTTTAGGTCATCTGTGCAGGAAATCTTCAGTCCGCCTCTATGCCTTTGCCATGCTTTGTGATCCTTTGACTTTTATGAACCTTGGGGAGCATATTATGATCATGGAACACACATGGACCCTCTTGGCAAGCTTCATGATCATTGGGATGGCTCAGATCACTCTTTGGATTGCCCAGATCACAAACCCTAGATGTAGATGAAATGAACTATGCAGTGGGATATGATATGCTAATGCTAATGCAAAAATGAAAGATCACAAGCCATGGTGTGAGAAAAAGTGAGGGAAAATTTGGGGTGTTTACAAGCAGCTGTTCGCAGTTTTCCCCAGCGAAGTCGCTAATCAAAAGTCCAATCCTCATTGGCACCTCTTCCCCCAAGCGGAAGGGGAGTATGTGAGGAGCCCCCGGAAGATCTATTCCTCAGCAGAATACCAGCACATTTGATTCCCCAGCCAAGTCAGAAGGGTATCACTTCCCCAACAGAGTTCAACGGGTAGCGTACCTCTCAAGTCCAGTTCATCCCCAACAGGGTCTTGGCTCTCTAATCTCAAAGTCCAATTTATTTTTGGCAATGACAGCAGTTCAAAGTCAGCATATAATTAGCTTTCTCCCCCTGCAGAGTTGATTTTCCCCATAGGAGTTCATCAAATCAATTCAGTGATTATTTCTTCCCCAGTCAAGCTACTAGAGATGCTTGTTGCCTCCTCATCAGGAGATCCTCTATGAATTTGCATTTAGTAATTATCATTACATTTGCATCCTCAAAATGCATAGCATTTCTGTCATTACAGAACATTACGCCATGGAAAAATTCAAACATATGTATACGAAGCATAAGTTAGTTTTGGGGTACCTTGAACAAAAGCCTGAAACATCATTTCTTCGATCAGAATAAAGTATCCCCACAGAATGTCAATTCATTCCTCAATGTGGCGGCTTATACCAACATTTGTTATCCCCAGTTGAGTCTCTATTTAAGTACAACGATCTCTCTCATTTTCGAGTCTCCGTTTCAGTACAACGTCTTGTGTCGGGCTCTCGTTTAAGTACAATGATCCCATTTAATTGAATTCATCTAAGTACGATGATTTCGTCTCTTCGATTCCATTTAAGTACAATGGTTTCGTATATTTGAGTCTCCGTTTAAGTACAACAATCTCTCCCTTTTTCGCGTCTCCGTTTCAGTACAATGGTCTCGTGTAAGGCTCTCGTTTAAGTACAATGATCCCGTTTCTTTGATTTCATCTAAGTACAATGATTTCATCTCTTTGATTCCATTTAAGTACAATGGTTTCGTATCTTTGAGTCTCTATTTAAGTACAATGGTCTCTTCTTTTTTCGCGTCTCCGTTTCAGTACAACGGTCTCGTGTCGGGCTCTCGTTTAAGTACAATGATCTTGTTTCTTTGATTTCATCTAAGTACGATGATTTCTTCTCTTCGATTCCATTTAAGTAAAATGGTTTCGTATATTTGAGTCTTCGTTTGAGTACAACGGTCTCTCCTTTTTTCGCGTCTCCGTTTCAGTATAACGGTCTCGTGTCAGGCTCTCGTTTAAGTACAATGATCCCATTTCGTTGATTTCATCTAAGTATGATGATTTCGACTCTTCTATTCCATTTCAGTACAATGGTTTTGTATTTGTTGAGTCTCCGTTTAAGAACAATAGTCTCTCACTCCTTTTTTTTTGTCGCCGTTTAAGTACAACGGTCTCGTGTTGGGTTATCATTTAAGTACAATGATCTTGTTCCTTTGATTGATTCCATTTCAGTACGATGGTCTCGTTTTCTTCTGAGTTATCATCTAAGTACGATTAGCTCATCCTTTTGATTTTGTCCGAGGTCAGTTCATGTTTTAAGATGTCATCCAAGAATGGAACTTTCCCAATTTATTTCATTTCCCACGGAGTGCAAATTTTCTGGTCTATTCGGGTATTCAATCCCTCAATACCTTAAAAGTCTGAAATCCATTGCTATCATCCCTTCAGGTCTGCAGTTGATTGAATAGGGGCAGCTGTAATACCCCAAAATTTTCCCTCTCATTTTCATGCATCTAGCATATTGCAATGCATTAGTAATTCCATACACATTGGATAAATAAAATAATAAAAAATTAAATAATTCATGCAACATTGGTTAGCGTTCAAGGCATGTGATCAGGGTTCACTCAGTGGCAAGATCAAATGTCAGAACCCAAGGTTGAATCTGGCTCAGAACGGACGGTGGAGATGCATCCTAAGGGTTTCCCACCAAAAGGGGGGAAATTCAAAATTTTCGTCTGTTAACCGGTTAACCCAGGGTGTTAACCGGTTAACATTGGCGAAATTTGAAAAAAAAAATCAAAAGTTAGTTGGAGCTTTCTTCCACTTTCCACTTTGTTTCGCATTTCACATTACCTTGAATTTTCTACCAAGTTCTAGACCCTTCTACCACTTTCCTATGGAATATTCCAAAGAATATTCTAGAAACCCTAACAAACTCTAACTAACTCCTAAGCTAGATCCTAACCTCACTCTCCAAACCCAATGCCAAACCTAACAACTTAAACCTCATTTTCCAACTTCATCTTCATTTTTCACAATTTCACTTCATAATCTCAATTTTCCCTCACTTTTTCTCTCCATTTTCCAAATTCACCAAAGCTTCTTCATCATAAGTTCTTCAAGTTTTGCATTGAAGCTTGAAGAACTTGAAGCTAAACTTTCATTCTATCATTGATTTCATGGTTTATTGAAGATTAATTAGAGTAATTACTACTGTTTAGGGCTGATTATTCATCTTGGGAGTGCTTTTATGGAAGTGTTCATCAAGATCTTCATCAATTGCATTTATTTTGCACTCTTGCAGATGGAAGCTTGGAATCTCCGACATTCTCTTCATTTATGCATAGATCAACTCACAACAATCACCAAAGGAAACCTCCACTTTGTAGGTTGGTGGATCCTAAATCGTTTCTATATTTAATTTATTTCTCTTCATCTCGCCGTAAGGTATTCTTTGATTGTTTGATTTCTTTTGTGATGCGTTATTCGGTTTAACCGTTAGTAGCTAGAATAGTAGCTTGTTCTTAGTGCTAATAGGTGTTAGAAGTCCGTATTTAGGTAGAAATTTTGTTCTAGCATGTTCATGGATGCATTAGGAGCTTTTGGAAGTAGGTTAATGGTTAGAAGTCTTTTTTCCTCACTGTTTTTGCATTATGGTTCAGTGTTAACCTGTTAACACCCAGGGTTAACCGGTTAACACGTTATTTTTTGCCCTTGGAACTGAGTTTTTAAACACACTGTGCTGACTTGCCTTTTTGATTTGTTTCATTTCATGTTTGAGAATCACTCATCCTTTTATCATCATAGATTTATAGATATTGATTTTAGGGAATTTTTAGGAGCTGGTTTAACACAAGTTCATGTAGTTTTGATAGATTTCGACACATGTTTCGGTAGTTTCTGTTTTAGGCATAAATATTAGATTCATGTTCATAGCATTTTGTGAATATAATTTTCATGATCTAGTATCACTCATAGCATGTTAATAAATGTCCACATTTCTGTTTTTTGCATCGCATTTGGAATCTATTCATGCTTTGATCAAATCATGTGCATATTGGAAAATTGCATAATGTAAAAAATCACATAAATCATTTAGTTTGCATCCATTGATTGCATGATGATGTTGCATGTAATTGTTAATAACTCATTGCATGTTGTTGCATTAATTTGTCATAATCTTTGCATTCCATTATGTGCATCAAAATTCATGTTTTGTGCATTTTAAAAATAATTGAAATCTGTCTTGTTTTCATAGTTGTATTTTGAAACAAGAGCTATAAAAACATGTTGCATTCATTATGTTTTGATCTTTTACACCTATTTTGTATGCTGTTTGGTAGCTATAATAGGTTGTTTGTGGTATGCATTGCATTTAGTAGTTGTTTGTGCTATAGGAGATGTAGTAGCTGCTGATTCTTAGGATCAGTAGCAAGCAAAGTTTCAGTAGCGAATAAAATCAGTTTTTGTATCAAGTCTGTTGTGAACTCTTGACAGAAAACTTAGTTTGAAAATGTGACAGAAACAAAAATTTTAAACCTGTGTTTTCTATGACAACAAAATTTACCAAAAATAATAGTTGTGACAGAATTTTCAGAAAACGTCGTATTAAATGCAAGACATTAAAAATAATGTTAGTTTAGTCGGTTTAGCCGAATTAGGCAAAAAACTTAGTTCCCAGAATTTAAAAAAAGTCGTCGGGGTAAGTCGGGTAGTTTAATAATTGATTTTGTTGTGTTGTTTTGTTGAGAAGATGTTGGAAATGTCGAGTTGCAGGTACAGGTTGAGTTGGTAAGTGGTTCTGGTTTACAGAAAATTTCTAAAGTTGTTATATTGGAGGCTTTATAAGCCAATGTTGATTTTAAGTTGCCTATGTTATAGAAGTCATTGTAATGCCGATGTTGTTATGTTTTTTGTGTTGTAAAGTCGTGTATGCCATGTAGATCATTTGCATTTTATATAGGAGCCGTTGCTTACACCACGTTGGCCTGTATTGGCAGTAAGTTGAAGGCTTATGCCTTGATGCCTCGATAACCTGGAAATAATTTTAAGTTGGGAGTTTAACTCCGAATGGTACCATATGCATAATTAGTCGAGTCGCATTAAAGTTGCATTTCTTTTAGTTGTTGTTGATTGTGTTGTTTTAGTTGATGTTGTGAAGTGGTGAATTATTTGTAATCCTTATCTATGTATTGTTTATCATATATCGTTTATAACTATCGATAACTCAACCCTTTTGTTTGAATGTTGTCCTTATATTGGAAACGTGCAGGTAATCAAGAGGAGTAACCAATTATATTTAGTCGAGTCAGTGATTGTCGCTCTGATACATAGCACTCGGGGGGATGACGCGTGTCTGTTTTGTTAAATTGTTGCATGCTGAATTTTTTTTTAGTTGAAGTACTTTAGAATTTTTTTTGCTTATTTTGAAGTTGTTTTATGTTGGATAAAGATGCTACTAGTTGTTTATGAATTCGTTGCGTGGTGTTTTATAGAGTTGAACTATTTGAGTATTATTATGATTGGTTTATGTTTATTCCTGGAAAGTGTTATGTAATATATACTTTTATCCTTTATCTTGAAACTTTTGAAGTTGAAAATGTGATATCCCATTTATGTGGAAAATTTTGAAAACTCTGATTTTTAATTATATTAAAAGGGGTAGAAAATGGGGTGTTACATTAGTGGTATTAGAGCAGGTCGGTATGTCCGGCCAAGCGTCGAGTCTTAGTTGTCTAACAATCGAGTATTGTTATTTGATTCTAACTTTTGGTTGTGTTATAATGTTAATTTGAGATAGCTGGAAGAAACGACGCTGCGATGGATGTTGCAATGCAAGCGATGGCTCAGGCTGTGCAGAACTTGCCAAATGCTGGTGAAGATGTTGGATCACATAGCTTGGAGACTTTTCAAAGAGAGAATCCTCCGGTGTTTAAAGGAAAGCATGATTCAGATGCAACATTGGGAAGGTTGAAGGAGATTGAGAGAATCTTCCGTGTTATGGAGTGTACTCCAACACAGAAGGTTCGATATGGTACTCACATGCTAGCAGTCGAAGCTGATGACTGGTGGCTAGAGACTCGTGAGAGGTTGGGTGTTGCAGGTGAAGTAATCACTTGGGATGTATTCCGTTAGGAATTCATGAGGAAGTATTATCCAGAGGATGCCCGTGGCAAGAAGGAAATTGAGTTTCTTGAGCTTAAGCAAGGAAACATGTCTGTCACCGACTATGCTGCAAAGTTTGTTGAATTGTCCAAGTTTTATCCTCACTGTACTGGTGTTGGTGATGAATTTTCAAAGTATGTCAAGTTTGAAAATAGGTTGCGCTCTGAAATCAAGAAAGTTGTTGGGTATCAGAAGATCCGTGTCTTTTTTGAGTTGTTGATAGTTGCAAAATATTTGAGGAAGGCAATAATGCTCATTACAAGATTGTCAGTGATAGTAGAGGAAATAAACAACAGAACTGTGGCAAACCTTATGATGCTCCAACTGGAAAGGGTAAACAAAAAGATGCTTCGGCTAGAGGACTAGTGGGGGAGGTGCTCCTGCTGGTATAGTTTGCTTCAAGTGTGGTCAGGCTGGTCATAAAAGTAATGTATGCACTGCTGAGGTAAACAGATGTTTTCGTTGTGGTAAGACTGGGCATGTAATAACTGATTGCAAACATAAGGAAATGATTTGTTTTAATTGTGGCAAAGAAGGGTATATCGGTAGCCAGTGTCAGAAGCCAAAGAAATCTCAGACTGGAAAAGTGTTCATGTTGGCGGGAACTCAGACAGTTAACGAGGACAGACTTATCAGAGGTACATGCTTCATTAATAGTACTCCTTTAATTACTATTATTGATACCGGTGTTACACACTATTTTATTGCTGCTGATTGTGTTCAAAGATTGAGTTTAGAATTGTCTGCTATGAATGGTGAGTTGATTGTTGAGATTCCGGCTAAGGGATCAATATCTACTTCTCTTGTGTGCTTAAAGTGTCCTTTATCGATCTTTGATAAAGACTTCTATGTTGATTTGGTTAGCTTACCATTGACTGGGATGGATGTGATTATTGGTATGAACTGGTTAGAGTATAACTACGTTCATATAAACTGTTATCGCAAGTCAGCGAGGTTTTCTAATCCTGAAGAGGAAGGAGTTGGGTTGTTATCTTTTAGAGAGCTACAACAATTGATGAAAGATGAAGCTAAAATGTTTTCTTTGATGGAAACATTGTCTGCTGAAAGTAAAGCTAAGATTAAGGTGTTGTTGGTAGTGAAGGAATTTCCTGAGGTTTTCCCTGATGAGATTCCTGATGTGCCTCCTGAGAGAGAAGTCAAATTTTCAATTGATCTGGTACCTGGTACTAGGCCTGTCTCGATGGCACCCTACAAAATGTTGGCATCCGAGTTGTCTAAATGAAATAAGCAATTGGAAGATTTACTTGAGAAGAAGTTTGTAAGACCAAGTGTATCACCGTGGGGAGCTCCAGTGTTGCTAGTGAAGAAGAAAGATGGCAGTATGCGACTTTGTGTTGATTATAGATAGTTGAATAAAGTGACAATAAAGAATAAGTATCCACTTCCGAGAATAGATGATTTGATAGACCATTTGGTGGGTGCTTGTGTGTTCAGTATGATCGATTTGAGATCGGGTTATCATCAAATCAAAGTGAAATATAAAGATGTTCAAAAGACGACATTCAGAACACGACATGGACATTGTGAGTGTTTTGTTATTCCTTTAGGTGTGACTAATGTGCCAGGAGTATTTATGGAATACATGAACCGTATTTTTCATACTGATCTGGACCGTTTTGTAGTTGTATTCATCGATGATATCCTGATTTACTCTAAGTCAGAGGAAGAGCATAAGGAACATTTGAGATCAGTGTTGGAAGTTTTGAAAGATAAGAAATTGTATACAAAGTTGTCCAAGTGCGAGTTTTTGTTGAAATAAGTCAGTTTTCTTGGCCATATAATTTCAGGTAGTGGTATTGTTGTGGATCCTTCAAAGGTATATGATGTGTTGCAATGGGAAACTCCAAGGTCGAATACTGAGATTAGAAGCTTTTTGGGGTTAGCTAGTTATTATAGAAGGTCTATTGAAGGATTTTCTAAGTTGGAACTTTCGCTAACTAGATTAACTTGTAAAAGTAAAGCTTTTGTGTGGGATGTTCAGTCTGAAGAAAGTTTTACCGAATTGAAGAAGAGGTTGACATCGGCTCCGGTTTTGACTTTACCGAATCTAGAAGAACCGTTTGTAGTCTATTGTGATGCTTCGTTGATGGGTTAAGGAGGAGTTCTTATGAAGAACAATAAGGTAATTGCTTATACGTCGTGACAGTTGAGGACTCATGAGAAGAACTATCCTACGCATGATTTAGAACTTGCTGCAGTTGTTTTTGTATTGAAGATTTGGAGGCATTATCTTTATGGTTCTAGAGAAGAGTGACTTTAAGATTGATGCAAGAGGTGTGTTGAGACTGCATGAACGAATTTGTATCCCCGATGATGCAGATATGAAAAAGAAGATTCTTGAAGAAGGTCATAGGAGAAATTTGAGTATTCATCCAGGAGCTACTAAAATGTATCAAGACTTACATAAAATATTTTGGTGGTCCGGAATGAAAGAAGACGTGGCACGTTTTGTGTATCAAAAGTTGAAGATTGGGCATCAGAAGCCTGCTGAGTTGATGTAACCGTTGGAAGTTCCAGAATGGAAATGGGATAGCATTTCTATGAAATTTGTGACAGGGCTTCATGTTACTTTAAGAGAGCATGATTCAATTTGGGTGATTGTTGATAGGCTTATTAACATCACATATCCAATTGCAAAGCTAGCAGAGATTTATATCTTAGTAATTATGAAGTTGCATGGTGTTCCTTTGTGTATTGTGTCGGATAAAGATCTGAGGTTTAAGTTGGAGTTTTGGAAGAGTCTTCAAGAGGAGTTGGGTTCTAAGTTTATATTAAGTTCTACATATCATCCTCAAACAAATGGCCAAACTGAGAGGACTATTCAGACGTTGGAGGACTTGTTGATAGTTTGTGTTCTTGAGCAGGGAGGTTCGTGGGACACTTATCTTCCGTTGATCGAGTTCACTTATAATAATAGTTACCATTCTAGTATCGGAATTGCACCTTTTGAAGCACTGTGTGGTCGAAGGTGTAGAACTCCATTTTGTTGACATGAATCTGGTGAAAGTGTAGTACTTGGACCTGTAATACCTCAAAATTTGACCTCTCATTTCCTCAACATTTTTTCATAGCATTTAGCATAAACAAATTCATGAAATAATAAAAAATATTGCATCATGTTCATCATAGCTAAGGCATAGGTATGTGATCATTGATTGGAGCAATTGAAGGATATACAAAGGCAACCAAGGAGCCACAAAGATTCTCAACCTTGTGCAAAGGGTTCACAACATCCCACAAGTCTTCACTTGAAGCCACAAGTCATGAAAAAAATTGAATTAATCAAAGGAGGCAAGCAGTGCAACATCTCCTGATGAAAAAGGGCCAAATTAGAGTTTCCAATCTACTGGGCTTCTCAATGAAATTTTGATCCAAAGTGGATTCCATTGTCTTATATATGATGTCAAGTGCCTATGGTTCAAATTTCATCCATAGAAACATTTTGGAAGAGGTTCAATTGGCCAGATGACTGAAAATCAGGGAATTGGGGAAACGTCAACCATGCTGAGGAAAAAGTCAACTCATGACTTTTTGAGATCAAAATCATGAAATTAGGATTACAAAGATCCTATGGTTCAAATTTTATCAAGAAATGATGGAGGAATCAAGAGAAATCAAGAGAACCAAAACTTACCATTTTTGGAAAATTAGGGTTTCCAAAAATGGCAAGTTTTGGCCATTTTTGCAGCAACTTCAAGAGAGGCCTTCTCCCAAAATATGAGGGCTATAAAAATTCTACCATGAGCAAATTAAAAAGAGCATATTAAGCTTCAAATCCATAGGTGGAACTCACCTATAACATTAAAATTGAGAGAGTTATGATCATTCAAAGTTGGTGCAAATTAAGGCAAGCTGGGGCAAAACCAAGGCAAGCCTTGCATCCTGTGCGCGTGCCAGGCAAGGTTTTCCATTAAACAGGTGGTGTGCCATAATGCAAGCTATTTTTCTCCATGTTAAAGGCCTCAAATGAAATTTCTTTGAACTACAAAGTTGTTTATTGCCTTGTTTCCAACAACTTTGATGTTCAAAGTTTTTTCATTTGATCAAGGGATTAAGAGTTATGGGGAGGAAAAATGTGGATGTTCAAACCGAAATGCACATGGCATCTTGCACAAGCCAAGGAAATGCTATGCAGGCCCATAATGAAACATCATGGCATGATGTTCAAGGGGACATTTAAAGTGTCTAGAGTCCATGTTCCACATTGGTATGAATTACAAACTTGGTGTATGAAGCATCTAATTCAAATTGGGAACAAGAATCACATCATTTTGTGGTTTGTTCATGAAGAAAAATTCAGAAGAAGATCACAATATGTCATCTATTTTCTTGTGTAACAAGGCAATATATTTCATGTTGGAATCAACTCAATTTAACTGTGTATGCTTCATCCAACCTGGTAGTGTTCACAAAATGCATTTCATTGGAGCACATGATCATGTGGCTACCTGATCACTTTAATTATCATGCATCTTCCTTCAAAGCTAAGTGAAAATTCCATAACATGATACATCCAGCTTCTACATTGGATCAAGTCAGTCTCCTTACATCACACTCACCCTCATTGTAAGCAACATGAACATCACCATACACATTCAGATTCGAGCCAAGCCAATGCAACTTCATATAATTGATCTCCATCTTCAAATTACACAATTAACCTCAAGTTAACTCTAGTTCTAACCATAAACTAGAGTTAGTTATACTTAACCTTAGATATATAAGCCTAACCTCTAACAGAATTACTAAGAGTTTCATTTGCTCGAAATCACACACATCACTCTCCAAATGCTCTGAACTTTCCTTTGGTTTAGCAGAAGATTTGCAGTGCAGTTTTGCTTTGTTCAACTTCATCTTCACCATTTCAAGCTCAAGATTCTTAAATCCTTCATGTTCATCCTTCCATACATCATTTCATTGGATCCATTGGTATGAAATCTCCAAGGATTCAAATCCGCATCACCACTGCATAAGCCTGAATTCAGTTGAAGTTTCCTATTGATCTTCACCAAATACAGTGGTCTCTGTATCAAGATTCTGTTCATCATCATCCTCTAATCAAAATCCATGGAAGAATGAAGTTGATTGTCCAATTGGAAGCTTAGTATCAGTTCTATTGTTATCACATTGCAGCAAGATTTGATTAGTTTGAAGTGTTTATTTCACTTTGTAGAGGTCAAGAGCAAGGTCATCATCTCTGGTTTTCTTTGTCTGATCCAAGTCTCTGCACATCCAGGTAAACATCTTGCACTTGCTCTACTTGTGAATTTTGGATTAAGACCTTATTTGTGAGTGATGTGAGGCTAATAACAAGAACAAACTGTTTCTGGATAGTAATTAGACCTGTTTGAGGTTCTTTAATATTTTAGGGCAAAATTTGAAGCGTTCAATCTAAGCTGTGTGTGAGTCTTTGGATGATTTGAGTGTTAGATTTGAGAAGTACATGATCTTAGATTTCATTTGATATATTGTTCTTGCGTTTCTGGAAAATTTAGGACTGTGGTGCCGGTGATATGGCCGGAGAAGATGACCGGGATCTTCTCCGGCCGGTGAGGGTTCAGTTAGGATTTTAGGACTCATAACATGTCATATCCATTGATCTTAGTTTCATCCAACGCACATAATTCGGCCAGCAAATAAATGAACCACATGCCGATCACGTGCAAAATTTTGTGAAGTTTTTTTCTCAGATTCTTATTGGCACCCCACATGCGTGTAGTTAAGGCCCAATATAGTTATATTTCTGGCTAAATTCACCCCAGGCCCAATCCAACAAATTCAGTCATATTTCATTTTATTTCTTTTTTCTCACTTTATTTCATTTTTCGTTTTTGATTTTTAAAAATATCAAAACCTAATAAAAAATTCCAGATTAATTCATGTGAGATCCTTATATTGTTTCCTAATTTTCCATTATTTTTGTTCCCATTTTTATTTTATTCTTTAATCAGAATTAATTTCCCAATGAATTAATTTCTATTTCCTCCTTTTCTGACCAATCAATTTGTTCATTTTCTTTCTCCCAAAACACAAAATATAAATGATTCATTCTTTTCGCTTTAGTCAGAAGACTCATTAAATTTCTTCAACATATTTTTGTTTTGATTTTTAGGTCAATCTAAGTCAAGTTTTGGTCCATTTCTTTCACATGTATACATGCAAACCCTAATCCACTTCTACACTTCATTTGACCACCCAAAAATAAGAATGTTTGTGAGATTTTTTGTATGTAAGTCACCTTCTGGAGTTTGTATTCAAGTGTCAATTTTCATAATTTTTCATGATCATTTAGTATTTTTCAGAGTTGCTTAGTTCATAATCACATTTTTGTTCATTTACTTCACTTCCTTTGGTCCCATTAGAATAAGGCATTTATGCCATCACCTTGAGGTCTTAAATTTGAGTTTTATAGGTTCCATGGGATGTCCCTAAATGTTTTGTACCCTCATTAGGTTTTCATCTTTTATGTTTAGGATTCCTTGAGTCTTAAGTCACCTATGCCTCATTTTAACCTAATTTCACTTTTTCCTTCCATCTTAAACATCTCAAATTCAATTTGGACATGAGTTAACTTCATTTTGTCTTTGATTTATTTCTCATAATTGTTTTGTGATCACTCCCATATGTTCATCTCAAGTTTAGAGTCTTTTGTTTCCTTTTGAACTTCACTTGTCATCTAAAGGACCTTAAAAACCCTAATTTGGACACCTAGCCTTAGGACGCCTCTTACCCCATCATTTGTGAATATTTTCCAAGTCTAATTTCCATTCTAACTTGTTGTCAAGCCTCTGGTTTTTTTATGTGGAGGTCAAGTCCCTTTGGTCATTTTTGAATTTTCTTTTAAATCATTAGAATCATGTTTCCATATGCATTCTCCCACCTTTCAATCTCATGTGTGAACATCTTTAACTTGAATCTCTTCTTTCTCAATTGAACTAATCTCATCCTTCACTTCCATATAGTGTTGAGTTCTGGATTTTTCATTTACCTTTGATTTTAGGAGATTTTAGTATGCTAAACACTTAGGTTTCCCTTTTAACTTCTTCTTTATGTCTCACTGGGGCTTAGTAGTACTTTAGGGCATAGTTTAACTTTAATTCACTTAATCCCTTTAGATGCTTTTTAAATGATTTAGCTACTGACTTTTGAAGTGTATTACCTCATAGGATACCTTAGACATAGGTTTTAATCTTAGAAGTTCACTAATATCTTTCTTAAGCTAATGTGAGTTCCTAATTGAAGTTTGCCGTGTTATAATTGTTCAAATTACTTCATCATGCTAACATTTGTTATGTAGGGGGGAAGATGAGGTAATCATTACTTCATTCCTTTTCTTATGAATTTAATTGTATTTTCATTAGCACTTGTTGCTTTGTTCATAGGTTCCCTTTTATTCTTTAGATTCAACTTAACTTCCTTAGGAAGTAAGTTGAATTCTCACTTGCTTTTCTTTTCCTTAGGTTTAGAATACCTCATTAACCATAGGATCACCTCTTGTACATAATAAGATAA
Organism: Lathyrus aphaca; assembly: GCA_963966055.1. Lineage (NCBI taxonomy): Eukaryota > Viridiplantae > Streptophyta > Magnoliopsida > Fabales > Fabaceae > Lathyrus > Lathyrus aphaca. Next base: position 283,732,023 of record OZ014523.1, read on the forward strand.
CTTAGGATTGTGACTTAGTCCCCCATTAGCTTTGACCTTTTGCCTCTTGAGTCTTCTTTTCTCATCTACACACAAAATAAAAAAGACTTATTAAATGCATGAAAGAATCTCTTGTGTATAGCCTTATTCCATGGGGCACTCACATTCATTCCATCTTGGAATAGTGTGGGCTTGTCTAGCATGATGTACAAGTCTGATCAAGAGGTTATTTTCACAAAGAAAATCTAAAATATATTTCTTCACAAGCTACAAAACATGTAATAAGTTCAACAAGCTAGTGAACTTAGACCCTAATTTTTGGAAACAAGTCTTGGATAAATTCTCCTTGCTTGGTGTGCTTGTTCTATTATTCCACCTTGGAATGTAGTAGCAAGTACACATTCCATGGAAAAGAGTTTGAATTCACTTCCTTGTGCCAAATTCATACAAAAACTCTTAAAAAGACAAAACAACAAACAATAAGCGACTTTCCTACGAGAACTTCTTTTCTCACCTCATTCATTCTAAACGCGAACTTGTGAAGACTTGTCTCGCATGAAAGACGGTAAATGCACTCGTACCAGAAAAGCCTACAACACTTGAGCATAGTCATACGCAGTTCCAGCATAAAAACACAAACAAATAGTTCCCGCCTTAGATAGGCAAACTACGTCGACTCTGATCCTCATTATCCCGATGAGGTACGTAGGCAACGGGGTAGGGCCTATTCGAGCACATTCTTTATTTTCCCTACATTTTCCGCATTCTTTCTTTTTGTTCTCTTTTTGTTTCATTTTTCATTTCAGTTCCAATTCAAGTAGCCATTCTTTGTTCGTCAGCATCTTATTTCTCACCCTTTGAAACAAACAAGCAAGCGTGGATCCCGTCGGTTACGGTGGATGAGCTGGTGTCTTAATACCTTCCCAGGTCGTAACCGACTCCCGAACCCAGATCTTTGGTTCGCAGGACCTTGTCCTTTCCTTCTTCGTCAGGTTTGTGCATCATTACCTTTCCCATTCATTCGGGATAAAAATGCGTGGCTGGCGACTCTACTTTTTTCGCGCCACTTTCGCGTTTTTACTAGGATGAAAATCCCGGGAGCGACAGCTGGTGACTCTGTTGGGGACCGAACCCAGAATATCTGGTTTCCCTCGTAGAGTCAATCCTAGCGCCTGTTTTTTTTTTGTTTCTTTGGCTGTTTATATTTGTGTTGTAGGTGCTATTGTGTTTATTTACTATTTTCGTTTACAGTTTACTTTACAACTTTATTTACTACTTTCAGTATTTATTTTCGCATGCATCATATACTGGACTGTGTTGGTTTCATTTTTCTGTGGGATGGGCTTTGCTATTGTGAGATGAGCTCGTAACCGGGGCTCGAGTGAACCTTAGGACTTAGAGTGGTTCCACTTTGGCTTCTTGGCATTTTGCTATGTTGGTAGTAGTGAGTTCCACACCCTGACTTGTGACCTTCTCGGAAATCTATTGATACCAGATCTTTCTGGGGAAATACACAACCTTGATAGTTACGTGCAGTCAGGGCACCGATCATTGAGAACCTTTGTGGAAACATCCCTCTCCAGTGATGACAGTGGCAGACCATATTTGTTGGCAAACCCACTCGCATCCGAGGGCCCACTGGGAACTCGCATAGGATGGCCTGGTTCTCTCATAGGAATCCAGTTAAAGCAAACTCTTCGTATGAAGGTAGTATTGTTCCCTTCGGGATGAATGTACTATTGTTTCTCGATTCAGTGCTTGAGCTGGGGACTTGTGAGGGATGCTTGTTACCTTGGACTCAGCTGAGACCCCCCTGAGTAGTACATAATGCCAAACCGATTCCCTAATTTGGTCATGAGTGTCGCTCCCGATAAATGGGAAATGGCCCAAATAAAGGTACAGACGCGAACGGTCGGCGAAGGGGGGATGTGAGAACACACAGGAGTGAACTCACAGGGAATGAATAGAGTCGCCAGCTAGGCATTTTTATCCCGGAGGAAAGTTAATGCTACATAAACCTAGAAAGACATGGATAAGACGGTTGCGAACCAGAGAGACTGAGAAAGGGGGTTGGTTACAACCTGGGAAGGTATTAGCACCCAGATTGTCCGTCGTACTCGACGGGATCCACGCTTAAAAGATTTGTGTTTTAAAGGGGTAGTGTCAGTGCGATTTGTGTATAAAATAGCTGGAAAAGGATGTACAGGTGTCTGTGCAAAAGAAATGTGAAGTGTGTAAATGTACAGTGTCAGTGTAAGAAAAGGAGTAAGATGCTCAAGATCATGAGGCTTAAAAGAATGATACTGGAAGGAGGGGGAATATACAGAGACTTTTGTTCGATAACTGTTAAGTTATGCCTACGTATCCTCTCGTGCAATGAGGAAGTCAGAACACCGTAGTTCGACCCAAAGAGACTGAAAGATGATTTGACTTGTGAACTGCTCGCTTGTCAATGCTCAAGTGTATGACCTGTCTGGCTCAGGTGCAAACTGTCTTGCATTAGACGGGAGAAGCAAGTTCTCGTTTATGAGTGAAAATGATGAGAAAAGAATCCCGGAGGAGACGATTATTGTTTGTTTTTGAGTTTTCAGTCTTTTATTGCTTTTGAAAGTTTGTCATAAGTTAATGAGCTTAAGTCTAAATCAAAGGGTTAGTAAACTCATCACATCTTCCCTTTGATTAGGGGTAATGAGAATACCTTAAGTGTGAAGTCAGCTTCTCACACTTAATCACCTTTGATGTAGGATTAAGATCATTAACCTACTTGTGATTATTTAGATGTTTTTGTGGATTTTGTTTAGTGTTAAGTAATGATATTAAGCCATAATCAAGGATTGAACAGACTCATTACACCATCCTAATAGAAGGATAATAGATGAGAATGTTTAAGCTGAGGAAAGCTCCTCAACTTAATCCATGATTAGGGATTAAACTCATGACAAAACAAGCCTTTGATTAAGTGGATTTTAATTAATGGTATGATGATGAAGTGAATTTTATGGTTTGTAAGACAACTTGAGGGGGACTTGTCCATTAACACTAGGGTTAGTCCTTCTTAACCAGTTAAGGAAGAATTAGAACCCTAATGCAAGGCCCAAGTTACAAGTGTGATGTCTTGATGATTATTAAGTGGATTGATTAAAAGGATTTAAACACATTAAGGGTTTAACACTTAGGATTAAAGTTATACACTCCATCCTAATAGAAGGATGCAGGCATAAACTTAATCACAAAGCCTTAAAACCTTTAGGGTTTAGTCCCTGATTGTGAGGTGAGAAGAGAAAACTCAATGAGACACAAAGGTAAAACTAAGTGGGGGACTAATCAAAACCTAATCATTGTCAAGCTTGGTTGTTCCTAGGGTTTTTGAGGTTTACAAAAGAAGTCTTCAGAGGAACCACCAGGAAGCAGATGAAAGGATCAAAGAGAAGCAAAGTGACTTGCTTCATTTAAGAAGGCAAGTCACTTGAAGAAAGAAAGTAAGAAGAAAAAGAATGAGCAAGCTCAATCTCAGACACATAACCAAATGCAGCAAGGATGCATAAAAGAGATGAAAAGAAGTTGTGAGAAGTGAAGGCAAATTCACTTCTCAAAATTACTTACCACCTGAAAAGTTAGTGAAAGAAATGCAATGCAATGCAAAATGGGATGAAATGACATGAGTCAAACCAAAACCAGAAGCATATATGGGATGATAATGATGCTATGAGATGATGCAAACATGAAACAAGGCATGGTGATGATCATACAAGCTTATGGATGCATATGAAGCAAATTCAGAACCATAAACATACATGAAATGTTATGAAGTGCAAATGGCATACAACATGGCAAATGCAAGATGCAATGATCAAGAATGCTTACAAGACGTCTTAAGATGTTAAATGAATCAAATGGATACACAAAATGCTATGGCAAGTCAAGGTATGAATGCAAATGCAAGATGGATGCATATGGAAACCCAAATTAGGGTTTATGATCAAAGCATCAAACACAAACCAAAATCAGAAGATAACATCAATATAAAAAATTGAAAATGCACTCAAAGGATCCCTAATCCTATAATAACTCACTGCCCAAAGGAGAAGTTCCAACTCTTAACCTAATTCAAACTATGATTTTCCTAAGTTTTCTAGGGTTTTAGGGTTCCCTAACAAGAAAAATGCCAATCAAATGGAAAATGAAAGATCAATTCATGCCCATTTAATCTCACATACTCTATGGAGTGAAAATGAGAATGTGATGCTATGGCTTGTTTCAGGCTTGCTGGTTATGTGCTTTTGCTTGCAATTTGTTTGTATAAACAATTGCTATTGGTCAGATGAAGTGACATGTCCTTTTGTGATAGGTATGGTTACTTTTGCAATTTGTCAACTTTTGTGTAAGAAGGGCATGGGTCATGTTCTAGCCAAGTACATGGAGAGTGGGCTGCGCAGCAAGGTGAGAGAGAAAGGCTGGGATTGATCAGCAGGCTAGGCAACAAGTGGGTGAGGAGATATGATGACTTTTGCAACATGGCTTGCTTTTGATCTTCATGAAAATATCTTGCTCCAAAGGCCAAACAATATGAGAAACTCTTGGCCCATTCTGATTTTTAGGTCATATGTGATGTTTGTGTAATGGTTTGACATTAATTAGAAGTCACAAATTACCTTGGTACAAGATTTTGCAAGTTTCCCATTTGGTGCATAACTTGAATTTTAGTGATTTTTGCCAACTTTGATGAGCCATAACTTTTGATCCAAAATGAATTAGGTCATGTTCTTGTACTTTTTGAAAAGGGAAAGATCTATTCTACAACTTTCATGACCAAAGTTTTTCCATTTGAAGCTTTCTTGAATCAAAAAGTAAGGTTTGAAAAAGTTGCATAAAATGACATTTCCATTATAAGTCAAACTTGCCCAAAAAGTCAACTTTACAAAAGACTTGAAATTCTTGAATTTTGTGAACTTAAAACTTCTTCTATGATCAAATAAAGATCATATGCACTCAAAATGATGAAGATCACCCCTTGGTTGGGTCATTGGGGGCCTCAGATGCTCTGATTTTGCACTGACTTGCTTGAAAAGTCAAATCTTGATCAGATGACTTCCCCATGGAATTTCTTCATGAAAATTGATATGCATACTCCCTATACCATATAGAGACCAATAGAAACAAGAATGACCAAAAAATTTGGAGTTATGGCCTCTGAAACCAAAACCCTAATTCTAGGTCATCTGTGCAGTCAAACCTGGCTCTGCTTCCATACAAATCCCAGTTCTTGTGATTCTTTGGCATTCTTGACTTTGAGAGGAGACAATATGATACTTGAACACACATGGACCCCTTTGAAGTTATTGATGACCTTTGGAGTGGCTCAAGAAGCTCTTGGATTGCTCAGATCACAAACCCTAGGTGCAGATGACTTTGAATTTATGCAGTGAATCAAAAATGTGATATGAGATGCTATGATTGAGTTTATGCATATGAAATGATAACAAGCCATGGTGTGAATGGGTGAGGGCAAATTTGGGGTATTTACAGCTGCCCCTATTCAAACATGAGTTAGCTGTGCAGGATGTAAGCGACGGCTTAACAGGCAAACAAGATAACTTGTGGTTGAATACCAAAGACAGTCCAAAATTTGCACTCACAGAATGAAGAAGAAAAGGGATATAGATTGTAAAGGAAAATAAAGTATATTGTAAAGTAGAGGCAACGGAGGACGACCGTCGAGCAGAGGACAACTGCTGGGTAAAGAGCAATGACGGGGACGGCCGACATGCTGAAAAGTGCAAAAATAAAGCAATGACGGGGACGGCCGACATGCTGGGAAAAGTGTGACAGATAAAGCAATGACGGGGACGGCCGACATGCTGGGGGTAAAAGGGATTATGATTGGGACGGCCATCGAGATAAAGTTGTAAGATTCTCTGGGGATTAAATGAAACATGACGGGGACGGCCATCAAGTTCATAAAGTAATGTAACCATCGATGGGGACGGCCATCGGGCTAAAAAGAAAAGGGACCACGACGGGGACGGCCATCGGGTTAAAGAATAAATGAAATAAACAGATGATGAGGTACGGTCATCAAAGGTGAAGGGCGATCACCTAGCAGGGGACGGCTGCTCTGTAAGGGTTAAGATGAGGGACGGTCATCTAAGGTGGAGGACGACCACCTGGCAGGGTACGGCTGCCGAAAATATCGCGACATAGGACGAATGCCGGATAAAAGGTCAACGATGGGGACGGCCATCGGATGAGCATGATGGAGGACGACCATCAAGAAGTGGAGGACAACCACCTAGCAGGGGACGGCTGCTCTCATGGTTTGTCATTACATAGGACGAATGTCAGATAACCAAAATTAACAATGGGGACGACCATTGGATAAAATGATGAAGGACGATCATCAAAAAGGTGAAGGACGATCACCTAGCAGGGAACGGCTGCTAAATATCACGACATAGGACGAATGTCGGATAGAAAAGTCAACGATGGGGACGGCCATCGGTCAAGCATGATGAAGGACGATCATCAAGAGGTGGAGGACGACCACCTAGCAGGGTACGGCTGCTCTCAGGGTTTATCATGACGAATGTCAGATAAAAAGAAAATTGTTTTACTGGGGAAAAGTAAACACGGACGAGTGTTTACATCCAAGAAATAAAAGGTATAAGTGTTTAGATGTTTGTGTATAGATTAAAGATGCAGACGAGCATCCTTAAGGCTATGATACGGATGAGTATCAGGTAGAAACAAAAACTGACACGTGTTCAGAGATGATGATACGGACGAGTATCAACGGGTTAACAAGGAACACGGACGAGTGTCGAATCTGAGGGGACTCTTCTGGGGAATAGTAGACACAGACGAGTATCTATATTCAAGAAGACACAGTGTATGGATTAAAGATGCGGACGAGCATCCTTAAGACTATGATACGGACGAGTATCATGTAGAAACAAATGCTTGACGCATGCTCTGAGATGATGGTACGGACGAGTACCAATTGGTTAACAAAGAACACGGACGAGTGTTGATTCTGCGGGGATATAAATGGTATATATAAGATACGGACGAGCATCTGTATAAGTAACATGAGTAGAAAGTATGGGTGATGTATATTTAAGTGTTCCACCTGCTGGGGAGAGTGTGACACGGACGAGTGTCAAAAGGAGAAGAGTATAATATAGACAAGTATCTGGTATACAAAGTGTTTAGGTAACTATGTTGGGGAAGGTGACACGGACGGGTGTCAATAAAGTTATATATATAAGTATCTGTGAGTGCAAAGGGGATGTCTTTGGCTTTCTGCTGGGGATATGACACGGACGAGGGCCACAAGGAGTATGTACTGATGTTTATGAATGTGAGGCAATTGCTTTTGTTGGGGAATCTGGGGAGTATTCTGTATATTGTTGATGAGTTGATAATATTCACAAGTGTTTGATTCAGACCATGACTTATGATTATGCGACATGTTTGATTTTTGCCGTAATGCTCTGCATTAAGACGGAATGCTACGCTTTGTTTGGTGAATATGATGCGAATGCTATGACTGCGCAAAAGATACCAATCCGAGATTCGGATCCCATTGCTGTGAAGATCTCTGGTCGATCTTGCTTGAAGTGAACATCCCAGCTGGGGGTAAGATCATTGGTAGATCTGATGAAATGACTCTACTTGGGGAAATTGGTCAATGATAGACCTTTTCCAGTAATGAGAGACCCAGCTGGGGGTTTGTAGAAGCTTTCTTCACTCTGTTGTGATTCCCTCGTGCGTTGCTCTTTCGGATAGAGGCTGAAGCTCTGTGGGGAGATGATTCCCTGGCTTTTGTACTTGACTGAGGAAGAATGATTGGCAACTCGGCTGGGAGAAGCAACAAGTGGCAACTCAGCTGGGGAGAAAGCACTAGGAATGCTAAGGCTGAGTGAGTGTTGATTTGTCAGCTTGCTGAAGCATTCATGCCCTATGTTGTGCTTCGGATACCTGCAATCCTGCAAAGACAAGAAACGCACAAGTAATCCCGAAGTATCCCTTACCGGATTCCGTCATAGGAGTTAGACACTTCTGAGAGTAAGTATATTCCCTGCAAGCACGTGTTTTATTTTCTTTATTTTTTTAAGATAAACATCTGTATTCATGCGATCAGTTTTTCTTAAGACATCAGACATTCTTTGCAAACAGAAATGTACAAGACGAAACATGACTGAAAAATCTGATTTTATTAATTCATGTGCCCTGAATTGGCAAGATACAGTCAAAGAAACATATCCCCTGGAATGAGGAGATTGTTACAAATTGAGAAACAAAATGTTGGCAATGTTGATGACGCTTTGAAGGAGCTTCCTCTCTTGCTATGACTCGTATGACATTCGACATTCTTCTCGTCTTGCTTTCTGAAGAAGGCTGATTCTGAAAGAGGCTTGGTCCTTTCGAGGTTTACCAAGTTGTAGGTGATACAGACGAATTCAGAACGCAGTTGTTCGCTTATTCCCTTGTTTTGCATGGATCGCCCTTTCGGGTTTTCAATCCATCGGGATACCCATTTTTGCCTGAGCTGTCCAATGTGGCTTTTCAACTCAGCGGGTGTACATTTTTTATCTATTTCCCTTATTTTTGCCCGAGTTTTTTATTCTGTTTTTGACTCGCCGGGATGCCCTATTTTTGCCTGGACTTACATTCTGTTTTTATGTCCAGCGGGTCATTTTTATGCGAAGTATTTTTTAACTGCATCCGAATTCACAGGGGACGGGAAGTCTTCACCATCCATGGTGCTGAGCATCAGTGCTCCACCGGAGAAAACTTTCTTTACAACAAATGGTCCTTCATAATTTGGAGTCCACTTGCCCCTGTGGTCTGTATGAGGAGGGAGGATTCTCTTCAGCACAAGATCTCCTACTTGATACTCTCGGTGCCTGACTTTCTGATCGAAGGCTCTTTTCATTCTTTTCTGGTACAGCTGCCCATGACAGATTGCAGCCAATCTTTTCTCTTCAATCAGACTCAGTTGTTCGAATCGGGATCGGACCCACTCTGCTTCGTTCAGCTTAACATCCATCAGTACTCGTAAGGAGGGTAATTCAACTTCAACAGGTAGGACTGCCTCCATACAATACACAAGCTGATACGGTGTTGCCCCAGTGGATGTTCTGATTGATGTGCGGTACCCATGCAAGGCAAATGGTAGCATTTCATGCCAGTCTTTGTAGGTGACTACCATCTTCTGCACAATTTTCTTGATATTCTTATTAGCTGCCTCAACAGCGCCGTTCATCTTTGGCCTGTAAGGAGAAGAATTGTGGTGTTGGATCTTGAAGTCCCGGCATAGTTCTGCCATCATTTTGTTGTTCAAGTTAGAACCATTATCAGTAATGATTCGCTCGGGAACTCCGTATCGACAAATGATATCTCTCTTCAGAAATCTGGCTACCACTTGCCTAGTAACGTTGGCATATGAAGCTGCTTCGACCCATTTGGTAAAGTAGTCAATGGCTACCAGGATGAATCTGTGGCCGTTTGAAGCAGTCGGTTCAATCTTGCCAATCATATCAATGCCCCACATGGCAAAGGGCCAGGGTGAAGACATTATATTCAGAGGATTGGGAGGCACATGCACTTTATCCGCGTAGATCTGACATTTATGGCATTTTCTGGCATAGGCACAACTGTCAGCATCCATTGTGATCCAGTAATAGCCTGATCTTAGCAACTTTTTAGCCATGGTATGTCCTCCTGCATGGGTACCAAAGGATCCTTCGTGCACCTCGTGCATCAACAAGTCTGCTTCTGTTCTATCAACGCATCTGAGGAGTACCATATCAAAGTTTCTCTTGTACAAAGAACCATCAGTATTCAAAAAGAAACTACCAGCAAGCCTTCTCAAAGTCTTCTTATCATTGGAAGATGCCCCAGATGGGTATGTTTGATCCTCCAAGAAGCACTTAATGTCGTGGAACCAAGGCTTATCATCTTTGGCAATATCTGCCGCAAATACATATGCTGGTCTGTCAAGTCTGGACACTGAAATCTGAGGTACAAAGTGGGCAGCTTGAACTTTGATCATAGATGAAATGGTAGCCAGAGCATCTGCAAACTGATTCTCGTCTCTTGGGATATACTCAAGCTTGACCGTTGTAAAGAAAGTCAGTAACCTCCTTGTATAATCCCTGTAAGGTATCAGATGATCCTGGTGTGTGTACCATTTGTCGTTGGTTTGATTAACTACCAGAGCTGAATCTCCGAATACAGTCAATGTCTTGATCCTGAGGTCGATGGCCTCCTTAAGACCCATAATGCAAGCTTCGTATTCAGCTTAGTTGTTAGTGCAGTTGAAGGTGAGTTTTGCCGAGAAAGGCATATGAACTCCCTTAGGTGTAATGAGTACTGCACCAACACCACGACCATTCATATTAACAGCCCCATCAAACATCATAGTCCATTCTTCTTCCGGGTCAGGCCCTTCAGTGTGAACAGGCTCTTCATGATCTTTCGCTTTTATGAACATGATGTCTTCATCAGGGAAGTCAAATCTCATAGGCTGGTAATCATCAATAGGTTGCTCAGCAAGATATTCAGACAATACACTGCCCTTGATGGCTTTCTGAGATGTGTACTGAATGTCATATTCCGTGAGAATCATTTGCCATCTTGCAACCCGTCCGGTAAGCGCTGGCTTCTCAAATATGTACTTAACTGGGTCCATTTTGGAGATCAGTAAAGTGGTGTGGGTCAACATATACTGTCTCAGTCGGCGAGCAGCCCACGCTAAAGCACAACAAGTTTTCTCGAGCAATGAATAACGCTGTTCACAGTCGGTAAACTTTTTGCTTAGGTAGTATATTGCATACTCTTTTCGACCAGACTCGTCATGCTGGCCCAGCACACACCCCATTGACTCTTCTAATACTGTTAAGTACATTATCAGAGGTCTTCCTTCAACTGGAGGCATAAGGATCGGAGGTTCTTGCAAGTATTCTTTGATCTTGTCAAAAGCCCTCTAGCAGTCTTCATTCCACCTGACCGTCTGTTCTTTCCTTAACAGTTTGAACAAGGGTTCACAGGTTGCTGTAAGGTGAGATATGAACCTTGAGATGTAATTCAATCTTCCTAGAAACCCTCGAACTTCTTTTTCAGACTTCGGTGCAGGCATTTCTTGAATGGCTTTGACTTTATCAGGGTCAACTTCAATCCCTTTCTCGCTTACAATAAAGCCCAGCAGCTTACCGGATCGCACCCCGAATGTGCACTTGTTGGGGTTCAGCTTCAGTTGGTACTTCCTCAGACGCTTGAATAACTTCAGCAGATTCACCAGGTGGTCTTCTTCTGTGAGGGACTTGGCAATCATGTCATCCACATAACACTCGATTTCTTTATGGATCATATCGTGGAATAATGTTACCATAGCCCGTTGATATGTTGCACCAGCATTCTTCAATCCGAATGGCATCACCTTGTAACAGAACGTGCCCCAGGGTGTGATGAAGGTTGTCTTCTCCATGTCTTCAGGTGACATTTTGATCTGATTGTATCCTGAAAATCCATCCATGAAGGAGAATACCGAGAACTGAGCCGTATTATCAACCAATACATCAATGTGAGGTAATGGGAAATCATCTTTTGGGTTGGCTCTGTTCAGATCCCGGTAGTCGACACACATCCTTACCTTGCCATCTTTCTTTGGAACAGGCACAATGTTAGCAACCCACGGCGGATAGCTAGTTACAGCAATGAACCCGGCGTCCCACTGCTTTTGCACCTCTTCCTTGATTTTCCTTGCCATGTCCGGGCGAGTACGGCGCAGTTTCTATTTAACCGGTGGGCAGTCCTCTCTTAAAGGCAGCTTGTGCATAACAATGTCGGTGTCCAACCCTGGCATATCTTGATAAGACCAAGCAAACACATCCACATATTCCTGAAGCAGGTCAATCAGTTGTTTCTTCACCGAGTCTTGTAAGCAGGCCCCAATTTTAACCTCTTTCACCTCTTCATCTGTACCAAGATTAATCGTTTCGACCTCCTCCTGATGAGGAGTAATAACCTTCTCCTCTCGTCTCAACAATCTGGCTAGCTCTTCAGGAAGCTCGTAGTCTTCTTCAACCCCTTCATCAGCTTGATTGATCGGATTGTCAGAGTCATACGAAGTCATAGCCGTGCTGTTGTCGGTGAGGTCTGGAAGGCACTCTCTGCAAGGGTTCAGTTTGTTCATTTTAGTGATTGATTTTAATCTTGTTTAGAAAAGTGAAATAAAGTTGTCATTTTGAAAACATTGCCATTTATTTTTTTGTACAAAAAGAAAAATGGAAAAACAGTGAACGGAAAAGAAAAAGACTCGTTTGCAAAAGATGTCTGATATTTCATTGATTAATCTTGTTGCACAAAAATTACAGATGGCCCGATTACAAAATGAGTCTTGTCATCTTGGGCAAGATGCAAGACTTGATGCATGCTTAAAATATACAGGAAATAATAATTACTCTGCAGGAGTAACTCTTATAATTTCCTGGGAAGACCAGTTTGAGATACTGCTCCCCGGGATCTTTGGACGAATCCAGCTTTCCAGGTTGCGTTCATCTTCCGACTCATCTTCCAAGTTGTTGACAGCATCGGGGGTAGCATCCCCCCACTAACAAAGTTGGGCTTCTTAGCAGCCTCTGCTTGATCTTCTTGAGTTGGTTTGTAACCCAACCCAAATCTATCTTCTTTCTTCTCCACAGGCAACAGTTTGCCCCAGCCTTGAGCGTTTCCTTCTTCCACCACCTTCCGGGCCTGCTGGTAGGATGTCATGGAAGTCCCAAGTACAGCAGATGTTTCATTAATATTCAGGGCCTCAAACCCTTGACTCATCGTCTCGTGGATCTCCCCATCCATCTCAATGTATTTATAAGTAGCCAGATGGCTAACAAAAATATCCTCCTCTCCACAAATAGTAACGACTTGGCCCTCCCACTCGAATTTTAACTTCTAGTGAAGGGTAGACGTAACTGCGCCAGCGGCATGAATCCATGGTCTACCCAACAAACAGCTGTAGGCAGGCTGAATGTCCATCACGTAGAAGGTCGTTTTGAAAGTTTGTGGGCCAATCATTACAGGAAACTCAATTTCTCCCAGAACTGATCTCTTAGAGCCGTCAAAGGCTCTCACTACCAAGTTACTGGGACGTAATGCCAATCCTTCATATTCCAGCTTCACAAGGGCTTTTTTAGGTAAGACATTGAGGGATGACCCTGTGTCTACCAGCACATGGGAAAGAACTGCACCTTTACATTCCATGGTAATGTGAAAAGCCTTGTTATGATTGCGGCCTTCCGTAGTCAAATCAGTGTTGGTGAATCCTATTCCATTACTAGCATTAACATTTCCAACCACGGCTTCTAACTGATTGACGGTGATCTCTTCTGGCACATAAGCTGCGTGCAAGACTTTGAGTAGTGCATTCCGGTGAGCCTCGGAGCACATAAGCAATGATAGAATGGAGATCTTGGAAGGCGTCTGGTGAAGCTGGTCCACTATCTTGTAATCACTTTTCTTGATGATTCTCATGAACTCATCAACTTCTTGATCAAAAGGTGTTTTCAAAGCTTCTTTAATAATCTGCTCTTCTTGCACCATGCTCTTCCCTTTTGCCTTGGCAGCAGATTCTGCCTCAGCAGTGGGTCTTTGAATTTGCGGGGCAAAGAGACGTCCGCTTCGAGTGAAGCCTCCGCCTCCACCCACATTGTCTATTTGTGGTGAAGAAGTTGATGATTCGAAAGTGATCTTCTGTCCTTCGCAGTATAAATCAGAGCCGTAATGCCAAGGAATGGCATTACTGCTTTCATAAGGTACTGGCCCAGGCACTGTGACAGTGACTGGACTGATGGCAGCTGCAGAAGGGACTGTGATAGTCTGTGGATCATAATATATTGTGACTGGTGCTCTGGTAGGAGTGGCATTTTGTGAATTGTAGGCAGAATCATTGGCAGGATCATAATAAATTGTAACTGTTGAGACACTTGCACCGTTTGTTGCTGATGTTGTAGGAGACATTGCTGGAAGAATGGGTGTTGTTGTTGTAGGAGTTTCCGAATGAAGGGGTGCTGAAGTTGTAGAAGGGACGTTTGCTGATATCTGGTCCGTTGAAGTAACAGATGAAACATTTGTTGATGAAACTGAAAAGTTGTTTGGAACAATGGTTGTTGCAGTTGTAGGAGATTCTGGAGCTGTTGTTAAGGAGATTGCTGGGTTGGTAGGTATTGATGTTGTGATTTGAAGCAGGCCACTCTGGATGAGACCATCTATGCCATCCCTCAAGTTATCACATCCATTCACTGAAATGTTGCAATAAGCACAACCTAGCTCACATCCTGGGAATACTTGACATTCAAGGAGTCGAGCTTTAATCTCCACCAAGGGTGTCCGAATCTGACCCACACTGGTTATTAAGTAAGACGACTTGTCTTCTTCAATAGCATTGATTCTGGGACCACCATGATGTGGCATAGGGTTCTTGTTGACATTTGGTGGTGGTGCAAAGTTTAAAGCCTTGGAATCCACTAGATCCTGCACTTTCATGTGCAAAGCTCTGCACTTTTCCGTACTATGACCAGGTGCATTTGAGTGAAAAGCACATCTGGCGCTGGCGTCGTAATTTCTGGGCAGACTGGCAGGATCTGGAGGAGCCAATGTCCTTAGCTCAACTAGGTTGAGTTTCAGGAGTTGTGGCAGTAATGTGGCATAGGGCATAGGGATCGGATCGATCACCCTATTGGCCTGAGAGGGCCTCTGTTGGAACGGTCTTTGCTGATTGTTGTTGTTGGTGATGCTGTTGTTATAATTTCTCTGAGGAGGATACTGGGTTTGTTGCTGGTAATTCTGTTGCTGAGGTTGATAAACTGGTTGAGGATGAATTGGAGCGGGAATGGTGACTGCTGCCACAGACCTATGAACATATTGGGGTCTGCCCCTGCTGGTATGGATAGCATTGGTTTCACCAGTTCTTCTTGGGCCTACAAAAGGCTTTCTTGGGTTGCTGGATGAGCTAGCACCATTGTCAGAAATCTTACCCATTTTTAATAGGCTCTCAATTCTCTCCCCGGCTATGACTACATCAGCAAAGCTAGTGGAGGAGAAAGCAGCCAGCCTGTCAATGTATGTTCCTTGGAGGGTGTTCATAAACATATCTGCCATTTCCCTCTCTGACATAGGTGGCTGGACAGCAGCAGCAAGCTGTCTCCACCTTTGAGCATACTCCTGGAAGCTTTCCTTGGATAATTGTGACATTCCCATCAGGAGGGTCCTGTTGGGAGCCATATCCAAGTTGTACTGATACTGTCTGATAAAGGCCTCTGCCAGGTCCTTCCAGCATCTAATGGTTGCTCTTGTCAAGTGGGAGTACCATTCCCTCGATGCTCCAGTTAAGCTATCCTCAA
Organism: Lathyrus aphaca; assembly: GCA_963966055.1. NCBI lineage: Eukaryota > Viridiplantae > Streptophyta > Magnoliopsida > Fabales > Fabaceae > Lathyrus > Lathyrus aphaca. The sequence continues at coordinate 283,747,400 of OZ014523.1, forward strand.
AATAAAACATCCATAGCTTTTCGTCCATGGTATAGGCCTTCAGCCTCCCCAGAAAGGATTGTAAATGGGTCCGTGGGCAGGAAGTCCCATTATACTTCTCAAAGCATGGTGGTTTAAATTTGTGGGGAATCCTGACCCCGTCCACTAGACCCATGTCCATAACATCAAAGCCTAAAGAATTCTGGGACTCTAAGGACCTCAGTTTCTCAGCAATCTCTTCTAGCCTTCTGTCATATGCTTCCTCCCCAGCTCCCATCACTGTGAACTGATCTTCCTGGGGGTCTTCTTGCAGTACTCTACCTGCTGTGGCAGTCCCTTGCACATTGACAGGGATGTTGATCTCTGGATGCTGGTGGGGTCCAAAGACTGGGGGATTAACATGAGGCTGGACTCTCTCATTGTTGCTTGTCCCAGCAGTCCCTGGATGATGGTCTTCCTGATTCCTCCCCTCTACCAGTGCTCTTAACCTCTCTTGGCTTTGAGCCATATTATTCATCACCTCCATAAACTGTGTCATCTGATTCCTCATTTCCAACCTCTCGTTGGCCATTTGATTCCTGACCTCTGTAAGGTCCTGCTGTACTTGGTCCATCTGTATGCCCGGAAGATTGTTGCGGGTGGGGTATCTGTGTGGACGGTTGAGTGGAAACCCTCGACGTCGAGCAATAGTTCCTGAGTTCACAACAGAGTTAGTAACAATAAAACAAAAACCTACAAAACAAAACAAAAGGTCAGCATGCAATGCAGTATGTTTATTTGCATCCAAGGTATCCGGCTTGGCACTTGGTTTTGACCTTTCCAGACCTTTAAGAAAGATGCTTGTGATGTTGCTTTGGAAGAAATCAGATGAACAAAACCCACACATATATTACAAAAAGTAAATGATACATAGTTTTTTTACAATGCATGCCCTCTGAGGGGTCAAAAAAATACAACATAAAGAAAAGTACATAAAATGAAAGCAACAACAAGCAAAAGTCAAACACCAAGTCCAAACTCATCCTCCTGAACTTCCTTGAGAAGTGCTTCAGTCACAGGATCAGCTGGACGCTCTGTAAGATTCCTGATGAGAAGATTCCTTGTAGTAACAGCTGCAGTTAGCCTCTTGTGTTGACTCTGGTCCTTTGACCTCTTTACACCAGCTCTAATCTTCAACTCTGAGATCTCTCTTTGGGCTGCTGCCAGGGCTTCCTGTTGCTCTCTTGCACTAGATTCCAGCTGCTCAATCTTATCCTGAGTCCTTTTGTCCTCCTGAGTACGGGCTTCGGTGATCCTGACCCATCTAGCCTGACTCTCCTTCAGATACAAATCAGTCCTGGCCTTCTGGAACTGAGCTTCCTTGCAGGCATTCTTCAAGATCTGTTCTCCAGCCCTAGACTTCTTAATGTAATCCTCTGACTTCTCAATTCTAGCCAAATGCTCCACCTTCAGCTTTTCTAACCTCTCAATATCCAACCTTCCATCACTCCTCTCCCAGAGGGTCTTCTGTAGAGCTTTAGTCAGCTTCTCATTTCTCTCTTTCAATTTCTCAAACTCCTCTAAGCTGACAGTTGCTGGAGGTGGTGTTGTGGAGGGCCCAGGCACATCTTCAATGGTAAAGGGCATCCCAGAAATTTGAGCCCTGGCATGAGACCACTCGTAGTACTGGGCTGAGGCCACATTATTGCATCTCCCAAGAATGGTTACCCCCTTAGTCTGCACATTGTCCCAGGCCCAGGATGCCTGCCTGACAATAGCCAGATTAGGCTTGATTTCACAATAAAGAGTCTCAGTCAGGTCCTGTGCTCTAGGAGGATGGACTAATGCATAGCCCAGTTGTCTTTTGAATAGCAGAGGGTTGTAGTTGATGCAACCCTTCACTCCAATCAGAGGTACATTGGGAAATTGCCCACAACTAGTAATGATGTCTCTACCCTTGGTGCTCTGAGTACACCACCTGATATCATCTGAGGTTAGAGCAACAAGCCTCCTAGCCCAGTTCCTTTGCTGGTGAGGGTTCAAGAATGCATCAGTCTTTGGCAAATGCTTGAGCAGCCAGGTATGGAACAAAGGAGCACAGCATCTCACTAATCTTCCCCTTTGCTTTTCATTCCTTTGATGAACAAAGTAGTAAAGATCTCCCAGTAAGGTGGGTACTGGGTTTCTCAGGATGAAAAGATGGATTGCATTCTCTCTAACAAACCTAGGCTCATCTGCAAATAAAATGATCCCATATATGCTAAGGGCTAATAATGCACAGACTGCCTTCCACTCTCCCAAGGAGGCCTTCAGAATAGCCTGAGAGATCAAGAAATCCAGATGAAAACCAGAGACTCCAGCCTTAGCTGTCAGATTTTGCCCAATCAGAACTGGTTCCAGATATAATGCCTTTGCCACCTCTTCATTACTAGGGAAAGCCATCTCAGGGTTGAAGGGGACTCCACCCCTGATAGGTACACCAATCAGTGATGAATACTCTTCAAACAAGGGTCCCAACTGAAAATTCTGGAAGGTGAAGCACCTCAGAGGGGGATCATAGAACTGCAGGCAAGTATGAATCAAACTCCTCTGTGAAGGGTCCAAATCCATAACCACATCAAGGATTCCTCCATAATGTTCTCTGAAAAGTGGTATATGGTCTGGAGTAATCAGGGTCTGAATCTTCCTGATACTAGCCAACTCAGGCTCAAAGAAATGATAGGAGATGTTACTCTTCTTAGGTGCCATGCTGCTGAAAGAGAACTGAGACAGGTGCTGAGAATAACACTGAAGATAGGCCTCTGACAGGCTGAGACTGGTGATGCAGGTGACTGAAGCAGGTGGCTGATAGCTGAAGTAAGCACTGATGAAGACAGGTCTAAGCTGAAGAAGGGGTCAAAACCAAGCCAAAAAGATAGGATGGATACCCTGAAAAAAAAATAAACACATGTTAAAATGATGCAATGAGGATGTATGCAAATGATATGCAAGGGTTTGTGACTGAGCTGGATCTGATTAACTGCCTTGATATAGGTCTATGTATGCTCAAGAAATCCAGATGGAGGTTCATAAGTCTAGTAACCAAGGTGGGGGACTCAAATAAAGAGTCACATGTCCTGGGTTAAGAATCACAAGAACTGTTCCAAAGTGGAGTACTCTTAATTAAAACAAAGTAACAGGGTATGCTGAGGTCAAGGGTACCTACAAACCTGTAAACAGCCCAACCCCCTCACAGGTGGTGTTCTAAAACAAGGATCCTCAAACTTGGATCAGTTATGAGAAGTGTAAACACTTCTAACCCGGAGGTACAGTGTTTACAATAACCATAAAAGATCCTCCTCTAATTCACCTCAGTTTCTGAAGGTCAATACTAAAGGTCATCCAGACTTAGCAGGCTTCCCAGATAGCCCTAGTACTACAGGAAATCTGCAGCACAGAGTTCTCAAGAAGAAACCCATATCTGAACCGTGTTTCATATTCCCGCACCAGACCGAAATGGAATGGGAAAGAACATGAACCACTCTAGCCTAGGTGTCACTCAGGTCCCATGTGTAGAACCTCAACTTTCAATAAAACACCCACCCACCAAAGCAACAAAACAGATCCAGCCAGCATAGTATGACAGTATGATATATATGTAAAGCTAAAAAGAAAGCAGATAAACAACTATACAATAAGGCAATAAACAAAATAAATACAAATACAAGCACAAGTAGCACATAACACCCCAGTAAACACAAATCAAACAAGCGCTAGGAGGAACCCACAAAAAGAACCAGAAGCCCTGGTTACAGTATAAGGATTCCCCAGCAGAGTCGCCAAGCTGTCGCTCCCGATAAATGGGAAATGGCCCAAATAAAGGTACAGACGCGAACGGTCGGCGAAGGGGGGATGTGAGAACACACAGGAGTGAACTCACAGGGAATGAACCTGGGAAGGTATTAGCACCCAGATTGTCCGTCGTACTCGACGGGATCCACGCTTAAAAGATTTGTGTTTTAAAGGGGTAGTGTCAGTGCGATTTGTGTATAAAATAGCTGGAAAAGGATGTACAGGTGTCTGTGCAAAAGAAATGTGAAGTGTGTAAATGTACAGTGTCAGTGTAAGAAAAGGAGTAAGATGCTCAAGATCATGAGGCTTAAAAGAATGATATTGGAAGGAGGGGGAATATACAGAGACTTTTGTTCGATAACTATTAAGTTATGCCTACGTATCCTCTCGTGCAATGAGGAAGTCAGAACACCGTAGTTCGACCCAAAGAGACTGAAAGATGATTTGACTTGTGAACTGCTCGCTTGTCAATGCTCAAGTGTATGACCTGTCTAGCTCAGGTGCAAACTGTCTTGCATTAGACGGGAGAAGCAAGTTCTCGTTTATGAGTGAAGATGATGAGAAAAGAATCCCGGAGGAGACGATTATTGTTTGTTTTTGAGTTTTCAGTCTTTTATTGCTTTTGAAAGTTTGTCATAAGTTAATGAGCTTAAGTCTAAATCAAAGGGTTAGTAAACTCATCACATCTTCCCTTTGATTAGGGGTAATGAGAATACCTTAAGTGTGAAGTCAGCTTCTCACACTTAATCACCTTTGATGTAGGATTAAGATCATTAACCTACTTGTGATTATTTAGATGTTTTTGTGGTTTTTGTTTAGTGTTAAGTAATGAGATTAAGCCATAATCAAGGATTGAACAGACTCATTACACCATCCTAATAGAAGGATAATAGATGAGAATGTTTAAGCTGAGGAAAGCTCCTCAACTTAATCCATGATTAGGGATTAAACTCATGACAAAACAAGCCTTTGATTAAGTGGACTTTAATTAATGGTATGATGATGAAGTGAATTTTATGGTTTGTAAGACAACTTGAGGGGGACTTGTCCATTAACACTAGGGTTAGTCCTTCTTAACCAGTTAAGGAAGAATTAGAACCCTAATGCAAGGCCCAAGTTACAAGTGTGATGTCTTGATGATTATTAAGTGGATTGATTAAAAGGATTTAAACACATTAAGGGTTTAACACTTAGGATTAAAGTTATACACTCCATCCTAATAGAAGGATGCAGGCATAAACTTAATCACAAAGCCTTAAAACCTTTAGGGTTTAGTCCCTGATTGTGAGGTGAGAAGAGAAAACTCAATGAGACACAAAGGTAAAACTAAGTGGGGGACTAATCAAAACCTAATCATTGTCATGCTTGGTTGTTCCTAGGGTTTGTGAGGTTTACAAGAGAAGTCTTCAGAGGAACCACCAGGAAGCAGATGAAAGGATCAAAGAGAAGCAAAGTGACTTGCTTCATTTAAGAAGGCAAGTCACTTGAAGAAAGAAACTAAGAAGAAAAAGAATGAGCAAGCTCAATCTCAGACACATAACCAAATTCAGCAAGGATGCATAAAAGAGATGAAAAGAAGTTGTGAGAAGTGAAGGCAAATTCACTTCTCAAAATTACTTACCACCTGAAAAGTTAGTGAAAGAAATGCAATGCAATGCAAAATGGGATGAAATGACATGAGTCAAACCAAAACCAGAAGCATATATGGGATGATAATGATGCTATGAGATGATGCAAACATGAAACAAGGCATGGTGATGATCATACAAGCTTATGGATGCATATGAAGCAAATTCAGAACCATAAACATACATGAAATGTTATGAAGTGCAAATGGCATACAACATGGCAAATGCAAGATGCAATGATCAAGCATGCTTACAAGACGTCTTAAGATGTTAAATGAATCAAATGGATACACAAAATGATATGGCAAGTCAAGGTATGAATGCAAATGCAAGATGGATGCATATGGAAACCCAAATTAGGGTTTATGATCAAAGCATCAAACACAAACCAAAATCAGAAGATAACATCAATATAAAAAATTGAAAATGCACTCAAAGGATCCCTAATCCTATACTAACTCACTGCCCAAAGGAGAAGTTCCAACTCTTAACCTAATTCAAACTATGATTTTCCTAAGTTTTCTAGGGTTTTAGGGTTCCCTAACAAGAAAAATGCCAATAAAATGGAAAATGAAAGATCAATTCATGCCCATTTAATCTCACATACTACATGCTAAACCCAATGCAATGCAAAAAGAATCAAGGTCCAACTCTCAATGGTTAGGCAGAAATGATTTTTGGAAGTTTGGATCAAAATAATGCATTAAAATGATTTTAATTCCATGAAAAATTCTCAAAATGCATCAAGATCAAAAAAGAAATTTGGTTTGAGGGTTGGACAATGTTTCTAAATGGTTTTAAATGTTTCATGAATTTTTTGGTGATTTTTAAATACCTAAAAGCATTTTTAATTAATTAATTCTCATTAATTAATTAAAAATAAACTTTTAAATATTTAAAAATACTTTTTAAATGCGAAAAATAAAAATAAAAATATTTTTGTGTTCTGAAATTAAATAAAAGCTTACATGAAAAATTTCATAATTTTTGGATGAGTTTTACTATTTTTAAATAAATGGACAAAACAATGCAATTAAGTGAAAAATAAAATGAATTTAAACTGAAATAAAGAAAAGTCAATCAATCTGAAGGTCCAGATTCAAACTCATACGCGCGCGCATTGACCTGGCGCCATATCCAATGGCCAGCATTCAAACTTGGCTAATTAATGATTAAGCCCTAATGACAGCCCTAATGACTTTCAGGCGACCGGAACACTGTTCCGGTCGTCTTCTCCGATCAAACAAAATTGCAATCTCTCTCAAAACGCATCTAAAACGAAATCTAATTGCCCAGAACTCTTCCCCACTCAATCACGAATCAAAACCCCCATTCAAACAACATTTATCATTCAGAAACAAGGAGAATCGAATCAAACAATTTATAGGGCAAAAATTTCAAACACTGCGTACATCCTCATTTCTCACTCATTTTCAAAAATAAACACATATTCATGATCAGGGAAGCATGTAGAAGCTATTAAGAACTTAAAAATCCATTTCTGGAAAAAAAGTTTATGAAGCTACCTGAGTTTGAAGCTTTTCAGTCTGCAACTTTCTGGCCCTTTCTCTTTGTGCAATCCACTCCTATGACCTCCCTTATGCTTCTGAAAGGCTTAGAACAAATTTATTTGGGCTGGTTTGAGAGTTTACAGAAGTTCTGTTCAAGCTCAGGTGAGGATCGTATTTCTGGTTCTTTGAGTTTCGGGCTACTTTGATGGTTGGTTTGGGTTCAGTGAAGCATGGTGAGAAGATTTGTGAAGTTTGTTTCTGAGTTTGTGGCCTGAGGAGAGTGTTTCGAATGCTTTTGCTCTATGGAGTGAAAATGAGAATGTGATGCTATGGCTTGTTTCAGGCTTGCTGGTTATGTGCTTTTGCTTGCAATTTGTTTGTATAAACAATTGCTATTGGTCAGATGAAGTGACATGTCCTTTTGTGATAGGTATGGTTACTTTTGCAATTTGTCAACTTTTGTGTAAGAAGGGCATGGGTCATGTCCTAGCCAAGTACATGGAGAGTGGGCTGCGCAGCAAGGTGATAGAGAAAGGCTAGGATTGATCAGCAGGCTAGGCAACAAGTGGGTGAGGAGATATGATGACTTTTGCAACTTGGCTTGCTTTTGATCTTCATGAAAATATCTTGCTCCAAAGGCCAAACAATATGAGAAACTCTTGGCCCATTCTGATTTTTAGGTCATATGTGATGTTTGTGTAATGGTTTGACATTAATTAGAAGTCACAAATTGCCTTGGTACAAGATTTTGCAAGTTTCCCATTTGGTGCATAACTTGAATTTTAGTGATTTTTGCCAACTTTGATGAGCCATAACTTTTGATCCAAAATGAATTAGGTCATGTTCTTGTACTTTTTGAAAAGGTAAAGATCCATTCTACAACTTTCATGACCAAAGTTTTTCCATTTGAAGCTTTCTTGAATCAAAAAGTAAGGTTTGAAAAAGTTGCATAAAATGACATTTCCATTAAAAGTCAAACTTGCCCAAAAAGTCAACTTTGCAAAAGACTTGAAATTCTTGAATTTTGTGAACTTAAAACTTCTTCTATGATCAAATAAAGATCATATGCACTCAAAATGATGAAGATCACCCCTTGGTTGGGTCATTGGGGGCCTCAGATGCTCTGATTTTGCACTGACTTGCTTGAAAAGTCAACTTTTGATCAGATGACTTCCCCATGGAATTTCTTCATGAAAATTGATATGAATACTCCCTATACCATATAGAGACCAATAGAAACAATAATGACCAAAAAATTTGGAGTTATGGCCTCTGAAACCAAAACCCTAATTCTAGGTCATCTGTGCAGTCAAACCTGGCTCTGCTTCCATACAAATCCCAGTTCTTGTGATTCTTTGGCATTCTTGACTTTGAGAGGAGACAATATGATACTTGAACACACATGGACCCCTTTGAAGTGATTTATGACCTTTGGAGTGGCTCAAGAAGCTCTTGGATTGCTCAGATCACAAACCCTAGGTGCAGATGACTTTGAATTTATGCAGTGAATCAAAAATGTGATATGAGATGCTATGATTGAGTTTATGCATATGAAATGATCACAAGCCATGGTGTGAATGGGTGAGGGCAAATTTGGGGTGTTTACAATGAGCCATAACTCGGAAATGGTGAATGTATTATTGCTGCTCGGCTTTGAGAGTCCGTGATGTTGACCCGAGTAGCACACCTGTGAGATTGGGAGGGGTTTACAAGTTTGCAGGAACCCTAACCTTCAACATACCCACTATACCAGAATGCTTCAGTATTGTGATCTGTTCTGTTACATATGGATTCTGAGATTTGAACTTCTGATCAAAGAGATGTTTGTGATGATGTTGTGACCCTGCACATACATTTGATTTTATGAGTTACATCACACAGACACATCACTGATCACATGCCTTGCCTTGCATAAGCATCATAACATCATTAATCATATGTGTTATTTTATTCTCAGGGTTCATATTACTTTAGATTCCCGGTCACATTACTGCTTCAAGATGGAAACTTTAAGGAAGAAGAATGTTCACTATACTTTCCCACAACCAGAGATAGAAGGTATTCAGAAGTTAATCAACTTGATGAGTGACAAAGTTCTTGATGACTTCAAAAGAGAGTTTCGAAAGATTCTGGATTATTTGAACAAGCCTACAGTTGAGCAGAGGGATAACCTGCATTCCTTGTTGTAATTATATGACCCATAGTTGCGAGTGTTTGTTTTCCCAGATTACATCTTGGCACCTACATTGGAAGAGGTTTCTAGTATCCTGAATATTCCTATTAGAGAAGGTATGCCTTATTATGCTTCATAGAGGAGCCCTCCTTATGAAGACATTACTGCTGCCTGTCACTTGAGTATGCTCAGATTCAAGATGGGACTGGAAGCCAGCCAGGGTAAGGGGATTTCTTTGGAGTTTCTCATCACAGAAGCTCATATTATGGCATTAGGAAACAAATGGGCATATTTCAAAGCATTTCAAGCTATGATAGTGTATGGAATTAGCTTATTTCCAGGAGAGAAAAGATTAATCAGCATGGAGGCTATCACCATCTTTGTCAAAAGAAACCCTGTGCCTACATTACTGGGCGACTTCTACTATGGGTTTCACCTTAGGAATGAAAAGAGGAAGGGACATGTGAACTGTTGTGCTCCCTTGTTTGTTGACTGGTTTGTAAGGCAACTCCCAAAATCAGGGCCTTTCCAGGATTTGAAACAATCTTGGAAGTGGTCCAAAAGATTGATGGGCTTACCTCATATGACATTGCTTGGGGATGCAACAGGGAACTTGTAGGCAAAGAAATATTGGTTAGTTGTGGTAGCTTCCCAAATGTACCCTTGATAGGAAGGAAAAGTGGAATCAGCTACAATCCTATCTTGTCCAGAAAACAATTTGGTTATCCTTTGAGAGCTGTACCATTGAGTGAAAAGATAAATGAGTCACTATACTTTCCAGCAGAAGGTAACCTGAAGATGAACACACTAGCATCCCAAGCTTGGGAGGTTAGAATGATGAAAGGAAAGAAGGACTTTGGGAGAGTAGATCCAAAGACTTATGATCCTTTTGCCACCTGGTTGGAAGATCGTGTAGAGACTCTATTGCTCCCATTCTATAAGGAACCACCTCTCTACCATAAGTAAGTAGTCCCCATAACTTCAGTTCTTCTTCAGGAGTATCAGAAATTTGAGGCCTTGGTCAAGCAACTCATGTTGGAAAATCAAGAAGCCAACAACTCATGCCAGAAGTTGAAGATTCAAAACGAGAAGTTGGAAGAGAGGGCTCACCAAGCTGAGGAAATGGTCAGGCTCAAGCAGCAAGACTTTCAGGAGAGAGAGCACTATTTCAAGAAAAGGGGATTAGCTGAAACTCACAGGGCGGTCCAGCGCCGAAAAGATAATAAAGAGTTGAATGAAGCTAATGAAACTGTCACCTTATGGAAAGAGAAATGGGAAGATAACTTGAAGAGGCAGAAAGAGCTGGAAGTCAAGTACAAGTTAGAGATCAAAGGTCTTCAAGATTCTTTGGCTGAACAAGGATAGCTCCTTCAGAAGGCCCACCACCAAGAGAAGAGTCATCTTCAATATCTAGCAGAGAGTCAACATGCAATGAAGGATGCTCAGAAAGAGATAGAATATTTGAAGCTGAGAGTTGATGTCAAGAAGACCAAGACTGAGTCAATTGCAAACAAGGAGAGTGATAAGGTATTCCTACAACAAATTGAGGAGTTGCATGCCTCCTTTGACCTTAGGGATCTCCTAATTCAAAAGCTCATACAGGAACCAGACCATCCAGATATAATCTAGTTACTTCAAGGTGTCAAACGCCTTAGTTGGAGGTTGCAGGATGTAGATCTTCATAGGCTTTAGTCTTGTATTCATATGATTTGGATTACCCCCAGGCTTGTTGTGGGATTCCTCTATCTTGATGTACTTTTCTCTCTTTTATGTTTGAACTTGTACCCTATGAGGGCTTTTTTATTCCAATTATCTTTTGATTTACCTGAAGTCTCTGGTTGTTATCTGTTGCACGGACACATGATATTAAATACTGCCACTTCACATCTGAATGTCACACAAGGTCTTCTTGCAAAGGGTATTTTCTCAATACCGGAATAGGAAAGAAAACAAAACCTTGAGGATAAGAGGAACAAATTGCATTACATACATATCATTTGCATTTTTCTTTTGCAGGTTTCTCCAGGTTACTTAACTTATGTACATTTCAGGCAAAGATTGCAAGAGCTGCCAAGACCCGACACTTCAGACAAAACATTCCTCATCGGTACGCAACACGTAACAACCAAAGGACTATCATGGATGCTATGCAAACTAAGCTCAATGAATTCTGCACCAGGATTTAAGGAATGCAATACATGGACTAAATCCTCCTCAGACTGACCCTCTTGTAGCCACTCCAGAGGTTCAACTGAGTCCCCCCAACAATAACAATGGAGCAGGTGGACCTCAAGTTCCAGAGGATGGCACACCAACCTTCATTCCAATGGTAGACCGACAAGAGGATTAGTTCCTTCCTCTTAACAATGATATGGGATTTGGCGTGGAAGGAAATTTTCAGGACTTTTTGTTGCTAGCTCAAAAGGTCAAGACCCTTGAGTGTAGAGACACTCTTGGGATAGATGTATCTGACATGGGCTTAGTTCCTGGGGTGGTCATCACTCCCAAATTCAGGCCACCAACTTTTGATAAGTATAACGGTAATTCTTCCCCAAAACCCATCTGCAGGTGTTTTACCGAAAGATTGTTGCCCATATATAGGGTCGAGAAACTCTGGATGTACTATTTCCAGGATAGTCTTTCTGGAGTCTCCTTGGAATGGTATATGAAGTTGGAGAGAAGCTTTGTTCGAAGCTAGAAAGAGTTGGGAGAAGCTTTTCTTAAACAATATCAGTATAACATTGATATGGTGCCTAGTCACACTCAGCTCCAAAGTTTGGCACAGAAAAATTCAGAAAGCTTCAAAGATTATGCCCAGAGATGGCATGAAGTGGCCGCCAGGGTACAACCACCATTGCTAGAAAGATAAATGGTAGACCTTTTCATGGACGCCCTTCCTGGGAACTTCATGGAAAGGTTGGTTGGGTGTTCTTCAAGCGGTTTTTCAGATATTATTTTGACTGGTGATAGGATAGAGAGTTGGATTAAGCAGGGAAAGATCCTGAATTGTGGTGCTTCAACTTCCGGTGTCAAGAAACCTTTCATGAAGAAGAGGGAAGGAGAGACTAGAGCAGTGTATGCACAAAGAGGTGGATGCAATAGAGGTGTTTATCAGCAAGTGGCTCCTGTCACTATTTCAGCCCAGCCTAATCAATAACAAGTTCAACAACCGCAACAGCAACGCCAACAGGGTTATCAACAACAAAGTGCTTCTCGTCCTTATTATTCTCAGAAGGCTAAAGACAGGCAGTTTGACACTCCACCTATGTCTTACTCACAGCTCTTGCAGAATCTCCTCCAGCTCCAAATGGTCCAGCTCAGAACTTTACAACCTCCGAGATCGGGACAAATCCCTGAAGGTTATGATACAAACGCTCGATGCGAATTCCATTCCGAAGCCCCCGGTCATACTACAGAAAACTGTAAAGCCCTTAAGCATGTCGTTCGGTATTTATTAGAGTCCAAAGCGATTAATTTCGCTCCTACTCCGAATGTGATACAAAACCCCATGCCTCCTCATGGAGGTACAGTTGGGGCGATTGATGACGGAGAGAATCTGAATTTGGTGTATGATGTCAATAACCTGCAAACTCCATTGAGTACTGTCAAAGCTTGTTTGGCCCATAAGGGTATTTTTCCAGGTTGTAAGAATTATTGTCCAGATTGTGCTAAGGTTCCTGATGGTTGTGAGAAATTGAGAACAGGTGTACAAAACATGATTGATGAAGAGATTCTACAGTTTGATATATTTGCAAAAGAGAAATAAGTTTCTACGGTGACCATTTTCTACAATCCAACACAGGTTCCTCCTCAAGCCAGAGTGGCACCAATAACTATTACTACTGCAGGGCCTGTGATGTATCAAAGTGATAAGGCTATCCCATGGCATTACGGAGGTGAAGTGTATTGCAACAACCAAAAGCAAGACTTGGCCACACCTAGTATATCTCCAACTCAGGTAGAGAATGTTGGAGTAGGAGGTTTTACTAGGAGTGGAAGATTGTTCGTGCTGGAGACACTGAGAAACAGCGTAGTGCCACCTAGAGATACTGCAGAAGCCCAAGCCAAGCCTAAGGGAAAGCAACCAGTAACTACCAATGAGCCTACACTCGTGGTTGACCCTGACATTACATTTGACAAATAAGCTGAATTGTTTTTAAGAATCATCAAAAAGAGCGATTATAAAATCGTGGATCACTTGCAATAGACTCCATCAAAGATTTCCATCTTGTCTCTGTTAATGTGTTCTGACTCTCACAGAAAAGCTCTTTTAAACATCCTGAACAAAGCCTGTGTTCCTCAGGATATCTCAGTGAACCAACTAGAAACTGTGGTGTCTAGTGTGAACTCCATTCACGGACTGGGTTTTACCGATATGGACCTAACATCTGAGGGTCGTTCCCATAATCAGGCACTTCATATTTCTTTGGAGTGTAAAGGTGCAATATTGTCTCATGTATTGGTGGATACAGGTTCATCCCTGAATGTTCTTCCCAAGAAGGCATTAATGAACTTGGATTACGACGAAGTTATTCTGAAACCCAGTGACTTGGTGCTTCGAGCGTTTGATGGATCGAGAAGATAAGGATATCTTTATCAGTCATCTGGCTTCATTTAAATATGGAGAGATGGACAGTGAGATTGTTGAGACTCCGTTTCAAGCTTTCGATCCCTTGAAAACTGAATTAGCATCCTTATTAGCAACTTCTTCCGAAGAGCCAAAGAAATGAGTCTCCATAGCTTCTTACAAACAGACTCTAAAGGTGGTGGAGTTAGGAATACGATAAGGCTAGGGCAAGCCGGTGGAAGTATCAGAAAAGAAGGACATGTTTGGTGTTGGCTACCAGCCTGGGCAATCATCATCTGAACCGAACGCCAGAGGTCGTCAAGGCCCGATTACCTTCACAAGTGCAGGATGGGTTGATTATGGGAGTATCAGTGCAGTGCAAGATGACACAGTTGATATTGATTGTGACTTGGACGAGTGGATCAGACCTTGTGCTCCAGAGACTATGCTCAATAATTGGTCATCTGAAAGGCTCATTTCTGTCACTTCCTTTTAAGAGTAATGGTTTTTGTTTTTTTTTCTTTCCTGTATTCAAGCGCTATGCCTTGCCCGTGGCATAGTAGCTCATTGTAAGGGTTCCATTGTTCATTACACAATTCCATGATCATTAATAAAGTGGAAGTTTTGCATTCATCCATGTTGTTACTTGTCTTTCATTTCTTGTATTTGTTTTAAAAAGGAAAGAAAAGTTTTAAAGTGGCAATGTTTTCATTTCTCAAACTCTTTCTAAAGCCTTGCATGAATCATCATTCATGCAGGTGCTCTTCACCGGGTATCATCAATGACGACCCTGCTATGGCTAAGTATGACTTTGACGATCCGATTTGCCAAGCCGATGAGGAAGGTGAAGAAGATTGCGAACTACCTGAAGAGTTATCCAGATTTCTTAAGCAAGAGGAAAAGATGATTCAACCACATGAAGAGGCTATTAAAGTGATAAACCTGGGTACCGAAGAAGACAAGAAAGAGGTAAAGATCGGGGATGAGTTAGAAGAATCTATCAAGACTCGTCTAATTTCCATGCTTCGGGAATATGTTGATGACTTCGCCTGGTCTTATCAAGACATTCCTGGCTTAGACACATATATTGTAATGCACAAGCTACCTTTGAGAGAGGACTGCCCACCAGTGAAGCAAAAGTTGAGACGCACACGCCCTGATATGGCAATCAAAATCAAAGAGGAAGTACAAAAGCAATTTTATGTTGGTCTCTTAGCTGTGACCAGTTACCCTCCATGGGTTGCCAATATTGTGTCGGTTCTTAAAAAGGACGATAAAGTCAGAATGTGTGTAGACTACAGGGACTTAACCGGGCCAGCCCTAAAGATGATTTCCCTCTGCCTCATATAGATGTGCTGGTTGACAACACTGCCCAGTTATCCGTATTCTCTTTTATGGACGGGTTTTCAGGTTATAACCAGATTAAAATGTCTCCCGATGATATGGAAAAGACTACCTTCATCACGCCTTGGGGCACTTTCTGTAATAAAGTCATGCCATTTGGTCTGAAGAATGCTGGAGCAGCTTACCAACAGGAAATGGTGACTCTATTTCACGACATGATTCATCATGAGATTCAGGTCTATGTTGATGATATGATAGCAAAGTCCCAAACAGAAGAAGAGCACTTGGTCAATCTAGCAAAGTTTTTTGACAGACTCCGGAAATCCAGATTAAGGTTGAATCCAAATAAGTTCACCTTTCGGGTACGTTTCAGCAAGTTACTGGGTTTCATTGTTAGTGAACGAGGAATTGAGGTTGACCCTGCAAAGGTAAAAGCCATCCAGGAGATGCCTGAGCCGAGAACTGAGAAGAAAGTACCTGGTTTCTTAGGGAGACTAACCTACATTGCACGGTTTATCACGCACCTAACAGCCACGTGTGAGCTTATTTTCAAGCTTCTGAGGAAGAATCAGACTATCAAATGGAATGATGACTACCAACAACCATTCGACCGAATCAAGGAGTACTTGTTAGAACCTCCAATTCTCATGCCTCCAGTGTCAGGGAGACCCCTAATCATGTACCTTACCGTACTCAAAGGATCGATGAGATGTGTTCTGGGTCAACAAGACGAGTCTGGTCGAAAAGAGCATGCCATTTATTACCTTAGCAAAAAGTTTACCGATTGTGAGACACGCTACTCACTACTTGTCGCTCCCGATAAATGGGGAATGGCCCAAATAAAGGTACAGACGCGAACGGTCGGCGAGAGGGACAATGAGAACACACAGCAGTGAACTCACTGGGAATGAATAGAGCCGCCAGCTAGGCATTTTTATCCCGGAGGAAAGGTAATGCTGCATAGACCTCGAAAAAGATGGATAAGACGGTTGCGAACCAGAGAGACTGAGAAAGGGGGTTGGTTACAACCTGGGAAGGTATTAGCACCCAGATTGTCCGTCGTACTCGACGGGATCCACGCCTAAAAGATTTGTGTTTTAAAGGGGTAGTGTCAGTGCAATCTGTGTATAAAATAGCTGGAAAAAGATGTACAGGTGTCAGTGTAAGAAGAATGTGAGGTGTGTAAATGTACAGTGTCAGTGTGAGAACAAAGAAGAAATGCTCAAGACCATGAGGCTAAAAGAATGAGGCTAGAAAGAGGGGGAAATATACAGAGACTTTTGTTTGATAACTGTTAAGTTATGCCTACGTATCCTCTCGTGCAATGAGGAAGTCAGAACACCGTAGTTCGACCCAAAGAGACTGAAAGATGAATTGACTTGTGAACTGCTTACTTGCCTATGCTCAAGTGTATGATCTGTCTGGCACAGATGCAAACTGTCTTGCATTAGACGGAAGAAGCAAGTTCTCGTTTGTGAGTGAAGATGATGAGAAAAGAATCCCGGAGGAGACGATTATTGTTTGTTTTTGAGTTTTCAGTCTTTTATTGCTTTTGAAAATTTGTCATAAATTAATGAGCTTAAGCCTGAACCAGTGGGTTAGTAAACTCATCACATCTTCCCTCTGATTAGGGGTAATGAGAATACCTTAAGTGTGAAGTCAGATTCTCACACTTAATCACCTTTGGTATAGGATTAAGATCATTAACCTATTTGTGATTATTTAGATGTTTTTGTGGTTTTTTGTTTAGTGTTGAGTAATGAGATTAAGCCATAATCAAGGATTAAACTGACTCATTACACCATCCTAATAGAAGGATAATAGATGAGAATGTTTAAGCTGAGGAAAGCTCCTCAACTTAATCCATGATTAGGGATTAAACTCATGACAAAACAAGCCTTTATTAGATGGATTTTATTTAATGGTGTGATGATGAAGTGATTTTTATGGTTTGTAAGACAACTTGAGGGAGACTTGTCCATTAACACTAGGGTTAGTCCTTCTTAACCAATTAAGGAAGAATTAGAACCCTAATGCAAGGCCCAAGTTACAAGTGTGATGTCTTGATGATTATTAAGTGGATTGATTAAGAGATTTAAACACATTAAGGGTTTATCACTTAAGATTAAAGTTATACACTCCATCCTAAGAGAAGGATGCAGGCATAAGCTTAATCACAAAGCCTTAAAGCCTTTAGGGTTTAGTCCCTGATTATGAGATGAGAAGAGAAGACTCAAGAGAGACACAAAGGTAAAACTAAGAGGGGAGACTAATCAAAACCCTAATCATTGTCATGCTTGGTTGTTCCTAAGGTTTGTGAGGTTTACAAGAGATAGCTTCAATGGAACCACCAGGAAGCAGATGAAAGGATCAAGAGAAGCAAAGCAACTTGCTTCATTCAAGAAGTCAAGTCACTTGAAGAAAGAAAGTAAGGAGAAGAAGAATGAGCAAGCTCAATCTCAAGCACAAGCATAAATGCAGCAAGGATGCAAGAGAGATGAAAAGAAAAGTTATGAGAAGTGAAGGCAAATTCACTTCTCAAAGTCACTTACCACCTGAAAGGTTAGAAGAGAAATGCAATGCAATGCAAAAATGGGATGAGATGACATGATGAGAAACAAAACCAGAAGCATTTACATGATGCTAATGATGTTATGAGATGCTACAAACATGAGGCAGCACATGGAAATGATCATACAAGCTAATGAATGCAAATGAAGCAAGTTAGGAAGCATGGACATACATGAAAAGTTATGAAGTGCACATGACATACAACATGGCAAATACATGATGCAATGATCAAACATGCTTTCAATATGTCTTATGATGTCAAATGAATCACATGGAAGCATGGAATGTCATGGAAAGTCATGTTATGCAAGAGAATGCAAGATGGATGCATATGGAAGCCCAAATTAAGGTTTATGGACAATGCATCAAACAAAAATCAAAATCAGAAGCAAACCCTAAGATAAAAAATTGAAAACACCACACAAAGGACCCCTAATCCTATACTAACCCAATGCCCAAAGGAGAGGTCTCAACTCCTAACCAATCTCAAGATATGAATTTTACAAATTTGCTAGGGTTTTAGGGTTCCTAAACAAAAGAAATGCCAAACAAATTGAAAATGAAATATCAAATCATGGCCATTTAATCTCACAAACTACATGCTAAACACAATGCAATGCAAGAAGAATCAATGTCCAACTCTTCATGGATAGGCAGAAATGATTTTTTGAACTTTGGATCAAAATAATGCACAAAAATGATTTTAATTCAATGAGAAATTCTTAAAATGCATCAAGATCAAAAAATAAATTTGGTTTGAAGGTTGGACAATGTTTCTAAATGTCTTAGAACATTTCATGAATTTTTTTGGTGATTTTTAAATACCTAAAAGTATTTTTAATAAATTAATTCTCATTAATCAATTAAAAATAAACTTTTAAATATTTTAAAATACTTTTTAAATGCTAAAAATGAAAATAAAAATATTTTTGTGTCATAAAAATTAATGAAACTCTTGAGAAAAAGTTTCATAATTTTTAGACAATTTTTACTATTTTAAATAAATTGTGCAAATAAAATGAAAAGAAATGAAATAAAAATTGAAATAAATGGAAGTAATCAGAAGGAGAGGTTGAGATTCGTTCTGGGTTCAAAGGGTTTGACTGGGCGCGCATCTGGACGGCCCAGATTCAAACCTCCCTAATTCTAATTAATTAATTATTAATCCATAATTAAATCTTAATGAAATGATCCAGGCCCTCCAATCACGCGCGGGAAACACAATCCATTGGCTCACATTCAAACCTGGTGCCCTAACCCTAATTAGCAGTTAATGACTTTCAGGCTGCCGGAGAAGACTTCCGGTCGTCTTCTCCGGCCAGCACCCTCCCTGAAAAATGCTAACTCTCACCCTAGCTCACTAAAACCTAATTTTCTTGCCCAGAAATCATCCCCACACATCATAGAACAAGAATCAACAGCCAAAACAAATTTATTTCACACAACAAAGCTGAATCGAAGCAAAAGGGGTTTAGGTCAAAAAATTTCAGGAACATCATACATGCTCAAAACTCAATGATTTTCGAAACCAAACATATCATCATGATCAGTGGAACATAGAGAACCAATTAAGAACTTAAAAACAAGCTCCTGGAAAAAATGTTCATGAAGCTCACCTGAACTGGAGCTCTGATCTCTGGCACTTTCTGGCTAGTTCTTTGGCTCAAACAGGTCCCAATGATCCCCCTTTGAAGCTTTTGATACTTGGTTGGAGTTTAAACAGCCTCCTGAGTGAGTTTGCAGAAGCTCTGACCAAGGGAGTATGAAAATCGTGTTTGTGATATGGAGGGTCTCAGGCCAAAACAATGGTTGGTTTCTGGTCAGTGAAGCAAGGTGAGTTGATGTGTGGAATTTGTTTGAGTGTTTATGGCTTGTGGAAGCAGATTCGAAGGCTTTTGCTTTATGGAGTGAAAATGGAGAAGTGATGTTATGGCTTGTTTCAGGCCTGGGTCTTGTTGGTTTGGGGTCAATGAAGCATGGTGATTTGATCAATGGACTTGGCTTTTGTGTTTGTGAGTTGTGGAGACAAATTCGAAGAGAAATGCAAAATAGAGTGAGTTTGTGTATGTCTTCCTAGGGCTTTGCTTCAGGCTGGCTTGATGTTATGTTTTGCTTGCAAATGGATAGTATAAACAACTCCAATTGGTCAGATGATGTGACCTGGCCTGCTGTGATTGGGATGTTCACTTTTGCAAAAAGTCCACTTTGGTGTAAGGAAAGCATGGGCTTGGTTCTAGGCTAGTACAAGCATGGGGCTGGCGCAGCATGGTATGTGAGTGAGGCTAGGAAGGTTCAGCATCCAAGGCAACAAGTTGGTGAAGTGTGATGAGTGGTTTTGCAACTTGATCATTTTTGGAACTTCATGAAAATCTCTTGCTTTGCCAACCATGAACATGTGATATTTTGGTTCAAATATGATTTTTAGAACTTGTGTGATGCTTGCACATTGGTTAGACATGAACTAGAAGTCACAAATGCCTTGGTACAAAGTTTTTGCAAGTTTCTCATTTGGTGCATGTCTTGAAAATTAGTGATTTTTGCCAACTTTGTCACACCATAACTTTTGATCCAAGATGAATTAGGTCATGTTCTTGTACTTTTTGGAAAGGGAAAAATGTATTCTACAACTTTCATGACCAAAGTTTTTTCATTTGAAGCATTTTTGGATCAAAAAGTAAGGCTTGAAAAATGGCATAAAATGACATATTCTTGAAAAGTCAACCATGCCCTAAAAAGTCAACTTTGCAAAAACTTCAAATTCTTGATTTTTGTGAACTTCAATCCTCTTCCATGATCAAATAAAGATCATATACACTCAAAATGATGAAGATCATCCCTTGGTTGGGTCATTGGGGGCCTCAGATGCCCTGATTTTACACTGACTTGTCTGAAAAGTCAACCCTTGATCAGATGACTTCCCCATGGAATTTCTTCATGAAAATTGATATGCATACTCCCTATACCATATAGAGACCAATGGAAACAAGAATGACCAAAAAATTTGGAGTTATGGCCTCTGAAACCAAAACCCTAATTTTAGGTCAATTGTGCAGTCAAACTTGGCTCTACATCCACACTAATCCCAGTTCTTGTGATCCTTTTGCATTTTTGACTTTGAGAGGATATAATAAGATACAAAAACACACATGAACCCCCTTGAAGTTATTGGTAGCCTTTGGAGTGGCTCAAGTGGCTCTTGGATTGCTCAGATCACAAACCCTAGATGCAGATGACTTTGAAACTATGCAGTGAATCAAAAATGGGATATGATATGATTGTGTTTATGCATATGAAATGATCACAAGCCATGGTGTGAATGGGTGAGGGTAAATTTGGGGTGTTTACAGCTGCCCCTATTCAAACATGAGTTAGCTGTGCAGGTTGTAAGCAACGGCTTAACAGGCAAACAAGATAACTTGTGGTTGAATACCAAAGACAGTCCAAAATTTGCACTCACAGAATGAAGAAGAAAAAGGATATAGATTGTAAAGGAAAATAAAGTATATTGTAAAGTGTAGGCGACGGAGGACGACCGTCGAGCAGAGGACAACTGCTGGGTAAAGAGCAATGACGGGGACGGCCGACATGCTGAGAAAAGTGCGGAAAATAAAGCAATGACGGGGACGGCCGACATGCTGGGGATAAAAGGTAAAGCAAAGACGGGGACGGCCGACTAGCTGGGAAAAATAAGATTATGATGGGGACAGCCATCAAGATAAAGCTGTAGAATTCTCTGGGGATCAATGAAACATGACGGGGACGGCCATCAAGTTCATAAAGCAAAGTAACCGACGATGGGGACGACCATCGGGCTAAAAAGAAAAAGGGACCACGACGGGGACGGCCATCGGGTTAAAGAATAAATGAAATAAACAGATGATGGGGTACGGCCATCAAAGGTGAAGGACGATCACCTAGCAGGGGACGGCTGCTCTGTTGGGGAATAAAGGAAATATGATGGGGACGGCCATCAAAGGTGGAGGACGACCACCTGGCAGGGTACGGATGCCGAAAATATCAACGATAGGGACGGCCATCGGATAAAAGGTCAACGATGGGGACGGCCATCGGACGAGCATGATGGAGGACGACCATCAAGAGGTGGAGGACGACCACCTAGCAGGGGACGGCTGCTCTCAGGGTTTATCATGACATAGGACGAATGCCAGATAACCAAGATCAAACAATGGGGACGGCCATTGGATAAAATGATGAAGGACGATCATCAAAAAGGTGGAGGACGACCACCTAGCAGGGGACGGCTGCTAAATATCAACGATGGGGACGGCCATCGGATGAGCATGATGGAGGACGACCATCAAGAGGTGGAGGACGACCACCTAGCAGGGTACGGCTGCTCTCAGGGTTTATCGTGACATAGGACGAATGCCAGATAAAAAAGAAAACGCTTTGTTGGCGATCTACTGGGGAGTAGTAAACACGGACGAGTGTTTACATCCAAAAAACAAAAGGTATAAGTGTTTAGATGTTGTGTATAGATTAAAGATGCGGACGAGCATCCTTAAGACTGCGATACGGACGTGTATCGGGTAGAAACAAATACTGACTCGTGTTCAGAGATGATGATACGGACGAGTATCAACTGGTTAACAAGGAACACGGACGAGTGTTGAATCTGAGAGGATTCTTTTGGGGAATGATAGACACAGACGAACGTCTATATTCAATAAGACAAAAGTGTTTGACACAGTGTATGGATTAAAGATGCGGACGAGCATCCTTATGACTATGATACGGACGAGTATCATGTAGAAACAAACGCTTGACGCATGTTCTGAGATGATGGTACGGACGAGTACCAACGAGTTAACAAAGAACAAGGACGAGTGTCGAATCTGTGGGGATATGAATGGTATATACAAGATACGGACGAGTATCTGTATAAGGGTACATGAGCAGTGAGTATGAGTATTGTATAGATGAGTGTTTATCTGCTGGGGAGGGTGACACGGACGAGTGTCAAGAGAGAAAAGTATAATATGAACAAATATTTGATATACAAAGTGTAGGTGACTGTGCTGGGGATATGACACGGACGGGTGCCAAGAAAGTGTATATAGGTACATGTGAGTGCAAAGAGGATGTCTTTGGCTTTTTGCTGGGAGATATGACATGGATGGGTGTCAGGAAGTATCTGTAATATGGGTGATCTTGTTTGTAAAGAGTGTTCAGGCGGCTTTACTGGGGAGTGATGACACGGACGGGTGTCCAAAGGAGTATATACTGGTGTTTGTGAATTGTGAGGCAACTGCTTTTATTGGGGACCCTGGTGGGGATTTTTATGTATTGTGTTCTGCATTCTGATGAACGACTTATTATTCACAAGTGTCCGATTCACACCATGACTTATGATTATGCTATGTATTTGATTTTTGCCGTAATGCTCCGTATTAAACGGAATGCTACGTTTTGTGGGTGAATATGATGCGAATGCTATGATTGTGCAAAGAGGTACAGATCCGGGACTTAGATCCCGTTGCTGCGAAGATCTCTGGTCGATCTGCTTGAAGTGGGCATCCCAACTGGGGATGAGATCATTGGTAGATCTGGATAGATGTATTTGCTTGGGGATATAGGTCACTTGTTGACATATCCTTGAAATATAGGACCCAGCTGGGGTTTGTGGACGCCTTCGTCACTCTGCTGTGATCCCTCCGTGCGTTGCTCTTCTAGATAGAGGCTGAAACTCTGTGGGGGGATGGTTCCATGACTTTTGTGCTCCGGCTGAGGATAAAAAAAGCAACTCGGCTGGGGAGGAAAAGAGAGATCATTGAGAGGCCTCCCTAGGGATTCTGTCGAAGAGGATCCTTGACTCAGCCGGGGATATAGGTGCCTTTTGTGATACCTGCCCATTCTGATGGGAATAAGTAATAAGTGGCAACTCAGCTGGGAGGAGTCATGAAAGGCAACTTAGCTGGGGAGAGAGCACTTCGGGTGCTAAAATTGAGTGTTGATTTGCCAGCTTGCTGGGATGAAGCTTACATGCCCCAAGTTGCATTCTGGATACCTGCAATCCTGAAAAAGATAGAAAAACGCACAAGATAATCCCGAGGTATCCCTTACTGGATTCCGTCATAGGAGTTAGGATACTTCTGAGAGTAAGCATGTTTCCTGCAAGCATGTTTTTATTTGAAGATAAACGTCTGTATTCTTATGCAATCAGTTTTTTTCTTTTAAGACATCAGACCTTTTTGCAAATAAAATGTACAAAACGAGACATGACTGAAAATCTGATTTTATTAATTCATATGCCCTGAATTGGCGAGATACAGTCAAAGGAACATATCCCCTGAAATGAGGAGATTGTTACAAATCGAGAAACAAAAAGCTGGCAGTGTTGATGACGCTTTGAGGAGCTTCCTCTTCGCTATGACCCGTATGACTTTTGACGTTCTTCTCATCTTGCTTTCTGAAGAATGTTGATTTTGATTGAAGCTTGATCTTTTCGAGACTTACCAAGTTGTAGGCTATACAGACGAATTCAGAGTGCAGTTGTTCGCTTATTCCCTTGTTTTGCATGGATCGCCCTTTCGGGTTTTCAATCCATCGGGATACCCATTTTTGCCTGAGCTGTCCAATGTGGCTTTTCAACTCAGCGGGTGTACATTTTTTGTTTATTTTCCCTTACTTTTGCCCGAGTCTTTTATTCTGTTTTTGACTCGCCGGGATGCCCTATTTTTGCCTGGACTTACATTCTGTTTTTATGTCCAGCGGGTCATTTTATGCGAAGTATTTTTTAACTGCATCTGAATTCACAGGGGACGGGAAGTCTTCACCATCCATAGTGCTGAGCATCAGTGCTCCACCCGAGAAAACATTCTTTACTACAAATGATCCTTCATAATTTGGAGTCCATTTGCGTCTGTGGTCTGTATGAGGAGGGAGGATTCTCTTCAGCACAAGATCTCCTACTTGGTACTCTCGGTGCCTGACTTTCTGATCGAAGGCTTTCTTCATTCTTCTCTGATACAACTGCCCATGACAGATTGCAGCCAGTCTTTTCTCTTCAATCAGACTCAGTTGTTCATATCGGGACCGGACCCATTCTGCTTCGTTCAGCTTAACATCCATTAGTACCCGCAGAGAGGGTAATTCAACTTCAACAGGTAGGACTGCTTCCATACCATACACAAGCTGATACGGTGTTGCCCCAGTGGATGTTCTGATTGACGTGCGGTACCCATGCAAGGCAAACGGTAGCATTTCATGCCAGTCTTTGTAAGTGACTACCATCTTTTGCACAATCTTCTTGATATTTTTATTTGCTGCCTCAACAGCGCCATTCATCTTTGGCCTGTAAGGAGAAGAATTGTGGTGTTGGATTTTGAAGTCCCGACATAACTCAGCCATCATCTTGTTGTTCAAGTTGGAACCATTATCAGTAATGATTCGCTCGGGAACTCCATACCGACAGATGATATCTTTCTTCAGAAATCGGGCTACCACTTGCCTTGTGACATTTGCATATGAGGCTGCTTCGACCCACTTGGTGAAATAGTCAATGGCGACCAGGATGAATCTGTGGCCGTTTGAAGTAGTTGGCTCAATCTTGCCAATCATATCAATGCCCCACATGGCAAAGGGCCATGGTGAAGACATGATGTTCAAAGGATTGGGAGGCACATGCACCTTGTCTGCATAAATCTGGCATTTATGGCATTTTCTGGCATAGGCACAACAGTCTGCATCCATTGTGATCCAGTAATAGCCTGATCTTAACAACTTCTTAGCCATGGCATGCCCTCCTGCATGGGTACCAAAAGATCCTTCGTGCACTTCATGCATCAACAAATCTGCTTCCGTCTTGTCAACACATCTGAGGAGTACCATATCAAAGTTCCTTTTGTATAAAGACCCGTCAGTGTTCAGAAAGAAACTACCAGCAAGCCTTCTCAAAGTCTTCTTATCATTGGAAGATGCCCCAGGTGGGTATGTTTGGTCCTCCAAGAAGCACTTAATGTCATGGAACCAAGGCTGATTATCTTTAACAACATCTGCAGCAAACACATACGCTGGTCTATCAAGTCTGGACACTGAGATCTGAGGTACAAAGTTAGCAGCTTGAATTTTGATCATGGATGAAATGGTAGCCAGAGCGTCTGCAAACTGATTCTCGTCCCGAGGGATATACTCAAGCTTGACTGTTGTGAAGAAAGTTAATAACCTCCTTGTATAATCCCTGTAAGGTATCAGATGGTCCTGGTGGGTGTACCATTTTCCGTTGGTTTGATTAACTACCAGAGCTGAATCTCCGAATACAGTCAATGTCTTGATCCTGAGGTCAATGGCTTCCTTAAGACCCATAATGCAAGCTTCGTATTCAGCTTCGTTGTTAGTGCAGTTGAAAGTGAGTTTTGCCGAGAAAGGCATGTGAACTCCTTTGGGTGTAATGAGTACTGCACCAACACCACGACCATTCATGTTAACAACCCCATCAAACATCATAGTCCATTCTTCTTCTGGGTCAGGCCCTTCAGTGTGAACAGGCTCTTCATGATCTTTTGCTTTTATGAACATGATGTCTTCATCAGGGAAGTCAAATCTCATAGGTTGGTAGTCATCAATGGGTTGCTCAGCAAGATATTCAGACAATACACTGCCCTTGATGGCTTTCTGAGAGGTGTACTGGATGTCATATTCTGTGAGAATCATCTGCCATCTTGCAACCCGTCCGGTAAGAGCTGGCTTCTCGAAAATGTACTTAACTGGGTCCATCTTTGAGATCAACAAGGTAGTGTGGGTCAACATATACTGTCTCAGTCGGCGAGCAGCCCACGCTAAAGCACAGCAAGTTTTCTCGAGCAGTGAATAACGCTGTTCACAGTCGGTAAACTTTTTGCTCAGGTAGTATATTGCATACTCTTTTCGACCAGACTCGTCATGCTGGCCCAGCACACACCCCATAGACTCTTCTAATACTGTCAAGTACATTATCAGAGGTCTTCCTTCAACTGGGGGCATAAGGATTGGAGGCTCTTATAAGTACTCCTTGATCTTGTCAAAATCCCTTTGGCAGTCTTCATTCCACCTGACCGTTTGTTCTTTTCTTAACAGTTTGAACAAGGGTTCACAGGTTGCAGTAAGGTGAGATATGAACCGTGAAATGTAGTTCAATCGACCTAAGAACCCCCGAACTTCTTTCTCAGTTTTCGGTGCAGGCATCTCTTGAATTGCTTTAACTTTATCAGGGTCAACTTCAATCCCTTTCTCGCTTACAATAAATCCCAGCAACTTACCGGATCGCACCCCGAATGTGCACTTGTTGGGGTTCAGCTTCAGTTGGTACTTCCTCAGACGCTTGAATAGCTTCAGCAGATTTACCAGGTGGTCTTCCTCTGTGAGGGACTTGGCAATCATGTCATCCACATAACACTCGATTTCCTTATGGATCATATCGTGGAATAATGTCACCATAGCCCGTTGATATGTTGCACCAGCATTCTTCAATCCGAATGGCATCACCTTGTAACAGAACGTGCCCCAAGGTCTAATGAAGGTTGTCTTCTCCATGTCTTCAGGTGACATCTTGATCTGATTGTATCCTGAAAATCCGTCCATGAAGGAGAATACCGAGAACTGAGCTGTGTTATCCACCAATACATCAATGTGAGGTAAGGGGAAATCATCTTTCGGGCTGGCTCTGTTCAGATCCCGGTAGTCAACACACATTCTTACTTTGCCATCCTTCTTGGGCACAGGTACTATGTTAGCAACCCACGGTGGATAGCTAGTCACAGCAAGGAACCCGGCGTCCCATTGCTTTTGTACCTCCTCCTTGATTTTCATAGCCATGTCCGGGCGAGTACGGCGCAACTTCTGTTTGACCGGTGGGCATTCTTCTCTCAAAGGCAGCTTGTGCACAACAATGTCGGTATCCAACCCTGGCATATCTTGATAAGACCAAGCGAACACGTCTACATATTCTCGAAGCAGGTCAATCAATTGTCTCTTCACTGAGTCTTGTAAGCAGGCCCCGATTTTAACTTCTTTCACGTCTTCATCTGTACCAATATTGATCGTTTCAACCTCCTCCTGGTGAGGAGTAATAACCTTCTCCTCTTGCCTTAACAACCTGGCTAGCTCTTCAGGAAGCTCATAATCTTCTTCAACCCCTTCATCAGCTTGATTGATCGGATTGTCAAAGTCATACGAAGTTATAGCCGTGCTGTTGTCGGTGCTGTCTGGAAGGCACACTCTGCAAGGGTTCAGTTTGTTCATTTTAGTGATTGATTTTAATTCTTGTTTAGAAAAGTGAAATAAAGTTGTCATTTTGAAAACACTGCCATTTATTTTTTGTACAAAAAGAAAAATGGAAAAACAGCGAGCGGAAAAGAAAAGACTCATTTGCAAAAAGATGTCTGATATTTCATTGATTAATCTTGTTGCACAAAAAGTACAGATGGACCGATTACAAAATGAGTCTTGTCATCTTGGGCAAGATGCAAGACTTGATGCATGCTATAAAAATACAGGAAATAATAATTACTCTGCATGAGTAACTCTTATAATTTCCTGGGAAGACCAGTTTGAGATACTGCTCCCCGGGATCTTTGGACGAATCCAGCTTTCCAGGTTGCATTCTTCTTCCAGCTCGTCTTCCAGATTGTTGATAGCATCAGGGGTGAGCATCCCCCCACTGACAAAACCGGGCTTCTCAGCAGCCCCTGTTTGATCTTGTTGAGTTGGTCTGTAACCCAACCCAAATTTGTCCTTCTTCTCCTCCACAGATAAAACCTTGCCCCAGCCTTGGGCAGTTCCTTCCTCAACAACCTTCCGGGCCTGTTGATAAGATGACATGGAGATTCCAGATACAGCAGATGCTTCATTAACATTCAGGGCCTCGAACCCTTGGCTCATTGTTTCATGGATCTCCCCATCCATCTCAATATACTTATAAGTAGCCAGATGGCTAACAAATATATCCTCCTCCCCACAGATAGTAACGACTTGGCCTTCCCACTCAAATTTTAACTTCTGGTGAAGGGTAGACGTTACTGCGCCAGCGGCATGAATCCATGGTCTACCCAACAAACAGCTGTAGGCAGGCTGAATGTCCATCACGTAGAAGATCGTTGTAAAAGTTTGTGGGCCAATCGTTACAGGCAGCTCAATTTCTCCCAGAACCGATCTCTTAGAACCATCAAAGGCTCTTACTACCAGGTTACTAGGACGCAATGCTAATCCTTCATACTCTAGCTTCACCAGGGCCTTTTTCGGTAAGACATTAAGGGATGATCCTGTGTCTACCAGTACATGGGAAAGGACTGCACCTTTACACTCCATGGTGATGTGCAAGGCCTTGTTATGGTTGCGGCCTTCCGTTGTCAAGTCAGTATTGGTGAACCCTAGCCCATTGCTAGCAGTAACATTTCCAACCACGGTTTCCAATTGATTGACGGTGATCTCTTCAGGCACGTAAGCTGCGTGCAAGACTTTGAGTAGTGCATTCCGATGGGCTTCGGAGCACATAAGCAATGATAGGATAGAGATCTTGGATGGCGTCTGGTGAAGCTGATCCACTATTTTGTAATCACTCTTTTTGATGATTCTCATGAACTCATCAACTTCTTGATCGAATGGTGTTTTCAAAGCTTCCTTAACAGCTTGATCTTCCTGCACCGGGCTCTTTCCTTTTGCCTTGGCAGCAGCTTCTGCTTCGGCAGTGGGTTTTTGAATTTGTGGAGCAAAGAGACGCCCGCTTCGAGTGAAGCCTCCGCCTTCTCCCACATTGTCTATCTGTGGTGCAGGTGTTGATGTATCAAGAGTGATTCTTTGTCCCTCGCAGTATACGTCAGAGCCGTAGTGCCAAGGGATGGCCCTATTGCTCTCATAAGGTACTGGTCCAGGCACTGTGACGGTGACTGGACTAATGACAGCTGCAGAAGGGACTGTGGTAGTCTGTGGATCATAATAAATTGTGACTGGTGCTCTGATGAGAGCAGCACTTTCTGAGTTGTAGGCAGAGTTGTTTTCAGGATCATAAAATATTGTGACAGTTGAGACGTCTTCATGATTCGTTACTGGTGTTGTAGGAGACATTGTCGGAAGGATGGGCGTTGTTGTTGTAGGAGTTTCAAAATGAAGTGATGCTGAAGTTGTAGAAGAAAAATTTGTTGATAACTGATCAGTTGAGATGATAGAGGAAGTACTTGTTGATGAAGCCGAAGAATTGTCAGGAACAATGGTTGCTGCAGTTGTAGGAGATACAGGAATTGCTGCTGATGAGATTGCTGGATTTGTTGGAAATGATGTGGTGATTTGAAGTTGGCCACTCTGAATAAGACCATTTATGCCATTCCTCAGGTTATCGCACCCATTTACTGAGATATTGCAGTAAGCACACCCTAACTCACACCCCGGGAACATTTGACATTCGAGGAGTTGAGCCTTAATTTCTACCAACGGTGTCCGAATCTGACCCACACTGGTTATTAAATAAAACGGCTTGTCTTCTTCAATTGCGTTGATTCTGGGACCCCCGTGGTTTGGCATGGGATTTTTGTTGACATTGGGTGGTGGTGCGAAATTCAGAGCTTTTGAGTCTACCAGGTCTTGTACCTTCATGTGCAAGGCTCTGCACTTTTCTGTACTATGGCCAGGTGCGTTTGAATGAAAGGCACATCTGGCGTTGGAGTCGTAATTCCTGGGTAGACTGTTGGGATCTGGAGGTGCCAATGTCCTCAGCTCAACTAGGTTGAGTTTCAAGAGTTGTGGCAGCAAGGTAGCATATGGCATAGGGATCGGATCGATCACCCTATTAGCTTGAGAGGGCCTCTGCTGGAATGGCCTTTGCTGGTTATTGGTGTTGGTGTTGCAGTTGTTGTAATTTCTCGGAGGGTACTGAGCTTGTTGATGGTACTGAGGTTGTTGCTGATAGTTTTGCTGCGGAGGTTGATAAGCTGGTTGTGGATGAGCTAGAGCGGGAATGGTGACTGCTGCCACGGATCTATGAACATATTGGGGCCTGCCCCTGTTGGTGTGGATGGCATTGGTCTCACCAGTCCTTCTTGGGCCTGCAAAAGGCTTTCTTGCATTACTGGATGAGCTTGCACCGTTGTCTGAGATCTTACCCATCTTCAATAGGCTTTCAATTCTCTCCCCGGCTATGACTACATCTGCAAAGCTGGTAGATGAGAAGGCAGCTAGCCTATCAATGTAAGTCCCCTGAAGGGTGTTCATGAACATATCAGCCATCTCCCTTTCCGACATAGGTGGCTGGACAGCAGCAGCAAGCTGTCTCCATCTTTGAGCATACTCTCGGAAGCTCTCTCTAGATGACTGTGACATTCCCATTAGGAGGGTCCTGTTGGGTGCCATATCCAGATTATACTGATACTGTCTGATGAAGGCCTCTGCCAGGTCCTTCCAGCATCTAATAGTTGCTCTTGTCAGATGGGAATACCATTCCCTCGAAGCTCCAGTCAAGCTATCCTCAAAATAGAACATCCACAGCTTCTCGTCCATGGTATACGCCTTTAGCCTCCCGAGGAAAGATTGTAGATGGGTCCGGGGACAGGAAGTCCCATTATACTTCTCAAAGCATGGTGGCTTAAACTTGTGGGGAATCCTGACCCCGTCTACCAAGCCCATATCCATAACATCGAAACCCAAAGAGTTTTGAGACTCTAAGGATCTTAACTTCTCAGCTATCTCATCCAACCTTCTATCATAAGCTTCTTCCCCAGCACCCATTACTGTGAACTGATCCTCCTGGGGGTCTTCTTGCAATACCCTGCCTGCAGTGGCAGTCCCTTGAACATTTGCAGGAATATTGACCTCCGGATGAAGATGGGGGCCAAATACAGGGGGGTTAACATGAGGTTGGACCCTTTCATTGTTGCTGGTGCCGGCAGTTCCTATATGTGGATCTTCTTGATTTTGCCTTTCCACCATGGCCCTCAATCTTTCTTGGCTCTGAGCCATGTTGTTCATCACTTCCATAAACTGAGTCATTTGCGTTCTCATTTCCAATCTTTCGTTTGTCATTTGATTTCTGACCTCTGCAAGGTCCTGCTGCATCTGATCCATTTGTATGCCCGGAAGGTTACTGCGGGTGGGGTACCTGTGTGGTCGGTTGAGTGGAAACCCTCGTCATCGAGCAATAATTCCTGAGATCACAACAGAGTTAGCAACAATAAAACAAACACCTACAAAACAAACAAAGGGTTAGCATGCAATGCAGTATGCTTATTTGCTTTCAAGGTATCCGGCTTGGCATTCAGTTTTGACCCTTCCAGACCCTCGAAGATGCTGTTGACGTTGCTTTCGAAGTAAACTCGGATGGAACAGACCAACACAAATATATATTACAGAAAGTACAACTTGTTCTTTTTACAACACAAGCCCTCTAAGGGGTCAAAATACATCATAAGGAAATAAAAGTACAGGGAATGAAAGCAACAACAAGCAAATGGTCAGACACCAAGACCAAACTCATCCTCCCGAACTTCCTTGAGAAGTGCCTCGGTCACAGGATCAGCCGGACGTTCTGTGAGATTCCTGATAAGGAGGTTCCGGGTAGTAACAGCTGCAATTAGCTTCTTGTGCTGACTTTGGTCTTTTGACCTCTTCACCCCAGCTTTGATCTTCAGTTCTGATATCTCCCTCTGGGCTGCTGCCAGGGCTTCCTGCTGCTCTTTTGCACTAGCTTCCATCTGCTCTATCTTGTCTTGGACCTTCTTGTCCTCCAGAGTACGAGCCTCGGTGATCCTGACCCACCTGGCCTGACTCTCCTTCAGATACAAGTCTATCCTGGCTTTCTGGAACTGAGCTTCCTTGCAGGCATTCTTCAGAATTTGTTCTCCAGCCCTAGACTTCTTGATATAATCCCCAGACTTCTCAATCTTAGCCAGATGCTCCACTCTCAACTTCTCTAACCTCTCAATATCCAACCTGCCATCATTCCTCTCCCAGAGGGTCTTCTGCAAAGCCTGGGCCAACTTCTCATTTCATTCCTTCAAGCTCTCAAACTCCTCCAAACTGACAGTTGCTGGAGGTGGTGTTGTGGAAGGCCCAGGCATATCTTCTAAAGTAAAGGGCATCCCAGAGAATTGAGCCCTGGCATGGGACCAATCATAGTATTGTGCTGATGCCACATTGTTACACTTTCCCAGAATGGTTACCCCCTTAGTCTGCACATTGTCCCAGGCCCAGGCTGCCTGCCTAACAATAGCCAGATTAAGCTTGTTCTCACAATAAAGAGTCTCAACCAAGTCCTGTGCCTTAGGAGTGTGGACCAGTGCATAGCCCAGTTGCCTTCTGAACAGCAGAGGGTTGTAATTAATACTACCCTTAACTCCTATTAGGGGCACATTGGGAAAATGCCCACAGCTGGTGATGATATCCCTGCCTTTTGTGCTTTGAGTGCACCACCTGATATCAGCTGAAGTTAGAGTAGTAAGTCTTCCAGCCCAGTTTTTCTGTTGATGAGGGTTCAAAAATGCATCTGTTCTGGGCAAATGCTTGAGGAGCCAAGTATGGAACAAAGGAGCACAGCACCTCACTAATCTTCCCCTCTGCTTTTCATTCCTCTGATGCACTGAATAGTAGAGATCCCCCAATAAAGTTGGCACTGGGTTCTTTAGAATGAACAGATGGATTGCATTCTTACTAATGAATCGAGGCTCATCTGCAAATAATATAATCCCATATATGCTCAAGGCCAATAAAGCACAAAATGCTTTCCACTCTCCTAAAGAAGGTTTTAGGGTAGCTTGAGAGACCAAGAAATCCAGATGCAAGCCAGGGATTCCAGCCTTAGAAGTCATATGCTGCCCAATCAGGACTGGTTCCAGATGCAATGCCTTTGCTACCTCTTCATTACCAGGAAAGACCATCTCAGGGTTGAAAGGGACTCCACCCCTGATAGGTATACCAACTAATGATGAGTATTCTTCCAATAAGGGGCCCAACTGAAAGTCCTGAAAAGTGAAACATCTCAGTGGGGGATCATAAAACTGAAGGCAAGTGTGGATCAGGCTTCTCTGTGAGGGGTCCAGATCCATAACCATATCAAGTATATCTCCATGGTGTTCCCTGAACAGTGGTATATGGTCTGGAGTGATCAGGGTCTGAATCCTCCTGATGTCAGCTAGCTCTGGCTGGAAGAAGTGGTAGGTGATGTTGCTCTTTTTAGGTGCCATGATGTTGAGACTGAGTAGAGACAAGTGCTGATGATGATACTGAAGAATGGGCCACTGATTGGCTGAAGTAGATAGCTGATAACTGAAGCAAGTGCTGATGAAGATAGGTCAATGCTGAAGATGGGGTCAAAACCAAAACCAAAAGAAGATGGATACCCTGAAACACAAATAAGCAAATGTCAATATGATGCAATGAGTATGTATGCAAATGATATGCAACGGTTTGTGACTGAGCTGGATCTGATCAAGAGCTCTGATATAGGTCCAAGTGTGTAAGAAATCCAGATGGAGGTCTATAAATCCAGTAACCAAGGTGGGGGACTCAAATAAAGAGCCACATGTCCAGGGTTTTAGAATCACAAGAACTGTCCCAAAATGAAGTACTCTTAAACAAACAAAGTAACAGGGTATTCTGAGGTCAAGGTACCTGCAAACCTGTAAACAGCCCAACCCCCTCACAGGTGGTGTTCTAAAACAAGGATCCTCAGACTTGGATCAGTTATGAGAAGTGCAAACACTTCTAACCCGGAGGTACAGTGTTTACAATAACCATAAAAGTTCCTCCTCTAATTCACCTCAGTTTCTGAAGGTCAATACTAAAAGGTCATCCAGACTTAGCAGGCTTCCCAGATAGCCCTAGTATTGCAGGTAATCTGCAACACAGAGTTCTCAAGAAGAAACCCATATCTGAACCGTGTTTCATATTCCCGCACCAGACCGAGATGGAATGGGAAAGAATATGATTCACTCTAGCCTAGGTGTCACTCAGGTCCCAGGTATAGGACCTCAAATCTCAATGGAACAC
Organism: Lathyrus aphaca; assembly: GCA_963966055.1. NCBI lineage: Eukaryota > Viridiplantae > Streptophyta > Magnoliopsida > Fabales > Fabaceae > Lathyrus > Lathyrus aphaca. The sequence goes on from OZ014523.1 coordinate 283,781,951, forward strand.
CCACCCACCAAAGCAAACAACAGATCCAGCCAGCAGCACAGTATGACAATATGATAATATATGCATAAAGCTATAAAGAAAGCAATAAACAAAACTGTACATAAAGCAGAATAAATACAAATACACAAACACAAATAAGCACATAACACCCCAGTAAACACAAATCGAACAAGCGCTAGGAGGAACCCACAAAAAGAACCAGAAGCCCTGGTTGCAGTATAAGGGTCCCCAGCAGAGTCGCCAAGCTGTCGCTCCCGATAAATGGGGAATGGCCCAAATAAAGGTACAGACGCGAACGGTCGGCGAGAGGGACAATGAGAACACACAGCAGTGAACTCACTGGGAATGAATAGAGCCGCCAGCTAGGCATTTTTATCCCGGAGGAAAGGTAATGCTGCATAGACCTCGAAAAAGATGGATAAGACGGTTGCGAACCAGAGAGACTGAGAAAGGGGGTTGGTTACAACCTGGGAAGGTATTAGCACCCAGATTGTCCGTCGTACTCGACGGGATCCACGCCTAAAAGATTTGTGTTTTAAAGGGGTAGTGTCAGTGCAATCTGTGTATAAAATAGCTGGAAAAAGATGTACAGGTGTCAGTGTAAGAAGAATGTGAGGTGTGTAAATGTACAGTGTCAGTGTGAGAACAAAGAAGAAATGCTCAAGACCATGAGGCTAAAAGAATGAGGCTAGAAAGAGGGGGAAATATACAGAGACTTTTGTTCGATAACTGTTAAGTTATGCCTACGTATCCTCTCGTGCAATGAGGAAGTCAGAACACCGTAGTTCGACCCAAAGAGACTGAAAGATGAATTGACTTGTGAACTGCTTACTTGCCTATGCTCAAGTGTATGATCTGTCTGGCACAGATGCAAACTGTCTTGCATTAGACGGAAGAAGCAAGTTCTCGTTTGTGAGTGAAGATGATGAGAAAAGAATCCCGGAGGAGACGATTATTGTTTGTTTTTGAGTTTTCAGTCTTTTATTGCTTTTGAAAATTTGTCATAAATTAATGAGCTTAAGCCTGAACCAGTGGGTTAGTAAACTCATCACATCTTCCCTCTGATTAGGGGTAATGAGAATACCTTAAGTGTGAAGTCAGATTCTCACACTTAATCACCTTTGGTATAGGATTAAGATCATTAACCTATTTGTGATTATTTAGATGTTTTTGTGGTTTTTTGTTTAGTGTTGAGTAATGAGATTAAGCCATAATCAAGGATTAAACTGACTCATTACACCATCCTAATAGAAGGATAATATATGAGAATGTTTAAGCTGAGGAAAGCTCCTCAACTTAATCCATGATTAGGGATTAAACTCATGACAAAACAAGCCTTTATTAGATGGATTTTATTTAATGGTGTGATGATGAAGTGATTTTTATGGTTTGTAAGACAACTTGAGGGGGACTTGTCCATTAACACTAGGGTTAGTCCTTCTTAACCAATTAAGGAAGAATTAGAACCCTAATGCAAGGCCCAAGTTACAAGTGTGATGTCTTGATGATTATTAAGTGGATTGATTAAGAGATTTAAACACATTAAGGGTTTATCACTTAAGATTAAAGTTATACACTCCATCCTAAGAGAAGGATGCAGGCATAAGCTTAATCACAAAGCCTTAAAGCCTTTAGGGTTTAGTCCCTGATTATGAGATGAGAAGAGAAGACTCAAGAGAGACACAAAGGTAAAACTAAGAGGGGAGACTAATCAAAACCCTAATCATTGTCATGCTTGGTTGTTCCTAAGGTTTGTGAGGTTTACAAGAGATAGCTTCAATGGAACCACCAGGAAGCAGATGAAAGGATCAAGAGAAGCAAAGCAACTTGCTTCATTCAAGAAGTCAAGTCACTTGAAGAAAGAAAGTAAGGAGAAGAAGAATGAGCAAGCTCAATCTCAAGCACAAGCATAAATGCAGCAAGGATGCAAGTGAGATGAAAAGAAAAGTTATGAGAAGTGAAGGCAAATTCACTTCTCAAAGTCACTTACCACCTGAAAGGTTAGAAGAGAAATGCAATGCAATGAAAAAATGGGATGAGATGACATGATGAGAAACAAAACCAGAAGCATTTACATGATGCTAATGATGTTATGAGATGCTACAAACATGAGGCAGCACATGGAAATGATCATACAAGCTAATGAATGCAAATGAAGCAAGTTAGGAAGCATGGACATACATGAAAAGTTATGAAGTGCACATGACATACAACATGGCAAATACATGATGCAATGATCAAACATGCTTTCAATATGTCTTATTGAAATTCTGTAATGAGATGTCCTAAGAGATGTTCCAACACTTAATAGGACATTTGACAAATTTTAACCAAAACTTAAACAGCAGGAAAAATAAACAACACAGAAGTTTGTTAACCCAGTTCAGTGTATAACCACACCTACATCTGGAGGCTACCAAGCCAGGAGGAAATCCACTATTAGTAATATTAATTCTAGACTTAAACCACCCTGTTTAATCTATCACTTAATACTTACCCAATGCAATTTCTACCTAATACTCACTTAGATAAGAGTACCCTACTCACTCCCCCTCAATCACACAGTGATTTTGTTTACAAGTTTAATTAAAATGAAGTCACACTTCAAACAAAACAGCTTGATTTTACTTCACAGTTTCAATCAAGTCACAAATGCACTTTTGCTTAAAAGCTCACAAAGTGGTACATAAAAGCAACCTGCTATTAAAACACTAGACACCCTATTTAGTCTTCTGAAATTCGTGCTAAAATCTATGATTTTCTGTTGTTTAAATAGGTTCTGAATTTTGGGCTTTCTGTAGAATGATCCAGCCCTAATGTGCAGCAGCTGTCACCTTGAATTTAGGGTTTGTTACCTCCTATATTCTAGGTGCATTAGGTCTTCTGTTTTAATCTGAATCTTCAATTTAAAACTCCCTACAGATGCGCCTTGTTCTGTTTTATATCCATCATTAATTAATTCCAGATAATTCTCCTTAAATATCTCTGATCTGTTAATCAATAATTAATTCTGGTAGCAGGTCTGAGATGTCTCAACATCTGTTGGGACATCCTGACAAAACTGAACTTAGTCATTTATACAATGTCCCAACATCTGGTAAGACATCCTGAACCAAGTTCACATACTCTGTTTGCTAATGTCCCAACATCTGATAGGACATTCTGAACTGAATTTAACATTTCTTGTTTGGTCAAAAATTCTGCCAATCCTTAAACATCTACAAACTCCCCCTTTGGCTAATTTTTTGGCTAACATCTTTTCTGGATTTCAGAGTGCAACAGAAGTTCTTTTTATCAGAGTATATCATTACTTTTCTGTTGAATTTTATTTGAGATTACTCCCCCTCAAACATATATGTGTCCTGTCTTTATCCAGTCTTGTTCCAACAGAAAAACTTATTCAGTTCAGAAGCAAACAAACAGATTTCATTCATTTAAACAGCAATTACATTTGATGTTGTTCTCCCCCTTGGTAGGCACAAAATTAGGGGCCAAAGAACTATTATCCAGAATTACAAATGCCTCACATACATTTGATCACTCAGAATCATCACTCTCAGTTCCCTCCTCAACTTCTGTCTCTTCATCAGCTTCTGTTTCTTCATCAGCAGCACTGTCTTCATCAGAGGCATTGTTTGCATTAGAGGCAGCTTTCTGGTCTTCTTCATTCTCCAATCTTTGAATGATTTCTTCCAGTTTCAGCTTCCTTGCTTCAAGCTCCTTGCATGTGCACTTTAGCTCAGCAATTAACTCTTTCTTGGAGATTGAATTCTTAGCAGTTGAGGGACCAGCAGATGTCCCAGCAGGTGCTTTAACATCTGCAGCATGGTGACTTAGGAATAATTTGTAATGAAAAGCCAGGGGGCTCTCTCTTTTGCATGCAGTATCCTTGTCAGTTAAAATCCCAGGATATTGATTGAGTACAATACCACACAGCAATGATGGAAAGGCTATTGGTAGCTTGGTTGCAGAGGAGCTGGCATGCTTCATGGTTTGATCAAAGATGAAGGCTCCATAGTCCATTTTGGTTTGAGTTCCAACAGCATATATAAATCTGGCTAGACCAGTTGAGATTGAGGAAGTGTGGTTAGTAGGCACCCAATTAGATGTACCAATCCTGTTCAGCATGGCATACTTTCTGGTAAGCATGCTTACAGATAGTTTTCCCTTCACAGGCCATGCCTTTACCTGGTCAGCAGTTATCACCTTACAGACTTGATTATCTGTCTTGCCCAGCTCATTTGGTCCATCTGTTTCTCTTCCTAGATACTGATTTATGATTTGGGGAGAAAACTCCACACATCTACCTCTAACAAAAACTTTTTGGAATTCAGAGGACTTACCATGTGAACAATCTTCCTGAAGATTCACAATGAACTCTTTGACAAGAAGTTCATAGCAGGGAGAGAGGTCTGAGACTGTCTTAAACAGTCCTGCAGCAGATATGAGGTCTATCAGTTCTGTGCACTCAAGTGCATTGCTGCTCAGTTCTCTTTCCAGGGCAACCCTTCTTTGGTACACATATTTCCACCTGTTCACACTAGAGACATGGTGAAATGATATGTTATCCAAGGGAGCTTCTGGTACAGCAGATGAAGCTCTGGATATTGTTGGTCTCTTCTTAGGAGGAGATGTTGGGACATCTGATTCAACATCTGAATCTGATGGTGTGACAGCCTTTCTTTTCTGAGTTTGAACTTTACTCCATTGTTTTGATGGCCCAAAAGAGGCTTTAGCTTTCCCTTTCTTTGGAGAGGCTTTCTTCTTTTCAAGAATTGCTGCTTCAGCTTGCATCTTACCCTGCCTGGACCTGAGTCTTTTGGCTATGCTGGGTTTGACAGATGCTATGATTTCTGCATCAGAGTCCTGCTCCAGATTGACCACTGGAGGAGATTGAGCAGTCTCTTCTTCAGCTTGTTGATCAGCAGGGATTAGATCTTCATCTGAGGCTTTGGTCTGATCCTCAGAGACCTTGTCATTATCTTCATTTAAGGCCTTATTCTGATCCTCAGAGTTTTCTTTATCACTTTCACTTGAGGCCTTTTCTTGGACCTCAGTCTGTTCAGCATCAGATGAATTTTCTTTCTCATCTGCAGATGTTCCAACATTTATTGGGACATCTTGTTCTGCAGAAGTGCCCTCTGCAGTTTGAGATGGTTCTTCTTGGGGAGCAAGCATGGTTTGCAATGGAACAGAGATCCCACTCACCTTTCTTTGTTCAAACAGAATTTGGGTGACAATCTCCTTGATTGAATCATCCACATAGTTTGAAGATTTTGGTGGCATGTTAGCAGGAGAAGGAATGCCTCCTTTGGCTTTGCTACAAACTTGATCTTTAGCTCTCTTTGGTGTTCTTGCCTTTTTAGAGTGAGAAGGGCTTCCCCTGAGCTCGTCTAATGGTGTTGATTGCATTGGCACCATAGAAATAGGAGTAGCATGAACCACGTCTTTCTGATTGAGAACTTCTTCAGATGTTTTAGGGTTTTGAGACATTGTTGAAGAAGATGAATGTGCAGCTTTAGGGTTTATGATTTCTGAAGAATTGCTAGTTAATGTGATTCGCTTGTGATGATGTGATGAGACTCTTGATAGCTGCTTATAAGGAGTTCCTAAATAAGTAGCCGTTACAGTCCAAATGATTAGGATTGGAATTCTCAAAGATCTTGTCCAGACCAGTTTTGCCATCTGGAAATTAAGCCATGCAATGTCATATGACATGTTGGCACATCTCATTAACTGCTAGATATCACATAAACATATTCCAAGTTTGCCCCTTAAGTTCTCAAATTGAGTAGCATCCAATGCCTTGGTAAAAATATCAGCTAACTGCAGATCTGTAGATACATGCTCCAATGAAATCACCTTTTCTTCTACAAGATCTCTGATGAAATGATGTCTGATATCAATATGCTTTGTCCTGCTGTGTTGGATAGGATTCTTAGATATGTTGATTGCACTCAAGTTGTCACAGTACAATGTCATGACATCCTGTGGGACATTGTACTCAGTGAGCATCTGCTTCATCCAAACCAACTGAGAACAACTGCTACCTGCTGCTATGTACTCAGCTTCAGTTGTAGATAAGGATACACAATTATGTTTCTTACTGAACCAAGAAATCAGATTGTTTCCTAGAAAGAAGCATCCTCCTGAAGTGCTTTTTCTGTCATCAGCACTTCCTGCCCAATCAGCATCACAGAAGCCAGTGAGAATTGGTTTGCACCCATGAAAGTACATTATGCCATAGTCACAAGTACCATTAACATATTTAAGGATTCTCTTGACTTGATTGAGATGACTGACTTTTGGATCAGCTTGATATCTTGCACAAACTCCTACTCTAAATGCAATGTCTGGTCTGCTAGCAGTCAAGTATAACAAGCTTCCAATCATGCTTCTATATAAACTTTGATCTACCTTCTCACCCTTTTCATCTTTAGTCAGCTTTAAATGTGTAGGAGCAGGAGTTCTTTTATGAGAAGCATTTTCCATTCCAAATTTCTTCACTATGTTCTTGGAGTACTTGCTTTGTGAGATGAACATTGAGTCTTCCATTTGCTTAACTTGCAGACCAAGAAAATAGGTTAATTCACCTACTAGACTCATTTCAAATTCAGCTTCCATCTGCTTGACAAAATGTTTGACCATCTTATCAGACATCCCACCAAACACAATGTCATCAACATATATTTGTGCAATCATGACATTTCCTTCTTCATCTTTAACAAACAGGGTTTTATCAATCCCACCTTTTCTGTATCCTTGCTTGATAAGAAATGTGGTAAGTCTCTCATACCATGCCCTTGGAGCTTGCTTCAGACCATAAAGTGCTTTCTTGAGTTTGTATACATGATTTGGACAGCTTGGATCAACAAATCCTTTAGGCTGTTCTACATATACCTCTTCATTAAGATAACCATTAAGAAAGGCACTTTTCACATCCATTTGAAATAGCTTGAACTTTAAGATACAAGCAATTCCCAACAGTAGTCTTATTGATTCAAGCCTTGCTACTGGTGCAAAGGTTTCATCAAAGTCTACCCCTTCAATTTGAGTGTATCCTTGAGCCACAAGTCTAGCTTTGTTCTTTGTAACAATTCCTTGTTCATTTGACTTGTTCTTGTACACCCATTTTGTACCAATCACATTTATGTCATCAGGTCTAGGTACAAGATTCCACACTTCATTCCTTGTGAATTGACCTAATTCCTCTTGCATAGCACAGATCCAGTATTCATCAGTGAGAGCTTCCCTGACATTTTTAGGTTCTATTTTGGAAACAAAACAAGAACCTGAAATCACTTCTCTTGATCTAGTGCTCACACCTCTGTTGGGATCACCAATTATTAAATCTTTGGGATGATCCTTCTGTATTCTGATGGAGGGAGGTTTGCTTGAATCTTCTGACCTTGTATCATTTTGAGTGAAGTTATATTGATCATTCTTTTCTTCAGCTTCAACCTTGATATCAGCAGATGTTCCAACATCTTCTGGGACATCTGTAGGAGCATCATCAATTATTACATTTATGGACTCCATGATAACATTTGTTCTGTAGTTAAATACTCTATATGCTCTGCTGTTTATAGAGTATCCAAGGAAAATTCCTTCATCACTTTTAGGATCCATTTTTCTCCTTTGCTCCCTATCTGCCAGAATATAGCATTTACTTCCAAACACATGAAAGTACTTCACAGTGGGTTTTCTGCCCTTCCAGACTTCATATATTGTGGACAGGGTTCCTTTTCTCAAGGTAACTCTGTTATGGATGTAGCAGGCAGTGTTCATAGCTTCAGCCCAGAAATACAGAGGTAACTTCTTAGCATGGATCATAGCTCTTGCTGATTCTTGAATGGTTCTATTCTTCCTTTCAACAATCCCATTCTGTTGAGGAGTGATAGGTGAAGAATACTCATGGTTGATTCCTTCTGAAGAATAGAAATCTAAGAACTTTTGATTCTCAAATTCTTTTCCATGATCACTTCTTATTCTGATCACACTGCTGGATTTTTCCCTTTGCAATCTTTGACATAATTCTTTGAATGCATCAAATACATCTGACTTTTCTTTGATGAAGTTTATCCATGTATATCTTGAAAAATCATCAACCACAACATAGGCATACCTTTTACCACCAAGACTTTCAACCTGCATAGGTCCCATAAGATCCATATGTAAAAGTTCCAAAACTTTGGAAGTTGTCAGATGTTGAAGCTTTGGATGGGACATCTTGGTTTGTTTGCCTATTTGACATTCACCACATATTTTGCCATCATCAATCTTCAGTTTGGGAATACCTCTTACAGCATCCATAGATATGATCTTCCTTATGCCTCTGAAATGAAGATGACCTAGCCTTTGGTGCCATAGTTTTACTTCTTCTTCTCTAGCTAGAGAACAAGTTGAAGTGGGACTGAAGTCTAATGGCTCCCACATGTAACAGTTGTCTTTTGACCTTGCACCTTTCATGACAACTTCTTGCTCTTGGTTAGTCACTATGCATTCAGTTTTTGTAAAGTTTACACTGTATCCTTGATCACATAGTTGACTTATACTGATAAGGTTAGCAGTTAACCCTTTAACTAGCAATACATCATTTAGTCTTGGAACATCTTGACAGTCCAAGGTTCCAACTCCTTTGATCTCTCCTTTAGCTCCATCTCCAAAAGTTACATACCTGGATGAATGTGATTTTAAGTTCACTAGCAGATTCTTCAATCCAGTCATGTGCCTTGAACATCCACTGTCAAAATACCAGTCTTCTTTAGCTGATACTTTCAGTGATGTATGTGCTATGTATGCAGTACTTTTCTTTGACCAGATGAGTTAAGATTTCTTTTGATGCCTCTGCCCTGTGTGTTGTTCAGCTGATCTCAAAGCTTGATTGTTGATCTGGTTCTTGGGACTGTGGCTTTGATCAGTCTGAGTGTCAGCTTTTGGTCTCCAAACCTTCTTGATGACCTCTGTCTTCTGCTTAGGAGGTTGCTGATTCCTTTGATGTCTAAGCACTTTCTTGGTACCTTCTACTTTCTGTTTGGAGGGTTGCTGATACATCTGATTTGGATATCCATGTAGCTTATAACAGTGAGGTTTGATATGCCCAAATCTTCCACAGTGATGACATCTCCATCTTTGATACTTCTTCTTCATTTTGTTCTTTCCAGAATGTTGAGACATCTGTTGGAACATTAAGTTAGTCTTTGTGTTCTGATGTTGAAGCATCTGTTGGGACATCTTGTTTGACTGTGTAATTTTTGAAGTAGCTTTGCTGGAGCTGGCTTCATCTCTGTTATATCCCAGTCCACTTTTGTCCCCTGAATGTTTATTATTGCAGAGAATAGCATCCAGTGTATTTGAGCTGCTGTTCATCATTCTAACAGATTTGGACATATGTTCCAGCTTAGAATTGAGAAGAGTTACTTCACTTTTTAAGGTATCAATGATTACTTGATCACTTGCTTTTTCTTCTTCTAGTACTTCATTCTGCTTCTTTAGCTTTATGACCTCACTGCATACTTCAGTACTACTCTTGTACAGATCCTTGAAGGCTTGCTCAAGATCTACATAAGTAAGCTCTCCACAGCTGGAATCACTATCATATTCACACAGTCCAGCTAGAGCAGTAATATGCTTAGCTGATTCTTCTTCTGACTCTCCTGAGTCTTCATCAGACCAGGTCACAGAGAGTCCTTTCTTTTGCCTCTTTAAGTAGGTAGGACATTCAAACTTGATGTGTCCATATCCTTCACATTCATGGCATTTGACTCCTTTATCTTGACTGGTCTTTTCAGCAAACTTTGACTTTCTGTTAGCATCATATGTTCTCCTGTTCTCAGAGTTTGTGTTTCTTCCACTGGATTTGGATTGGCCTTCCATTCCTCTGAGAATCTGTTTGAATTGTCTTCCAAGCAATGCAAGGTTTTCTGATAAGCTTTTGTCATTTGCTGATTTATCATCTTCTTCTTCATCTGCATTTGAAACCAAGGCAATGCTTTTGTTCTTTTTAGCATGTGTGTCATTCATTCCCATTTCAAAAGTTTGAAGGGAACCAATGAGTTCTTCAGCTTTCATGGAGCATATGTCTTGAGCTTCTTCTATTGCTGTGACTTTCATGTCAAATCTTTTTGGCAAGGATCTGAGAATCTTCCTTACAAGCTTTTCATCAGTCATCTTTTCTCCCAAGGCTCCAGAAGTATTGGCTATATCCAAGATGTTCATGTAGAACTCATGAATTGATTCATCTTCCTTCATTCTCAAGTTTTCAAACTTGGTGGTGAGAAGTTGAAGTCTTGACATTTTTACTTTTGATGTTCCTTCATGAGTTGTCTTGAGGGTATCCCACACATCTTTGGCCAGCTCACAATGATGCACCAGTCTGAAAATATTTCTATCAATGCCATTGAATAAAGCATTTAGGGCTTTTGAGTTGCCTAGTTCTGAATCTTCTTCCTCTTTACTCCATTCTTCTTCAGGTTTCAGAACTATTGATCCATCTTTGGTGTCTTTAACATGATGTTTCCATCCAACAATTACTGCTCTCCATGCCCTGTTGTCAAGTGACTTTAAGAATGCAATCATTCTTGGCTTCCAGTAGTCATAATTAGAACCATCCAGTATAGGTGGTCTATTTACTGACCCTATATCTCTGTCCATGTTACAGAATTTGTTTTCCCTAGATCTCACCCAGTATAAACAGGCAGGGTGCCTGCTCTGATGCCAATTGAAATTCTGTAATGAGATGTCCTAAGAGATGTTCCAACACTTAATAGGACATTTGACAAATTTTAACCAAAACTTAAACAGCAGGAAAAATAAACAACACAGAAGTTTGTTAACCCAGTTCAGTGTATAACCACACCTACATCTGGAGGCTACCAAGCCAGGAGGAAATCCACTATTAGTAATATTAATTCTAGACTTAAACCACCCTGTTTAATCTATCACTTAATACTTACCCAATGCAATTTCTACCTAAGACTCACTTAGATAAGAGTACCCTACTCACTCCCCCTCAATCACACAGTGATTTTGTTTACAAGTTTAATTAAAATGAAGTCACACTTCAAACAAAACAGCTTGATTTTACTTCACAGTTTCAATCAAGTCACAAATGCACTTTTGCTTAAAAGCTCACAAAGTGGTACATAAAAGCAACCTGCTATTAAAACACTAGACACCCTATTTAGTCTTCTGAAATTCGTGCTAAAATCTATGATTTTCTGTTGTTTAAATAGGTTCTGAATTTTGGGCTTTCTGTAGAATGATCCAGCCCTAATGTGCAGCAGCTGTCACCTTGAATTTAGGGTTTGTTACCTCCTATATTCTAGGTGCATTAGGTCTTCTGTTTTAATCTGAATCTTCAATTTAAAACTCCCTACAGATGCGCCTTGTTCTGTTTTATATCCATCATTAATTAATTCCAGATAATTCTCCTTAAATATCTCTGATCTGTTAATCAATAATTAATTCTGGTAGCAGGTCTGAGATGTCTCAACATCTGTTGGGACATCCTGACAAAACTGAACTTAGTCATTTATACAATGTCCCAACATCTGGTAAGACATCCTGAACCAAGTTCACATACTCTGTTTGCTAATGTCCCAACATCTGATAGGACATTCTGAACTGAATTTAACATTTCTTGTTTGGTCAAAAATTCTGCCAATCCTTAAACATCTACACTTATGATGTCAAATGAATCACATGGAAGCATGGAATGTCATGGCAAGTCATGTTATGCAAGAGAATGCAAGATGGATGCATATGGAAGCCCAAATTATGGTTTATGGACAATGCATCAAACAAAAATCAAAATCAGAAGCAAACCCTAAGATAAAAAATTGAAAACACCACACAAAGGACCCCTAATCCTATACTAACCCAATGCCCAAAGGAGAGGTCTCAACTCCTAACCAATCTCAAGATATGAATTTTACAAATTTGCTAGGGTTTTAGGGTTCCTAAACAAAAGAAATGCCAAACAAATTGAAAATGAAAGATCAAATCATGGCCATTTAATCTCACAAACTACATGCTAAACACAATGCAATGCAAGAAGAATCAATGTCCAACTCTTCATGGATAGGCAGAAATGATTTTTTGAACTTTGGATCAAAATAATGCACAAAAATGATTTTAATTCAATGAGAAATTCTTAAAATGCATCAAGATCAAAAAATAAATTTGGTTTGAAGGTTGGACAATGTTTCTAAATGTCTTAGAACATTTCATGAATTTTTTTGGTGATTTTTAAATACCTAAAAGTATTTTTAATAAATTAGTTCTCATTAATCAATTAAAAATAAACTTTTAAATATTTTAAAATACTTTTTAAATGCTAAAAATGAAAATAAAAATATTTTTGTGTCATAAAAATTAATGAAACTCTTGAGAAAAAGTTTCATAATTTTTAGACAATTTTTACTATTTTAAATAAATTGTGCAAATAAAATGAAAAGAAATGAAATAAAAATTGAAATAAATGGAAGTAATCAGAAGGAGAGGTTGAGATTCGTTCTGGGTTCAAAGGGTTTGACTGGGCGCGCATCTGGACGGCCCAGATTCAAACCTCCCTAATTCTAATTAATTAATTATTAATCCATAATTAAATCTTAATGAAATGATCCAGGCCCTCCAATCACGCGCGGGAAACACAATCCATTGGCTCACATTCAAACCTGGTGCCCTAACCCTAATTAGCAGTTAATGACTTTCAGGCTGCCGGAGAAGACTTCCGGTCGTCTTCTCCGGCCAGCACCCTCCCTGAAAAATGCTAACTCTCACCCTAGCTCACTAAAACCTAATTTTCTTGCCCAGAAATCATCCCCACACATCATAGAACAAGAATCAACAGCCAAAACAAATTTATTTCACATAACAAAGCTGAATCGAAGCAAAAGGGGTTTAGGTCAAAAAATTTCAGGAACATCATACATGCTCAAAACTCAATGATTTTCGAAACCAAACATATCATCATGATCAGTGGAACATAGAGAACCAATTAAGAACTTAAAAACAAGCTCCTGGAAAAAATGTTCATGAAGCTCACCTGAACTGGAGCTCTGATCTCTGGCACTTTCTGGCTAGTTCTTTGGCTCAAACAGGTCCCAATGATCCCCCTTTGAAGCTTTGGATACTTGGTTGGAGTTTAAACAGCCTCCTGAGTGAGTTTGCAGAAGCTCTGACCAAGGGAGTATGAAAATCGTGTTTGTGATATGGAGGGTCTCAGGCCAAAACAATGGTTGGTTTCTGGTCAGTGAAGCAAGGTGAGTTGATGTGTGGAATTTGTTTGAGTGTTTATGGCTTGTGGAAGCAGATTCGAAGGCTTTTTCTTTATGGAGTGAAAATGGAGAAGTGATGCTATGGCTTGTTTCAGGCCTGGGTCTTGTTGGTTTGGGGTCAATGAAGCATGGTGATTTGATCAATGGACTTGGCTTTTGTGTTTGTGAGCTGTGGAGACAAATTCGAAGAGAAATGCAAAATAGAGTGAGTTTGTGTATGTCTTCCTAGGGCTTTGCTTCAGGCTGGCTTGATGTTATGTTTTGCTTGCAAATGGATAGTATAAACAACTCCAATTGGTCAGATGATGTGACCTGGCCTGCTGTGATTGGGATGTTCACTTTTGCAAAAAGTCCACTTTGGTGTAAGGAAAGCATGGGCTTGGTTCTAGGCTAGTACAAGCATGGGGCTGGCGCAGCATGGTATGTGAGTGAGGCTAGGAAGGTTCAGCATCCAAGGCAACAAGTTGGTGAAGTGTGATGAGTGGTTTTGCAACTTGATCACTTTTGGAACTTCATGAAAATCTCTTGCTTTGCCAACCATGAACATGTGATCTTTTGATTCAAATATGATTTTTAGAACTTGTGTGATGCTTGCACATTGGTTAGACATGAACTAGAAGTCACAAATGCCTTGGTACAAAGTTTTTGCAAGTTTCTCATTTGGTGCATGTCTTGAAAATTAGTGATTTTTGCCAACTTTGTCACACCATAACTTTTGATCCAAGATGAATTAGGTCATGTTCTTGTACTTTTTGGAAAGGGAAAAATGTATTCTACAACTTTCATGACCAAAGTTTTTTCATTTGAAGCATTTTTGGATCAAAAAGTAAGGCTTGAAAAATGGCATAAAATGACATATTCTTGAAAAGTCAACCATGCCCTAAAAAGTCAACTTTGCAAAAACTTCAAATTCTTGATTTTTGTGAACTTCAATCCTCTTCCATGATCAAATAAAGATCATATACACTCAAAATGATGAAGATCATCCCTTGGTTGGGTCATTGGGGGCCTCAGATGCCCTGATTTTACACTGACTTGTCTGAAAAGTCAACCCTTGATCAGATGACTTCCCCATGGAATTTCTTCATGAAAATTGATATGCATACTCCCTATACCATATAGATACCAATGGAAACAAGAATGACCAAAAAATTTGGAGTTATGGCCTCTGAAACCAAAACCCTAATTTTAGGTCAACTGTGCAGTCAAACTTGGCTCTACATCCACACTAATCCCAGTTCTTGTGATCCTTTTGCATTTTTGACTTTGAGAGGATATAATAAGATACAAAAACAAACATGAACCCCCTTGAAGTGATTTGTAGCCTTTGGAGTGGCTCAAGTGGCTCTTGGATTGCTCAGATCACAAACCCTAGATGCAGATGACTTTGAAACTATGCAGTGAATCAAAAATGGGATATGATATGATTGTGTTTATGCATATGAAATGATCACAAGCCATGGTGTGAATGGGTGAGGGTAAATTTGGGGTGTTTACACTACTCGAGAAAACTTGTTGCGCTTTGGCATGGGCTGCTTGCCGACTAAGACAATACATGCTGACTTACACCACTTTCCTAATTTCCAAGATGGATTCTGTAAAGTATATCTTCGAGAAGATGGCTCTAACAGGAAGGGTAGCCCGATGGCAGATGATTCTAACAGAATATGATATCCAGTACACTTGCAAAAAGCAATCAAAGGGAGTGTATTGTCAAAATACCTGGCTTAGCAGCTAATTGACGATTATCAACCCATGAAATTCGAGTTTCCGGATGAGGACATCATGTTCCTCAAGTTGAAAGAATGTGAAGAACCACTTCCGCAGGAAGGACCAGACCCCGAATCAATATGGAAGTTGATGTTTGATGGAGATGTGAATGTAAATGGAAGCGGAGTAGGTGTTGTCATCATCTCACTAGAGGGGGTCCATATGCCTTTCGCTGCTCGACTGACTTTCGAATGTACCAACAACAAAACAGAGTATGAAGCTTGCATCATTGGGTTGAAGAGGCAATCAACTTGTGAATCAAGAACCTTGATATCTTCAGAGATTCTGCTATGGTAGTGAACTAAGTCAATGGCAAGTGGTTAGTTCATCAACCTCAACTGGTTCCTTTCCGGGATTATACCAGGAGGTTGCTAACTTTCTTCACCAAGGTCAAGCTGAGTTATATTCCTCGATGTAAACACCCCAAATTTGCCCTCACCCATTCACACCATGGCTTGTGATCATTTCATATGCATAAACACAATCATATCACCTCATATCTCATTTTGGTTCACTGCATAGATTCTAAGTCATCTGCACCTAGGGTTTGTGACCTGAGCTATCCAAGAGCCTCTTGAGCCACCCCAAAGGCAACCAATCACTTCAAAGGGGTCCATATGTGTTCTTGTATCATATTCCATCCTCTCAAAGTCAATATTTCAAAAGAATCACAAGAACTGAGGTTTGCATGGAAGCAGAGCCAGGCTAGACTGCACAGTTGACCTAAAATTAGGGTTTTGGTTTCAGAGGCCATAACTCCAATTTTTTTGGTCATTCTTGTTTCCATTGGTCTCTATATGGTATAGGAAGTATGCATATCAATTTTCATGAAGAAATTCCATGGGGAAGTCATCTGATCAAGAGTTGACTTTTCAGACAAGTCAGTGCAAAATCAGGGCATCTGAGGCCCCCAATGACCCAACCAATGGGTGATCTTCATCATTTTAAGTGTATATGATCTTTATTTGATCATGGAAGAAGGTTGAAGTCCACAAAAATCAAGAATTTGGAGTTTTTGCAAGTGTTGACTTTTTGGGCATAGTTGACTTTTCAAGAATGCTTCATTTTAGGTCATTTTTCAAGCCTTGATTCTTGGTCCAAAAATGCTTCAAATGGAAAAACTTTGGTCATGAAAGTTGTAGATTGCATCTTTCCCTTTTCAAAAAGTACAAGAACATGATCAAATTCTTCTTGGGTCAAAAATTATGGTGTGACAAAGTTGGCAAAAATCATTGATTTTCAAGATGTGCACCAAATGAGAATTTTGCAAAACCATGAACCAAGGCTGTTTGTGACCTCTAGTTGACATCAAACCATGACACAAACATTCTATGTGTCCCAAAAATCAGAATTGAACCAAAGATCACATGTTCATGGTTCATGTAACAAGACTTTTTTCATGAAGTTCCAAAAAGTAACAACTTGCAAAACTCATGATCACTCTTCACCAACTAGTTACCTTGGCTGCTGGACCTTCCCAACATCACACACACATCATGCTGCGCCAGCCCTAGCCTTTGTACCAAGCTAGAACCAAGCCCATGCTTCTCTTACAAAAAAGTTGACTTTTGGCAAAAGTAAACATCCCAATCACCACAGGCCATGTCACATCTTCTGGCCACTTGCATTTGTTTATACTTTCCATCTGCTAGCAAAACACATCAAGAGGCCAAGCAAAAACAGACCATAGCATCACATACTCAAACACACTCCCTCTTGCAAACTTCTTCGAATCTCTCTGCCCAGACTTCAAACATCCAAACCATTTTCACCAGTCATCTCACCATGTTCCATTGAGTAGAAAGCATCAAAGAACCAAGCCTGTAACAAGCCATAACACCACTTCACCATTTTCACTCCAACTTGCAGTTTCATTCGAAACTCTCTCCACAGCTCACAAACATCCAAACAAACTCCATAAACCTTCTCTACTCATCATCTGGACCACAAGCAACCCTCCACCCTTGCCAGAAATAGCCTGAATCACCATTGCCATGTTCAACTGAACTTGAGCAGAAGTTACTCAAACTCTTCATCCAGCCAATATAAATTTCTCTTGAGCATCCAAGCATCACCAGAGGGTCAAGTGGAGTGGATTTCACCAAGAAGGGAGGCCTGAAAGTTGCTGGAGTGAAAGCTTCGAATCTCAGGTAGCTCAAGAAATATTTTTCCAGAAATCGTTTTTTATGTTCTAAACTTGTTCTCCATGCTTCACTGAGTATCCTGATGCTTTTAGTTTTTGAAATGGTGATGAAATGAGAGTTTAATTGATCTCTGAAACTCAGTTGACCTAATTTTTGTTTGCTTCGATTCAGCCTTTTCATGAAAAATAAATTTGTTTTGACTTGGGGTTTTGGTTCGTGAGTGAGTGGGAATCATTTCCCTGTTTTTAGATTTTGTTTTAGTTAGGTTTTGAGAGAGTTTGGAGATTTTCAGGTGGACTTCCCACCGGAGAAGACGACCGGAGGTCTTCTCCGGCCACCTGAAAATGATTAGGGCATAACCCCTGTAATTAGTGCCATTTGAATTTGGGCCGTAGGATCCGTTGACTCCCTTGACCTCCCGCGCGTGTGAATGGCTCAGATCAAGTCATTATGCCCTAATCCACTTAATTAGTTTTAATTAATTATAATTAAATTAATTCGTCCAGAGTGAATCTAGACCCTCCATTCACGCGCGCAGTCCACCCTTTTGAATCCAGATTCAATCCTAGCCATCCCTTCTGATTACTTTTCCTTTTTCTTTATTTTTATCCATTTCTTTTTCATTTAACTTGCATATTTTATTAAAAATAGTAAAAAATGTCTAAAAATTATGAAACTTTTTCTCATAAGTTTTATTAATTTTTAAGACCCAAAAATATTTTTTATTTTATTTTTAGCATTAAAAAAATATTTTTAAATGTTTAAAAGATTATTTTTAATTGATTAATGGAAATTAATTTATTAAAAATACTTTTAGGTATTTAAAAATCACCAAAAAATTCATGAAATGTTCTAAGACATTTAGAAGCATTGTCCAACCTTCAAACCAAATTTCTGTTTTGATCTTGATGCATTTTAAGAATTTTTCATTGAATAAAAATCATTTTTATGCATTAATTTGATCCAAAGTTCAAAAAATCCTTTCTGCCTATTCATGAGGAGTTGGACATTGATTCTTCTTGCATTGCATTGTGTTTAGCATGTAGTTTCTAGGATTAAATGGCCATGATTTGTTTCCTCATTTTCCATTTGTTTGACAATTTTCTTGTTTAGGAACCCTAAAAACCCTAGAATCTTAAGAAAACCATAACTTGAGATTGGTTAAGAGTTGAGACCTCTCCTTTGGGCATTGGTTTAGTATAGGATTAGGGGTCCTTTGTGTGGTATTTTCAATTTTTTTTATCTTAGGGTTTGCTTCTGTTTTTGGTTTTTGTTTGATGTATGATTCATAAACCCTAATTTGGGCTTCCATTTGCATCTTTCTTGCATTCTCTTGCATAGCATGACTTGCCATGACATTTCAAGCATCCATTTGATTCATTTAACATCATAAGACATATAGAAAGCATGTTTGATCATTGCATCATGTATTTGCCATGTTGTATGCCATGTATGCTTCATAACTTTTCATGTATGTTCATGGTCCCTAACTTGCTTCATTTGCATTCATAAACTTGTATGATCATCTCCATGCCTTGTTTCATGTTTGTAGCATCTCATAGCATCATTATCATCATCAACATGCTTCTGGTTTTGTTTCTCATCATGTCATTTCATCTCATCTTGCATTGCATTGCATTTCTTTTCTAACATTTCAGGTGGTAAGTGATGTTGAGAAGTGAATTTGCCTTCACTTCTCATAACTTTTATTTTCATCTCTCTTGCATCCATTGCTGCATTTTTATATGTGTTTGAGGTTGAGCTTGCTCATTCTTCTTCTCCCCACCTTCTTTCTTCAAGTGACTTGACTTCTTGAATGAAGCAAGTTGCTTTACTTCTCTTGATCCTGTTATCTGCATCCTGGTGGTTCTCCTTGAAGATCTTCTCTTGAAAACCTCATAAACCTTAGGAACAACCAAGCATGACAATGATTAGTGTTTTGATTAGTCTCCCCTCTTAGTTTCACCTTTGTGTCTCTTTTGAGTCTTCTCTTCTCATCTCATAATTGGGACTAAACCCTAAAGGCTTTAAGGCTTTGTGATTAAGTTTATGCCTGCATCCTTATCTTAGGATGGAGTGTATAACTTTAATCCTAAGTGTTAAACCCTTAATGTGTTTAACTCCTTTAATCAATCCATCTAATAATCATCAAGACATCACACTTGTAACTTGGGCCTTGCATTAGGGTTCTAATTCTTCCTTAATTGGTTAAGAAGGACTAACCCTAGTGTTAATGGACAAGTCCCCCTCAAGTTGTCTTACAGACCATAAAAACCACTTCATCATCATATCATTAAATAAAATCCATCTAATAAAGGCTTGTTTGGTCATGAGTTTAATCCCTAATCATGGATTAAGTTGAGGAGCTTTCCTCAGCTTAAACATTCTCATCTATTATCCTTCTATTAGGATGGTGTAATGAGTCTGTTTAATCCTTGATTATGGCTTAACCTCATTACTTAACACTAAACAAAAACACCAAAAACATCTAAATAATCACAAGTAGGTTAATGATCTTAATCCTACACCAAAGGTGATTAAGTGTGAGAATCTGACTTCACACTTAAGGTATCCTCATTACCCCTAATCAGAGGGAAGATGTGATGAGTTTACTAAATCCATTGGTTTAGACTTAAGCTCATTAACTTATGACAAAATCCAAAAATAATAAAAGACTGAAAACACAAAAAACAAACAATAATCGTCTCCTCCGGGATTCTTTTTCTCACCTCATTCACTCACAAACGAGAACTCGCTTCTTCCGTCTAATGCAAGACAGTTTGCACCTGAGCCAGACAGGTCATACACTTGAGCATAGGCAAGTAAGCAGTTCATAAGTCAATTTATCTTTCAGTCTCTTTGGGTCGAACTACGGTGTTCTGACTTCCTCATTGCACGAGAGGATACGTAGGCATAACTTAACAGTTATCGAACAAAAGTCTCTGTATATTCCCCCTCTTTCCAGCTTCATTCTTTTAGCCTCATTATCTTGAGCATATTCTCATTCCTGCACTGACACTCCACTTATATACTTCACTTTTCTCTTACACTGACACCTGTACATTTTGTTTTCCAGCTCTTTTACACACAAATTGCACTGACACTACCCCTTTAAAACACAAATCTTTCAAGCGTGGATCCCGTCGAGTACGGCGGACAATCTGGGTGCTAATACCTTCCCAGGTTGTAACCAACCCCCTTTCTCAGTCTCTCTGGTTCGCAACCGTCTTATCCATCTTTTTCTAGGTCTATGCAGCATTGCCTTTCCTCCGGGATAAAAATGCCTAGCTGGTGACTCTTTTCTTTTCCAGTGAGTTCACGGCTGTGTGTTCTCATTGTCCCTTTCGCCGACCGTTCGCGTCTGTACCTTTATCTGACCTAGCTTCATTTATCGGGAGCGACAGCTTGGCGACTCTGCTGGGAATCCTTATACTGCAACCAGGGCTTCTGGTTCTTTTTGTGGGTTCCTCCTAGCGCTTGTTTGATTTGTGTTTACTGGGGTGTTATGTGCCTATTTGTGTTTGTATTTATTTTTGCTTTATGTACAGTTGCTTTACTGCTTTCTTTATTGCTTTTGTATATATCATACTGTCATGCTGCTGGCTGGACCTGGTCTTTGTTTTGGTGGGTGGGTGATTCATTGAGAGTTAAGGTCCTATACCTGGGACCTGAGTGACACCTAGGCTAGAGTGAATCATATTCTTTCCCATTCCCTTTCGGTCTGGTGCGGGAATATGAAACACGGTTCAGATATGGGTTTCTTCTTGAGAACTCTGTGTTGCAGATTTCCTGCGATGCTAGGGCTATCTGGGAAGCCTGCTAAGTCTGGATGACCTTTAGTTTTGACCTTCAGAAACTGAGGTGAATTAGAGGAGGAACTTTTATGGTTATTGTAAACACTGTACCTCCGGGTTAGAAGTGTTTACACTTCTCATAACTGATCCAAGTCTGAGGATCCTTGTTTTAGAACATCACCTGTGAGGGGGGTGGGCTGTTTACAGGATTGCAGGTACCTTGACCTCAGAATACCCTGTTACTTTGACTTGATTAAGAATACTCCATGTTGGGACAGTTCTTGTGATTCTAAAACCCTGGACATGTGACTCTTTATTTGAGTCCCCCTACCTTGGTTACTGGATTTATAGACCTCCATCTGGAATTCTTGAACATACTTGGACCTATATCAGAGCATTTTGATCAGATCCAGCTCAGTCACAGACCCTTGCATTTCATTTGCATACATAATCATTGCATCATATTGACATTTGCTTATTTGTTTCAGGGTATCCATCTTCATTTGGTTTTGGTTTTGACCCCATCTTCAGTACTGACCCATCTTCACCAGCATCTGCTTCAGTCATCACCAGCATCAGCTAATCAGTGGCTCATTACTTCAACATTATCATCAGCACCTGTCTCTACTCAGTCTTCAGCATCATGGCTCCTAAAAAGAGCAACATCACCTATCACTTCTTCCAGCCAGAGCTATCAGATATCAGGAGGATTCAGACCCTGATCACTCCAGATCACATACCTTTGTTCAGGGAACATCATGGAGATATACTTGACATGGTTATGGATCTGGACCCATCACAGAGGAGCCTCATTCACACTTGCATTCAGTTCTATGATCCCCCACTGAGATGTTTCACCTTTCAAGACTTTCAGTTGGGCCCCTTATTGGAAGAATACTCATCATTGGTTGGTCTGCCTATCAGGGGTGGAATCCCTTTCAACCCTGAGATGGTCTTTCCTGGTAATGGAGAAGTAGCAAAGGCTCTGCATTTGGAACCTGTCCTGATTGAGCAACATATGACTTCTAAAGCTGGAATCCCTGGCTTCCATCTGGATTTCCTGATTTCTCAAGCTACCCTGAAAGCTTCTTTAGGAGAGTGGAAGGCTGTTTGTGCCTTGTTGGCTTTGAGCATATATGGAATTGTGCTGTTTGCAAATGAGCCTCGATTCGTTAGCAAGAATGCAATCCATCTGTTCATCCTGAAGAACCCAGTGCCCACTTTATTGGGGGATCTCTACTATTCTGTGCATCAGAAGAATGAAAAGCAGAGGGGAAGATTAGTGAGGTGTTGTGCTCCATTGTTCCACACTTGGCTTCTCAGGCATTTGCCCAGGACAGATGCATTTCTGAACCCTCATCAGCAGAGCAACTGGGCTAAGAGACTCACTGCTCTAACTTCAGCAGATATCAGATGGTGCACTCAAAGCACCAAGGGCAGGGATATCATCACCAGCTGTGGGCATTTTCCCAATGTGCCTTTGATAGGAGTTAAGGGTAGTATCAATTACAACCCTCTGCTGTTTAGACGACAACTGGGCTATGCACTGGTCCACACTCCTAAGGCACAGGACTTGGTTGAGACTCTTTATCGTGAGAACAAGATTAATCTGGCTGTTGTTAGGCAGGCTGCCTGGGCCTGGGATAATGTTCAAACCAAGGGAGTGACCATCCTAGGGAAGTGCAACAATGTGGCATCAGCACAATATTATGAGTGGTCCCGTGCCAGGGCCCAATTCTCTGGGATGCCCTTTACCATAGAAGACATGCCTGAGTCATCTTCAGCACCACCCCCTACCACTATCAGTTTGGAAGAGTTTGAGAGCTTGAAGGAAAGGAATGAGAAGCTAACCCAGGCCTTGCAGAAGACCCTCCGGGAGAGGAGTGAGGGTATGAGGGAGATTGAGAGGTTGGAGAAGATGAGAGTAGAGCATCTGACTAAGATTGAGAAGTCTGGGGATTATATCAAAAAGTCTAAGGCTGGAGAACAAATTCTGAAGAATGCTTGCAAGGAAGCCCAGTTCCAGAGAGCAAGGACAGACTTGTATTTAAAGGAGAGTCAGGCCCGGTGGGTCAGGATCATCGAGGCTCGTACTCTAGAGGACAAGAGAGTTCAAGACAAGATGGAGCAACTGGAAGCTAGTGCAAAAGTGCAGCAAGAAGCCCTGGCAGCAGCCCAGAGGGAGATATCAGAGCTGAAGATCAAAGCAGGGGTGAAAAGGTCCAAAGAACAAACTCAGCACAAGAAGCTAACAGCAGCTGTTACGACCTGGAATCTCCTCATCAGGAATCTCACGGAGCGTCCGGCTGATCCTGTGACCGAAGCACTTCTCAAGGAAGTTCGTGAGGATGAGTTTGGTCTTAGTGATTGACCATTTGTTTGTTGTTGCTTTCATTCCATGTACTTTTATTTTTCTTTCTTGTGACCCCTCAGCGGGCTTGTACTTGTAAACGAACTATGTACCATTTGTCTTTTGCAATATATGTATTAGTTTGTTCCACTTCGAAAGCAGCATCAACAGCATCTTCAAGGGTCTGGAAGGGTCAAAACTGAATGCCAAGCTGGATACCTTGAGAACAAATAAGCATAATTGCATTGCATGCTAACCCTTTGTTTGTTTTGTAGGTTTTTATTTTATTGTTGCTAACTCTGTTGTGGTGCTCAGGAACTATTGCTAGGCGCCGGGTATTTCCCCTCAACCGTCTGCACCGTTATCCAACCCGAAACAACCTTCCGGGAATTCAAATGGATCAGGTACAGCAGGACCTTGCAGAGGTTAGAAATCAAATGGCAAACGAAATATTGGAGATGAGAACGCAGATGACGCAATTCATGGAAGTGATGAACAACATGGCTCAGAGCCAGGAAATATTGAGGGCCATGGTGGAGAGGCAAAATCAAGAAGATCCACATATAGGGACTGCCGGCACCAGTAACAATGAAAGGGTCCAACCCCATGTTAACCCCCCTGTCTTTGGACCACACCTCCATCCTGAGGTCAATATTCCTGCAAATGTTCAAGGGACTGCCACTGCAGCCAGGGTACTTCAAGAAGATCCTCAGGAGGACCAATTCACAGTAATGGGTGCTGGGGAGGAAGCTTATGATAGAAGATTGGATGAGATAGCTGAGAAGTTGAGGTCCTTAGAATCTCAAAACTCTTTGGGCTTCGACGTCATGGACATGGGCTTGGTAGACGGGGTCAGAATCCCCCATAAGTTCAAGCCTCCTTGTTTTGAAAAATACAACGGGACTTCATGCCCCCGGACTCATTTACAATCATTTCTGGGAAGGCTGAAGGCCTATACGATGGATGAGAAGCTCTGGATGTTCTATTTCGAGGATAGCTTAACTGGAGCGTCAAGAGAATGGTACTCTCACTTGACAAGGGCAACTATCAGATGCTGGAAGGACCTGGCAGAGGCCTTCATCAGACAGTATCAGTACAACTTAGATATGGCACCCAACAGGACTCTCCTAATGGGAATGTCACAGTCGTCAAGGGAAAGTTTCCGAGAATATGCCCAGAGATGGAGGCAATTGGCTGCTGCTGTTCAGCCGCCTATGTCTGAAAGAGAGATGGCTGATATGTTCATGAATACCCTTCAGGGGACCTATATTGATAGGCTAGCTGCTTTCTCTTCCACTAGCTTTGCAGATGTTGTCATAGCCGGGGAGAGAATTGAAAGCCTATTGAAGATGGGTAAGATTTCCGACAATGGTGCCAGCTCGTCCAGTAGTACAAGAAATCCTTTTGCAGGCCCGAGAAGAACTGGCGAGACCAATGCCATCCACACCAACAGGGGCAGGCCCCAATATGTCCACAGGTCTGTAGCAGCAGTCACCATTCCTGCTCCAGCTCATCCTCAACCCGTCTATCAACCTCCACAACAAAACTATCAGCCGCAACCTCAGTACCATCAGCAAAATCAGTATCCTCCAAGGAATTACAACAACAGTAACACCAATAACAACAGTCAACAAAGGCCATTTCAACAGAGGCCTTCTCAAGCTAACAGGGTGATCGATCTGATCCCTATGCTGTATGCTACCTTGCTGCCACAACTCCTGAAACTCAACCTAGTTGAGCTAAGGACGCTGGCACCTCCAGATTCCAACAGTCTACCCAGGAACTATGACTCCAATGCTAGGTGTGCTTTTCATTCAAACGCACCTGGCCACAGTACAGAAAAGTGCAGAGCCCTGCATATGAAGGTACAAGACCTGGTAGACTCAAAAGCTCTGAATTTCGCACCACCACCCAATGTCAATAAGAACCCGATGCCGAACCACGGTGGCCCTAGAATTAACGCTATTGAAGAAGACAAACCGTCTTATTTAATAACCAGTGTGGGTCAGATCCGGACACCGTTGGTAGAAATCAAGGCTCAACTCCTGGAATGTCAAATGTTCCCGGGGTGCGGGTTGGGTTGTGCTTACTGCAATATCTCGGTAAATGGGTGCGACAATTTGAGGAATGGCATAGATGGCCTAATTCAGAGTGGCCAGCTTCAGATCAGCACATCATTTCCAACAAATCCATCAATCTCATCAGCAACGGCTTCAGAACCTCCTACAACTGCAACAACTATTGTTCCTGACAATTCTTCGGTTTCATCAACGAGTACTTCATCTGTCATTTCAACTGATCAGATATCAATGAATGTTCCTTCTACAACTCCAGCACCACTCCATTATGAAGCTCCTACAACAACAACATCCACACTCCCGACAATGTCTCCTACAACACCAGCAACAAATCATGAAGATGTCTCAACTGTCACCATATTCTATGATCCTGAAAGCAACTCCGCCTACAACTCAGAAAGTGCTGCTCCCATCAGGGCACCAGTGACAATTTATTATGATCCACAGACTATCACAGTTCCTTCAACAGCTGCAGTCAGTCCAGTCACCATCACGGTGCCTGGACCGGTACCTTATGAAAGCAGTAATGCCATCCCCTGGCATTACGGCTCTGACCTGTACTGTGAAGGACAAAAAATCACTTTTGAATCATCAACCCCTGCACTACAAGTAGACAATGTGGGCGGAGGCGGAGGCTTCACTCGAAGCGGACGTCTTTTCGCTCCACAAATTCAGAGACCCACAGCCGAAGCAGAAGCTGCTACCAAGGCAAAAGGGAAGAGCCTTGTGCAGGAAGATCAAGCTGTTAAGGAAGCTTTGAAGACACCATTCGATCAAGAGGTTGATGAGTTCATGCGAATCATCAAAAAGAGTGATTATAAAATAGTGGATCAGCTCCATCAGACGCCTTCCAAGATCTCAATCCTATCATTGCTTATGTGCTCCGAAGCCCATCGGAATGCACTACTCAAAGTCCTGCACGCAGCTTACGTGCCTGAAGAGATCACTGTCAATCAGCTGGAAGCAGTAGTGGGAAATGTTAATGCTAGTCACGGACTAGGGTTCACCAATACTGATTTGACAACGGAAGGCCGCAGCCATAACAAAGCCTTGCACATAACCATGGAATGCAAGGGTGCTGTCCTTTCCCATGTGCTGGTAGACACGGGGTCATCCCTCAATGTCTTACCCAAAAAGGCCCTGGTGAAGTTAGAATATGACGGATTGGCGTTGAGACCCAGCAACCTGGTGGTAAGAGCCTTTGATGGTTCAAAGAGATCGGTTCTGGGAGAAATTGAGTTACCCGTAACAATTGGCCTGCAGACCTTTACAACTATCTTCTACGTGATGGATATACAGCCCGCCTACAGCTGTTTATTGGGTAGGCCATGGATTCACGCCGCTGGCGCCGTGACCTCTACCCTTCACCAGAAGTTAAAATACGAGTGGGAGGGTCAAATCGTTACAATCTGTGGAGAGGAGGATATTTTTGTCAGCCACCTGGCTACCTATAAGTATATCGAAATGGATGGGGAGATCCATGAAACAATGAGCCAGGGGTTTGAAGCTTTGAATGTGAATGAAACATCTGCTGTGCCTGGTACTTCAATATCATCATACCAACAAGCTCGGAAGGTTGTTGAGGAAGGAACTGCCCAAGGCTGGGGCAAGTTACTACCGGTGGAGAAGAAAGAAGACAGATTTGGGTTGGGTTACAAACCAACTCAACAAGATCAAGCAGCGGCTGCGAAAGAGCCCAATTTTGTGAGTGGGGGGATGCTTACCCCTGATGCCATCAACTGTCTGGAAGACGAGCTGGAAGAGGAACGCAACCTGGAAAGCTGGATTCGTCCAAAGATCCCGGGGAGCAGTGTCTCGAACTGGTCTTCCCAGGAAATTATACGAGTTACTCATGCAGAGTAATTATTATTTCCTGTATTTTTATAAGCATGCATCAAAGTCTTGCATCTTGCCCAAGATGACAAGACTCATTTTGTAATCGGGCCATCTGTACTTTTTGTGCAAACAAGATTAATCAATGAAATATCAGACATCTTTTTGCAAATGAGTCTTTTTCTTTTTCCGCTCACTGTTTTTCCATTTTTTCTTTTTGTACAAAAAAATAAATGGCAGTGTTTTAAAAATGACAACTTTTATTTTTCTAAAGCAAGATTAAAATCAGATCACTAAAATGAACAAACTGAACCCTTGCAGAGAATGCCTTCCAGACTGCACCGACAACAGCACGGCTATGACTTCGTATGACTTTGACAATCCGATCAATCAAGCTGATGAAGGGGTTGAAGAAGAATATGAGCTTCCTGAAGAGCTAGCCAGATTGTTGAGACAAGAGGAAAAGGTTATTACTCCTCACCAGGAGGAGGTTGAAGTGATCAATCTTGGTACAGATGAAGACGTGAAAGAAGTTAAAATCGGGGCCTGCCTGCAAGACTCAGTGAAGAGACGACTGGTTGACCTGCTTCAAGAGTATGTAGATGTGTTTGCTTGGTCTTACCAAGATATGCCAGGGTTGGATATCGATATTGTCGTGCACAAACTGCCTTTAAAAGGGGACTGCCCACCGGTTAAACAGAAACTGCGTCGTACTCGCCCAGACATGGCGATGAAGATCAAAGAAGAGGTGCAAAAGCAGTGGGACGCCGGATTCCTTGCTGTAACTAGCTATCCGCCGTGGGTTGCTAATATTGTGCCTGTGCCTAAGAAAGACGGCAAAGTAAGGATGTGTGTTGACTACCGAGATCTGAACAGAGCCAGCCCGAAAGATGATTTCCCATTACCTCACATTGATGTATTGGTTGATAATACGGCTCAGTTCTCGGTATTCTCCTTCATGGACAGATTTTCAGGATACAATCAGATCAAGATGTCACCTGAAGACATGGAGAAGACAACATTCATTACACCTTGGGGCACGTTCTGTTACAAGGTAATGCCATTTGGGCTCAAGAATGCTGGTGCAACATATCAACGGGCTATGGTAACATTATTCCACGATATGATCCATAAAGAGATAGAATGTTATGTGGATGATATGATTGCCAAGTCCCTTACTGAAGAGGATCACCTGGTAAATCTGCTGAAGTTGTTCAAGCGTCTGAGGAAGTACCAACTGAAGTTAAACCCCAACAAATGCACATTCGGGGTGCGGTCTGGTAAGTTGCTGGGTTTTATTGTAAGCGAGAAAGGGATTGAAGTCGACCCTGATAAAGTCAAAGCCATCCAAGAGATGCCTGCACCGAAGACAGAGAAAGAAGTTCGAGGGTTCTTGGGTCGATTGAACTACATCTCACGGTTCATATCTCACCTTACAGCAACCTGTGAACCCTTGTTCAAGCTGTTGAGAAAAGAACAGACGGTCAGGTGGAATGAAGACTGCCAAAGAGCTTTTGACAAGATCAAAGAATACTTACAAGAACCTCCAATCCTTATGCCTCCAGTTGAAGGAAGACCTCTGATAATGTACTTGACAGTATTAGAAGAGTCAATGGGGTGTGTGCTGGGCCAACATGACGAGTCTGGTCAAAAAGAGTATGCAATATACTACCTAAGCAAAAAGTTTACCGACTGTGAACAACGTTATTCACTGCTCGAGAAAACTTGCTGTGCTTTAGCGTGGGCTGCTCGCCGACTAAGGCAGTATATGTTGACCCACACTACTTTATTGATCTCAAAGATGGACCCAGTTAAGTACATATTTGAGAAGCCAGCTCTTACCGGACGGGTTGCAAGATGGCAGATGATTCTCACAGAGTACGACATCCAATACACATCTCAGAAAGCCATCAAGGGCAGTGTATTGTCTGAATATCTTGCTGAGCAACCCATTGATGATTACCAACCTATGAGATTCGACTTCCCTGATGAAGACATCATGTTCATAAAAGCAAAAGATCATGAAGAGCCTGTTCACACTGAAGGGCCTGACCCGGAAGAAGAATGGACTATGATGTTTGATGGGGCTGTTAATATGAATGGTCGTGGTGTTGGTGCGGTACTCATTACACCTAAGGGAGTTCACATGCCATT
This sequence comes from Lathyrus aphaca, assembly GCA_963966055.1. NCBI lineage: Eukaryota > Viridiplantae > Streptophyta > Magnoliopsida > Fabales > Fabaceae > Lathyrus > Lathyrus aphaca. The sequence goes on from OZ014523.1 coordinate 283,811,354, forward strand.
CTCGGCAAAACTCACTTTCAACTGCACTAACAACGAAGCTGAATACGAAGCTTGCATTATGGGTCTTGAGGAAGCCATTGACCTCAGGATCAAGACATTGACCGTATTCGGAGATTCAGCTTTGGTAATTAATCAAACCAATGGCAAATGGTACACCCACCAGGATCATCTGATACCTTACAGGGATTATACGAGGAGGTTATTGACTTTCTTTACAACGGTCAAGCTTGAGTATATCCCTCGGGACGAGAATCAGTTTGCAGATGCTCTGGCTACCATTTCGTCCATGATCAAAGTTCAGGCTGCCAACTTTGTACCTCAGATTTCAGTGTCCAGACTTGACAGACCGGCATATGTATTTGCAGCAGATGTTGTCAAAGACGATAAGCCTTGGTTCCATGACATTAAGTGCTTCTTAGAGGATCAAACATACCCACCTGGGGCATCTTCCAATGATAAGAAGACTTTGAGAAGGCTCGCTGGTAGTTTCTTCTTGAACACTGATGGGTCTTTATATAAAAGGAACTTTGATATGGTACTCCTCCGATGTGTTGACAAGACAGAAGCAGATTTATTGATGCATGAAGTGCACGAAGGCTCCTTTGGTACCCATGCTGGAGGACATGCAATGGCTAAGAAGTTGTTAAGATCAGGCTATTATTGGATCACAATGGATGCAGACTGTTGTGCCTATGCCAGGAAATGCCACAAATGCCAGATTTACGCAGATAAGGTGCATGTGCCTCCCAATCCCTTGAACATCATGTCTTCACCATGGCCCTTCGCCATGTGGGGCATTGATATGATTGGCAAGATTGAGCCAACTGCTTCGAACGGCCACAGATTCATCCTGGTTGCCATTGATTATTTCACCAAGTGGGTCGAAGCAGCTTCCTATGCCAATGTTACAAGACAAGTGGTAGCCAGATTTCTGAAGCGAGATATCATCTGTCGGTATGGAGTGCCCGAGCGAATCATTACTGATAATGGTTCCAACTTAAACAACAAAATGATGGCAGAGCTGTGCCGGGACTTCAAAATTCAACATCACAATTCTTCTCCTTACAGGCCAAAGATGAATGGCGCTGTCGAGGCAGCAAATAAGAATATCAAGAAGATTGTGCAAAAGATGGTAGTCACTTACAAAGACTGGCATGAAATGCTACCGCTTGCCTTGCATGGGTACCGCACATCAATCAGAACATCCACTGGGGCAACACCGTATCAGCTTGTATATGGTATGGAAGCAGTCCTACCGGTTGAAGTTGAATTACCCTCTCTACGGGTACTAATGGATGTTAAACTGAGTGAAGCAGAGTGGGTTAGGTCCCGATACGAACAGCTGAGTCTGATCGAAGAGAAGAGATTGGCTGCAATTTGTCATGGGCAGTTGTATCAGAAGAGAATGAAGAAAGCCTTCGATCAGAAAGTCAGGCACCGAGAGTACCAAGTAGGAGATCTTGTGCTGAAGAGAATCCTCCCTCCTCATACAGACCACAGGGGCAAATGGACTCCAAATTATGAAGGACCATTTGTAGTAAAGAAAGTTTTCTCAGGTGGAGCACTGATGCTCAGTACCATGGATGGTGAAGATTTCCCATCCCCTGTGAAATCAGATGTAGTTAAAAAATACTTCGCATAAAATGACCCGCTGGACATAAAAACAGAATGTAAGTCCAGGCAAAAATAGGGCATCCCGGCGAGTCAAAAACAGAATAAAAGACTCGGGCAAAAATAAGGGAAAATAAACAAAAAAATGTACACCCGCTGAGTTGAAAAGCCGCATTGGACAGCTCAGGCAAAAATGGGTATCCCGATGGATTGAAAACCCGAGAGGGCGATCCATGCAAAATAAGGGAATAAGCGAACAACTGCACTCTGAATTCGTCTGTATCATTTACAACTTGGAAAGCTTCGACAGGATCAAGCTTCAATCAGAATCAGCATTCTTCAGAAAGCAAGACGAGAAGAACTTCATTGTCATACGAGTCATAGCAGAAGAGGAAGCTCCTTAAAGCGTCGTCAACATTGCCAGCACTTTATTTCTCAATTTGTAACAATCTCCTCATTTCAGGAGATATGTTTCTCTGACTGTATCTCGCCAATTCAGGGCATATGAATTAATAAAACCGGATTTTTTTAGTCATGTCTCGTTTTGTACATTTTTATTTTGCAAAAAATGTCTGATATATTAAAGAAACACCGACTGCATAAGAGTACAGATGTTTATCTTCAAATAAGAACATGCTTGCAGGAAGTATGCTTACTCTCAGAAGTATTTAAATTCCTATGACGGAATCCAGTAAGGGATACCTCGGGATTATCTTGTGCGTTTCTCTATCTCTTTTCAGGATTTGCAGGTATCCAGAGCGCAACTTGGGGCATGAAAGCCTCATCCCAGCAAGCTGGCAGATCAACACACGATTTTAGCACCCGAGGTGCTCTCTCCCCAGCTGAGTTGCCTCTCATAACTTCCCCCCAGCGGAGTTGCCATCTATTACTTATCTCCATCAAATTTGTTAAGCATCCTAGAAGGCACCTACATCCCCGACTGAGTCAAGGATCCCTCTTTCTCCCCAGCCGAGTGTCGCTCCCGATAGATGGGGAATGGCCCAAATAAAGGTACAGACGCGAACGGTCGGCGAAGGGAACAGTGAGGACACACAGCCGTGAACTCACTAGAGATGAAAAGAGTCGCCAGCTAGGCATTTTTATCCCGGAGGAAAGGTAATGCTGCATAGACCTAGAAAGAGATGGATAAGACGGTTTGCGAACCAGAGAGACTGAGAAAGGGGGTTGGTTACAACCTGGGAAGGTATTAGCACCCAGATTGTCCGCCGTACTCGACGGGATCCACGCTTAAAAGATTTGTGTTTTAAGGGGGTAGTGTCAGTGCAATCTGTGTGCAAAAGAGCTGGAAAGAGATGTACAGGTGTCAGTGTAGAAGAAGTGTGAAGTGTATAAGTGAAGTGTCAGTGTAAGGACAGGAATAAGATGCTCAAGATCATGAGGCTAAAAGAATGATGATGGGAAGAGGGGGAATGTACAGAGACTTTTGTTCGATAACTGTTAAGTTATGCCTACGTATCCTCTCGTGCAATGAGGAAGTCAGAACACCGTAGTTCGACCCAAAGAGACTGAAAGATGAGTTGACTGATGAACTGCTTACTAGCCTATGCTCAAGTGTATGATCTGTCTGGCACAGATGCTGACTGTCTTGCATTAGACGGAAGAAGCAAGTTCTCGCTTGTGAATGAAGATGATGAGAAAAGAATCCCGAAGGAGACGATTATTTTTTGTTTTTTGAGTTTTCAGTCTTTTATTGTTTTTGGATTTTGTCATAAGTTAATGAGCTTAAGTATAAACCACTGGATTTAGTAAACTCATCACATCTTCCCTCTGATTAGGGGTAATGAGAATACCTTAAGTGTGAAGTCAGCTTCTCACACTTAATCCCCTTGGGTGTAGGATTAAGATCATTAACCTACTTGTGATTATTTAGATGTTTTCGGTGTTTTTGTTTAGTGTTAAGTAATGAGGTTAAGCCATAATCAGGGATTAAACAGACTCATTACACCATCCTAATAGAAGGATAATAGATGAGAATGTTTAAGCTGAGGAAAACTCCTCAACTTAATCCATGATTAGGGATTAAACTCATGACAAAACAAAGCCTTTATTAAGTGGATTTTATTTAATGATAAGATGATGAAGTGATTTTTATGGTTTGTAAGACAACTTGAGGAGGACTTGTCCATTAACACTAGGGTTAGTCCTTCTTAACCAATTAAGGAAGAATTAGAACCCTAATGCAAGGCCCAAGTTACAAGTGTGATGCCTTGATGATTATTAAGTGAATTGATTAAGATATTTAAACACATTAAGGGTTTAACACTTAGGATTAAAGTTATACACTCCATCCTAATAGAAGGATACAGGCATAAACTTAATCACAAAGCCTTAAAGCCTTTAGGGTTTAGTTCCTGATTATGAGATGAGAAGAGAGGACTCAAAAGAGACACAAAGGTAAAACTAAGTGGGGAGACTAATCAAAACCCTAATCATTGTCATGCTTGGTTGTTCCTAAGGTTTGTGAGGTTTCACCAAGAAGATCTTCAATGGAACCACCAGGAAGCAGATGAACAGGATCAAGAGAAGCAAAGTGACTTGCTTCATTCAAGAAGTCAAGTCTCTTGAAGAAAGAAAGTAAGAAGAACAAGAATGAGCAAGCTCAAACTCAAACACATATAAAAATGCAGCAATGGGTGCAAGAGAGATGAAAAGAAAAGTTATGAGAAGTGGAGGCAAATTCACTTCTCAAGTTTACTTACCACCTGAAATGTTAGAAAGAAATGCAATGCAATGCAAAATGGGATGAAATGGTATGATGCTAAACAAAACCAGAAGCATGTTAATGATGATAATTATGCTATGGAGTGCTACAAACATGAGGCAAGGCATGGGGATATTCATACAAGATCATGGATGCAAGTGATGCAGGTTAAGGAACATGGACAAACATGGAAAGTCATGAAGTATACATGGCATACAACATGACAAATACATGATGCAAAGATCAAACATACTTTCTACATGTCTTATGATGTCAAATGAATCAAATGGAAGCATGGAATGGCATGACAAGTCATGTTATGCAAGAGAATGCAAGAAGGATGCAAATGGAAGCCCAAATTAGGGTTTATGAATCAAACATCAAACAAAAACCAAAAACAGAAGCAAACCCTAAGATAAAAAATGGAAAATGCCACACAAAGGACCCCTAATCCCATACTAAACCAATGTCCAAAGGGGAGGTCTCAACTCTTAACCAATCTCAAGTTATGAATTTTACAAGATTTTAGGGTTTTTAGGGTTCTTAAACAAAAGAAATGCCAAACAAATTGAAAATGAGGAATCAAATCATGACCATTTAATCCTAGAAACTAAATTCTAAACACAATGCAATGCAAAAAGAATCAATGTCCAACTCCTCATGAATAGGCAGAAATGATTTTTTGAACTTAGGATCAAAATAATGCACAAAAATGATTTTAATTCAATGGAAAATTCTCAAAATGCATCAAGATCCAAAAAGAAATTTGGTTTGAAGGTTGGACAATGTTTCTAAATGTCTTAGAACATTTCATGAATTTTTTGGTGATTTTTAGATACTTAAAACTATTTTTAATAAATTAATTCTCATTAATCAATTAAAAATAATCTTTTAAATATTTAAAAATACTTTTTAAATGCTAAAAATAAAATAAAAATATTTTTTGTGTCATAAAAATTATTAAAACTCATGAGAAAAAGTTTCATGATTTTTAGACATTTTTTACTATTTTTAATAAATTATGCAAAACAAATGAAAAGAAAATGAAAATAAATGAATTAAAGAGAAGTCAACAGATCTGATGGCCTGGATTCAAAGTCACACGCGCGGGAGTTGACTGCGCGCCACATCTCACGGCCAGAATTCAAATTTCACTAATCAATGCTTATGCCCTAATCTTGCCGTTAAACACATTCAGATGACCGGAACAGTGTTCCGGTCATCTTCTCCGTTCACCCCAAAATGCTAACTCTCTACATACGTATTTAAAATGAAATCTAAGAACACAGGAATGATCCCCACTCACTCACGAATCAAAACCCTAACTCAAAACAAATTTATCATCCCTACAATGGCTGAATCGAAGCAATCTATTTCTAGGGCAAAAAGTTTCAGAAGCATGGTAAACTCTCATCTCTCCACCATTTTCAAAACCAAAGGCACATTCATGATCAGGAAGACATATAGAACAGATTAAGAACTTAAAAAATGATTTCTGGAAAAATATTTCTTGAGCTACCTGAGATTCGAAGCTTTCAACTCAGCTACTTTCTGACCTCCTCTCTTGGTGAAATCCACTCTACTTGGCCTCCTGATGATCCTTGAATGCTTAGGAAGAGTTTATGTTGGCTGGATGAAGAGTTTGAGTAACTTCTGCTCAAGCTCAGTTGAACATGGCAATGGTGATTCAGGTTGTTTCTGGCAAGGGTGAAGGGTTGTTTGTGGTCCAGATGATGAGTAGAGAAGGTTTATGGAGTTTGTTTGGATGTTTGTGAGCTGTGGAGAGAGTTTCGAATGAAACTGCAAGTTGGAGTGAAAATGGTGAAGTGGTGTTATGGCTTGTTTCAGGCTTGGTTCTTGGTTGCTTTTGACTCAATGAGACATGGTGAAATGATTGGTGAAAATGGTTTGGATGTTTGAAGTCTGGGCAGAGAGATTCGAAGAAGTTTGCAAAAGGGAGTGTGTTTGGGTATGTGATTGTGGTGAGTGTTTCAGCCTTTCTTCTTCATATGTTTGGCTTGCCAAAGGATAGTATATTTTAATCCTATAGGTCAGATGATTTGACATGGCCTACATTGATTAGTAAGTTTGCTTTTGCTCAAAGTCCACCTTTTGTGTAAGAGAAGTATGGCTTGGTATCTAGGCTAGTACAAAGCATGGACTGCGCAGCAAGGGTGAGGGGAAGGGCTAGCAAAAGTCAGCATCCAATGTTGCAAGTTGTAAGAAGTGTGATGAGTGGTTTTGCAAGTTGTTACTTTTTGAAACTTCATGAGAAATGCCTTGTTACACAAACCATAACCATGTGAAACCTTGGTCCAATTCTGATTTTTAGTGCCTATGGAATGTTTGTGTAATGGTTTGAAGTGAATTAGAAGTTACAAATGGCATTAGTTCATGATTTTGCAAAATTCACATTTGGTGCACATCTTGAAAATCAATGATTTTTGCCAACTTTGTCACACCATAACTTTTGATCCAAGAAGAATTTGATCATGTTCTTGTACTTTTTGAAAAGGGAAAGATGTAATCTACAACTTTCATGACCAAAGTTTTTCCATTTGAAGCATTTTTGGATCAAGAATCAAGGCTTGAAAAATGACCTAAAATGAAACATTCTTGAAAAGTCAACTATGCCCAAAAAGTCAACACTTGCAAAAACTCCAAATTCTTGATTTTTGTGGACTTCAACCTTCTTACATGATCAAATAAAGATCATATACACTCAAAATGATGAAGATTACCCATTGGTTGGGTCATTGGGGGCCTCAGATGCCCTGATTTTACACTGACTTGTCTGAAAAGTCAACCCTTGATCAGATGACTTCCCCATGGAATTTCTTCATGAAAATTGATATGCATACTCCCTATTACATATAGAGCCCAATAGAAACAAGAAGGACCAAAAAATTTGGAATTATGGCCTTTAAAACCAAAACCCTAATTTTAGGTCAACTGTGCAGTCAAGCCTGGCTCTGCATCCATACAAACCTCAGTTCTTGTGATTCTTTTGCATTTTTGACTTTGAGAGGATGTAGTATGATACTTGAACACATGTAGACCCCTTTGAAGTGATTGTTGACTTTTGGAATGGCTCAAGAAGCTCTGGGATTGCTCAGATCACAAACCCTAAATGCAGATGACTTAGAATCTATGCAGTGAATCAAAAATGAGATATGAGATGATATGATTATGTTTATGCATATGAAATGATCACAATCCATGGTGTGAATGTGTGAGGGCAAATTTGGGGTGTTTACAGCTGCCCCTATTCAAACATGAGTTAGCTGTGCGGGATGTAAGCAACGGCTTAACAGGCAAACAAGATAACTTGTGGTTGAATACCAAAGACAGTCCAAAATTTGCGCTCACAAAATGAAGAAGAAAAGGGATATAGGTTGCAAAAGAAAATAAGTATATTGTAAAGTGGGTGATGGAGCAATGACGGGGACGGCCGACATGCTGGGAATAAAAGGTAAAGCTAAGACGGGGACGGCCGACTAGCTGGGGATATGAAATTATGATGGGGACGACCATCAGGATAAAGCTGTAAAATTCTCTGGGGATTAATGAAACATGACGGGGACGGCCGTCAAGTTCACAAAGGTAAAGTAACCAACGATGGGGACGGCCATCGGGCTAAAAAGGAAAAGGGACCACGACGGGGACGGCCATCGGGTTAAAAAGGAAAAGGGACCACGACGGGGACGACCATCGGGTTAAAGAATAAATGAAATAAACAGATGATGGGGTATGGCCATCAAAGGTGAAGGACGATCACCTAGCAGGGGACGGCTGCTCTGTTGGGAATAAAAGAAATATGATGGGGACGGCCATCAAAGGTGGAGGACGACCACCTGGCAGGGGACGGCTGCCGAAAATATCGCAACATAGGACGAATGCCGGATAGAAAAGGTCAACGATGGGGACGGCCATCGGACGAGCATGATGGAGGACGACCATCAAGGAGTGGAGGACGACCACTCAGCAGGGTACGGCTGCTCTCGAGGTTTCTCATGACATAGGACGAATGCCAGATAACCAAAATCAACAATGGGGACGACCATTGGATAAAATGATGAAGGACGATCATCAAGAGTGGAGGACGACCACCTAGCAGGGGACGGCTGCTAAAATCAACGATGGGGACGGCCATCGGATGAGCATGATGGAGGACGACCATCAAGAAGTGGAGGACGACCACCTAGCAGGGGACGGCTGCTCTCAAGGTTTATCATGACATAGGACGAATGTCAGATAGAAGAAAATTGCTTTGCTGACAATCTACTGGGGAGTAGTAAACACGGACGAGTGTTTATATCCAAGAAATAAAAGGTATAAGTGTTTTGACGCTGTGTATAGATTAAAGATGCGGACGAGCATCCCTAAGACTACGATACGGACGAGTATCAGATAGAAACAAATACTGATACGTGTTTAGAGATGATGATACGGACGAGTATCAACTGGTTAACAAGGAACACGGACGAGTGTTGATTCTGAGGGGACTCTTCTGGGTAATAGTAGACACAGACGAGTGTCTAGATTCAAGAAGACAAAAGTGTTTGACACGGTGTATGGATTAAAGATGCGGACGAGCATCCTTAAGGTTATGATACGGACGAGTACCATGTAGAAACAAACGCTAGACGCATGCTCTGAGATGATGGTACGGACGAGTACCAACTGGTTAACAAAGAACACGGACGAGTGTTGATTCTGAGGGGATATGAACAGTATACACAAGATGCGGACGAGTATTTGTACAAGTGTATCATGAGTGGTGGGTATGAGTATTGTTTTGTATAGATGAATATTTACCTGCTGGGGAGAGTGACACGGACGGGTGTCGAAAGAGAAAAGTATAACAATAACAAATATATGGGTGATAAAGGTGTAAGCGACTGCGCTGGGGATATGACACGGACGGGTGCCAAGGAAATGAGTACAAGTGAGTGCAAAGAGGAAGTCTTTGGCTTTCTGCTGGTGATTTGACACGGATGGGTGTCAGGAAGTATCCGTGATAGAGGTGATTTTGTTTGTAAAAAGTGTTCAGGCGACTTTACTGGGGAGTAATGACACGGACGGGTATCAACTGGTGTTTGTGAATTGAGGCAACTGCTTTTGTTGGGACTCTGGGGGATTTTTGTGTATTGTATTCTGTATATTTGACGGATTGTCAATATTCACAAGTGCCCGATTCACAATATGACTGATAATTATGCTATGTAGTCGATTTTTGCCGTAATGCTCCATATTAAAACAGAATGCTACGCTTTGGGGGGTGAATATGATGCAAATGCTATGATTATGCAAAGATACCGATCCGGGATTCGGATCCCGTTGCCATGAAGATCTCTGGTCGATCTGTTTGAAGTGGACATCCCAGCTGGGGATGAGATCATTGATAGATCTGATGACGTATCTGCTTGGGGATATAAGTCACTGATTGACATATCCTTGTAATATAGGGACCCAGCTGGGGTTTGTAGAAGTCTCCTGTACTCTGTTGTGACTCCCTCATGCGTTGCTTTTCTGAATAGAGGCTGAGACTCTGTGGGGAGATGATTTCCTGATTCTTGCATTCTGCTGAGGAGGAATTATTGGTACTACGGCTGGGAGAATTGTGGGTAACTCAGTTGGGGAGAGTAACGAGAGGCAACTCAGCTGGGGATAGAGCATTTTGGATGCTGAGATTATTTGTTGATTTGCCAGCTTGCCGAGATATAACTTGCATGCCCCAAGTTGCGTTCTGGATACCTGCAATCCTGAAAAAGATAGAGAAACGCACAAGATAATCCCGAGGTATCCTTTACTGGATTCCGTCATAGGAGTTTAGATGCTTCTGAGAGTAAGTATATTTCCTGCAAGCATGTTTTTATTTTCTTAGAGAAAAGCATCTGTACTTATGCAATTAGTTTTTTTTTTTAGAGACATCAGACATTCTTTGCAAATAAAAAAACACAAAACGAAACATGACTGAAAAATCTGATTTTATTAATTCATGTGCCCTGAATTGGCAAGATACAGTCAAAGAAACATATCTCCTGAAATGAGGAGATTGTTACAAATTGAGAAACAGAATGCTGGCAGTGTTGATGACGCTTTCAAAGAGCTTCCTCTTCTGCTATGACTCGTATGACAATGACGTTCTTCTCGTCCTGCTTTCTGAAGAATGTTGATTCTGATTGAAGCTTGATCCTTTCGAAACTTACCAAGTTGTAAGTGATACAGACGAATTCAGAATGCAGTTGTTCGCTTATTCCCTTATTTTGCATGGATCGCCCTTTCGGGTTTTCAATCCATCGGGATACCCATTTTTGCCTGAGCTGTCCAATGCGGCTTTTCAACTCAGCGGGTGTACAATTTTTTATTTATTTTCCCTTATTTTTGCCCGAGTCTTTTATTCTGTTTTTGACTCGCCGGGATGCCCTATTTTTGCCTGGACTTACATTCTGTTTTTATGTCCAGCGGGTCATTTTTATGCGAAGTATTTTTTAACTGCATCTGAATTCACAGGGGACGGAAAATCTTCACCATCCATGGTGCTGAGCATCAGTGCTCCACCAGAGAAAACTTTCTTTACCAAAAATGGTCCTTCATAGTTAGGTGTCCACTTGCCCCTGTGGTCTGTATGAGGGGGGAGGATTCTTTTCAGCACAAGATCTCCCACTTGGTACTCTCGGTGCCTGACTTTCTGATCGAAGGCTCTCTTCATTCTCTTCTGATATAACTGCCCATGACAGATTGCAGCTAATCTCTTCTCTTCGATCAGACTCAGTTGTTCGTATCGGGACCTAACCCATTCTGCTTCGCTCAGCTTAACATCCATTAGTACCCGTAGAGAGGGTAATTCAACTTCAACAGGCAGGACTGCTTCCATACCATACACAAGCTGATACGGTGTTGCTCCGGTGGATGTTCTGATGGATGTGCGGTACCCATGCAAGGCAAACGGTAGCATTTCATGCCAGTCTTTGTACGTGACTACCATCTTCTGCACAATCTTCTTGATATTCTTATTGGCCGCCTCAACAGCGCCATTCATCTTTGGCCTGTAAGGAGAAGAATTGTGATGTTGAATTTTGAAGTCCCGGCATAGCTCTGCCATCATTTTGTTGTTTAGATTGGAACCATTATCAGTAATGATTCGCTCGGGCACTCCATATCGACAGATGATATCTCTCTTCAGAAATCTGGCTACCACTTGTCTTGTGACGTTTGCATATGAGGCTGCTTCGACCCACTTAGTGAAATAGTCAATGGCGACCAGGATGAATCTGTGGCCATTTGAAGCAGTTGGCTCAATCTTGCCGATCATATCAATGCCCCACATGGCAAAGGGCCATGGTGAAGACATGATGTTCAAAGGATTGGGAGGTACATGCACTTTATCTGCATAGATCTGGCATTTGTGGCATTTTCTGGCATAGGCACAACAGTCTGCATCCATTGTGATCCAAAGGATCCTTCGTGCATTTCATGCATCAGCAAATCTGCTTCCGTCTTGTCAACACATCTGAGGAGTACCATATCAAAGTTCCTTTTGTATAAAGAACCATCAGCGTTCAAGAAGAAACTACCAGCCAGCCTTCTTAAAGTCTTCTTATCATTGGAAGATGCCCCAGGTGGGTATGTTTGATCCTCCAAGAAGCACTTAATGTCATGGAACCAAGGCTTATCATCTTTGACAACATCAGCTGCAAATACATATGCTGGTCTGTCGAGTCTGGATACTGAAATCTGAGGTACAAAGTCGGCAGCTTGAACTTTGATCATGGATGAAATAGTAGCAAGAGCATCTGCAAACTGATTCTCGTCCCGAGGGATATACTCAAGCTTGACCGTTGTAAAGAAAGTCAGTAACCTTCTTGTATAATCCCTGTAAGGTATCAGATGATCCTGGTGTGTGTACCATTTTCCATTGGTTTGATTGATTACCAAAGCTGAATCTCCGAACACGGTCAATGTCTTGATCCTGAGGTCAATGGCTTCCTCAAGACCCATAATACAAGCTTCGTATTCAGCTTCGTTGTTAGTGCAGTTGAAAGTGAGTTTTGCCGAGAAAGGCATGTGAACTCCCTTAGGTGTAATGAGTACTGCACCAACACCACGGCCATTCATGTTAACAGCCCCATCAAACATCATAGTCCATTCTTCTTCCGGGTCGGGCCCTTCAGTGTGAATGGGCTCTTCATGATCTCTTGCTTTAATGAACATGATGTCTTCATCAGGGAAGTCAAATCTCATAGGCTGGTAGTCATCAATGGGTTGCTCAGCAAGATATTCAGACAATACACTGCCCTTGATGGCTTTCTGAGATGTGTATTGGATGTCATATTCTGTGAGGATCATTTGCCATCTTGCAACCCGTCCGGTAAGCGCTGGCTTCTCAAATATGTACTTAACAGGGTCCATCTTTGAGATCAATAAAGTGGTGTGGGTCAACATATACTGTCTCAGTCGGCGAGCAGCCCACGCTAAAGCACATCAAGTTTTCTCGAGCAGTGAATAACGTTGTTCACAGTCGGTAAACTTTTTGCTTAGGTAGTATATTGCATACTCTTTTCGACCAGACTCGTCATGCTGGCCCAACACACACCTCATCGACTCTTCTAAAACTGTCAAATACATGATTAGAGGTCTTCCTTCAACTGGAGGCATGAGGATTGAAGGTTCTTGTAAGTACTCCTTGATCTTGTCAAAAGCCTTCTGGCAGTCTTCGTTCCACCTGACCGTTTGTTCTTTTCTTAGCAGTTTGAACAAGGGTTCGCAGGTTGCTGTGAGATGAGATATGAACCTTGAGATGTAGTTCAATCGACCTAAGAACCCTCGAACTTCTTTCTCAGTTTCCGGTGCAGGCATCTCTTGGATGGCTTTGACTTTATCAGGGTCAACTTCAATCCCTTTCTCGCTTACAATAAATCCAAGCAACTTACCCGATCGCACCCCGAATGTGCATTTGTTGGGGTTCAGCTTTAGTTGGTACTTCCTCAGACGCTTGAATAGCTTCAGCAGATTTACCAGGTGGTCTTCTTCTGTAAGGGACTTGGCGATCATGTCATCCACATAACATTCTATCTCTTTATGGATCATATCGTGGAATAATGTTACCATAGCCCGTTGATATGTGGCACCAGCATTCTTCAGTCCGAATGGCATTACCTTGTAACAGAACGTGCCCCAAGGTGTGATGAAGGTTGTCTTCTCCATGTCTTCAGGTGACATTTTGATCTGATTGTATCCTGAAAATCCGTCCATGAAGGAGAATACCGAGAACTGAGCCGTGTTATCGACCAATACATCAACGTGGGGTAAAGGGAAATCATCTTTCGGGCTAGCTCTGTTCAAATCCCGGTAGTCAACACACATCCTTACCTTGCCGTCTTTCTTAGGCACAGGTACTGTGTTAGCAACCCAAGGTGGATAGCTAGTTACAGCAAGGAACCCGGCGTCCCATTGCTTTTGTACCTCTTCCTTGATTTTCATTGCCATGTCTGGGCGAGTACGACGCAGTTTCTGTTTAACCGGCGGACATTCTTCTCTCAAAGGCAGCTTGTGCACGACAATATCGGTATCCAACCCTGGCATATCTTGATAAGACCAGGCAAACACATCCACATACTCTTGAAGCAGATCAATCAGTTGTCTCTTCACTGAGTCTTGCAGGCAGGCCCCGATTTTAACCTCTTTCACGTCTTTATCTGTACCAAGATTAATCACTCCAACCTCCTCCTGGTGAGGAGTAATAACCTTTTCCTCTTGTCTTAACAACCTGGCTAGCTCTTCAGGAAGCTCATATTCTTCTTCAACCCCTTCATCAGCTTGATTGATTGGATTATCAAAGTCATACGAAGTCATAGCCGTGCTGTTGTCAGTGCTGTCAGGAAGGCACTCTCTGCAAGGGTTCAGTTTGTTCATTTTAGTGATTCGATTTTAATCTTGTTTAGAAAAGTGAAATAAAGTTTGTCATTTTGAAAACACTGCCATTTATTTATTGTACAAAAAGAAAAATAGAAAAACAGTGAACGAAAAGAAAAAGACTCATTTGCAAAAAGATGTCTGATATTTCATTGATTAATCTTGTTTGCACAAAAAGTACAGATGGCCCGATTACAAAATGAGTCTTGTCATCTTGGGCAAGATGCAAGACTTTGATGCATGCTATAAAAATACAGGAAATAATAATTACTCTGCATGAGTAACTCTTATAATTTCCTGGGAAGACCAGTTCGAGACACTGCTCCCCTAGATCTTTGGACGAATCCAGCTTTCCAGGTTGCGTTCCTCTTCCAGCTCGTCTTCCAGACAGTTGATAGCATCAGGGGTAAGCATCCCCCCACTCACAAAATTGGGCTCTTTCGCAGCCGCTGCTTGATCTTGTTGAGTTGGTTTGTAACCCAACCCAAATCTGTCTTCTTTCTTCTCCACCGGTAGTAGCTTGCCCCAGCCTTGGGCATTTCCTCCCTCAACAACCTTCCGGGATTGTTGGTATGATGATATTGAAGTACCAGGCACAGCAGATGTCTCATTGACATTCAAGGCTTCAAACCCCTGGCTCATTGTTTCATGGATCTCCCCGTCCATTTCAATGTACTTATAGGTAGCCAGGTGGCTGACAAAAATGTCCTCCTCTCCACAGATTGTAACAATTTGACCCTCCCACTCGTATTTTAATTTCTGGTGAAGGGTAGAGGTCACGGCGCCAGCAGCGTGAATCCATGGCCTACCCAATAGACAGCTGTAGGCAGGCTGTATATCCATCACGTAGAAAATAGTTTTGAAGGTCTGCGGGCCAATCGTTACGGGCAGCTCAATCTCTCCCAGAACCGATCTCTTTGAGCCATCAAAAGCTCTTACCACCAGGTTGCTGGGTCTCAACGCCAATCCGTCATATTCTAACTTCACCAGAGCCTTTTTAGGTAGGACATTAAGGGATGACCCCGTGTCTACCAGCACATGGGAAAGGACAGCACCTTTGCATTCCATGGTTATGTGCAAGGCTTTGTTATGGTTGCGGCCCTCCCCTGTCAAATCAGTATTGGTGAACCCCAGTCCGTGACTAGCATTAACATTTCCCACTACTGCTTCCAGCTGATTGACAGTGATCTCTTCAGGCACGTAAGCTGCGTGCAGGACTTTGAGTAGTGCATTCCGATGGGCTTCGGAGCACATAAGCAATGATAGGATTGAGATCTTGGAAGGCGTCTGATGGAGCTGATCCACTATTTTATAATCACTCTTTTTGATGATTCGCATGAACTCATCAACTTCTTGATCGAATGGTATCTTCAAAGCTTCCTTAACAGCTTGATCTTCCTGCACAGGGCTCTTCCCTTTTGCCTTGGCAGCAGCTTCTGCTTCGGCTGTGGGTCTCTGAATTTGTGGAGCGAAAAGACGTCCGCTTCGAGTGAAGCCTCCGCCTCCGCCCACATTGTCTACTTGTAGTGCAGGGGTTGATGATTCAAAAGTGATTCTTTGTCCTTCACAGTACAAGTCAGAGCCGTAATGCCAGGGGATGGCATTACTGCTTTCATAAGGTACTGGTCCAGGCACCGTGATAGTGACTGGACTGACTGCAGTTGTTGAAGGAACTGTGATAGTCTGTGGATCATAATAAATTGTCACTGGTGCCCTGATGGGAGCAGCACTTTCTGAGTTGTAGGCGGAGTTGTTTTCAGGATCGTAAAAGATTGTGACAGTAGAGACATCTTCATGATTTGTTGCTGGTGTTGTAGGAGGCATTGTCGGGAGCATGGATGCTGTTGTTGTAGGAGTTTCGAAATGGAGTGATACTGAAGTTGTAGAAGGAACATTTGTTGACATCTGGTCAGTTGAAATGACAGATGAAGTACTTGATGATGAAACCGAAGAATTGTCAGGAACAATGGTTGCTGCAGTTGTAGGAGGTTCTGAAACCGTTGCTGATGAGATTGCTGGATTTGTTGGAAATGATGTGGTGATCTGAAGCTGGCCACTCTGAATTAGGCCATCTATGCCATTCCTCAAATTGTCGCACCCATTTACCGAGATATTGCAGTAAGCACAACCCAACTCACACCCCGGGAACATTTGGCATTCCAGGAGTTGAGCTTTGATTTCTACCAACAGTGTCCGGATCTGACCCACACTGGTTATTAAATAAGACGGCTTGTCTTTTTCAACAGCGTTAATTCTAGGACCACCGTGGTTCGGCATCGGGTTCTTATTGACATTGGGTGGTGGTGCGAAATTCAGAGCTTTCGAGTCTACCAGGTCTTGTACCTTCATATGCAGAGCTCTGCACTTTTCTGTACTGTGGCCAGGTGCGTTTGAATGAAAAGCACACCTAGCATTGGAGTCATAGTTCCTGGGTAGACTGTTGGGATCCGGAGGTGCCAATGTCCTTAGCTCAACTAGGTTGAGTTTCAGGAGTTGTGGCAGCAGGGTAGCATATGGCATAGGGATCGGATCGATCACCCTATTAGCTTGAGATGGCCTCTGTTGGAATGGCCTTTGCTGACTGTTGTTGTTGTTGTTGTTGCTGTTGTTGTAATTCCTTGGAGGATACTGAGATTGCTGGTGGTACTGAGGTTGTTGCTGATAGTTTTGTTGTGGAGGTTGATAGACTGGTTGAGGATGTGCTGGAGCAGGAATGGTAACTGCTGCTATTGACCTGTGAACAAACTGGGGTCTGCCCCTGTTTGAATGGATGGCATTGGTCTCGCCGGTTCTTCTCGGGCCTGCAAAAGGCTTTCTTGTACTACTGGACGAGCTGGCACCATTGTCGGAAATCTTACCCATTTTTAACAGGCTCTCGATTCTTTCCCCAGCTATGACAACATCTGCAAAGCTAGTGGAAGAGAAAGCAGCCAGCCTGTCAATATAGGTCCCCTGGAGGGTGTTCATAAACATGTCTGCCATTTCTCTTTCAGACATAGGAGGCTGAACAGCAGCAGCCAATTGCCTCCATCTCTGGGCATATTCTCGGAAACTCTCCCTTGAAGACTGTGACATTCCCATTAGGAGGGTCCTGTTGGGTGCCATGTCTAAATTGTACTGATACTGTCTGATGAAGGCCTCTGCCAGGTCCTTCCAGCATCTAATAGTTGCCCTTGTCAAGTGAGAGTACCATTCTCTTGAAGCCCCTGTCAAGCTGTCTTCGAAATAGAACATCCAGAGCTTCTCATCCATAGTATAGGCCTTCAGCCTCCCGAGAAATGATTGTAAATGAGTCCGGGGGCATGAAGTCCCGTTGTATTTTTCAAAGCAAGGAGGCTTGAACTTATGGGGGATCCTGACCCCGTCTACCAAGCCCATGTCCATGACGTCGAAGCCCAAAGAGTTTTGAGATTCTAAGGATCTCAACTTCTCAGCTATCTCATCCAACCTCCTATCATAAGCTTCTTCCCCAGCGCCCATTACTGTGAATTGGTCCTCCTGAGGATCTTCTTGTAGTACCCTGGCTGCAGTGGCAGTGCCTTGAACATTTGCTGGAATATTGACCTCAGGATGGAGGTGTGGTCCAAACACAGGGGGGTTAACATGAGGTTGTACCCTTTCGTTGTTGCTGGTGCCGGCAGTCCCTATATGTGGATCTTCTTGATTCTGCCTTTCCACCATGGCCCTCAATCTTTCCTGGCTCTGAGCCATGTTGTTCATCACTTCCATGAACTGCGTCATTTGATTCCTCATTTCTAGCCTTTCGTTGGCCATTTGATTTCTGACCTCAGTAAGGTCCTGCTGCATCCGATCCATCTGAATGCCCGGAAGGTTGTTTCGGGTTGGATAACGGTGCGGACGGTTGAGGGGAAATACCCGGCGCCTAGCAATAGTTCCTGAACATCACAACAGAGTTAGCAACAATAAAACAAAAACCTACAAAACAGACAAAGGGTCAGCATGCAATGCAGTATGCTTATTTGTTCTCAAGGTATCCGGTTTGGCCTTCAGTTTTGACCCTTCCAGACCCTTGAAGATGCTGTTGATGTTGCTTTCGAAGTGAACTCGGATGGAACAAACTAACACATATATTACAAAAACAAAATGGTACATAGTTTGTTTACAAGTACAGGCCCTCTGAGGGGTCAAAATACATCACAAGAAAAGAAAATAAAAGTACATGGAATGAAAGCAACAACAAACAAACGGTCAAACATCAAGACCAAACTCATCCTCACGAACTTCCTTGAGAAGTGCTTCGGTCACAGGATCAGCCGGACGCTCCGTGAGATTCCTGATGAGGAGATTCCGGGTTGTAACAGCTGTAGTGAGCTTCTTGTGCTGAGTTTGGTCCTTTGACCTCTTCACCCCTGCTTTGACCTTCAGTTCTGATATCTCCCTCTGGGCTGCTGCCAGGGCTTCTTGTTGTTCTTTTGCACTTGCTTCCAGTTGCTCCATCTTGTCTTGAACTCTCTTGTCTTCCAGGGTACGAGCCTCGGTGATCCTGACCCACCGGGCTTGACTCTCCTTCAAATACAAGTCTGTCCTTGCTCTCTGGAACTGGGCTTCTTTGCAAGCATTCTTCAGAATTTGTTCTCCGGCCTTAGAATTCTTGATATAATCTCCAGACTTCTCAATCTTAGTCAGATGCTCTACTCTCAACTTCTCCAACCTCTCAATTTCCCTCATACCCTCACTCCTCTCCCGGAGGGTCTTCTGCAAAGCCTGGGTTAACTTCTCATTCCTTTCCTTCAAACTCTCGAACTCCTCCAAACTGACAGTGGCAGGTGGTGCTGTTGAAGCTGACTCAGGCATGTCTTCTATGGTAAAGGGCATCCCAGAGAATTGAGCCCTGGCACGAGACCACTCATAATATTGTGCTGATGCCACATTATTGCACTTCCCCAGAATGGTTACTCCCTTGGTTTGAACATTATCCCAGGCCCAGGCAGCCTGCCTAACAGTAGCCAGATTAATCTTGTTCTCACAATAGAGTGTTTCAACCAAGTCCTGTGCCTTAGGAGTGTGGACCAGTGCATAGCCCAGTTGCCTTCTGAACAGCAGAGGATTGTAATTAATGCTTCCCTTAACTCCTATTAGGGGCACATTGGGAAAATGCCCACAGCTGGTGATGATATCCTTGCCCTTGGTGCTTTGAGTTCACCATCTGATATCTGCTGAAGTTAGAGCAGTGAGTCTCTTAGCCCAGTTGCTCTGCTGATGAGGGTTCAGAAATGCATCTGTCCTGGGTAGATGCCTGAGAAGCCAAGTATGGAACAATGGAGCACAACACCTCACTAGTCTCCCCCTCTGCTTTTCATTCCTCTGATGCACTGAATAATAGAGATCTCCCAATAAAGTGGGCACTGGGTTCTTCAAGATGAATAGATGGATTGCATTCTTGCTGATGAATCGAGGCTCATCTGCAAACAATACAATTCCATATATGCTCAAAGCTAGTAGAGCACAGACAGCTTTCCACTCTCCTAAAGAGGCCTTCAAGGTGGCTTGGGAGATCAAGAAATCCAGATGAAAGCCAGGGATCCCAGCTTTAGAGGTCATATGCTGCTCAATCAAAACAGGTTCCAGATGCAAAGCTTTTGCTACTTCTCCATTACCAGGAAAGACCATCTCAGGGTTGAAAGGGATTCCACCCCTGATAGGCAAACCAACCAATGATGAGTATTCTTCTAATAGAGGGCCCAACTGAAAGTCTTGGAAAGTGAAACATCTTAGTGGAGGATCATAAAACTGAATGCAAGTGTGGATGAGGCTCCTCTGTGATGGGTCCAAATCCATAACCATGTCAAGTATATCCCCATAATGTTCCCTGAACAAAGGTATGTGATCTGGAGTGATCAGGGTCTGAATCCTCCTGATATCTGATAGCTCTGGCTGGAAAAAGTGATAGGTGATGTTGCTCTTTTTAGGAGCCATGATGCTGAAGACTGAGGAGAGATAGGTGCTGATGATAATACTGAAGAAGGGGCCACTGATTGGCTGATGCTGGTGATAACTGAAGCAGATGCTGGTGAAGATAGGTCAATACTGAAGATGGGGCCAAAACCAAAACCAAATGAAGATGGATACCCTGAAACAAATAAGCAAATGTCAATATGATGCAATGATTATGTATGCAAATGATATGCAAGGGTCTGTGACTGAGCTAGATCTGATCAAATGCTCTGATATAAGTCCATGTGTGTTCAAGAATTCCAGATGGAGGTCTATAGATCCAGTAACCAAGGTGGGGGGCTCAAATAAAGAGCCACATGTCCAGGGTTTAGAATCACAAGAACTATTCCAACATGAAGTATTCTTAATCAAATCAAAGTAACAGGGTATTCTGAGGTCAAGGTACCTGCAAACCTGTAAACAGCCCAACCCCCTCACAGGTGGTGTTCTAGAACAAAGATCCTCAGACTTGGATCGGTTATGAGAAGTGTAAACACTTCTAACCCGGAGGTACAGTGTTTACAATAACCATAACAGTTCCTCCTCTAATTCACCTCAGTTTCTGAAGGTCAATACTAAAAGGTCATCCAGACTTAGTAGGCTTCCCAGATAGCCCTAGCATTGCAGGAAATCTGCAACACAGAGTTCTCAAGAAGAAACCCACATCTGAACCGTGTTTCATATTCCCGCACCAGACCGAAATGGAATGGTAAAGAATATGATTCACTCTAGCCTAGGTGTCACTCAGGTCCCAGGTATAGGACCTTAACTCTCAATGAATCACCCACCCACCAAAACAAAAACCAGATCCAGCCAGCAGCATGACAGTATGATATATACAAAAGCAATAAAGAAAGCAGTAAAGCAACTGTACATAAAACAGTAAAAATAAAACAAGTATACAAACACAAGTAGCACAAAACACCCCAGTAAACACAAATCAATCAAGCGCTAGGAGGAACCCACAAAAAGAACCAGAAGCCCTGGTTGCAGTATAAGGGTCCCCAGCAGAGTCGCCAAGCTGTCGCTCCCGATAGATGGGGAATGGCCCAAATAAAGGTACAGACGCGAACGGTCGGCGAAGGGAACAGTGAGGACACACAGCCGTGAACTCACTGGAGATGAAAAGAGTCGCCAGCTAGGCATTTTTATCCCGGAGGAAAGGTAATGTTGCATAGACCTAGAAAGAGATGGATAAGACGGTTTGCGAACCAGAGAGACTGAGAAAGGGGGTTGGTTACAACCTGGGAAGGTATTAGCACCCAGATTGTCCGCCGTACTCGACGGGATCCACGCTTAAAAGATTTGTGTTTTAAGGGGGTAGTGTCAGTGCAATCTGTGTGCAAAAGAGTTGGAAAGAGATGTACAGGTGTCAGTGTAGAAGAAGTGTGAAGTGTATAAGTGAAGTGTCAGTGTAAGGACAGGAATAAGATGCTCAAGATCATGAGGCTAAAAGAATGATGATGGGAAGAGGGGGAATGTACAGAGACTTTTGTTCGATAACTGTTAAGTTATGCCTACGTATCCTCTCGTGCAATGAGGAAGTCAGAACACCGTAGTTCGACCCAAAGAGACTGAAAGATGAGTTGACTGATGAACTGCTTACTAGCCTATGCTCAAGTGTATGATCTGTCTGGCACAGATGCTGACTGTCTTGCATTAGACGGAAGAAGCAAGTTCTCGCTTGTGAATGAAGATGATGAGAAAAGAATCCCGAAGGAGACGATTATTGTTTGTTTTTTGAGTTTTCAGTCTTTTATTGTTTTTGGATTTTGTCATAAGTTAATGAGCTTAAGTCTAAACCACTGGATTTAGTAAACTCATCACATCTTCCCTCTGATTAGGGGTAATGAGAATACCTTAAGTGTGAAGTCAGCTTCTCACACTTAATCCCCTTGGGTGTAGGATTAAGATCATTAACCTACTTGTGATTATTTAGATGTTTTCGGTGTTTTTGTTTAGTGTTAAGTAATGAGGTTAAGCCATAATCAGGGATTAAACAGACTCATTACACCATCCTAATAGAAGGATAATAGATGAGAATGTTTAAGCTGAGGAAAACTCCTCAACTTAATCCATGATTAGGGATTAAACTCATGACAAAACAAAGCCTTTATTAAGTGGATTTTATTTAATGATAAGATGATGAAGTGATTTTTATGGTTTGTAAGACAACTTGAGGAGGACTTGTCCATTAACACTAGGGTTAGTCCTTCTTAACCAATTAAGGAAGAATTAGAACCCTAATGCAAGGCCCAAGTTACAAGTGTGATGCCTTGATGATTATTAAGTGAATTGATTAAGAGATTTAAACACATTAAGGGTTTAACACTTAGGATTAAAGTTATACACTCCATCCTAATAGAAGGATACAGGCATAAACTTAATCACAAAGCCTTAAAGCCTTTAGGGTTTAGTTCCTGATTATGAGATGAGAAGAGAGGACTCAAAAGAGACACAAAGGTAAAACTAAGTGGGGAGACTAATCAAAACCCTAATCATTGTCATGCTTGGTTGTTCCTAAGGTTTGTGAGGTTTCACCAAGAAGATCTTCAATGGAACCACCAGGAAGCAGATGAACAGGATCAAGAGAAGCAAAGTGACTTGCTTCATTCAAGAAGTCAAGTCTCTTGAAGAAAGAAAGTAAGAAGAACAAGAATGAGCAAGCTCAAAATCAAACACATATAAAAATGCAGCAATGGGTGCAAGAGATATGAAAAGAAAAGTTATGAGAAGTGGAGGCAAATTCACTTCTCAAGTTTACTTACCACCTGAAATGTTAGAAAGAAATGCAATGCAATGCAAAATGGGATGAAATGGTATGATGCTAAACAAAACCAGAAGCATGTTAATGATGATAATGATGCTATGGAGTGTTACAAACATGAGGCAAGGCATGGGGATATTCATACAAGATCATGGATGCAAGTGATGCAGGTTAAGGAACATGGACAAACATGGAAAGTCATGAAGTATACATGGCATACAACATGACAAATACATGATGCAAAGATCAAACATACTTTCTACATGTCTTATGATGTCAAATGAATCAAATGGAAGCATGGAATGGCATGGCAAGTCATGTTATGCAAGAGAATGCAAGAAGGATGCAAATGGAAGCCCAAATTAGGGTTTATGAATCAAACATCAAACAAAAACCAAAAACAGAAGAAAACCCTAAGATAAAAAATGGAAAATGCCACACAAAGGACCCCTAATCCCATACTAAACCAATGTCCAAAGGGGAGGTCTCAACTCTTAACCAATCTCAAGTTATGAATTTTACAAGATTTTAGGGTTTTTAGGGTTCTTAAACAAAAGAAATGCCAAACAAATTGAAAATGAGGAATCAAATCATGACCATTTAATCCTAGAAACTACATGCTAAACACAATGCAATGCAAAAAGAATCAATGTCCAACTCCTCATGAATAGGCAGAAATGATTTTTTGAACTTAGGATCAAAATAATGCACAAAAATGATTTTAATTCAATGGAAAATTCTCAAAATGCATCAAGATCCAAAAAGAAATTTGGTTTGAAGGTTGGACAATGTTTCTAAATGTCTTAGAACATTTCATGAATTTTTTGGTGATTTTTAGATACTTAAAAGTATTTTTAATAAATTAATTCTCATTAATCAATTAAAAATAATCTTTTAAATATTTAAAAATACTTTTTAAATGATAAAAATAAAATAAAAATATTTTTTGTGTCATAAAAATTATTAAAACTCATGAGAAAAAGTTTCATGATTTTTAGACATTTTTTACTATTTTTAATAAATTATGCAAAACAAATGAAAAGAAAATGAAAATAAATGAATTAAAGAGAAGTCAACAGATCTGATGGCCTGGATTCAAAGTCACACGCGCGGGAGTTGACTGCGCGCCACATCTCACGGCCAGAATTCAAATTTCACTAATCAATGCTTATGCTCTAATCTTGCCGTTAAACACATTCAGATGACCGGAACAGTGTTCCGGTCATCTTCTCCGTTCACCCCAAAATGCTAACTCTCTACATACGTATTTAAAATGAAATCTAAGAACACAGGAATGATCCCCACTCACTCACGAATCAAAACCCTAACTCAAAACAAATTTATCATCCCTACAATGGCTGAATCGAAGCAATCTATTTCTAGGGCAAAAAGTTTCAGAAGCATGGTAAACTCTCATCTCTCCACCATTTTCAAAACCAAAGGCACATTCATGATCAGGAAGACATATAGAACAGATTAAGAACTTAAAAAATGATTTCTGGAAAAATATTTCTTGAGCTACCTGAGATTCGAAGCTTTCAACTCAGCTACTTTCTGACCTCCTCTCTTGGTGAAATCCACTCTACTTGGCCTCCTGATGATCCTTGAATGCTTAGGAAGAGTTTATGTTGGCTGGATGAAGAGTTTGAGTAACTTCTGCTCAAGCTCAGTTGAACATGGCAATGGTGATTCAGGTTGTTTCTGGCAAGGGTGAAGGGTTGTTTGTGGTCCAGATGATGAGTAGAGAAGGTTTATGGAGTTTGTTTGGATGTTTGTGAGCTGTGGAGAGAGTTTCGAATGAAACTGCAAGTTGGAGTGAAAATGGTGAAGTGGTGTTATGGCTTGTTTCAGGCTTGGTTCTTGGTTGCTTTTGACTCAATGAGACATGGTGAGATGATTGGTGAAAATGGTTTGGATGTTTGAAGTCTGGGCAGAGAGATTCGAAGAAGTTTGCAAAAGGGAGTGTGTTTGGGTATGTGATTGTGGTGAGTGTTTCAGCCTTTCTTCTTCATATGTTTGGCTTGCCAAAGGATAGTATATTTTAATCCTATAGGTCAGATGATTTGACATGGCCTACATTGATTGGTAAGTTTGCTTTTGCTCAAAGTCCACCTTTTGTGTAAGAGAAGTATGGCTTGGTATCTAGGCTAGTACAAAGCATGGGTTGCGCAGCAAGGGTGAGGGGAAGGGCTAGCAAAAGTCAGCATCCAATGTTGCAAGTTGTAAGAAGTGTGATGAGTGGTTTTGCAAGTTGTTACTTTTTGAAACTTCATGATAAATGCCTTGTTACACAAACCATAACCATGTGAAACCTTGGTCCAATTCTTATTTTTAGTGCCTATGGAATGTTTGTGTAATGGTTTGAAGTGAATTAGAAGTTACAAATGGCATTAGTTCATGATTTTGCAAAATTCACATTTGGTGCACATCTTGAAAATCAATGATTTTTGCCAACTTTGTCACACCATAACTTTTGATCCAAGAAGAATTTGATCATGTTCTTGTACTTTTTGAAAAGGGAAAGATGTAATCTACAACTTTCATGACCAAAGTTTTTCCATTTGAAGCATTTTTGGATCAAGAATCAAGGCTTGAAAAATGACGTAAAATGAAACATTCTTGAAAAGTCAACTATGCCCAAAAAGTCAACACTTGCAAAAACTCCAAATTCTTGATTTTTGTGGACTTAAACCTTCTTCCATGATCAAATAAAGATCATATACACTCAAAATGATGAAGATTACCCATTGGTTGGGTCATTGGGGGCCTCAGATGCCCTGATTTTACACTGACTTGTCTGAAAAGTCAACCCTTGATCAGATGACTTCCCCATGGAATTTCTTCATGAAAATTGATATGCATACTCCCTATGACATATAGAGACCAATAGAAACAAGAAGGACCAAAAAATTTGGAGTTATGGCCTTTAAAACCAAAACCCTAATTTTAGGTCAACTGTGCAGTCAAGCCTGGCTCTGCATCCATACAAACCTCAGTTCTTGTGATTCTTTTGCATTTTTGACTTTGAGAGGATGTAGTATGATACTTGAACACATGTAGACCCCTTTGAAGTGATTGTTGACTTTTGGAATGGCTCAAGAAGCTCTGGGATTGCTCAGATCACAAACCCTAAATGCAGATGACTTAGAATCTATGCAGTGAATCAAAAATGAGATATGAGATGATATGATTATGTTTATGCATATGAAATGATCACAAGCCATGGTGTGAATGTGTGAGGGCAAATTTGGTGTGTTTACACCGATTTGCCGTCTCGCCCTCAGCCGAGTACAAAGTCAGGGAACCATCTCCCCACAGAGTTCCAGCCTCTATCCAGAAGAGCAATGCATGGAGATCACAACAGAGTAAAGAAGGCTTCTGCAAACCCCAGCTGGATCTCTCATTTATAAGGATAGGTCTATCAATGACCCACATCCTCAAGCAGATATCATCTCATCAGATCTACCAGTGATCTTATCCCCAGCTGGGATGTCCGCTTCATACAGATCGATCGGAGATCTTCGCAGCAACGGGACCCGGATCCCGGTTTGGTATCTTTGCATAATCATAGCATTCGCATCATATTCACCCACAAAGCGTAGCATTCCGTCTAATATGGAGCATTATGGCAAAAATCAAACATATAGCATAATCATAAGCCATGTCTTGAACCAACACTTGTGGATAATGACAGTTCATCACTGTACAGAAAAGTCCCCACCAGGTTCCCCAGCAAAAAACAGCTGCCTCACAAATCACAAACACCAGTATATACTCATTCTGACACCCGTCCGTGCCATCATTCCCCAGTAAAGTCGCCTGAACACTCTTTGCGAACAAGATCACCCGTATTACAGATACGTCCTGACACCCGTCCGTGTCATACCCCAGCAGAAAGCCAAAGGCATCCTCTTTGCACTCACATATACCTATATACACTTTCTTGACACCCGTCCGTGTCGTATTCCCCAGCGCAGTCGCCTACACTTTCACAACCCATATACTTGTTGATATTATTATACTTTTTTCTCACGACACTCGTCCGTGTCACTCTCCCCAGCAGATAAACACTCATCTATATATACCACTCATACCCATACAGATACTCGTCCGTATCTTGTATATACTTATATATCCCCACAGATTCGGCATTAGTCCTTGTTCTTTGTTAACCAGTTGGTACTCGTCCGTACCATCGTCTCAGAGCATGCGTCTAGAGTTTGTTTCTATATGATACTCGTCCGTATCATAGCCTTAAGGATGCTCGTCCGCATCTTTAATCCATACACCGTGTCAAACACTTATGTCCTCATGAATGTAGACACTCGTCTGTGCCTACTATTCCCCAGAAAAGTCCCCTCAGACTCAACACTCGCCCGTGTTTTCTGTTAACTAGTTGATACTCGTCCGTATCATCATCTTTGAACACGCGTCAGTATTTGTTTCTACCCGATACTCGTCCGTATCGTAGTCTTAGGGATGCTCGTCCGCATCTTTAATCTATACACAATATCAAACACTTATACTTTCTCTTCTTGGATATAAACACTCGTCCGTGTTTACCATATCCCCAGTAGATCACCAACAAGAAATTTTTCTTCTTGTCTGACACTCGTCCTGTGTCATGATAAACCCTGAGAGCAGCCGTACCCTGCTAGGTGGTCGTCCTCCACCTCTTGATGGTCGTCCTCCATCATGCTCATCCGATGGCCGTCCCCATCGTTGATATTTTTTAGCAGCCGTCCCCTGCTAGGTGGTCGTCCTCCACCTCTTGATGATCGTCCTTCATCATTTTATCCAATGGCTGTCCCCATTGTTGATTTTGGTTATCTGACATTCGTCCTATGTCATGACTAACCTCGAGAGCAGCCGTACCCTGCTGAGTGGTCGTCCTCCACTTCTTGATGGTCGTCCTCCATCATGCTCGTCCGATGGCCGTCCCCATCGTTGACCTTTTCTATCCGGCATTCGTCCTATGTCGCGATATTTTCGGCAGCCATACCCTGCCAGGTGGTCGTCCTCCACCTTTGATGGCCGTCCCCATCATATTTCTTTTATTCCCAACAGAGCAGCCGTCCCCTGCTAGGTGATCGTCCTTCACCTTTGATGGCCGTACCCCATCATCTGTTTATTTCATTTATTCTTTAACCCGATGGCCGTCCCCGTCGTGGTCCCTTTTCCTTTTTAGCCCGATGGCCGTCCCCATCGTTGGTTACTTTACCTTTGTGAACTTGACGGCCGTCCCCGTCATGTTTCATTAATCCCCAGAGAATTTTACAGCTTTATCCTGATGGCCGTCCCCATCATAATTTCATTTTCCCCGTCTTAGCTTTACCTTTTATCCCCAGCATGTCGGCCGTCCCCGTCATTGTTTTATTCCCTACACTTTTCCCAGCATGTCGGCCGTCCCCGTCATTGCTCTATCACCCATTTTACAACATACTTTATTTTCCTTTTACAATCTATATCCCTTTTCTTCTTCATTCTGTGAGTGCAAATTTTGGACTGTCTTTGGTATTCAACCACAAGTTATCTTGTTTGCCTGTTAAGCCGTCGCTTACATCATGCACAGCTAACTCATGTTTGAATAGGGGCAGCTGTAAACACCCCAAATTTGCCCTCACCCATTCACACCATGGCTTGTGATCATTTCATATGCATAAACACAATCATATCACCTCATATCTCATTTTGGTTCACTGCATAGATTCTAAGTCATCTGCACCTAGGGTTTGTGACCTGAGCTATCCAAGAGCCTCTTGAGCCACCCCAAAGGCAACCAATAACTTCAAAGGGGTCCATATGTGTTCTTGTATCATATTCCATCCTCTCAAAGTCAAGATTTCAAAAGAATCACAAGAACTGAGGTTTGCATGGAAGTAGAGCCAGGCTAGACTACACAGTTGACCTAAAATTAGGGTTTTGGTTTCAGAGGCCATAACTCCAATTTTTTTGGTCATTCTTGTTTCCATTGGTCTCTATATGGTATAGGAAGTATGCATATCAATTTTCATGAAGAAATTCCATGGGGAAGTCATCTGATCAAGAGTTGACTTTTCAGACAAGTCAGTGCAAAATCAGGGCATCTGAGGCCCCCAATGACCCAACCAATGGGTGATCTTCATCATTTTAAGTGTATATGATCTTTATTTGATCATGGAAGAAGGTTGAAGTCCACAAAAATCAAGAATTTGGAGTTTTTGCAAGTGTTGACTTTTTTGGCATAGTTAACTTTTCAAGAATGCTTCATTTTAGGTCATTTTTCAAGCCTTGATTCTTGGTCCAAAAATGCTTCAAATGGAAAAACTTTGGTCATGAAAGTTGTAGATTGCATCTTTCCCTTTTCAAAAAGTACAAGAACATGATCAAATTCTTCTTGGGTCAAAAATTATGGTGTGACAAAGTTGGCAAAAATCATTGATTTTCAAGATGTGCACCAAATGAGAATTTTGCAAAACCATGAACCAAGGCTGTTTGTGACCTCTAGTTGACATCAAACCATGACACAAACATTCTATGTGTCCCAAAAATCAGAATTGAACCAAAGATCACATGTTCATGGTTCATGTAACAAGACTTTTTTCATGAAGTTCCAAAAAGTAACAACTTGCAAAACTCATGATCACTCTTCACCAACTAGTTACCTTGGCTGCTGGACCTTCCCAACATCACACACACATCATGCTGCGCCAGCCCTAGCCTTTGTACCAAGCTAGAACCAAGCCCATGCTTCTCTTACAAAAAAGTTGACTTTTGGCAAAAGTAAACATCCCAATCACCACAGGCCATGTCACATCTTCTGGCCACTTGCATTTGTTTATACTTTCCATCTGCTAGCAAAACACATCAAGAGGCCAAGCAAAAACAGACCATAGCATCACATACTCAAACACACTCCCTCTTGCAAACTTCTTCGAATCTCTCTGCCCAGACTTCAAACATCCAAACCATTTTCACCAGTCATCTCACCATGTTCCATTGAGTAGAAAGCATCAAAGAACCAAGCCTGTAACAAGCCATAACACCACTTCACCATTTTCACTCCAACTTGCAGTTTCATTCGAAACTCTCTCCACAGCTCACAAACATCCAAACAAACTCCATAAACCTTCTCTACTCATCATCTGGACCACAAGCAACCCTCCACCCTTGCCAGAAATAGCCTGAATCACCATTGCCATGTTCAACTGAGCTTGAGCAGAAGTTACTCAAACTCTTCATCCAGCCAATATAAATTTCTCTTGAGCATCCAAGCATCACCAGAGGGTCAAGTGGAGTGGATTTCACCAAGAAGGGAGGCCTGAAAGTTGCTGGAGTGAAAGCTTCGAATCTCAGGTAGCTCAAGAAATATTTTTCCAGAAATCGTTTTTTATGTTCTAAACTTGTTCTCCATGCTTCACTGAGTATCCTGATGCTTTTAGTTTTTGAAATGGTGATGAAATGAGAGTTTAATTGATCTCTGAAACTCAGTTGACCTAATTTTTGTTTGCTTCGATTCAGCCTTTTCATGAAAAATAAATTTGTTTTGACTTGGGGTTTTGGTTCGTGAGTGAGTGGGAATCATTTCCCTGTTTTTAGATTTTGTTTTAGTTAGGTTTTGAGAGAGTTTGGAGATTTTCAGGTGGACTTCCCACCGGAGAAGACGACCGGAGGTCTTCTCCGGCCACCTGAAAATGATTAGGGCATAACCCCTGTAATTAGTGCCATTTGAATTTGGGCCGTAGGATCCGTTGACTCCCTTGACCTCCCGCGCGTGTGAATGGCTCAGATCAAGTCATTATGCCCTAATCCACTTAATTAG
This sequence comes from Lathyrus aphaca, assembly GCA_963966055.1. NCBI lineage: Eukaryota > Viridiplantae > Streptophyta > Magnoliopsida > Fabales > Fabaceae > Lathyrus > Lathyrus aphaca. Next base: position 283,842,128 of record OZ014523.1, read on the forward strand.
TTTTAATTAATTATAATTAAATTAATTCGTCCAGAGTGAATCTAGACCCTCCATTCACGCGCGCAGTCCACCCTTTTGAATCCAGATTCAATCCTAGCCATCCCTTCTGATTACTTTTCCTTTTTCTTTATTTTTATCCATTTCTTTTTCATTTAACTTGCATATTTTATTAAAAATAGTAAAAAATGTCTAAAAATTATGAAACTTTTTCTCATAAGTTTTATTAATTTTTAAGACCCAAAAATATTTTTTATTTTATTTTTAGCATTAAAAAAATATTTTTAAATGTTTAAAAGATTATTTTTAATTGATTAATGGAAATTAATTTATTAAAAATACTTTTAGGTATTTAAAAATCACCAAAAAATTCATGAAATGTTCTAAGACATTTAGAAGCATTGTCCAACCTTCAAACCAAATTTCTGTTTTGATCTTGATGTATTTTAAGAATTTTTCATTGAATAAAAATCATTTTTATGCATTAATTTGATCCAAAGTTCAAAAAATCCTTTCTGCCTATTCATGAGGAGTTGGACATTGATTCTTCTTGCATTGCATTGTGTTTAGCATGTAGTTTCTAGGATTAAATGGCCATGATTTGTTTCCTCATTTTCCATTTGTTTGACAATTTTCTTGTTTAGGAACACTAAAAACCCTAGAATCTTAAGAAAACCATAACTTGAGATTGGTTAAGAGTTGAGACCTCTCCTTTGGGCATTGGTTTAGTATAGGATTAGGGGTCCTTTGTGTGGTATTTTCAATTTTTTTTATCTTAGGGTTTGCTTCTGTTTTTGGTTTTTGTTTGATGTATGATTCATAAACCCTAATTTGGGCTTCCATTTGCATCTTTCTTGCATTCTCTTGCATAGCATGACTTGCCATGACATTTCAAGCATCCATTTGATTCATTTAACATCATAAGACATATAGAAAGCATGTTTGATCATTGCATCATGTATTTGCCATGTTGTATGCCATGTATGCTTCATAACTTTTCATGTATGTTCATGGTCCCTAACTTGCTTCATTTGCATTCATAAACTTGTATGATCATCACCATGCCTTGTTTCATGTTTGTAGCATCTCATAGCATCATTATCATCATCAACATGCTTCTGGTTTTGTTTCTCATCATGTCATTTCATCTCATCTTGCATTGCATTGCATTTCTTTTCTAACATTTCAGGTGGTAAGTGATGTTGAGAAGTGAATTTGCCTTCACTTCTCATAACTTTTCTTTTCATCTCTCTTGCATCCATTGCTGCATTTTTATATGTGTTTGAGGTTGAGCTTGCTCATTCTTCTTCTCCCCACCTTCTTTCTTCAAGTGACTTGACTTCTTGAATGAAGCAAGTTGCTTTACTTCTCTTGATCCTGTTATCTGCATCCTGGTGGTTCTCCTTGAAGATCTTCTCTTGAAAACCTCATAAACCTTAGGAACAACCAAGCATGACAATGATTAGGGTTTTGATTAGTCTCCCCTCTTAGTTTCACCTTTGTGTCTCTTTTGAGTCTTCTCTTCTCATCTCATAATCAGGGACTAAACCCTAAAGGCTTTAAGGCTTTGTGATTAAGTTTATGCCTGCATCCTTATCTTAGGATGGAGTGTATAACTTTAATCCTAAGTGTTAAACCCTTAATGTGTTTAACTCCTTTAATCAATCCATCTAATAATCATCAAGACATCACACTTGTAACTTGGGCCTTGCATTAGGGTTCTAATTCTTCCTTAATTGGTTAAGAAGGACTAACCCTAGTGTTAATGGACAAGTCCCCCTCAAGTTGTCTTACAGACCATAAAAACCACTTTATCATCATATCATTAAATAAAATCCATCTAATAAAGGCTTGTTTGGTCATGAGTTTAATCCCTAATCATGGATTAAGTTGAGGAGCTTTCCTCAGCTTAAACATTCTCATCTATTATCCTTCTATTAGGATGGTGTAATGAGTCTGTTTAATCCTTGATTATGGCTTAACCTCATTACTTAACACTAAACAAAAACACCAAAAACATCTAAATAATCACAAGTAGGTTAATGATCTTAATCCTACACCAAAGGTGATTAAGTGTGAGAATCTGACTTCACACTTAAGGTATCCTCATTACCCCTAATCAGAGGGAAGATGTGATGAGTTTACTAAATCCATTGGTTTAGACTTAAGCTTATTAACTTATGACAAAATCCAAAAATAATAAAAGACTGAAAACACAAAAAACAAACAATAATCGTCTCCTCCGGGATTCTTTTTCTCACCTCATTCACTCACAAACGAGAACTCGCTTCTTCCGTCTAATGAAAGACAGTTTGCACCTGAGCCAGACAGGTCATACACTTTAGCATAGGAAAGTAAGCAGTTCATAAGTCAATTTATCTTTCAGTCTCTTTGGGTCGAACTACGGTGTTCTGACTTCCTCATTGCACGAGAGGATACGTAGGCATAACTTAACAGTTATCGAACAAAAGTCTCTGTATATTCCCCCTCTTTCCAGCTTCATTCTTTTAGCCTCATTATCTTGAGCATATTCTCATTCCTGCACTGACACTCCACTTATATACTTCACTTTTCTCTTACACTGACACCTGTACATTTTGTTTTCCAGCTCTTTTACACACAAATTGCACTGACACTACCCCTTTAAAACACAAATCTTTCAAGCGTGGATCCCGTCGAGTACGACGGACAATCTGGGTGCTAATACCTTCCCAGGTTGTAACCAACCCCCTTTCTCAGTCTCTCTGGTTCGCAACCGTCTTATCCATCTTTTTCTAGGTCTATGCAGCATTGCCTTTCCTCCGGGATAAAAATGCCTAGCTGGCGACTCTTTTCTTTTCCAGTGAGTTCACGACTGTGTGTTCTCATTGTCCCTTTCGCCGACCGTTCGCGTCTGTACCTTTATCTGACCTAGCTTCATTTATCGGGAGTGACACTCGAGATGAAAATTAGTTTGTTGATGCTTTAGCGACTTTGTCATCCATGATTAAAGTTTGTCAAGAGAATTACGTGCCTCGAATCATGGTTCGTCGTCTTGAAAGACCTACCTATGTTTTCGCAGTTGACAGTGGTGAAGATAATAAACCTTGGTATCATGATATCAAGCAATTTTTGAAGTCTCAAGAATACCCGACTGGGACATCCAGTAAATACAATAAGACTCTCAGAAGGCTAACAGGTGGATTCTTTTTAAATCAAGATGATGTGCTATACAAGCGAAACTTCGACATGGTTCTACTCAGATGTGTGGATAGACACGAAGCAAACCTGTTGATGTAAGAGGTTCATGAAGGCTCCTTTGGTACCCATGCTGGGGGACATGTGTAATACCTCAAAATTTTCCCTCTCATTTCCTCAACACTTGGCATAGCATTTAGCATACATAAGTGCATGAAATAACTAACAACATTGCATCATGTGTAGCATAGCTGAGGCATAGGTATGTGATCAGTTATTGGAGAAATTGAAGGCTATACAAAGGCAATCAAAGGGCCACAAAGCTTCTCAATATTATGAAAAGTGTTCACAACATCCCACAAGTTCTCGTTTGAAGCCACAAGTCATGGAAAGTTTTGGTTTGATCAAAGAAGGCAAGCAATGCAACATCTCCTGACAAAAAAGGCCAAATTAGGGTTTCATTTTCTTGTATATGATGATAAGTGCCTAGGGTTCAAATTTCATCCACAAATTCATTTTGGAAGAGGTTCAATTGGCCAGATGACTGAAAATCAGGGATTTGGGGAAAAGTCAACCATGCTGAAGAAAAAGTCAACTCCTGACTTTTTGAGATCAAAATCATGAAATTAGGGTTACAAGGATCCTATGGTTCAAATTTTATCAAGAAATGATGGATGAATCAAGAGAAATCAAGAAAACCAAAACTTACCATTTTTGGAAAATAAGGGTTTCCAAAAATTGCAAGTTTTGGCCATTTTTGCAGCATCTTTGAGAGAGGCCTTCTCCCAAAGTATGAGGGCTATCAAAATTATACTTTGAGCCAATTAAAGAGGGAATCTTGAGCTTCAAATCCATAGGTGTAACTCCTCCATAGCATTAAAAATGAGTAAGATATGATCTTGGCAAGTTTGAACAATTTAAGGCTCAAGGCAAGTCATGGGCAAGGCAAATGTAGACCAGCGCGCGCGCCCTGCCTGGCATATCATCAAACAGGTGGTGGTTCAAATGTCATGCAATATTTCTTGGTCAAGAAGGCTTCAAATCAATATTTTGTAAACTGCAAAGTTGTTCCCCTACATGATCCCTACAATGTCGATGTTCAACATTTTTTCATCTGATCAAAGGATTGAGAGCTATGAGTGGCTAAAGGGAGAGGGTTGCAACTGGTCATGCATAGGCACCATGTGCTCGAGGCAAGGAAATCTGGCAGGCCAATTGTGCAGCTTGTTGGCATGCTATTCAATGATCCTTTTGAGATGATTAGAGGTCATCATTCATCATGGTATCAACTTCAAACTTGTTCCACACATCACCATCTTCAATTTTAGTCCAAGGTTTACTTGCATTGATTGCTTGAAAGGGAAGAAATCTTCCATTGAAAGTCATGATTCTCAATTGGTTTCTTGTAAGAGAAGGCATTGCACCAAAGTTCACATCAGTTCATTCTATTGGCACTAATCCATAAAGAATGATCAGAATACATTGTTCTAAGAGGATGTGATCTCATGGATGCTTCTCCACACCATGGCCATGCACCAGTAGCCATGAAAAATCCAATGGAATAAGGATGAAGGTTCAACATAGTGCAACCAGTTTGTCATCATTGATCAGCAAAGCAATTGAGCATGTCATCCCCACCATAACTTCCATAAACATCACCACACTGAATTGAGCTCGAGTATGGAAATTTCTAGAGAGTTCTATGGCATAACTAACTTGAATCACCTTCTAACTAATTCAACTCAGTTAACCATTGATGGAACCCTGGTTCTAATTGTTAACCTGAGGTCAAGGAGTCTATAAAAGGCAGAGTGCAGTGCATTTTGAAGCTCTCTCACCATTTTTCTCAATTCACACCATAGAAATTCATCAAAGTTCTTTATGCATCCTCATTGCAGTTTTCTTCGAGGAAGCTCCATTCTTAATCTTCTTGATCCATTATCCTTCAATCCATCATCTTAACCATATCAAGCATAATCTACATTGATTACAAAGCTTTATTCCTTAAGGATAAGCTACTGCAACATTGAGACTGCACTGCATTTTGGATCAAACATCCTCTATCTTCAACACTTAAGCTCCAATTTACATCCATTCATCATCAGCATCATGTCTAGCTTCATCTCCATTGCTTGATCACCTCAAATCATCAAGGATTCAATACTGCATATCATTGATCCTCACTGCATCTTCATCAATTTCTCAAAATCCACGCATCACAGAGTGTTTATTTCATTCTTGTTTTCCTGAAGCAAGCTCAAGCATTCTAAGGAGTCTCATCTCTGGCCTTCTAACAACACTTTGACACCTCTGCAACTCAGGTATGTCCTGAATTTCTACTTGTTCGAATTTCATATTTCTTGTTGATTTTATGTTGATTGAGGCCTGATAGAGGTTATGGATTGGCTGGCTAGTTGATAGGCATCATAGATGCTCATAATCAATTTTCAGGCTTAAATCCTTGCTTTCGATTCAGGAAATTTAGGAACCTTAAGTGACTTTTGAAGCCATATTTATGATCAGTGTAGAGAGGCAAATCCATTGATGGTCATGATTTTAATTTTAGTGAGGTTTAAGGTTTGCCCTATCGGAGCATGAACGGAGAAGATGACCGGAATTTATCTCCGGTCATCAGAACAGTGTAGCCCTAATTTCCCAGCTTTAAGTCCCAACCGTTGATCTTTTGTCATCCGACGCATATAAGCATGCCAGCACATTAATGAGGGCGTGTCAGGCATGTTCCTCCTCTGTTGACCTTGACCTCCTACTCACACCCCCTACGCCCATGTGTTCAGCCCAGTTATGTTGTTTTTGTTACTTTTGAAACCCCCTAAGGCCCAAACCAATTCATTCCCTTTTTATTTCTTTTTCTCATAAAATTCCAATTTCATTTCTTATTTTTTAAAATACCAAAATGTATCAAAATATTCCAATTTAATTCATGTAGGATCTTCATAATTTTCTCTAATTTCCCATATTTTTGGATTTTATTTTTTTCCATTCTTGAGATCAGAATTAATTTTCACTTTAATTGTTTCTCAATTTTCACCCTTTTTTACCAACAAAATTGACCATTTTTTTCTCCCAAACCATATATGATAAATGTCCCATTCTTTTTGTTTTATTTTAATAGCTCATTAAAATTCCTCAAAATATTTTTCTTTGGATTTTTAGGTCATGTTTAGGCCCTTTTGAGTTCATTCTCCCACATAGGTTCACATGAACCCTAATTGCATTCTAGGGATTATTTATCCATTCAAAATTAGGATTTTTCATATATTTTGTGTACACATGTTATTCTATGGATTGTGATGTGTATTATTAAATTACATAATTTTTCTAGGTCATTTGATATTTTTCTCAAGTTACTTAACTACTAAGTCATTTTTGGTCCCTTTTAGAAGCTTCCTTCATCTCCATTTGAATAAGGCATTCATGCCATTGATCTAAGGTCTTGATTCTGAGTTTTGTAGGTCATATTATAGGTTCTTAAGTGTAGAGTACAATCATTAGGTCTTTGTCTTTTGATTTTAGGGTTTTCTTGAGTCTTAAGTTGCCTTTGCCTCCTTTTGACCTAATTCTTCTTCATCTTCCATTTTAACCTTTCAAAACTAATTTTGTGATGATCATTGTATGTTTAAACCACTTCTTAATATTTCATCAAGCCCTTGGTCTTTGTATGGGGGGATTCAAATTCTCTTGGTCATGTTTTGATTTGTATTCTAAGTTTTCTTCCTTTGAAGTTTTATAGGCATTTTCTTCTCATTCTTACACCATTACACATAGAGTTTGCATCTCTTTCACTTGGATCTCTTCATCCCCTTTTAGTTTTACATCTTAGGAGACTTTAATTGAGTATTAGTCCCTGGATTTTCCATTCATCTTAGGGTTTATACTATTTTAGCTTACTTAACCCTTTAAGTTTCTCCATGTAACCCTACCTTAGCTCTTATTAGGGTTTAGCTTCTTTTTAGGGCATAGTTTGAATTTTTTTCACTCTTGTAGCTTTAGAATTCTCAAGTTGAGCTTAGCTACTGACTTTTTAAGTTTACCGTCTTATAAGGTGCTTTAGGCTTAAGTATTTGTCTTAGGAGTTCACTAATCTTTTGCTTAGATAGTGTGGATTGTTTTGAAAGATTTACCATGTAATAATTGTTCACTTTTATTCATCATACTAATATTTGTTTTGTAGGGGGGAATATTAGGTAATCACTTCATTCTTATTCCTTTATGCATTTATTTGTTTTTCCTAAGCACATTGGTGCTTTGTTCATAGGGCTTCCCTCTTTCTTTAGATTTCAACTTAACTTCCTTAGGAAGTAAGTTGAAATCTAGTTTTCTCTTTCTTCTCCTTAGGTTAGAATGCCTCATTAACCACATGACCACATTTTTGTACATAACAGGATAACTTAGGGTTGTGTCTTAGTCCCCCATTAGCTTTTACCTTTGCCTCTTGAGTCTTTCTCTTCTCATCTTGAAACAAAAATCCAAAAAGACTTAATAAATGTATGAAATGATCCCTTGTGTATAGCCTTATTCCATGGGGCACTTGCATTCATTCCATCTTGGAATAGTGTAAGCTTGTCTAGCATGATGTTCAAGTCTTATCAAGGAGTTGTTTCACAAAGAAAAATCTAAAAGATACTTCTTCACAAAAGCTACAAAAACACTTAATAAAGTTCAACAAGCTAGTGAACTTAAACCCTAATTCATGGAAACCAGTCTTGGATAAATTCTCCTTGGTGGGTGTGCTTGTTCTATAATTCCATCTTGGAATGTAGTAGCAAGTACACATTCCATGGAAAAGAGTTTGAATTCACTTCCTTGTGCCAAATTCATAAAAACTCTTAAAAAGAAAATAACAAACAATAAGCGACTGTCCTACGGGAACTTCTCATTCTCATCTCATTCATTCACAACGCGAACTTGCGACGACTTGTCTCACATGCAAGACGGTAAACGTACTCGTACCAGACGAGCTTGCAACACCTCAGCATAGACATACACAGTTCCAGCAATAAAAAGCACAAACAAATAGTTCCCACCTTAGTTAGGCGAACTACGTCGACTCTGATCCTCATTTTCCCGATGAGGTACGTAGGCAGCGGGGTAGGACCCGTTTGAGCACATTCTTTATTTTTCCTACATTTCCCGCTTTCTTTCCATTTTATTTTCCAGATCCCTTTCTCATTTCAGTTCCAGTTCCAGTTCCAGTTAGCAATTATTTTGTTCAGTAACATCTTATTTCTCACCCTTTGAAGAAAACAAGCAAGCGTGGATCCCGTCGGGTACGACGGACGGTCTGGGTGCTAATACCTTCCTAGGTCGTAACCGACTCCCGAACCCAGATCTTTGGTTCGCAAGACCTTGTCCTTTCCTTCTTCCTCAGGTTTGTGCAGCATTACCTTTCCCATTCATTCGGGATAAAAATGCCTGACTGGCGACTCTACCTCTTCCGTGCCACTTTCGCATTTGTACTAGGATGAAAATCTCGGGAGCGACACTTGGCGACTCTGCTAGGGATCGAACCCAGAATATCTGGTTTCCCTTGTAGAGTCAATCCTAGCGCCTGTTTGTGTTTGTTTCTTTGGGTGTTTATATGTGTGTGTTGTTGTGTTTATTTACTGTTTTGTTTACAGTTAATTTACAACATTTATTTATTGCTTACAGTATTTATTTTCACTTGCATCATATGTTGGATTGTGCTGGTTTCATTTTTTCTGTGGGATGGGCTTTGTTACTGTGAGATGAGCTCGTAACCGGGGCTCGAGTGCACCCTAGGACTTAGAGTGGTTCCACTTTGGCTTCATGACATCTTGCTATGTTGCTAGTAGTGAGTTCCACACCCAGACTTGCGACCTTCTTGGAAATGTATTGATACCGGAATCTTTCTGGGGCAATACACAACCTTGATAGTTATGTGCAGTCAAGGGACCGATCATTGAGAACCTTTGTGGAAATTCCCCTCTCCAGTGATGACAGTGGCAGACCACATTTGTTGGCAAACCCACTCGCATCTGAGGGCCCACAGGGAACTTGCATAGGATGGCCTAGTTCTCTCATGGGAATCCAATTAAGACAAATTGTTCGTATGACGATAGTATTGTACCATTCGGGATGAATGTACTATTGTTTCTCGATTCAGTGCTTGAAGCTGGGGACATATGAGGGATGCTTGTTTCCTTGGACTCAGCTGAGACCTCCCTGAGTAGTACATAATGCCAAACCGATTCCCTGATTTTGTCATGAGCCATTTCTCGGAGATGGTGAACGTATTATTGCTATTCGGCTTTGAGAGTCCATGATTTTGACCCGAGTAGCACACCTGTGAGATTGGGAGGGGTTTACAGGATTGCAGGAGCCTTAACCTTCAACATACCCATTATACCATCATGCTTCAGTGATATGATCTTGTTCTGTTATACATGGATTCTGGACCCCTGATCAGAAAGATACTTGTGATGATGTTGTGACCTTGCACAAACACTTGATTACTTGATTCACTACACAGAAACATCACTGATCACATGCCTTGCCTTGCATAACATCATAACATCATTAATCATTTGTGTTCCTTTTTATTCTCAGGGTCCATATTACTTCCTATTCTCGGTCATACTGCTGCTTCAAGATGGAGGTTCCCAGGAAACGAAATGTCCACTATACTTTCCCACAACCAGAGACAAAGGGTATCCAGGGATTGATTAGCTTGATGGGTGACAAAGTCCTTGATGATTTCAGAAAGGACTTTGGCAAGATCCTGGATTATGTGAGCAAGCCCACAATTGACCAGAGGGATAACTTGCATTCTTTGTTGCAGTTCTATGATCCACATCTGAGGGTTTTTGTTTTCCCTGATTACATCTTGGCACCTACATTGGAGGAGATCTCTAGTATCCTGAATGTTCCTATTAGAGAAGGTATGCCTTACTATGCTTCAGAGAGAACCCCTCCTTATGAAGATATCACTGCTGCCTGTCATTTGAGTATGCTCAGATTCAAGATGGGATTAGAAGCTAGCCAAGGTAAGGCGATTTCTTTGGATTTGATTATCACATAGGCTCATGTTATGGCTTTGGGAAATAAATGGGCAGACTTCAAAGCATTATTAGCCATGATGGTGTATGTAATTAGTTTATTTCCTGGAGAGAAAGGGCTAATTAGCATGGAGGCTATTACCATCTTTGTCAAAAGAAACCCTGTACCTACATTACTAGCTAACTTCTACTATGGGGTTCACCACAGGAATGAAAAGAGAAAGGGGCATGTGAATTTATGTGCTCCCTTATTTGCTGACTGGTTTGTAAGGCAACTCCCTAAATCTGGGCCTTTTCAGGATTGGAAACAATCTTGGAAGTGGTCCAAAAGATTAATGGGCTTAACCTCAGTTGACATTGCTTGGGGATGCAACATGGATCTCGTAGGCAAAGAGATCTTGGTAAGTTGTGGGAGTTTCCCAAATATGCCCTTGATAGGAAGAAAAGGTGGGATCAGCTACAATCCTATCTTATCCTGGAAACAGTTTGGCTATCCTCTGAGAGAGGTACCTTTGATTGAAGAAGTGAATGAGTCACTATATTTTCCAGCTGAAGGTAACCTAAATATGAGCTTTCTAGCATGCCAAGCTTGGGAGGTTAGAGTGATGAAAGGGAAGAAAGACTTTGGGAGAGTAGACCCCAAGACTTATGATCCTTTTTCCACCTGGTTGGAAAATCGTGTGGAGACTTTGTTGCTCCCATTCTCTAAGGAACCACCTCTTTACCCACCCTAAGGAGGTAACACCCACAACTTCAGTGCCAATTCAGGAATATAAAAAATTGGAAGCCTTGGTTAAGAAACTCGGGTTGGAGAATCAAGAAGCCTACAATTCATGCCAGAAGTTGAAAATGAAAAATCAAAAATTGGAGGAAAAAACTCACAAAGCTGAAGACATGGTCAGGCTCAAGCAGCAAGACTTTCAAGAGAGGGAGCATTATTTTAGGAAGAGGGGATTAGCTGAAACTCATAGGGAGGACCAGCGCCAGAAAGATAAGAAAGAGTTGAATGAAGCTAATGAAGCTATCACCTTATGGCAAGAGAAGTCGGAAGACAACTTAAAGAAGCAGAAAGAGCTGGAAGTCAAGTACAAGTTATAGATCAAAGCCCTTTAGGATTCTTTAGCTGAGCAAGGGAAACTACTTCAAAAGGCCTATCACCAAGAGAAGAGCCACCTCCAAGATCTAGCAAAGAGTCAGCAAGCAGTGGAGGAAGCTCAAAAAGAGATAGAAGAGTTGAAGATGAGAGATGATGTCAAGAGGACCAAGACTGATTCCCTCACAAGCCAGGGAAGTGAAAAGGTGTTCCTACAACAAATTGAGGATTTGCATGCCTCCTTTGACCTTAGGGATGTCATGATTCAAAATCTCATCCAGAAACCATCACATCCAGATATAGCTCAACTGCAGCAAGGTGTCAAGCGCCTTAGTTGGAGATTGCAGGATGTAGATTCTCCTAAGCTTTAGTATTGTATTCATATGACTTGGATTACCCACAGGCTTGTTGTGTGAGTCCACTATCTCTTGATGTACCTTTTGATGTATGAACTTGTACCCATTGAGGGTTCAGCTATTATAGTTTCCTTTTGATTCACCTGAAGCCTCTGATTGTTTATTTGTTGCACGGACACAAGATATTGAATGCTGCCACTGCACATCTGAATGTCACACAGGTCTTCTTTTTTCTCTCAACACCGGAATGGGAAAGTAAACAAAACCTTGAGGATTAAAGGAACACATTGCATTGCATACATATCATTTGCATTTTTCTTTGTTTTTGCAGGTTTCTCCAGGTTACTTAACTTATCTTAATTTCAGGAAAAGATTGCGCGAGCTGCCAAGACCCGACACTTCAGATAGAACATTCCTCATCGTTACCCAACACGCAACAACCAGAGGACAGTCATGGATGCTATGAAAACTGAGCTCAATGAACTCCTCACTAGGATGGGGTAATTCATGGTCATGATGCAAGGGATGGCCCATGGGCAATAGGATTTGAGGAATACAATTCAGGGAAGTACATGTGAATCCTCCCAACACCAACAATGGCCTAGGTGGACCTCTAGTTCCAGAACCTGGAACAACCTTCATCCATGTGCAAGACAGACAAGATGATCAGTTTCCTTCCTTTAACAATGATATGGGATTTGGTGCGGAAGGAAATTTCCAGGACTTTTTGCTGCTACCTGAGAAGGTCAAGGCCCTTAAGTCTAAAGACACTCTCGGGATAGATGTATCTGACATGGGCCTAGTCCCAGGGGTGGTAATTCCTCACAAGTTCAGGCCACCTAATTTTGACAAGTATAACGGTAACTCCTGCCCCAAAACTCACCTGCAGGTGTTCTACCGAAAGATTGCTGCCCATACTAGGGATGAGAAGCTCTGGATGTACTATTTCCAAGATAGTCTCTCCGGAGGATCCTTGGAATGGTATATGAAATTAGAGAGAAGCTCCGTGAGATGCTGGAAGGAATTGGGAGAAGCATTCCTTAAACAATATCAGTATAACATTGACATGGTGCCTAGTCGCACTCAGCTCCAAAGTTTGACGCAGAAGAACTCAGAGAGCTTCAAAGATTACGCACATAGATGGTGTGAAGTGGCCGCGGGGGTGCAACCACCGCTGCTAGAAAGAGAGATGGTGGACCTCTTCATGGACACTCTTCCTGGACACTTTATGGAAAGGTTGGCTGGATGTTCTTCAAGTGGTTTTTTAGATATTATCTTGACTGGCGAGAGGATAAAAAGCTAGATCAAACAGGGAAAGATCCAAAATGGTGGCACTTCAACTTCTGGTGTCAAGAAAACCTTCTTGAAGAGGAGATAATGAGAATCTGGGGCAGTGTATGCACAGAGGGGCGGAGTTAATAGAGGTGTTTATTAGAAAGTGGCCATTGTCACTATCTCAACTCAGTCAATTCAACAGCAAGTCCAACAACCACAACAGCAACACCAACATGGGTATCAACAAAGAGCTCTTCGTCCATATTATGCTCAGAAGACCAGAGAGAGGTAGTTTGAAACTCCACCTATGTCCTATTCACAGCTTTTGAAGAATCACCTCCAACTCCAGATGGTTCAGCTCAGAACTTTGCAACCCCCGAAGCCGGGGCAACTCCTTGAAGGTTATGATACAAACGCCCGATGCGAATTCCATTTCGGAGCCCCCGGACATACCACGGAAAACTGCAAAGCCTTGAAGTATGTAGTCCAAGACCTGGTAGATTCCAAAGAGATTAACTTCGCTCCTACTCCGAACGTGATACAGAACCCCATGCCTCCTCATGGGGTACAGTTGAGGCAATTAATGATGGAGAAAATCTAAATTTGGTGTGTGATGTCAACAACCTACAAACTCCGTTGAGTGCTGTTATGGCTTATTTGGCCCAGAGGGGTGTTTTTCCAAGTTGTGAAAATGATTGTCCAGGGTGTGCCGAAGCTCCAGATGGTTGTGAGCAGTTGAAAAGGGGGATCCAGAGCATGATTGATGAAGGGGTTTTACAATTTGACAAAGTTGTTAAAGAAAGATAAGTCTCTGCAGTAACCATTTTCTATGATCCGTCTCAAGTTCCTCCACAGGCCCGAGTAGCACCGATAACTATCACCACTGCAGGGCCAATAATGTATTAAAGTGATAAGGCCATTCCTTTGCATTATGGTGGTGAAGTATATTGTAACGGCCAGAAGCAAGATTTGTCCACTGTAAACACCCAAAATTTGCCCTCTCACTTTCTCACACCTTGGCTTGTGATCCTTCATATTGCATTGCATAAGCATACCATCTCACTGCATAAACTGCATAGCTAGGGTTTGTGATCAGATGAATCTTAGAAGTGGTTTGAGCTATCTCAAAGGCCTTGAAGCATGTCAAGAGGGTCCATGAGTGTTCTATGATCATTTTATGCCTCCAAGGGTTCTTGAAAGTCAAAAGATCATAAGAGATTGCAGAGCCACCCAGGCAGGCTCAGAGCTCCTACACAGATGACCTAAAATTAGGGTTTTGGGTTTGAGGCCCTTACACTCAAAAGTTTTGGCCATTCTTGATTCTATTGGTCTATATATGTTATAAGTAGCATGTGTATCAAATTTGAAGCAAAAATTCCTTGTGGAAGTCATCTGATCAAATGGTAACTTGTTGTGCAAGAAAAGTCAGAATTAGGGCATCTGAGGCCCCTAACAAGGGTACCAAAGGGTCATCTTCATCAATTTGAGGTCCTATGATCTTTATTTGATCTTAGGAATGCTTGGAAGTTCACAAGACTGAATAATTTTGAGCCATTTGAAAACTTTCCATTTTTGGGCATGACTTGTAATGAAAACTTTCCATTTTGGGAAAGATTTTCAACCTCCTCTTTCTTGATAAAAAAGGTTTCAAATGAATTTTCTTCAAACATGAAAGTTGTAGATTGGATCTTCCCATTTTCAAAAAGTACAAGAACTCATTCTAATTCATCTTAGAACTCAAGTTATGGCCTTGCAAAGTTGGCAAAAATCACATAATTTCAAGATTCATGTCAAAGAGGATTTTGTGCATTTTGGCATTCTAGGATTCTAAGTGACCTCAAATGTGTTCAAATGTTACATAACGTGTGCATACAAGTTGCCAAGATCAGAATTGTGCCAAGAATTCAAGGATTTCATGACTTTTTCTTCAAGATTTCACAAAGTTACAATTATACATAAAGCTTGCAATCTCTTCATCTAAGCATCACAACTGTATTTCATCAATCCAAGGGCCATCCTTGAACCATGCTGAAGCAATCCAACCACAGAAAGAAAATCTGCACAAGCCCTTACCTCAAGTACAACACAACTTGAATTTTTGCATTTTGCTCCCATACCAATCCTATAATGCTCAATTGCCCTCCTAATTCATTGGGACAACCTTAGCCATGCCTCAAGACTCTATAAAAGCAAGCTTCATGGCCTGAATCAAAAGACAACTTCAGATTGAGAAAAATTCCTCAAAACCTTCATGCTATCGAATTTCACAATTCAGCCACGCAAATTCAATTTTTCTTTCACCAATCAACTTCACATAGCCTAAGGATCATTTCCCACTCATCACCATAGTCTGAAACACCCTCAAACTCAAACACGATTTCTGCAACTTCAGATACCAAACACTCAAAATAGCCATTCTAAGCTCCATTCAAGCATTCCATTGAGCTCAGGAGATCAAAAGAGGTTGGATTGCACAAAAAGGGAAGCCCAAAAAGCTGCATTTTGAAGGAATCCATCTCAAGTAACCTTCATGAACTTTTTTTTCCAGAAGCATGATTTTAAGTTCTAAAATGATTTTCCATGCTTCCCTGATGATCCTGATATGATTAGAATTGAAAATAGGTTAGAAATAAGGATTTCATGATGTTCTGAAATTTTTGACCTAGAACTTGTTTGCTTCAATTTGGCTTCTTGATGCATGATAAATGATTTTGGTTGTTGGATTATTGTTGTATGATGTTAGTAGAACGTTTTTGGGCAAGAAATTAGGAGTTTAGAAGCTTATTTGAGGTTCTTAAATTTTAGGTCGCCGGAGAAGATGACCGGAGGTTAGCTCCGGTCACCTGAAAATGATTAGGGTTAAGATGCGTTTAGTTGCCCATATTGAATTATGGCCCTTGGATCCTGATTAGGGTTAGAAGTGAGTGGCCCAGATTGCGCGTGTTAAGTTAATTATGTTTAATTAAAATAAAAACTAATTAAATCCTCAGATCAAACCTCAGCCCTTGGATTGTGTTGCACCCTAATTTTTTCCCTAAGTGTTCTTTGCATTTTCATCTGCATCTTGCATACAAACAAGATCACACTGGTTGCACGGTTCTTCTCGGGTTAGGTTTATGCCTCGGAGGGGATCACTGTTGTATTTATTTACTTTATTTGTTTATGTTTACTAACCATTAATCATTAAAAAAAAGATATTTTGTTTTCTTTTGCTAACCTTTTTTTCCAGGAAGAGGAACCTTTGAAAATACCAAAAATAACAGTCCTGCAGCTCGAGCAAAATTTCACAGAAACAAGTCGAAGTTGATCCGCAAATAATTCAAATTTTTATCTGATCAAGGATTTCCCAAGTTAATTGATTAATTCAAATGATTTCCAAGGTTCATGTGTTCATTGATTCAACACATTAAAAGAATCAGGCCGAAACAACCAAGCAACCGTGTTTGAATAAAGAATTCAAATTTCAGCTTGGTTAACCGGTTAACCATATGCGTTAACCGGTTAACCAGTACGAAATTTGAATTTTTTATTCAAATTCAGCACCCTTAGATCATTGATTTAATTGGAATATTCTAGATCCATTGGTTTCTGATTTTTCTACATCACTTTGATCATTTCCTATCATAAACCCTCATTAATCACCACTCTTTTCCATTTCCCACCAAATTTTCAATTACCAAACCTAAATTCAAATTACCAAAGCAAGCTCCATTACACCAAATTTCCATACCTAAGGCCTTTAAATAGGGTCACAATTTCATTCATTCAACAAGCTTTAGAGAGCCAAATTCACCTTGCAAAAATTTCTACAAGCTTTTGATAGCCACAAAACCTCTTGCAAATTGCTTCCCCAACACCAAAATCCTCAAAAACTCACTTTCTTTCTTTGAAGTTATCAAGAATTCACATTGAATTCTTGATTAACTTAAGCTAAACCTTCATCCTTTCCTTCTTTTGACCATCAATTGCAGTAGATCTAGCTTGGCTTGGTTTAATTTGAAGAAGTGACTTTGGTAATTCCTCTCCTTCCACAAACCCATACTCACCATCAACCATTCAAGATGTAGATCTTTGTTTCCTTTGATTCAAGATCCTTTGGATCTTTATTTGTTGTTTGATTGTAGGGATTCCACTGTATTTTGGTTTTAAAATTCGTGAAAATTCAGATCATGATCATTAAATGTTTTGAAAGAGTTTTGGATATGGATCAATGCTGAATTTCTGCATTTTTTCTGTTGCTGCTTCAGCGTTAATCGGTTAACCATATGCGTTAACCGGTTAACGCAAGTCAGAATTGAATTCTTGGCTTGTTTCAAGCCCTTTTTGGTTCCTCTTTCTTCTTCTTCCTCCTTTTTATTTTTACCTTGGGAAGCAATTTTGGGAGTGATTTCTCCTTAATTTCAATGAACTTTGGGTGTAGATTAGAGTAGTTAATGTTCATTAATTCAAAACTACCTTTAAGTGGATTATTCAATTCATTTAAGGTACTTTGCATTAGTGATACATTTTCATGCTTGAATCTACCAAGAAGAGTGATTGAACTTAAGGATGGAAGAATACCATAAGTGAGGCTTAATTTGGTATTCATCTATAGTTTTGTGCGGAATTGCGTTCGGATAGCGATTTACATATCGTTTATCTCGCATGAATTAGCACTAATATTGTTCACCTTAATTGGTGGTGGCCGGCCTCATTTGTAAGGTAATTACTTCGTAAATTACTCGGCGATTGCTTAACATAAACCTAAATGTGTCCCGACTTCGGAAGAAAAATCTAATTGGGTACTTGCACTTTCGTGGACCGAATCTCTTGTTGATCGCGTAATCCCAAAGTGGTTAATCATATTGCATTAAGAATCGAGACTTTTGAATGTTTGATGCGTAGGTGCTTTGGGTCTCCCAATTGCCTTTCAAATTTCATTGAATTCGGTTCGGTTTGCCTTGATTAATCACTATGGTGTAAGATGCTAAGCGGATCCGGTTGCCTTTCGAATTTGGTTACTCTTTTGGTTGTGGTTGATTAAGTTCACCATGCCATTATTATGTAAATATTAATACTATTGCTACTATTAATATTTTAAATGCTTGCACTTTAATTTCTTTTTGTTACTAACATTTAATTTCTTGCACTTTTATTGCCTTTTATTCTATTTTGCTTTATTCATCCATATCATGTTTATTTTATTTGCTCTTATTTTTTTGTTTATTTTCCTTCTGTCCATTTGGACACCAAAAAAAACATTAATAAAGGATTAAACTTCTAAAAGACTTGTGACTTTAATTTGTGGACTTTTGGTTACTATCCTTGGCATTGGAATGGAGATTTTGGACTTAGATTTTAGGATCCTTTTCCCTTGCTTTGATCTTCATGAAGTTGGATTTAGCCTTTATTTAGCCATTTGCTAGCTCATAAGGATGGAACTCTTATGCTTATAATGTGGAATGTCATCAAGCTTGGTTAGATCTTTCTTCCCTTATCTCCTTATTTTCTTTTTTAGGATAGTCCCTTCATCTCTTCCCATTCTTTAATTTTCAAAACCTTCTCCCTTTTTCAAAGGATTCCTTCTTTTTAAATCATCACCTCTTTAATAAACAAAAACCTTGACTTTTGTCAAGTGCCTTTTACTTTTTTTTTATTTTCTTTTAAAATCAATGAATCTAATCATGTTGACCTTAATTCAAAAAAAAAAAAAAAGAATCAAACTCATTCAAGTTGTTTTGTGCCTTTGTGCACTTTTGTTTATTTTCTTTTAAAGAGTGCCGATTATGAGTCATTATTCTTTAGTCGGGTGCAAGTCTCTCAATCTCCATGGTTGTAGTTTGATGTAATTGGGTCTCTTGTCATTTGTGGGGGTTTAGTGGCATACTCGTTGATTTTATCCGAGTTGGCGCCCTCCCCATAATGATGTATGAGTCCATGCCTTCATTCCCATGGTAGATTTGTTTGGCTATCCACTTGAAGATGACAAATTCTCTTCACTTAATAAAATGAATCATAACCCACCCTTTTCACTATTTGTACCACGAACTACGGGGTTTTGATCTTGCATTGCACTTTGTGGGTACGTAGGCATGAGGTGGTAAATCTCTCCAAACACAAAAATATTAAAAATAATAATTCTTTTCTCATCCCTCCACTCATATTTTACAAACCATTTTCAAACCAAAAGAAGTAAATTTTTCAAAGGGCTCCCGTGGAGTACCACAGACATTTTGGGTGCGTAAAACATTCCCATTGTGTAACCTATCCCCTTACCTGTTTCTCTGTTGTGTTTCTTTAGCTTTTTGCTTTTAGATTCATTAGGATTTATTCTCTCTTTTTTCCTTTTCCTCTTGGAATAAAATAAAAGCGCGGTGGTGACTCTGTTTACTTTGAGTTAAGTTAACCAATAGCTTACACTCATGATTTTACCGCTACAGAAAAGTGGCGAATCTGCTGGGGAGTAATCTCTAAGTGGATTCGGCCTACTTTGATTTATTTACTGCTTTGGTTTGATTTATTTGTTATTTGTTTGTTCTGTTATGGTTTTGGTGATCCTCTGTGAGTGAAATAGATTCTAACCCGGATTTGAGTTGAACTTATGATAGGATGGCGATATTCGAAGCGATAAGCGATGGAGTAGTCCAAAGCTATATCAATTTGATAATCTCCACTCGGTTAGGCTCTCTTGGATTATCAATGTCATGATGAGTAATCATATGTGGCATTATTTTTCGACCTTGAGCTGATCATACTGAGGACCGTAGAACCCTTAACCCATCCAAGCCAATTTAGGAACGTAGTGCAAAAACTATTTGGGTGTAAACCTAAGGTGGTTGTCACGCGATACTACACTCGGACGAGGTCTATTTTAAGAATGTTATCGGTTGGGGAGTAATCCAACCTACCGATAATATTCTAAAGATGGTTGTTAACTTCAGGCACCTCTATTAGCACCCTTTTGGTTTTCCGCAGGTACAATGAAGACAAAACCTTAGTACTTACCTGTGTGGGTTGGTGTTCTGTTACCTTGACTTCATGCTCATGACTCGGAACCTAAACCCGTGTGCTTTTTGTGATCTTGTTTGTGGTTGTTGCATACATGCCATCATGCATTCATGAGCATTGTTTTTGAGATTTCAAGGGACTCATAAGATACTATTGCAAAATTTCAGATGTCCATGGTTATGAATTTTGAAAGGAGGAACACAAATAAGTACACCTTCAAGAATCCTAATATAGTAGAGTTGAGAAAGCTAGGAGCATTGGTGGTTGACACCCATGAGTTCCGGAAGTGTTATGGAAAGCTCTTGTTTATTTTGGATACCGATGTACCAGAGGGGGTTCTCCCTACCTTAGCTCAGTTTTATGATTCGTTGCATCATTGTTTCACCTTTCCGAATTATCAGCTTGTGCCAACATTGGAGGAGTACTCTCATTGGATGAGTCTACCTATTTTGGACAAAGAATTTCTTTTTAGTGTTTTAGAGAAAGAGCTTACTACCAAAGTCATCTCCAAAGCCCTTTTTCTCAAGGAGTCAGATCTTAATGGGAAGTTTCATCCAAAAGGGAGTGTCCGTGGTATTAATGTTAAGTTCTTGATGGGGAAAGCTTCTACTTCTCTTACATTGGGTCATAAGGATGCATTTGAGGCTATTCTTGCTTTGCTTATTTATGGGATTGTCTTGTTTCCTAACATAGATGGTATTGTGGATGAGAATGCCATTCAGATTTTCTTGAAGAGGAATCCGGTACCTACTTTGCTTGGAGACATGTATCATGCTTTTCATTATAGGACCTCCAAAGGTGATGGAGAGATTGTGTGTTGTGCGCCTCTTCTCTATAGGTGGTTTATTATGCACCTACCAAAGTCCAACATCTTCAAGGATAATAGAGAGAAGCAAAGATGGTCTCAAAGGATTATGTTTCTTTCTCACAAAGATATGACTTGGTATTGTTCCCATTATGATACTGGAGTGCTTATTGATAGTTGTGGAGAGTTTCCTAATGTACCTTTTCTTGGTACACGTGGGGGAATTAGTTACAACCCTATTCTTGCTAGGCGAAAGTTGGGATATTGTTTGAAGGACATACCAAACAACCTTTCCTTATCCCGTTTCTTCTTTCTTAATGGTGCAGATCATGTAGAAATGAAGAAAAGGATTGCTCATTATTGGCATGCGGTTCATCGGAAAGAGAAGGGTCAATTGGGAAGACAACACCTTGCTCCCTCCGAGTGTTACATCCAGTGGGTTCGATCTAGGGCTTCCAAGCTCAAGATGCCTTATCCACCAGAGGAGCCTTTGTTTCCTATATTACCATTATCTTCTTTTCTTCCTCCCGTTGATGAGAAGGTTGCTCTTCAAGAAGAGTTGGACAAGATGAAGAAAGAGAAAGAAGAATGGCTACTTGAGAAGACGATGATGCAAGAGAAACTAAAGGAGAAGGATGATCTCATTGAGTTACTTGAGCGGCGTGTTACAAAGAGGCCAAAAGAGGATTTATTTTCCTCGAGTACTCCATCTACCATTCCTCCTACATCCGGTGCTTGGAAGGCCATTGTTGACCAGTTGGTGAAGGATAAGGAAGACATGGAGAATCGGTACAAGAAAGAGATTAAGAGGATTCACATGAAGTACCAGCCATGATTCAGATCTTCTTCGGATGTGATCCCCTAGGCCTAGTTTACTTTCTCTCTCATATATTAGGATTGTTGAGGCTTGTACTTCACTTGTAATCCTTACTTTGATTTTAATGAGAATGTGTTTTTAAGTACTTCAAAAGTGTTTCTTTATAAATATTGCAATTTAACTTATAGTCCTTTGAAATCTTTGCATTTGCATACGCATACCATGCATCATACCCGCATTTGTCTTGCTTTTTGAGTGTTGTCCATGGATCTTATGTTGTTTCTTTGTCTTCATTCAGTTCTCCTGTCAAGCTGACTCACAAAGTTGATACTCGAGATAATCGGAAGAAGATGTCGGAAACCTTACAACAAGAGAATCACGAGCTGTGCGAGGAAGTTACATATCTGAGGGAAAGCTTGGAAAGAGTTACTGCCATGATGGAAAGCCCGGTGGCTGCTCAGAATCAACCACCACCTCCTAATTCTCCTGTTCAGAATACAGTCATCTTTGAGATTGTCACTGCATCAATTCCTGCTGAGATAGTTCTTTCTCCTTGATATCGCATGCCTGCTAGCACACCGTGGGGCATGCCGGTTGATTTCATTCCTGCTGGTTATCCTCCTCCTCCTCCTGAGACTGCTGCATTTAATACTCTTCCGCCAATGATGACTACTCTTCCGCCAGTGATGATTACTGCACCGCTGTAAACACCCCAAATTTGCCCTCACTTTTTTCTCACACCATGGCTTATGATCTTTCATTTTTGCATTAGCATAAGCATATCATATCCCACTGCATAGTTTCATTTCATCTGCATCTAGGGTTTGTGATCTGAGCAATCCAAGAATTAATTTGAGCCATCCCAATGGTCTTGAAGCTTACCAAGAGGGTCCACGTGTGTTCCATGATCATAATATACTCCCCAAAAGTCATGAAGGTTAAGAGATCACAAAGAATGGCAAAACATAGAGGCAGAGCTAGGGTTTTCCTACAGATGACCAAAATTAGGGTTTTGGTTTCAGAGGCCTTAATCCCAAAGTTTTTGGTCATTCTTATTTCTAATGGTCTCAATATGTTATAAGAATCATGTGTACCAATTTTGATGAAGAAATTCACTGTGGAAGTCATCTGATCATTGGGTAACTTCTTGAGCAAGTAAAGTCAAAATTCGGGCATCTGAGGCCTCCATTAAGGGTACCAAAGGGTCATCATCATCATTTTGAGTCTCTATGATCTTTATTAGATCTTAGAAGTGGTTGGAAGTTCACAAAGTTGAAGAATTTTGAGCCAAATGCAAACTTGCTATTTTTGGAAATGACTTGTAATGGAAACTTTCCATTTTGGGAAAGATTTTCAACTTATTCTTTCATGACCAAAAATGCTTCAAATGAAAAATTATTGGGCATGAAAGTTGTAGATTATGTCTTCCCATTTTCAAAAAATACTAGAACATTTCTTGATTCATCCTAGAACTCAAGATATGGCCTTTCAAAGTTGGCAAAAATCCTATAATTTTCAAGTTCATGCCAAAGAGGATTTTTTGCAAATTCATGTTTCAAGCCATTTCATGACCTTTAATTGATTGCTAAACATCATACAAACATAGTGCAATGCATTTGAACCAAAATTGTACCTTGGATTGCAAGATTCATCAAGACATTTTCACAAAATTCTCAAAGAGGGAAAGTTGCAAAAACCTTGGAAACCTTACATCCACTTGTGCCAGCTGTATAAAATAAATCCTATGGCCCTCCATGAATCAGGCTAAGGCCGGACACCCCTTGAAGCAGCTCCTGCTATGGCCCATGCTTGAATTACAAAGTTGTTGACTTTTTTGCAACTTGCCCGTACCAATCACAATAGGCCACACCAACTCTTCTGATCACTCCTATTGGCTTATGAAAACCCTAAGGAACACATTACATATCACACATTGGCCTGAATGCTCGAAGAACTCAACTTTCACAAAATTTGCCAAGAACTTCCTTTCTTCGATTCTCAAAAACCAGCCATCAAACCTCAAAACAAACTTCACCAATCATCTCAATATCTCTCATAGAACACAAAGCAACCCTTAAAATAGCCTGAAAGCACACAAAACCAAAACACGATTTCTGGTGCAGCAGAACTGAATCATCAAAATCAGCCATCACAAACTTGTTTCAACCATTCCAGAAGCCTAAGGGGGTCCATTAGAGTGATTTTGCATCAAGGAAAGGTCCAGAAAGCCCAAAATCAGAAAGCTCCATCTCAGGTATACCTCAAGAACATTTTTTCCAGAAGCTTTGTTTTAAGTTCCTAAATGATTCTATGTGTTCCCCTGAGCATGCTGATGTAATTTGTTTTGAAAATGGTTGAGATTTGAGAGTGTATGAAGCTTCTGAAAATTTTCCCGTAAAACTTGTTTGATTCGATTCTCTTTGTATGCAAAAAATAAATTGCTTTTGTTGCTTGATTCTTGCTTATCAATGTTTGGGGAGTGATTCTGGAGAGTTTGGGAAGTTTTCATGACCTGGGAGAGAGTTAGGTTTTTTTCTCGCCGGAGAAGATGACCGAAGCTTGCTCCGGTCACCTGAAAGTGCTTAGGGTTTGTGATTAGGGCTAATCCTCCCAGTTTGAATGTGGGCCGTCAGATTGTGTTTAGCGCGTAATTGGAGGGCTAGGATGTGCCCACTTAACTTTAATCCTTTTAATTAATTTAATTAATTAGGGTTAATTAATAAAAAGGCCAGATTGCATGTCAGCCATAGAATAGCCCGCCAGTCAACGTCTATCTCCCAAGTTTGAATCATGGCCATCAGATCTTCATACCTTTCATTTAATTTTATTTTTATTCATTTTCTTTGTATTTATGTTGTTCATTTTATTTAAAATATCAAAACTCATCCAACAAAATATGATCTTTTGCATTTTTGATCCAAATAATTTTCTTTACCCAAAAATAATTTTTATTTTATTTTTTGCATTTAAAAAGTATTTTTAAAATATTTAAATGTTATTTTTAATTAATTAATGGATTTTAATTAATTAAAAATGCATTTAGGTTTCTAAAAATCACCAAAAAATTCATGAACCATTCCAATACATTTAGAAACATTTTCAAACTCATCATACAAATTTCTTTTTAGGTTTGATCACATTTTCACAATTTTCTTTGACTTAGGGTTCCTAAAATCACATTTTTCTAACCATAACTTGAAAAATTCATTTCTGCCTAACCATGATGAGTTTGAACTTGATTCGTTTTGCATTGTTTCACATATTGCATGTAGTTTCTATGTTAATTTTCTAATGATTTTATCTTGCTTTTTCAATTTGATTTGCATTTTCCCTTAAGAATCACCCAAAAACCCTAGCAAACTTAGAAAATTCATAACTCTCATTAGGTTAAGCTTCTGACCTTCTCCTTTGGGGTGTGCTCTTATATAGGTTTAGGATTTGTTTGTGTTTGATTTCAAATTTTTTTCATGATGTATGCTTCAGTTTTGGTCATTTGCATCTCACACATTCTTAAAACCCTAATTTCTCATGTTCATTTGCATTCACCTTTGCATATCATCATCATGTGAACTTGCCATGACATTTCAAGCATTTGTATGACATCTTAGACATCTTAAGACATGCTTGAACATTTCTTGAACATCCATTTGTTTTCAAGCTTCTAAACATGCTTCCTTTGCATCTCATCTTTGTATGATCATTCATATGCATCTTGTATAACTTTGCATCATCTCATAGGCCTTTTACATTGCATTTTCACTTCTGACTTTGGTCTTCACATCTCATTTCATTTCATTTCCTTTCACTTTATGTCTTTTGCATTCATACTAACATTTTCAGGAACTTTTGGTAAGTTATTTGGGTGGTGGATTTTCCTTCACTTCCCATCTCTTCTCATCATTCATATGCATATTTACTTGTCTTTGAAGTGAATCTGTTTCACTTGTGTTCCATTCTCCTTACTTTCTTTATTTTAAGTTACTTATCTTCTCCAGGAAGTAAGTAACTTATTCCTCTTCTTCCTTCTCTTTTCATCTTCTTCTTCCATTGGTGGCCTTGAAGATCCTTTCTCTTAAGCCTAACAAACCATAAGATATCCAAGCATGATAACTTTTAGGGTTGTATATAGTTTCCCCTTGTCTTTTACCTTTGAGTCTCCTTGAGTCTCTCTTCTCATCTCAATAATCAGAGACTAAACTCTTAAAGCTTTAGGACTTTGAATTAGGGTTATGCATGCATCCTTCTCTTAGGATGGAGTGTATAACTTTAATCCTAAGTGTTAAACCTTTAATTTGTTTACACCTCTTAATCAAATCACATTAATAATCACCAAGACTTTATCTTGTAACTTGGGCCTTACATTAGGGTTCTATCTCTTCCTTATTGTTTAGAGGGACTAACCCTAGTGTTTAATGGACAAGTCCCCCTCAAGTTGTCATACAAAATTAAAATCCATTTCTTAATCACATCCTTTAATTAAAATCCATTTAATAAAGGCTTGTTATATAATGAATTTAATCCCTAACCATGGATTAAGTTGAGGTATCTTCCTCAGCTTAAGTGTTCTCATGTATTATCCTTCTATTAGGATGGTGTAATGAGTTCACTAATCTGTGATTAGAGATTAAACTCATTACTTAACACTAAACAAAAACCCAAAAACATCTAATTAATCACAAGTAGGTTAATGATCTTAATCCTACGTCATCATGGTAATTAAGTTGAGGTGTTTATCTCACACTTAAGTAGGCTCATAATCCCTAATCAGGGAGGATATAATGAGCTTACAACCCTTGGCTTGGGCTTAAGCTCATAATACTACGGAAAACACCAAAAACAATAACAAAACTGAAAACACAAAAAACAAACAATAATCGTCTCCTCCGGGATTCTTTTCTCATCACACTCATTCATAAACGAGGACTTGCTTCTTCCGTCTAATGCAAGACAGTTAGTAATCGAGCCATACGAGTTATATACTTGAGCATAGGAAAGCAAGCAGTTCACAGTCAATTTATTTTCAGTCTATTTGAGTCAAACTACGGTGTTCTGACTTCCTCATTGCACGCGAGGATACGTAGGCATAACTTAACAGTTATCGAACAAAAGTCTCTGTGTCTTCCCCCTCTTTCAACATTCTTTTATAAGCCCCAGTTCTTGAGAAATTCACCTTTTGCACTGACACTTGTACTTTCTCTTCCTAGCTTTTGCACACAGATATCACATACACCTACCCCTTTAAACACAATCTTGTAAGCGTGGATCCCGTCGAGTACGATGGACAATCTGGGAGCTAATACCTTCCCTGGTTGTAACCAACCCCCTTTCTCAGTTTCTCTGGTTCGCAACCGTCTTATCCATCACTTTCCAGGTTTATGCAGCATTACCTTTCTCTTGGGATAAAAATGCCTAGCTGGCGACTCTATTCAATTCACCCTCATTTTCTCTTTTCGTCGACAGTTCGCGTCTGCACCGGGATGTAAATCCTTGAGAGCGATAGCTTGGCGACTCTGTTGGGGAAACGTTCTCTTGCAACCAGGGCTTCTGGTTCTTTTTGTGGGTTTCTCATAGCGCCTGTTTGATTTGTGTTTATGGGGTGTTATGTGTGCTTTTGTTTATTGTTTTATTTATTGCTTTCTGTACAACTTAATTTATCACTTTCATTTACTGTTTTTATGCATTTCATATTATTGTCATCATGTCATGTGCTGGATCTTTTGTTTACATTAGTGGGAGGGATACTCAGTGAGTAAGGTTCCACGCCGGGAGCCTGAGTGACACATAGGATTAGAGTAGCTTCATATTCTTTCCCATTCCATTTCGGGCTGGTGCGGGAATATGAAACACGGTTCAGACATGGGTTTCTTCTTGAGAAGTCTTTGCTACAAATTTCCTGTAGTACTAGGGCTATCTGGGAAGCCTGCTAAGTCTGGATGACCTTTTTAGATGACCTTCAGCATCTGAGGTGAATAAGAGGAGGATCCTTTATGATTAATGTAAACACTGTACCTTCGGGTTAGAAGTGTTTAAATTTCTCATAACTTATCCAAGTCTGAGGATCTTTGTTATAGAACAATACCTGTGAGGGGGTTGGGATGTTTACAGGTTTGCAGGAACCCTTGACCTCATCATACCCTGTTACTAACATTGTTAAGGTTACACTATTTTGGACTGATCTTATGAAACCCTGGACTTGTGACTCTTTATTTGAGTCCCCCACCTTATCAAAGCAGATAACATATACAGCACCTGATCACAAACCCTTGCATATCATTCTGCATACATCATTTTGCATCATTTTAACATTTGTCTATTTGTTTTACAGGGTATCCACATCATCTTTGGTTTGGTTTTGACTGTTCTTCTGCTCAACCATCTTCATCAGTTATCTTCCTCAGAGATCTTCTTCCGCTGATATCTTCTCCAGTTGTCTTCCTCAGTGTTTCTCCTTAGTTATCTTCATCAGCACCCATTATCAGTATGGATTCATCCAGGAAGAGCAACATTACTTATCATTTCTTTGAGCCCTCCCTAGCAGGCATCAGGCAGATTCAGACACTTATCACTCCTGATCATGTCCCTTTATTCAGGGAACATTATGGTGGTATTATGGACATGATCATGGACATGGATGCATCACAGAGGAGCATGATTCACACTTGCCTTCAGTTCTATGACCCTACGCTAAGATGCTTTGCTTTCCCAGACTTCCAATTGGGTCCTTTGTTAGAAGAATTTTCCATGTTGTTGGGTGTCCCCATCAGGAGAGGGATTCCTTTCAACCATGAGACGACTGTTCCTAGGAATGAAGACATAGCTAATGCTCTGTATTTGGAAACCACCATCATTGATCAACATATGACCACTAAGGCTGGAACCCTAGTCCTCCATTTGGACTTCTTGATCACTTAGGCCATCAGTCATGCTGCAGCAGGGAAGTGGAAATTGTTTGTGCACTCTTGGCCCTTAGCATATATGGTATCATCTTGTTTGCAGACGAGCCTAAGCTTGTAAGCAAGAATTATATCCATCTCTTCTTGCTGAAGAATCCAGTTCCTACCTTGCTAGGAGATTTCTATTACTCAGTGCATTAGAAAAATGAGAAGCAGAGGGGAAGATTAGTCAGATGTTGTGCACCTCTTTTCTACTGTTGGTTATTGAGACACTTGCCAAAGACAAAAGCTTTCCTGGATCCTCATCAGTCAAGAAATTGGGCTAAGAGAATGATTGCTCTCACTTCAAAAGACATCAGGTGGTGCACTCAGAGCACCAAGGGCATGAACATAATTACAAGTTATGGGCAGTATCCCAATGTACCTCTTATTGGAGTGAAGGGTTGCATCAACTACAATCCTTTGCTTTTCAAAAGGAAAATAGGGTATGCTTTAGTACATCCACCAAGAGAGCAGGACTTATCAGAAACCCTTTACTGTGACATTCAGAATAATCATGCTATCGTCCGACAGGTAGCCTGGGTTTGGGATAACATTCAGACAAAAGGGACTGTCATTCTTGGTAAGTGCAACAACATAGCTTCAGCTCAGTATATTGATTGGTCTCGTATCAGAGGACATATCACCCACATGCCATTCACCCTGGAGGATGTGCCAGGACCATCAGCAATAGAGCCTATAACGACAATCAGTTTAGAGGAATTTGAGAAGCTTAAAGAGAGGAATGCTCAGCTTTCTGAAGCACTAAAGAAGACCCTATGGGAGAGGAATGATAGTCGTATGGACAATGAAAGGTTAGAGAAGCTCCGGATCGAGCATGTGACCAAGATTGAGAAGACAGATGATTACATCAGAAGGGCCCGAGCGGGGGAGTTGGTATTGAAGAATGCTTGCAAGGAAGCTAAGATTCAGAAAGCTAGAGCTGAGCACTACTTGGAAGAGAGTTAGACTAGATGGATCAGAATTATTGAGGCTCGTTCACAGGAAGCCCAAAACACCCAGGCTAGGATAGAGCAGCTGGAAGCTAATGAGAAGAAGAGTCAGGAAGCCTTGTTAGCAGCACAAAAGGAAATCTCCGAGTTGAAACTCCGGGCGGGGTTGAAGAGATCAAAAGACCAAGACAAGAATAAGAAGTTGACAAGTGCCATTGCCACCAGGAACCTTCTTATCAGGACCATCAAAGATCATCCAGTTGGACCAGTGACTGATGCTCTCCTGAAGGAAGTCAAAGAGGATGACTTTGGGCTGGATGTTTGATTTCTTTGTACTTGTACTTCATTTTGTTTGTACTTTTGTTGATTTTGTTGTATTTTGACCCACTATGGGAACTTGTTGTAATTATAAACTATGTATCTTTGCATTTGTAATATATGGTTTGTGTGTTATCCTTTGGGATTCATTTCTCTTCAACATCATCATTCTTCGAGGTCTGGAAGGTCAAAACCAAAGAACCAAACCAGATACCCTTGGAAGACAAATAGATATACTGCATTGCATACTAACCTTATTCTTTGTTTTGTAGGTATTTTCTGTTGTTTGTTTTCTCACTTTGCAGTGGTTTCAGGAAACATTGCTCATAGGAGAGTTTTCCCCATCAACAGAGTTCACCGGTATCCTACAAGAAACAACCTTCGGAGCTTACAGATGGACCAAGTTCAGCAAGATTTGACTGACGTGAGAACTCAGATGGCTAATGAGAGAAATGAGATAAGAGCTCAGATGAACCAGTTCATGGCAATAATGACTGGGTTAGCCCAAAGCCAAGAAAGATTAAGAGAGTTGGTCGAGCGAAAAAATCCTGAAGAGAATCCTCCAGGTACAGGAGGTACTAGCAACAATGATCGCGTACATCTACGTACTGACCCCCCGGAGTTTGGGCTGCATCTCAACCCTGAAGTCAATGCTATCAGGAATACTCAAGGTAACACTGGAGGTCGTGCCTTGCAAGAGGACCCTCAATAGGAACAATTTACTGTAATTGGTGCTGGGGATGAAGTCTATGATCGTCGTCTGAACGAAATAGCAGAAAAGCTGAAATCTCTGGAGTCCCAAAACTCTTTGGGATTTGATGTTACGGACATGGGGCTAGTGGAAGGAGTCAGGATCCTTCACAAATTCAAGCCTCCTTGCTTTGAAAGATATAACGGTACCTCATGTACTCGTACCCATCTTCAATCCTTTATGGGAAGATTAAAGGCTTATACCATGGACAAAAAGTTGTGGATGTTCTACTTCGAGGATAGTCTGATCGGGGCATCCCGTGAATGGTACTCTCACTTGACCAGAGCAACAGTCAGAAATTGGAAGGATTTGGCCGAGGCTTTCATATGCCAATACCAATACAACTTAGAAATGGCTCCCAATAGAACTCTCCTGATGGGTATGTCACAATCTTCAAGAGAAAGCTTCAGGGAGTATGCCCAAAGATGGAGACAGTTGGCTATTGCTGTTCAGCCTCCAATGTCTGAAAGAGAAATGGCCGACATGTTTATGAATACCTTGCAGGGGACAAACATTGATAGACTTGCCGCTTTCTCTTCCATTAGCTTTGCTGATGTGGTCATAGTGGGAGAGAGAATTGAAAGTTTGTTAAAGATGGGCGAGATTTCTGATAATGGCGCCAGCTCCAGCAACACAAGGAAACCTTTTGCAGGGCCTCACAGGACGGGTGAAACCAATTCAATACACATGGGCAGAGGTACGCCCTAGTACATGCCGAGATCAATAGACGATGTCGTTATTACCGCTCCAGCACCTCAACAACAATACACTCCACAACCACAACATTTTCCTCAGCAACAACAATTTCCTCAACAAAGGTCTTATAACAATAACAACAACAACAACCAACAACAACGTCCTTTCCAGCAAAGACCATCTCAAATCAACAGGGTAATCGATCCCATCCCGATGCCTTATGCCGCTTTACTACCACAGCTTTTGAAGCTCAATCTCGTTGAATTAAGGACTCTGGATCCACCAAATCCTCATAAGCTTCCAAGGAATTATGACGTCAATGCCAGGTGTGCCTTCCATTCCAATGCACTTGGCCATGCAACAGAAAAGTGCAGAGCATTGCACATGAAAGTCTAGGATTTAGTTGATTCCAAGGCTTTAAATTTTGCATCTCCTCCTAATGTCACAAAGAATCATATGCCTAGCCATGGTGGGCCCAGGATAAATGCAATTGAGGAGGATCAGCCAGTGAGCTTAATTGAAGATAATGCAAGTATTCAAACACCTCTGGCCGAGGTTAAAGCTCAGCTTTTAAAGTGCCAGGTGTTCCCAGGTTGTGAGGTCTGCTATGAATCTTTCAAATTTCCGCCAATGGTTGTGAAAGTTTAAAAAGTGGCATCAATGGTCTTATCAGAGAAGGTATCTTACAAATAACATCAACAATTTCAGTTTCTACAACATCAACAACTTTTCCTCCTACAACACCAGCAAACACCTCTCCTATAATTTCAAAACAATCGTTATGACAGATTCCTCTACAAAGTCAACAATCATACCTTCTACCACTTCAACAAACATTAGTTCAATCGCATCCACCTCTACAACAACAACAACCATCAAGGATGACATTTCCACAATCACCATATACTATGACCCGACAATGCTCCCAGATTCCAAAAAATTTCAACAACAATCTCAACAACAACCCACTTCAGTATTTCACCACCACCATCAGTCAGAAATCATGTTACCATCTATTACGATCCACAGACAATAACAGTTCCTACTTTCGCCGCAGTCAGTCCAGTCACCATCTCTGTACGTGGACCCATTCCGTATGAAAAATATAATGTTGTGCCATGGCACTATGGTTCAGATCTCTACTGCAACGGGAAGAGAGTCGCTCTTTATTCTTCAACTTATACACCACAGATCGATAATGTCGGGGGAGGCGGAGGCTTCACTCTAAGCAGAAGTCTCTTCGTGTCACAAGTTCCGAGAGTTAATACTGAGGCAGAGGCTGCTGCCAAGGCTAAAGGAAAGAATGTGGTGCCTGAAGAACCAGTTGCAAAAGAAGCTCAGAAGACGTCCTTTGATCAGGACGTAGACGAGTTCATGAGGATCATCAAGAGAAGTGATTATAAGGTTGTGGATCAGCTCCACTAGACTCCCTCCAAGATCTCCATTCTATCACTGCTATTGTGTTCCGAAGCTCATCGGGATGCATTACTTAAATTCTTGCATGCAACCTACGTGCTTGAGGAGATTACGGTGAATCAGCTAGAGACGGTGGTTTCTAATGTTAATACTAGTCATGGACTAGGCTTCACCAATGCTAATTTGACTACGGAGGGTCGTCACCATAATAAAGCTTTGCACATCACTCTAGAGTGTAAAGGGGCAGTGCTTTCACATATTCTAGTTGACACTGGGTCCTCACTCAATGTCTTGCCAAAGAAAGCCCTTGTTAAGCTTGAATATGATGGTATAGCTCTCCGACCAAGCAATATGGTGGTCAGAGCTTTTGATGGTTCCAAGAGGTCTGTTCTTGGAGAAGTGGAGCTGCCTGTGATAATTGGCCCACGCGTCTTTGAAACTACTTTCTACATGATGGACATTCAACCGGCCTACAGCTGTTTGTTGGGTCGACCTTGGATTCACGCCGCTGGCGTAGTTACGCCAACCCTTCACCAAAAATTAAAATACGAGTGGGAAGGGAAAATTATCACAATCTGTGGAGAGGAAGACATCTTTGTTATCCATCTGGCTACTTACAAATATATTGAGATGGATGGTGAGATCCACGAGACCATGAACCAAGGTTTCGAAGCACTAAATGTCAACGAGGCAACGACTGAAGTGTTTGCTGCATCCCAAGAGGATAGGATGGGTACTTCAATTGTCTCCTACCAACAAGCTCAGAAGGTTATTGAAGATGGGAACGCCCAAGGTTGGGGCAAGCTGCTACCTGTGGAGAAGAAAGAAGACAGATTCGGTTTGGGTTACAAACCATCCCGACAAGAACAAGCAGAGGCTGCTAAAGAGCCCAAGTTCGTAAGTGGGGGAATGCTAACCTCAGATGTTGTCAATAACGTGGAAGACGAGGTTGAAAGTGACTTCAACCTAGAAAGTTGGATTCGTCCAAGAGTCCCGGGCCAACAAGTCCTTAACTGGTCTTCCTAGGAAATTATAAGAGTTACTCCTGTAGAGTAATTATTATTTCCTGCTTAAGCATGCATCAAGTCCTACATCTTGCCCAAGGTGTCCGGACTCATTTTGTAATAGGGCCATATTTGTATTTTGTGCAAATGGAAAATCAATGAACAATGGACATCTTTTTGCAAACGATTTTCTTTTTCGCTCACTGTCTTTTCATTTTTGTTATTTTCGCACAAAACAATAAATGGCAATGTTTTCAAAATAATAACTTCATTCACACTTTTTCTGAACAAGATTAAAATCAATCACTAAAAAGAAAAAATCTCAACCCTTGCAGAGATAATCCTCCAGATTGCACCGACAACAGCACTGCTATGACCTTGTATGACTTCGACAATCCAATTAATCAAGCAGATGAAGGGGTTGATGAAGACTACGTTTTGCATGAAGAGTTGGCCAGGTTGTTGAGGCAAAAGGAAAAAGTAATTACTCGTCATCAAGAGGAGGT
Source organism: Lathyrus aphaca (assembly GCA_963966055.1). Classification (NCBI taxonomy): domain Eukaryota; kingdom Viridiplantae; phylum Streptophyta; class Magnoliopsida; order Fabales; family Fabaceae; genus Lathyrus; species Lathyrus aphaca. Next base: position 283,876,248 of record OZ014523.1, read on the forward strand.
TGAGACCATCAATCTTCGTACTGAAGAAGATGTGAAAGAGGTGAAGGTTGGGGCCAGTCTGCAAGCTCCAGTGAAAGCACAACTCATCAATATGCTTCAGGAATATGTCAACGTCTTTGCTTGGTCCTATCAAGATATTCCAGGTCTAGATACGAATATTGTCATGCACAGGCTACCATTGAAAGAAGATTGCCCACCAGTTAAACAGATGTTGCCCCGCACTCACCTAGATATGGCCATGAAAATTAAGGAAGAAGTACAAAAACAGTGGGACGCCGGTTTCCTCGCTGTAACTAGTTACCCGCCGTGGGTTGCTAACATTGTACCCGTACCTAAGAAGGATGGCAAGGTGCGTATGTGTGTGGATTACCGGGACCTGAACAGAGCTAGCCCGAAGGATGATTTCACATTACCTCACATTTATGTATTGGTGGATAACACAACTCAATTCTTGGTATTTTCTTTCATGGACGAATTTTTTGGATACAATCAGATTAAGATGTCACCCAAAGACATGGAGAAAACAACTTTCATATTTTGTTACAAGGTAATGTCGTTTGGACTAAAGAATGCTGGTGCAACGTATCAACGGGCTATGGTAACATTATTCCACGATATGATCCACAAAGAAATTGAATGCTATGTGGATGATATGATTGCCAAGTCCCTTACTGAAGAAGATCATCTGGGGAATCTACTGAAATTGTTCAAAAGCCTGAGGAAGTATCATTTGAAGTTGAACCCCAACAAATGCACATTCGGGGTACGTTCCGGTAAGCTACTGGGTTTTATTGTAAGTGAAAAGGGAATTGAGGTTGATCCTGATAAAGTCAAAGCTATTCAGGAAATGCCTGCACCTAGGATTGAGAAAGAAGTTCGAGGGTTCTTAGGTAGGTTGAACTACATCTCAAGGTTCATATCTCATCTCACTGCATCCTACAAACCCTTGTTCAAGTTGTTAAGAAAAGAAAAAACAGTCAGGTAGAATGATGATTGTCCGAGAGCTTTTGACAAGATCAAAGAATATCTGCAAGAACCTCCAATTCTCATGCCTCCAATTGAAGGAAGACCTCTAATCATGTACCTAACAGTATTAGAAAGGTCAATGGGGTGTGTGTTGGGCCAGCATGACGAGTCTGGTCGAAAAGAGTATGCAATATACTACCTAAGCAAAAAGTTTACCGACTGTGAACAACGTTATTCACTGCTCGAGAAAACTTGATGTGCTTTAGCATGGGCTTCTCGCCGCCTAAAACAGTATATGTTGACTCACACTACCTTATTGATCTCAAAGATGGATCTATTCAAGTACATATTTGAGAAACCATCACTTACCGGAAGGGTTGCAAGATGGAAAATGATTCTAACAGAGTATGACATTCAGTACATTTCTCAAAAAGCCATCAAGGGTAGTGTATTGTCCGATTATCTGGCTGAGCAACCCATTGATGATTACCAGCCTATGAGATTTGACTTCCCTGGTGAAGACATCATGTACTTAAAAGCAAAAGATTGTGAAGAGCCTATTCACACTGATGGGCCTGATCTAGAAGAAGCATGGACTATGATGTTTGACGGGGCTGTCAATATGAACAGTCATGGAGTTGGTGCAATACGTATCACACCTAAAGGAGTTCATATGCCTTTCTCGGAAAAACTCACATTTGCCTGCACTAACAACGAAGCAGAATATGAAGCTTGTATCATGGGTCTTGAGGAAGCCATTGACCTCAGGATCAAAACTTTGAAGGTATTCAGAGATTTAGCTTTGGTAATCAACAAGACCAACGGCAAGTGGTACACTCATCAGGAGCATCTGATTCCATACCGTGACTATATGAGGAGATTGTTGACCTTCTTCACAACATATAAGCTTGAATACATCCCTCGAGATGAGAATCAGTTTGCAGATGCTTTGGCTACCATTTCATCCATGATCAAAGTACAAGCTGCCAATTATGTGCCTCGGATTTTGGTATCCAGACTGGACCAACCGACATATGTATTCTCTATGGACACTATCACTGATAATAAGCCTTGGCACCATGACATCAAATGCTTCTTGGAGAATCAGACATACCCACCAGGGGAATATTCAAATGATAAGAAGACATTAAGAAGGCTAGCCGGCAGTTTCTTCCTCAATACTGATGGTTCATTATACAAGCGAAACTTTGACATTGTCCTGCGCAGATGTGTTGACAAGAAGGAAGCAGACCTACTGATGCACGAAGTACATGAAGGTTCTTTCGGTACCCATGCAGGAGGACATGCAATGGAAAAGAAGTTATTAAGATCGGGTTACTACTGGATCACAATGGATGCAGACTGTTGTGCCTATGCCAGAAAAAGCCACAAATGCCAGATCTACGCAGATAAAGTGCATGTGCCTCCGAATCCTTTGAACGTAATGTCTTCACCTTGGCCCTTCGCCATGTGGGGAATTGACATGATTGGAAAGATTGAACCGACTGCTTCAAATGGTCACAGATTCATCCTGGTAGCCATTGATTACTTCACCAAATGGGTTGAAGCAGCTTCGTATGCAAACGTCACCAGGCAAGTGGTAGCTCGATTTCTGAAAAGGGATATCATCCGTCGATATGGAGTTCCCGAGCGAATCATTACTGATAATGGTTCCAATTTGAACAACAAAATAATGGCAGAACTTTGTCGGGACTTCAAAATTCAACATCACAACTCTTCTCCTTACAGGCCAAAGATGAATGGCACTGTTGAGGCCGCTAACAAGAACATCAAGAAGATTGTGCAGAAGATGGTAGTTACCTACAAAGACTGGCATGAGATGCTACCATTTTCCTTGCATGGGTACCTAACCTCAATCAGAACATCTACTGGGGCAACACCTTATCAGCTTGTGTATGGTATGGAAGCTGTCCTACCTGTTGAAGTTGAGCTACCCTCCTTACGGGTAATGATGGATGTGAAACTGGATGAAGCACAATGGGTTCGATCTTGATATAATCAACTGAACCTGATTGAAGAGAAAAGATTAGCAGCTATCTGTCATGGGCAGTTGTATCAAAAACGAATGAAGAAAGCCTTCGATCAGAAAGTCAGACCTTGGGAATACCAAGTGGGAGAGCTTGTTCTGAAAAGACTTCTTCCTCCTCATACAGACCATAGGGGCAAATCGACGCCAAATTACGAAGGCTCATTCATAGTAAATAAATTTTTCTCTGGTGGAACACTGATGCTCACTACTATGGATTAAAAGGATTTCTTATCTCCTGTGAATTCAGATGCAGTTAAAAAATAATTCGCATAAAATGAGCCGCTGGACACAAAAACAAAATGAAAGTCCAGGAAAAAATAGGGCATCCCGGCAAGTCAAAAATAGAATAAAAGACTCGGGCAAAAATACGGGGAAATTAAGAAAAGTGTACACCCGCTGAGTTGAAAGGCCACATCGGACACCTCAGGCAAAAATTGGTATCCCGGTGGATTGAAAACCTGAAAGGGCGATCCACACAAAATTAGGGAATAAGCGAACAACTGCATTCTGAATTCATCTGTATCGCTCATAGCAAGCTTCGAAAGGATAAAGCATCGGTCAGAATCAACCTCCTTTGGAAAGCAAGATAAGAAGAACGTCAGGGTCATATAGGTTATAGCAAAGGAAGCTCACCGGAACGTCATCTTCAACATTGCCAACATTTTATTTTCTCAATTTACAGCAATCTCCTCCTTTCAGGGGATTCGCTTCTTTAACTGTACTTGCCTATTCAAGGCACACAAATCAATAAAATCAAAATATTCAGTTACACTTTGTTTTTACCTTTTGTTTTGTTTGCAAAATGTCCAGAGTTCGTAATACAACATTTGCATGAAACTTATAGGCCATTTTTAACAAAATGCTTGCAGGAAATATGAATTCTTGAGAAAATCTAATTCCTATGACGGAATCCGGTTAAGGATACCTCGGGAAACTTGTGTGTTTTCCTTTGTCTTAATAGGTTACAGGTACTCAAGGCAGACAATCTTTCGCAACATGGGGCATATCAAGCATTAAATCCCCAGCATACTACTTCCCAGAAGATATCTCCTCCCCAAGCGGAACCTCTCGAGCAATGACTGACAACTCTTCCACAGGAAAGTGGTCAAAGAACTTTCTTTTCCCCATCAGAAATGCAAGATTTCCTTCATCCTCAGCAAAATGGGTGGAATTGTTCCCCCATAGAGTTACCTCCCCAGTAGAGCAATACCTGAAACACGTCTCCATCGGAGTTGCTAAAACTTCCTCATCCCCATTAGGAATTGATATACTATTTTCATGTTCAAATGCTTGCTGGTCTGGTATAGGATTATTTGATTAAGCTGGCTGCAAGCTGATTTTTGCAGGATTTGTTGTTGTCTTAACAACATTAACCGGTTAACGGATTGGTTAACCGGTTAACACTGAAGCAGTGAGCCACTTTTGAGTTATTAATAGCATGTTTGATCCCCATACTTGTTCTAAATGCCATGGATCATTATATGATCATTGAATATGTTTGTTTTGGGTGATTTTCCTACTGATTGATGAATGCTTCCGTGTTCTCGACACGTAAATGCTTGTGTGAGCTATGTTTGGCGTGATTGTTTGATCTTGGTTGGTATGAACTTTGAACATGTCATTTCCATGAATTTTGTTGATGAGCATGTGCTGGATTTTGCTAACACTTGCAGGGGCTTATGGTAAGTGAAATGTGGATATTCATCCACATTTCAACTCTTCATCCTTTTCCTTTTAATTTGCTTTCTCTTTGTGTTTTGATGTGCCTTATGCCATCATGTAATTCAACTCTTTTCTTCCCCTTTAGGAGTAACTTATATCCTTTAGAGGAGTAAGTTGCTTGCTAGCTCTTGCTTCCCTCTTCTTCTTTCTTCTGCTCCTCTTTGGTTCTTCTTTTCTCTTAGGATAGTTCAAACCTCACTAACCTAGGATTTTCCATGCATGACAACATTTAGGATTCTTAGTTACCCATTAGATTTTACCTTTGAGATCCTTTCGGTGCTCTCTCTTCTCATCTTCAAACTTAACTTCAAGTCACTTTAATAAATGACGAGTCTTCTCATGTGACACAAGACTTTGCTATGAGATACTTGCACGCGTTCTGTTTCGGGGCGAGGTGTAGGTTATCCCTCGTGGTGGATAGGTCTTAGCATGAGATTACTTCACAAAGAAAAGAATAAAAAACAGTTCTTAACCAAAAATCACAAAAAACACTTAATAAATGTTAGTAGGTCAGTGTTTCTGAGCCTTCACTTGTGGGACTAGATTTGGGGATTTCCTCCATACATAGGTGTGCCTCTTGCGCATTCCATTTCGGGATGATGTGAGACGTACACATCCCAGTGAGTAAGACTTGGGTACACTTACCTATGCAAACTTCAAAGCAGAGAAACTTCCAAAAAACACAAACCAACAATAAGCGTCTTTCCTTCGGGAATTCTTTTCTCATCTCCTTCGCTCCGTCCGCGAACTTGCTCCTACTTGTCATTTTGCAAGACGGTAACGCACACGTCGTCCGAGCCTGCAACACACCTGAGCATTGACATAGGCAGTTTAAGCCTTAAGACACAAGCAATCTTTTCCACCCCTAGTTAGAGGAACTACGGCGACTCTGATCCTCATTGTCCAGATGAGGTACGTAGGCAGCGGGGTAGGGCCTGTTCGAGCACAATCTTTATTCTCCCTACATTTTTTCCTTTTCATTTCTTTGTCAGTTCCCATTTAGTTTCTTTTATCCAGTTTCAGTTTCAGTTTTGCAGCAGCTTTCATTTCTTCACCCTTTAAAACAAATTTCTTTGCAAGCGTGGATCCCGTCGGGTACGGCGGACGATCTGGGGTGCTAATACCTTCCCAGGTTGTAACCGACTCCCGAACTCAGTCTCTTTGGTTCAAAGGACCCGTGTCCTTCCTTTTCTTTTCTTCTGGTTTGTGCAGCATTACCATTCCCGTTCCTTCGGGATAAAAATGCCTGGCTGGCGACTCTACCTCTTTCCGCGCCACTTTCGCGTTTGTACCAAGATGGAAATCCGGGGAGCGACAGCTGGCGACTCTGTTGGGGACAGGACCAAAGAATCTCTGGTTCCCTTGAGAGTCTCTCCTAGCGCTTGTTTGTTTCTATTTCGTTGGGTGTTAATTGTTTGTTGTTATGTGTTGTATTTTACAGTTGTTTATTTACAACTTTTATTTACAATTTTCAGTATTTTATTTTTCACATCATATATCATACTGGACTGTCTGGATTTCTTCTGTTTGGTGGGATTCGAGTGATATTGTTTCTGAGAGATAAGCCAAATACCCGGCTTGAATGCACTATAGGATTAGAGTGGACATATTGTACTCACATGTGACATGATGAGTGGCGATGTGTTTCACACCCAGACTGCGACCGTCTTGGAAATATCTTGTGTGGGGATTTCCTCCACTTCGGGATAGGACCTTGATAGTTATGTGCATCTGGGGACCGATCACTGAGAACCTTTGTGGAAACAACCCTCTCCAGTGGTGACAGTGGCAGACCACATTTTGTGGCAAACCCATTTGCACCCGAGGGTCCATTGGGGACTCGCATAGGATGGCCTAGTTCTCTTATACGAACTCAGTCAAAGCATCTGGTCATATGACAATAGTACTGTATCCTACGGGCTGAATGTACTATGGTTTCTCGATTTCAGCGCTCGAAGCTGGGGACTTATAAGAGATGCTTGTTTTTCCCGGACTCAACTGAGGCCTCCCTGCGTAGTATATAATGCCGAACCGATTCCCTGATTTGGTCATGAGCCATTTCTCGGAAATGGTGAACGTATTATTGCTATTCGGCTTTAAGAGTCCGTGATGTTTGACCCGGAGCACACCCGTGAGACTGGGAGGGGTTTACGGGTTTGCAGGAACCATTGACCTCAACATACCCTCATTATCAGTGTGTTCTATGTTTTGATCCGGTCTCTATGATCCTGAAATTCTTGGTCCTTTTGTTTTCGGTTACTATTTCGGGTTATTATACAGAGATATTATGGTTACAGACACTCGATTCTTGGCTCAGTATTCCAGATCCCAGACAGTTTCCAGCTGTGATCCTATGTCTTTACATCTTTTGCATCATCATATTTCATTTTGCATTTGCATCAACTTTGCATATCCTTTTTCCAGAGAGCTCATCCTTCCTCTTTTGTCCATTCCGCCAGCTGATTTCTCGGTATTCAGTTTGAACAAGAGGTAATTGTTGGAAGACAAAAAAAAGTTGTTTGAAGCTAGACTGAGCAGTGTCAGGAACTAAGAAAAGGTCAGATTGGAAGGTGTCAGTAGCTATGTCAGAGAACAACCTTCAGAATTTTGATCTTCCACCTGATTTCACTTCGATGACCAATCCTTTGTATGGTCTTTCTCCTGATGAGGATCTTCCACAAGTGAACAACCTTACTCAAGCTCAGCCTGCACAGACCCCGATCTTGAATCAGAGTGTACCCGAACCATCTGTTGTCCGAGGTGGACCTTCATCTTCTTCTGATGCTACGGATTATCAGAGCTTTGCTTTCCCTATGCCGAACTTCCAAGGGGCAATCCCTCTTGTGAAATCCAAGGATCCACAAACTTTTGATCCTGCTGAAAGGTTTCGTGTGTTGGATGAGCAACTCAAAGCCTTAGCAGATCCTGATGCCTTTGGTTTTGATGCTCTAAACCTGTGTTTGGTGTCTGGTCTTGTCATACCTCCAGATTTCAAAACTCCGAAGTTCGAGAAGTACACTGGTGTCAGTTGCCCGAAGCGTCATTTGGTGATGCTCTGCAGAAAAACGACTTCTTATGCCCGCAATGATGAACTAATGATTCACTGTTTCCAGGACAGTTTAAGCGGTGCATCCTTAAGCTGGTATATGGATTTGGAAAGCGGTCGTATCCGATCTTGGAACGATTTATCCAAAGCTTTCGTAAAGCAATACCAGTACAATGTGGATATGGCACCCAGCCGCACGCACCTGCAAAGCCTATCTCAGAGGACTGGTGAATCTTTCAGAGAATATGCACAACGGTGGAGAGAGTTGGCATCCCAAGTGCAGCCACCACTTTCAGACAGAGAATTAGTTGACCTGTTCGTGGGCACGTTGCAAGGTCCGTACTTGGAAAGAATGAGTAGCATTGGGACGTTAAGCTTCTCTGAGTTGATAATAGTTGGAGTGCGCATCGAGAGCCTACTCAAAAGTGGAAAGATCCAAGACTTTTCGAACGTCCCAGCTAATGAAGATGAATCTGTGGGTAGCTCCCAAGGGGAAGAAGGGTATGACGTCAGCACAGTCTTGGCACATATTGAATATTCTAGACCAACATCTTCGTAGAGATCATCTTTTCCTGTGTCTGGATACTCTTACGGGCATTCGGCAATGCTTGGAGCACCATATCAAAAACCCTGGACTCCTCCTCGTCTAAATCTGCAAGCTCATTGTCGAAAACCTCAGAATCAATTTTAGAGCCAGCCTAGGCCTCGCAACAATCTAGAAAGAAGGAACGCTCCTCTTCATCCAGTTCCCATGGCATACAGTGAACTCTTGCCATATCTAATTCAGAGCTCATTGGTGGTTCCTAAGCCTCTCAAGCCGTTGCCAGAGTCGTACCCGCCAGGGTACAAACTTCATGAGCAGTGTGGGTATCACGATGGATCGATCGGACATTCAACTGAAGATTGCAAAGCTTTTCAAGCTAAGGTCCAACAATTGATCGACAAGGGCTACATATCCTTTCCAGAAGGAAGCTTGGTTGTGCACATCCACCTCTCGCCTGGTTGGGATCGAGGACTTCGAAGAAGTGTCTCCTGATTTCAGTGGCTCAGACAAGACATCATCAGAATTGGAGATCATTGTATCCTTTTTATCATTTTCATTGTAGTTTCTTTCCTGTTAGCAGCTACTCGTCTTTTAAACGTCGTTATTTTGAATGGTAATGTTAATGTAGTGATCGTGCACTTTTTGAATCAATTATGTCGCATTCGCTCATTTTTCTTTACTTGCATCGGAAAAAAAAAACAAAAAAAAAATGCATCCATTTACCTCCCATTTATTTCACTGTTGATTGGCAGATATTTGAAGGAGAATGATGATAACTGAATACCCATAATTGTTGAAGGTATGTTTTCAGGGTAGAACCTGCTGACGATGTACAGGCATTATTTCAATTCCCAAACACCGGAGATATAAGGAAGATAGACCCTCGTCAACCCCTTTGAGCCTTGAAGTATGAGTTTCTTTTCTGAACGAAAAAAAAAACCCACATTCAACCCGGGGCAGGGTAGTCATCAGTTAATTTGACCGAGCGTTCAAATTTCCAAAGGAGTGTGCATCCGAGGATCCATTCCCTATATTCATTACACCTCAAGAGGTCAAGGGACGTGAAACCGCAACGGTTACCCCTCACCAACAAAGGAATGAGGCAGTCACAACCCTTTCAACAAGTTAGACAAACCAGTGTCACATGATTTGTTCAAGAAAAAATCAAAAGAAAAAAGAAAAAAAAAGAGAAATAAAAGCCCGCTAAGTCAAAAAAGAAGAAGTGAAAACAAATGACTTAGGCAAAAGTTAGGGCATCCCGCTGGACTTCAAAATCAAAAAATAAATTCAAAAAAAAAGAATCAGTCCAAGCAAAAGTTAGGGAATAAAATCATCAGAAAGAAAAACCTTCCATTAGAACAAGGTCGTGTGACCAGACACAAAAACAAAGGGGTGACTGTTACTCTAAAAACCTCATTGGTGCTTAAACCGTCAACGTCATTGGTTCCTCAACCATTGCAAAACCATTTTGAGAGAAGAGCGCTTAGGGAAAATTATCTGAACTTAGGACTAGAGGACATCAAGGAGAATGGGTGGGCACAGATAAAATTTGAGCCATAAATCTTTCTTTCTAAAAACCGTGAGCCAGGCCACATTACAACCCTTGAAAGTCCTAATTGAATCAGGTTCAATTCTGAAAGCATATTGCGACAAGGTTGCATAAACTGACTCCTAACGATTTGCTAACTCAGCACTACGTTTGGACTAATCGTCCATTCGTCACACACTGTCACATCATTCAAGTAAATAAATTTTCAAAACTTGCATGTGCACTGCATTAAAATTACCATTTGTAAATGAACAGTTTTAAGTGCAAGTCAGTCTATGACTCCAGGGAAGTTCCTACAAAGAGCAATCAGAGGACTTGATCATTCAACTATAATAGCCAGAATCAAGAGCATCTTGTAGGCCTATGAATCAGGGCATGTTATCCAGTGGTTTTGTCGACCAAGGAATCAGTCAGGATAAAGCAAATGCCCAAGCATTAGTTGATGGAGGAACATCATTCAAAGTCAGTTGATCAGAACCGAATCTACCCAAACAAGGGCAAGTCTCCCGGAATTTCTTTTGGCTAAAGGATATTTTCTTCCAATGCTCAGTCAGAATGAGTCAAGTTGCCTCCACGCTCATACCGGGGCAGGACATTTCCAAATTTCACCAAGTGCAAGTCTCCTCGAGAGAACATCCAAGTCTGTCATGCCAAGAAACGAATAATCAGAGGCAGTCTGTTCAGAGACTCAACCAACAGGGGCAAACTTTAGCTACACAGAGCAGGTTATATCAGTGATCTCCAAGTTCAAGACGAGTATCGGGAAATCATGCTACCCACCCTCGCCGTGTCGCCCTTCTCAACCAGAAGCCTTGTCACTAAGACCCTTCTTCCCATCTCAGGACTCTTCTGGCTTTCATAAGCATTGCATAAATCATTTGCATACGTTATTCGTGTCGCTTCGTTAGAGCATATCTATCATAAGTGCATCATGCATGCTACCCCCAACAATCATCAGATCACACCGTAGGGCCTCGTAACCCAACTTCTTAACCTTCAAAGTCCATTTCTCGTCTGGAAAACCGTTCAGAGTCCAGTTCTCGTCTAGAAAACCATTTCAAAGTCCAGTTCTCGTCTGGCCAACCAACTTCAAATACCAGTTCTCGTCTGGTAGGCGAATCTTTTAACCTGTTCTTGTCTGGTCACCTTTTCATTAACCTGTTGAACGCCAGTTCTCGTCTGGTAGTCATTCTTTTTCAGAGTCAACTCTCGTTTGACAATGAGCCCAAGGAGTCAGTTCTCGTCTGACGACTTATTCTTGGCCCATCAATTCTCTGTTGGCCTACCTTCAATAAATCGGTTCTCGTCTGGTAATTCACCTTCAAAGTCCAATTGCTTGGCAACCAAAAAAACCAAAAAAATACCAAAATCTCTATCAACCTGGCCCTAACACCCAACCATACTTGATTCAATCATCACCCGTGAATCATATCATCATATCTTTAGCATCATGAGCATACATTTACATCTTGCATCATTTGCATTGCATTTTCATATTGCATGGTTTCTGTTTTATCTCTGGCGTGGAGCAAGAGCCGTTACAAGACGTAATCTGGGGCGGTTATCTTAAGATCTGTTGAATTTCTGCGTGAGTTTGAAGACACTAGGGCAATTCTGGATGCCATGTCTTCTGTAAAATCCTCTAGAGACGACCTCTTTATAGACGCTGCAATTTGAGGCACAATTGAGGAGTATGGAATGCTTGTTCACTCATGATAATCAGTATGAAACTGTTGAGCTCAGAAGCTTGAAGCACTGTGTTAATTCTCAGGTAATGTCTGGTATTTATTTTACCAGCAAGGCATTGGAAGTTTATTTCTTCCCCGAGCATAAGATCTTCTTTCGGCCGACAAGGTTTCCTCATAAGGAGTTTGTATTCTCATTCAGTCAAAGTCCAATTTTCATTGGCATATCTTTCCAACACAGTCGTCATACTATACCTGGGGCATAATTTTATTTATTATGATATAATTCTCCAGCAAAATCTCTCCTCAGCAGGGTATTGCCAAATATTTTTCTCAGCTAAGCCAAAGGGTTGACATTTCCCTCCTCAACTGAGTTAGAGAAGATGATATCCCCAGCAGAACTTCAAGGATAATTGAACAGTTCTCATCCCCAAGCGAAGTTACCTTTCCACAGTGAAGTATTCTCAGCAGGCAGTTGAAAGCTTTGCTTCCCCGCAGAGTTAAAATTGTCAGAATTCCCTCCTCAGCAAGAGTTTAACAGAGCATCTCCCCAGCCAAGTTTGAAGATGGCCGTTCCCCGCAGAGTTTCATGATTGGGATTCACTCCCATCATTGACATATTCCCCAGAGAAGTCGCCAATTTATTTTTGGCTAATGTGATGACACAGACAGTTATTCATCCCCCTAACCAAAGTTAAGTGTCAAAGCCTCTTGACTTGGTTCTCCCATGGTTGTAATTGTTGTTGCTCGTCTGCATTTCCCAACACTCGTCTGTGTTTGATGGTTGCTGCTCGTCTGCATTTCCCAACACTCTTTTGTGTTTGATGGTTGCTGCTCGTCTGCATTTCCCAACACTCGTCTGTGTTTGATGGTTGTTGCTCGTCTGCATTTCTCAACACTCGTCTGTGTTATCACTTTGGTATTACTCGTTTGCTTTCCCCAGCAGTTGCCCATGGCTGTATTTGTTGTTGCTCGTCTGCACTTCTCAACACTCGTCTGTGTCCATGATTGTTGCTGCTCATCTGCACTTCCCAACACTCGTTTGTGTTTGATATTTGTTGTTGCTCGTCTGCACTTCTCAACACTCGTCTGTGTCCATGATTGTTGTTGCTCGTCTGCACTTCCCAACACTCGTCTGTGTTTGATATTTACTGTTGCTCGTATGCATTTTCCAACACTCGTCTGTATCTGTTTGAGGCTCGTCTGCATTGTCTGGACACTCGTTTGTGTTAGCTTACATCTGTATTGCTACTACAAATGCTCGTCTGTATTGCTACTACAAATGCTCGTCTATGTTTGAATTTCTTATATTCGTCTGTGCTAGCGGCTGATATTCGTCTATATCATTGCTTGAAGTGATCGTCTGTGTTTCTTAGATCATCGTCTGATATTCGTTTATATCATTGACTTATGGCACTCGTCTGTGTTCCCTTGATGATCATCCAATACTCGTCTGTGTTGAAAAGGTTGGAAGCCCTGACGGTGGGATTAAACGTCAAAATGGTTACCGATCCTGGCGTAACAGGTCTATCCGAAGGAGATTCATCTGTCTCAAGCATCACTTATTAATGTTGCACCTGGCGTAACAGTTTTTCTCGAAGAAGGCTCGTCTGTCTTAGACCATATATCCGCGGATAATATATGAGGAGGGTTCGTCTACCTTGATTATGCATGTCTATCCCACAGACTTAAGTGCATTACTGGCCCTGGTGTAACAGGTTTATTCGAAGGAGATTCGTCTGTCTCAAGTCATATGTTTTGCAAAGTGTATGAGGGCTCGTATGTCCAGTTTCTGGCGTAACAGGATTGTTCGAAGAAGACTCGTCTGTCAAAGTATTTTGATTCCAAATAACAGTTTCAACTTAGAAGGAGCTCGTCTGCTCTATCCCCACTTTAGTCACCAAAGCGTCATTTGGTTGGGTTTGGTTCCCATTTCTCACATTTTCCAGCAGAGTGCAAATTTCAGGTCTTCTTGGTATTCAACCACAGTTCATCTTGAACGGTCGATAGCCCGTGCTACCGTCCTTTTCAGATTAACAGTTGCTTGAATAGGGGCAGCTGTAACATCCCAAATTTTCCCTCTTCCTTTTAAGCATCACATCACATCATATTCATCATAAGCATATCATATTCTCGGCATCTTAGCATGGAAAAATGAAGCATAACACTTGCATGCTCCAGCATAAGGCATATGATCAATCATCAGGGAAATTCGAAGCTCACAAGGCAGGTTACAAGGTTGACATCAAGGTCAAAGCCTAAAGGAATGATTGAGGATCAAAATCAGATCAAAACGGCTGGTGTCGGGTGATTCCTGAGGTTTCCCACCAAAAGGAGGGAAAATTCAAAATTCACTGGCGTTAACCGGTTAACGGATTGGTTAACCGGTTAACGACCACGAATTTTGAATTTCCAGCAGCAATTCAGCATGTGTGATTTTTGCTCCAATTTCCATTTTCTGATTTTTATTCATTTTGAATTAATTGGAAATTAAAAGGAAGGATCTAGAGAACTTGTCCAAGCCTCATTCCATTGCTACATCCTAATCACACTACCAAATGATAATTTTTGATCCCAAGCCTATTTTTTTGGGCCCCAAACCTAAACCATATTTAATCATTTCTCTCCAAACCAAAAGGACCTCTCCCTCATTTTCACTCTTATTTATGACTTTTCACTCCTCTCACCCACATTTCTCTCACTTTTCTCTCCCAATTTTCCAAATCACTCAAAGTTCCTCTTTGAAGATCACATAACCTTGCCTTGAGGTGTGTAGATCTTGGAACTAGACCTCCATCCATAACTTCATTGTATCTTTTTTTTCTGGTTTAAGTGGTGATTCAGATCTGGTTTGGGATCTAGAAGTACTTTTGGATCTAAAATTCTGCATCAAGAGCTTGTTCTTGCATTTATTTTGCACGGGGTGTGATGTTTAGCACCGGATCTTCAAAGTTCATCGCGAGATCTCTCATTTCCAGCTCAATCAACAACTACCAAAGCATACCTCAGCTTTGTAGGTTGGTTAAATTCAGATCTAGCTCTGTTTTAGCTTATTTGTATGCTTGTGCTTTAGATCCACCATGTGTTTGCATATTTGCTTGTGTTGCTTGAATTGATTGATTGATTGGTAACCGGATCTATGTATTAATGTTCATGAACTTGATGATGTCATTTAATGTGAATTGATACACTATTTTCATGTTCAAATGCTTGCTGGTCTGGTACAGGATTATTTGATTAAGCTGGCTGCAAGCTGATTTTTGCAGGATTTGTTGCTGTCTTAACAGCGTTAACCGGTTAACGGATTGGTTAACCGGTTAACACTGAAGCAGTGAGCCACTTTTGAGTTATTAATAGCATGTTTGATCCCATACTTGTTCTAAATGCCATGGATCATTATATGATCATTGAATATGTTTGCTTTGGGTGATTTTCCTGCTGATTGATGAATGCTTCCGTGTTCTCGACACGTAAATGCTTGTGTGAGCTATGTTTGGCGTGATTGTTTGATCTTGGTTGGTATGAACTTTGAACATGTCATTTCCATGAATTTTGTTGATGAGCATGTGCTGGATTTTGCTAACACTTGCAGGGGCTTATGGTAAGTGAAATGTGGATATTCATCCACATTTCAACTCTTCATCCTTTTCCTTTTAATTTGCTTTCTCTTTGTGTTTTGATGTGCCTTATGCCATCATGTAATTCAACTCTTTTCTTCCCCTTTAGGAGTAACTTATCTCCTTTAGAGGAGTAAGTTGCTTGCTAGCTCTTGCTTCCCTCTTCTTCTTTCTTCTGCTCCTCTTTGGTTCTTCTTTTCTCTTAGGATAGTTCAAACCTCACTAACCTAGGATTTTCCATGCATGACAACGTTTAGGATTCTTAGTTACCCATTAGATTTTACCTTTGAGATCCTTTCAGTGCTCTCTCTTCTCATCTTCAAACTTAACTTCAAGTCACTTTAATAAATGACGAGTCTTCTCATGTGACACAAGACTTTGCTATGAGATACTTGCACGCGTTCCGTTTCGGGGCGAGGTGTAGGTTATCCCTCGTGGTGGATAGGTTTTAGCATGAGATTACTTCACAAAGAAAAGCATAAAAACAGTTCTTAACCAAAAATCACAAAAAACACTTAATAAATGTTAGTAGGTCAGTGTGTCTGAGCCTTCACTTGTGGGACTAGATTTGGGGATTTCCTCCATACATAGGTGTGCCTCTTGCGCATTCCATTTCGGGATGATGTGAGACGTACACATCCCAATGAGTAAGACTTGGTTACACTTACCTATGCAAACTTCAAAGCAGAGAAACTTCCAAAAAACACAAACCAACAATAAGCGTCTTTCCTTCGGGAATTCTTTTCTCATCTCCTTCGCTCCGTCCGCGAACTTGCTCCTATTTGTCATTTTGCAAGACAGTAACGCACTCGTCGTCCGAGCCTGCAACACCTGAGCATTGACATAGGCAGTTCAAGCCTTAAGACACAAGAAATCTTTTCCACCCCTAGTTAGGGGAACTACGACGACTCTGATCCTCATTGTCCAGATGAGATACGTAGGCAGCGGGGTAGGACCTGTTCGAGCACAATCTTTATTCTCCCTACATTTTTTCCTTTTCATTTCTTTTTCAGTTCCCATTTCGTTTCTTTTATCCAGTTTCAGTTTCAGTTTTGTAGAAGCTTTCATTTCTTCACCCTTTAAAAAAATTTCTTTGCAACCGTGGATCCCGTCGGGTACGGCGGACGATCTGGGGTGCTAATACCTTCCCAGGTCGTAACCGACTCCCGAACTCAGTCTCTTTGGGTCAAAGGACCCGTGTCCTTCCTTTTCTTTTCTTCTGGTTTGTGCAGTATTACCATTCCCGTTCCTTCGGGATAAAAATGTCTGGCTGGCGACTCTACCTCTTTCCACGCCACTTTCGCGTTTGTACCAGGATGGAAATCCGGGGAGCGACACATATGTTCATGCAATGCAATGTAAGATGCAAGTAAAGATGCAAAATTAGGGTTACATGAAAGGATGAGATGCAAATGATCAAAACAGAAGCATATGTCATGATAAAAATTTGCAAATAAGCTCAAACAAACCCTAAACCCATATGATATCACACCCCAAAGGAGAAGGTCTAACTCTTAATCTAAAGGAAGTTATGATTTTTCTAAGCTTGCTAGGGTTTTAGGGTGCTTCTAAGGGAAAAAATGCAAATCAATTTGAAAATGCAAGACAAATTCATGCCAAAAATATCCTAGAAATTACATGTTATGTGGAAAATAATTCAAAAATAATCATCATCAAACCCTTCATGGTTAGACAGAAAAGATTTTTCAAAGTTAGGGTTCCAAAAGGGGGATTTTATGAACCCTAAATTCAAAGAAAATGTCAAAGTATGTACAAAATCAAAAAGAAATTTGTATGAATGGTTTGACAATGTTTCTAAATGTCTCAAGATGCAATGTGAATTTTTTTGGGGAGTTTTAGAAACCTAAATGGTAGTTTAATTAATTCAATTCAATTAATTAATTAAAATAATCATTTAAATATTTTAAAAATGCTTTTTTAATGCAAAAAATAAAAATAAAAATGTTTTTGGTTTCTGAAAATTAATAAAAGTCTTGATAAAAATTTTCAGATTTTTTAAATCATTTTTGCTATTTTTAATAAATATATGAAATAAAATACAAAGAAAATGAAATAAAAATAAAATAAAGGGAAAGTATGACAATCCAAAGGCAGAGATTCAAACTGGAGGGGGAGTCATTGACCAGCGCGCAAATGAGTGGTTGAGATTCATTCTGGCTAATTAATCCAGATTAAATTAATTAATTAAGGGTTAGGGCTTAATGATCAATCTGGAGCGTCCAAACACGCGGGAGACACCATCCAAGGACCAGAATTTAAAGTTGCCTAATCACCTGAGATTAGCCCTAATTAATCTCAGGTGGTCGGAGAAGACTTCCGGTCGTCTTCTCCGGCGAGACCTTCACCCCATCTCTCTCAAAACCTCACTAAAACGCATCAAAATCTCCAGATTCACTCAACTAAACACCCTAAACAAGAATCCAACAACAAAAACTATTTATACTTCATGAATCAAGAGAAACAAGCAAAATCATTTTTATGGGCAAATTTTCAGATAGTCAGTACATGCTCATTTCTTGATCATTTTCAAAACCAAACATATCCCCATGATCAGTGCAACATATAGAACAATACAAGAACTTAAAAACACGTTTCTGGAAAAAATGTTCTTGAGGTTACCTGAGCTGGAGCTTTAGAAAATGGAACTTTCTGGCCACTTCTTTGGTGTTTTTCCACTCCCCCTGGTCTCCTTATGCTTTTGGAATGCTTGAAAGGAGTTTATATGGAGTGTTTTGAAGGTTTCAGTTCAGAGGTGATGGAAATCGTGTTTTTGTTTGAGGTGGTTTCAGGCCAATATGGAAATGATCTATGAGTGACGCTGAGTTGAATGGTGAAGTTTGTTTGAGGTTTGAGTGGCTGGACAGAGAGAATCGAAAGTTTGAAGGTGGAGAAGATTTTTGTGAAACTTGGTGTATAGGATGATTCAGGCTCCAAGGTTATGTGAAATGGCTTGCTTTTGATCCACATAACATGTCTCTATTGGCCAGAGAGTTGTTGTGGCTGCAGCTGATTGGTATGGGGTGATTTGCAAAAATTCAACATTATGTGTACTTGAGGTATGGGCTATGGCAGGAGTTGTTCAAGGGCATATCTTGGTTCAGCATTGATCAAGGAGGTCCATAGAAAATGATTTGGGGTGCTGAAGCATGAGAAGATTCATGCCATTTTGCAAATTTGAAGAACTTTGGCCCTTTTTGAATTTCTTGAAGTTCAAGGCATGAAAGTGAATGATTCTTTGGGAAATTCTGATCACAATGCATTGTACTATGTTTGTATGATTCCTAGAGATGCATTAGAGGTCACAAAATGGCTTGGCAAGTGATTTTGCAAAAAATCCTCTTTGGTGTATTCTTGAAAATTATAGGATTTTTGCCAACTTTGCAAAGCCATAACTTGAGTTCCATAATGAATTAGAACATGTTCTTATACTTTTTGAAAAGGGAATGTTGAAGAAAGAGAAGGTTGAAGAACTTTCCCAAAATGGAAAGTTTCCATTATAAGTCATTTCCATTTTTGGCAACTTTTGGTTTAGCTCAAATTTATTCAATTTTGTGAACTTCCAAGCACTTCAATGATCAAATAAAGATCATATCACTTCAATTTGATGAAAATACCCCTTTGGTTCCATTG
Organism: Lathyrus aphaca; assembly: GCA_963966055.1. Lineage (NCBI taxonomy): Eukaryota > Viridiplantae > Streptophyta > Magnoliopsida > Fabales > Fabaceae > Lathyrus > Lathyrus aphaca. Next base: position 283,895,078 of record OZ014523.1, read on the forward strand.
TTGGGGGCCTCAGATGCCCTGATTTTGCTCTGACTTGCTCAAAAAGTTACCCAGTGAACAAATGACTTCCACAACGAATTTCTTCATCAAACTTGGTACATATGATCCTTATAACATCTTATGAACATTAGAAACAAGAATGACCAGAAAATTTGGAGTTAAGGCCTCTGAAACCAAAACCCTAATTGTGGTCATCTGTGTAGTGAAAACCCTAGCACTGCTTCCATGCCTTGCCAGTTCTTGTGATTTCTTGGTTTCCTTGAACTTTGAGGGATATAATATGATGATTGAACACTCATGGAACCTCTTGGAATGCTTGGAGGCCTTTGGAGTGGCTCAGATGAACCCTTGGATTGCTCAAATCACAAACCCTAAATGCAGATGAATTTGAACTAATGCAGTGAAGCAAAATGCAATATGATATGATATGCTTATACTAATGCAAAAATGAAAGATCACAAGCCATGGTGTGATATGAGTGAGGGAAAATTTGGGGTGTTTACAACAGCCCCTATTCAAGCATGAGTTAGCTGTGCAGGATGTAAGCGCCTGACTTAACAGACAAACAAGATAACTTGTGGTTGAATACCAAAGACAGTCCAGAGTTTGCACTCACTGGGGAGAAGAAGAAAAGGGATATAAATTGTAAAAGAAAGTATAACATGATTATCCAATGCGGGTGATGGAGGACGACCATCGAGCAGAGGACGACTGCTGGGGATAAAGCGGTAAGTTAAGCAATGACGGGGACGACCGATAAGCTGGGGAAATAAAGAGATCATGACGGGGACGACCATCATGCTCGGAAAGTAAAGTAACCAACGATGGGGACGACCATCGGGTTTAAAGAATAAATGAAATAATGATGAGGGACGGTCATCAAAGGTGAAGTACGATCACCTAGCAGGGGACGGCTGCTCTTTATCACAACATAGGACGAATGTCGGATAGAAAAGGTCGACGATGGTGTAAACACCCCAAATTTTCCCTCACTCATTTTTCCATGGCTTGTGATCTTTTCATTTGCATAGTTTCAATCATAGCATCTCATATTGCATTTTTCTTCACTGCATTGGTTCTAAGTCATATGCATCTAGGGTTTGTGATCTGAGCCATCCCTGAGCCATTTGAGCCACTCCAAAGGCCTTCAATCATCTCAAGAGGGTCCATGTATGTTCAAGCATCATATTATATCCTCCCAAGATCAAGTAAGTCAAAGAATCACTAGAACTGAGGAAGGTGTGGAAGCAGAGCCAGGCTTAACTACACAAATGACCTAAAATTAGGGTTTTTGTTTCAGAGGCCATAACTCCAATTTTTTTGGTAATTCTTGATTCTATTGGTCTCTATGTGTCATGAGGATCATTCATATCAATTTTCATGAAGAAATTCAATGGGGAAGGCATCTGATCAAAAGGTGACTTCTTGAACAAGTCAGTGCAAAATCAGGGCATCTGAGGCCCCCAATCACCCAACCAAAGGGTATTCTCCATCATTTTGAATGTGTATGATCTTTATTTGATCTTATAAGAAGTTAGAAGTTCACAAAATTAAAGAATTTCAAGCCATATGCAAAGTTGCCATTTTGGGAAAGTGACTTATAATGCAAACTTGCCATTTTGGGAAAGTTTTTCAACCTCCTCTTTTTGATCCAAAAATGCTTCAAATGAAAAATTCTTGGGCATGAAAGTAGTAGATTGGATCCCCCCCATTTTCAAAAAGTACAAGAACTCATTCTAATTCATTTTAGATCAAAAGTTATGGCCTTGCAAAGTTGGACAAAATCACTAAATTTCCACTTTGGCACCAAAGAGGGAAACTTGCAAATCCACATGCCAAGCATTTCTATGACTTCAAAATTACTTCTAACCATCATAAACATAACACGTGACCTAAAATTCAGAATGACCCAAAGAATCATTCATTTTCATGCCTTGATCATTAAGAAATCCAAAAGGGGCCAAAACTCCATGAATTTGCAAAATGACCCAAAGCTTCTCATCCACTTGTGCCAGCTGCCAAAAATGACTTCCATGGACCTCCTTGAAGCATGCTGATTCGAACCATGCCCTTGTAACATGACTGAACCAGCCCATACCTCCACTTACACAAAAGTTGACTTTATGCAACTTGAGCCATACCAATCAAACTGAGCCACACCAACTACTCTGACCAATCACACCTTCACATACTTGCCTCAAGGATCACATTTCATACAATCTTGGAGCCTGAAACCAGAGCATCACCATAGTTCACAAAAAACCTCCCTTTTTGCACTTTCATTCGAATCTGATCACACAAGCCTCAAACCTCAAAACCAACTTCACTATTCATTCAGAAATAGCTTCATAGAGCATAAACCACCCTTCATCTTGCCCTGAAAGCCCTTGAAACTCAAACACGATTTTCTGACCAGTTGATCACAAACTCACAAAACAGCCATAAAAAACTCCATCCAAGCTTCAAAGCTTCTTCAGGGAGTCCATTGGAGGCATTTGGAAGCAGGAAAGCAGCCTGAAAGCTCTGGGGTTGAAAGCTTCATCTCAGGTAGCCATGTGAAACTTTTTTCCAGAACCTTTATTTTAAGTTCTTAATTGGTTGTGTTTGATCCCCTGGTTGTAATGAACTTGAAATTATTGAAAATGATGGAGAGATGAGGTTGTATTGTCTGTCTGAAAGTTTTGCACATTTATGTTCTTGGCTTCGAATCATGTTTAGGAGTGAAAAGAAATTCCATTTGAGGTTGGATTTAGGTTTAGGGGAGTGCGAGGAACAAATCTGGAGCTTTAGAGCTCCAGAAATGACCTAGGGAAGAAGTTGAGATTTTTCAGGGAGGTATGTCACCGGAGAAGACGACCGGAGCTCTTCTCCGGTGACCTGAAAGTCATTAGGGCTTTAATCAGGTTTAGGATTTCATTTGAATGTGAGCCATTGGATTTTGTCTCCCGCGCGCGTTTCAAAGGGTGAGATCTAGTCATTAGCCCTAATTTTGATTTAATAATGTTTAATTAAATTAATTAATGAAATTAGTCAGGTTTGAACCTGGGCCGTCCAGATGCGCGCCAGGTCAACCCTCCCTAGCCCAAAAACAATCCTGTCCATCCATTCAGCTTACTTTCCATTTATTTAATTTTTATTGCATTTTTCTTATTTTCCTTTGTACGAATTTTTAAAAATAGTAAAATGCATTAAAAAATTCTGAAAATTTTTATCAAACCTTTTATTAATTTTTAGAACCCAAAAATATTTTTATTTTTATTTTTTGCATTAAAAATTATTTTTAAATCATTTAAATGTTTATTTTTAATTAGTTAATGAAGATTAATTAATTAAAAATGCATTTAGGTATTTAAAAATCACCAAAAAATTCACATTGCATTATAATACATTTAGAAACATTATAAAACTCCTCAAACAAATTTCTTTTTGGTTCTTGATCTATTTTGACATTTTTCATTGGAATTAAAGTTGTTAAAAGGCAATATTTTTGTTCTAACTTAGAAAAATTCATTCTGCCTAACCATGAAGAGTTTGATGATGGTTCTTCTTGCATTGAATTCTTCATATCATGTAGTTTTTAGGGTAAAATGTTTATGAATTTATATTTCATTTTCAATTTGTTTTGCATTTTTCCTTTTGAAGTGCATCAAAACCCTAGCCAATTTGAGAAAATCATAACTTCCATTAGGTTAAGACTTAGGTCCCCTCCTTTGGGAAGTGAAATTGTATAGGGTTAGGGTACCTTTGATCCCATTTTCAATTTTTTATCATGCCATTTGCTTCTGGTTTTGAATTTTGCATTACATGTTATGTATAAACCCTAATTCTTGCCTTCCTTTGCATCCATCTCTCATTTGTTTGCCTACATGAGCTTACCATGACATTTTGTGCATGAATATGACATATAAGACATCTTAGGACATATTAGAATCATGTTTGATCATTGCATCTTTCATTTTCCATGTTGTGCATTCATTTCATTACATAAACTTTCATGAACTTTCATGGTTCAAAGCATGCTTCACTTGCATCCTCATCCTTGTATGATCATCCATATCTCTTGACATATGTTTGCATCCTCTCTTAGCATCATTAAAATCATGTTTATGCTTCTGACTTTGGTTTGCACCTTTGCATTTCATCTCATTTTCATGTCATTTCATTTTCTTGTTGCTAACTTTTCAAGTGGTAAGTCATTGAGAAGTGAATTTGCCTTCACTTCTCATAACCTCTTATCATCTCTTTTGTGCATCATTGCTGCATTTTATCTTGTGTTTTAGAGTGAGCTTGCTCATTCATGTCTCCCTCTCATCTTCTTCCTTCAAGCAACTTGCCTTCTTAAGTGAAGCAAGTTGTCTTGCTTTCTTTCTGCTTCTCTTCCTTTCATCTGCTTCTTTCCTGGTGGCTTCTCTCCTGAAGATCTTTGGCAAGCCACATAAACCCTAGGAACAACTAAGCATGATCACAATTAGGGTTTGCTTAGTCCCCCATTTAGCTTTTCCTTTGTGTTATCTTTGTTTTTTCTCTTCTCATCTCTTAATCAAGGACTAAACCCTTAAAGTTTTAAGGCTTTGTAATTAGGGTTATGCCTGTATCCTTCTATTAGGATGGAGTGTATAACTCTAATTAGGCTTTGTAATTAGGCTTAAGCTCATTAACTTATGACAAACTTCAAAAAGTAATAAAAGCCTGAAAACACAAAAACAAACAATAATCGTCTCCTTCGGGATTCTTTTCTCATCATCTTCACTCACAAACGATAACTCGCTTCTTCCGTCTAATGCAAGACAGTTTGCACCTGAGCCAGACAGGTCATACACTTGAGCATAGACAAGCAAGCAGTTCATCAGTCAATTTATCTTTGAGTCGAGCTACGGTGTTCTGACTTCCTCATTGCACGAGAGGATACGTAGGCATAACTTAACAGTTATCAAACAAAAGTCTCTGTATATTCCCCCTCCTTCCAGCATTATTCTTTGAGCCTCATAGTCTTGAGCATTTCATTCTTGTTCTCACACTGACACTTCTCTTACACACTTCACATTTCTTTTACACTGACACTTGCATTCTTTCCAGCTTTGATTCACAGATTGCACTGACACTACCCCCTTAAAACACAAATCTTTCAAGCGTGGATCCCGTCGAGTACGGCGGACAATCTGGGTGCTAATACCTTCCCAGGTTGTAACCAACCCCCTTTCTCAGTTTCTCTGGTTCGCGACCTTCTTATCCATATTCTCCTAGGTTTATGCAGCATTACCTTTCCTTCGGGATAAAAATGCCTAGCTGGAGAATCTATTCATTTCCCTCTCTCTCTCTTCGCCGACCGTTCGCGTCTGTACCCCTCTTGACCTGGGTGTCATCAGGTGGGAGCGACAGCTTGGCGACTCTGCTGGGGATCCTTATATTGTAACCAGGGCTTCTGGTTCTTTTTGTGGGTTCCTCCTAGCGCTTGTTTGATTTGTGTTTACTGGGGTGTTATGTGCTATGTGTGTTTATTTTATTTACTGCTTTATGTACAGCTTTATTTATTGCTTTCCTTTAGGACTTTCATATTTCATACTGTCATTATCATTGTTGGATTTGGCTTCTGTTTTGGTGGGTGGGGTTTCATTGAGAGTTTAAGGTCCTATACCGGGGACCTGAGTGACACCTAGGCTAGAGTGGTTCATGTTCTTTCCCATTCCATTTCGGCCTGGTGCGGGAATATGAAACACGGTTCAGATGTGGGTTTCTTCTTGAGAACTCTGTGCTACAGATTTCCTGTAGTGCTAGGGCTATCTGGGAAGCCTGCTAAGTCTGGATGACCTTTATTATGACCTTCAGAAGCTGAGGTGAATTAGAGGAGGATCTTTTATGGTTATTGTAAACACTGTACCTCCGGGTTAGAAGTGTTTACACTTCTCATAATTGATCCAAGTCTGAAGATCCTTGTTCTAGAACATCACCTGTGAGGGGGTTGGGCTGTTTACAGGTTTGCAGGTACCCTTGGCCACATCATACCCTGTTACTATTTGGTTTAAGAGTACCTCATTTTGGACAGTTCTTGTGATTAACCCTGGACATGTGACTCTTTATTTGAGTCCCCTACCCTGGTTACTGGATTTCTGAGCCTTCATCTGGATCTTTGAACATACATAGGCCTATATCAAGACAGATAATCAGATCCAGCTTGATCAGAAACCCTTGCATATCATTTGCATATATCATCATTGCATCATTTAACATTTGTTTATTTGTTTTTCAGGGTATCCACCTTATATCTGGTTTGGTTTTGACCCCTTCTTCTGCATAGACCTCTATTTCATCAGTTATCTACTTCAGCTATTCTCATCATCACCAGCATCAGCATGTCAGTGGCTCACTTCCAGCATCAGTCTGTGATCTTCATCAACACCTATCTTCATCCTCTTCAGCATTCATGACTACTCCCAGGAAGAGCAACATATCCTACCATTTCTTTGAGCCTGTGTTGACTGGTATCAGGCAGGTCCAGTCACTTATCACACCTGACCATATCCCACTGTTTAGAGAACATCATGGAGGCATCCTGGATATGGTTATGGACCTTGACCCTTCTTAGAGGAGCATGATACACACCTGCCTATAGTTTTATGACCCTCCTTTGAGATGCTTCACATTTCCAGACTTTCAGTTAGGGCCACTACTGGAAGAGTTTTCTTCATTGATTGGGGTACCTATCAGGGGTGGAATCCCTTTCAACCCAGAAGTGCCAGCTCCCAGTAATGGAGAAGTAGCAAAAGCACTGTACTTGGAGCCTGCTTTGATTGAGCAAAATATGACAACAAAAGCTGGCATCCCTGGTTTGCACTTGGATTTCTTGATTTCTCAGGCCACCCTGAAGGCTTCATTGGGAGAATGGAGGGCAGTTTGTGCACTGTTAGCCCTCAGCATATATGGGGTTATACTGTTTGCAGATGAGCCTAAATTTGTCAGCAAGAATGTCATCCATCTGTTTCTTCTGAAGAACCCAGTACCCACATTGCTGGGAGATTTTTACTACTCCATTCATCAGAGTAATGAGAAACAAAGGGGGAAGTTGGTAAGATGTTGTGCTCCTTTGTTTCACACCTGGCTGCTCAAACACCTGCCTAAGTCAGATGCCTTCCTGAATCCCCACCAACAGAAGAATTGGGCCAAGAGGCTCATTGCTTTAACTTTAGATGATATTAGATGGTGCACCCAGAGCACCAAAGGCAAAGACATTATCACCAGCTGTGGGCAATACCCAAATGTACCTCTGATAGGAGTAAAGGGTTGCATCAACTACAATCCTTTGCTTTTTAAGAGACAACTGGGCTATGCTTTGGTTCACCCTCCTAGAGTGCAAGATTTAGCTGAGACCCTGTATTGTGAAGTGAAACCTAATTCAGCTGCTGTCAGACAAGCATCCTGGGCTTGGGACAACATCCAGACAAAAGGGATGGCTATTCTTGGAAGGTACAATAATGTTGCTTCAGCTCAGTACTATGATTGGTCCCGTACAAGAGTGTCGCTCCCGACAAATGAAAATGGATCAGATGAAGGTACAGACGCGAACGGTCGGCGAAGGGAACAGTGAGAACACACAGCCGTGAACTCACTGGAGAATGAATAGAGTCGCCAGCTAGGCATTTTTATCCCGGAGGAAAGGCAATGCTGCATAAGCCTAGAAAGATACGGATAAGACGGTTTGCGAACCAAAGAGACTGAGAAAGGGGGTTGGTTACAACCTGGGAAGGTATTAGCACCCAGATTGTCCGTCGTACTCGACGGGATCCACGCTTAAAAGATTTGTGCTATAAAGGGGTAGTGTTAGTGCAATCTGTGTGTAAAAGAGCTGGAAAGCAATATGTACAGGTGTCAGTGTAAAGAAATGTGATGTGTATAAATGTACAGTGTCAGTGTGAGATCAGGAATGAAATGCTCATGACCATGAGGCTAAAGAATGAAGCTGAAAGAGGGGGAATGGACAGAGACTTTTGTTCGATAACTGTTAAGTTATGCCTACGTATCCTCTCGTGCAATGAGGAAGTCAGAACACCGTAGTTCGACCCAAAGAGACTGAAAGGATTGACTGGTGAACTGCTTGCAGTCTATGCTCAAGTGTATGATCTGTCTGGCACAGATGCAAACTGTCTTGCATTAGACGGAAGAAGCGAGTTCTCGTTTGTGAGTGAGGGTGATGAGAAAAGAATCCCGAAGGAGACGATTATTGTTTGTTCTTGTGTTTTCAGTCTTTTATTTCTTTTTGGAGTTTGTCATAAGATAATGAGCTTAAACCTAAATCAATGGATTTGGTAAACTCATCACATCATCCCTCTGATTAGGGGTAATGAGAATTACCTTAAGTGTGAAGTCAGATTCTCACACTTAATCACCTTTGATGTAGGGTTAAGATCATTAACCTACTTGTGATTATTTAGATGTTTTTGTGATTTTTGTTTAGTGTTAAGTAATGAGGTTAAGCCATAATCAGGGATTTAACAGACTCATTACACCACCCTAAAAGAAGGATAATAGATGAGAATGTTTAAGCTGGGGAAAACTCCTCAACTTAATCCATGATTAGGGATTAAACCCATGACAAAACAAGTCTTTATTAGATGGATTTTAATTAGTGGTATGATGATGAAGTGTTTTTTTATGATTTGTAAGACAGCTTGGGGGGGACTTGTCCATTAACTTTAGGGTTAGTCCTTCTTAACCAATTAAGGAAGAATTAGAACCCTAATGCAAGGCCCAAGTTACAAGTGTACTGTCTTGATGTTTATTAAGTGGATTGATTAAGAGAGTTCAACACCTTAAGGGTCCAAGACTTAGGATTAAAGTTATACACTCCATCCTAAAAGAAGGATGCAGGCATGATCTTAATCACAAAGTCTTAAAGCCTTGAGGGTTTAGTCCCTGATTATGAGATGAGAAGAGATGACTCAAGGAGAGACACAAAGGTAAAAACTATGGGGGAGACTAATCAAAACCCTAATTCATTATCATGCTTGGTTGGTCCTAATGTTTATGAGGCTTTCAAGAACAATCTTCAGATGAACCACCAGGAAGCAGATGAACAAGATCAAGAGAAGCAAAGTGACTTGCTTCATTCAAGAAGTCAAGTCACTTGAAGAAAGAAAGTGAGAGAAGGAAGAATGAGCAAGCTCAAACTCAAACACAAGTAAGAATGCAGCAAGGTATGCAAAATAAGATGAGAAGAAAAGTTATGAGAAGTGAAGGCAAATTCACTTCCCAAGTTTACTTACCACCTGAAATGTTAGAAAGAAATGCAATGCAATGCAAGATGAGATGAAATGGTATGATGCAAAGCAAAACCAGAAGCATGTTGATGATGATTATGATGTTATGAAGTGCTGCAAACAAGAGGCAAGACATGGGGATGCTCATACAAGATCATGGATGCAAATGATGCAAGTTAAGGAGCATGAATGAACATGAAAAGTTATGAAGCATACAAGACAAATGACATGGCAAATATGTAATGCAATGATTAAACATGCTTTCTACATGTCTTAAGATGCCAAATGAATCACAAGAATGCACAACATGCAATGACAAGTCAAATTATGCAAGGAAATGCAAGAATGATGCAAATGAAAGCCCAAATTAGGGTTCATGGATCAAACATCAAACACAAACCAAAAACAGAAGCAAACCTTAACCTAAAAAATGGGAAATGGCACCTAAAGAAACCCTAGACCTATAATGAACCACTGCCCAAAGGGGAGCTCTCAACTCTCAACCAAACTCAAGTTATGAATTTTACAAGTTATTAGGGTTTTTTAGGGTTTGTAACAAAAGAAATGCCAATCAATTAGAAAATGCAAGATCAAATCTTGGCCTTTTTATCCTTGAAAGTACATGTCAAATGGAAAACAATGCAAAAAGAATCAATGTCTCAACCTTTACCAAAAGACAGAAATGAATTTTCAAACATATGACCAAAATAATGCATCAAAAATGGTTTAATTCAATGAAAAATTCTTAAAATGCATCAAGATCAAAAAAGAAATTTGGTTTGAAGGTTGGACAATGTTTCTAAATGCCTTAGAACATTTCATGAATTTTTTTGTAATTTTTAAATACCTAAAAGTATTTTTAATTAATTAATTCTCATTAATCAATTAAAAATAATCTTTTAAATATTTAAAAATACTTTTTCAGTGATAAAAAATAAAATAAAAATGTTTTTGTGTCATAAAAATTAATAAAACCTTAAAGAAAAAGTTTCATAATTTTTATGATTTTTTAGCTATTTTAAATAAATTATGCAAATTAATTGAAAATAAATGAATTAAAAATTGAATAAAGAGAGAAGTAATCAGATTGGACGCGTGAGATTTATCCTGGGTTTGAATCCCTTGACTGCGCGCCAGAATGAGGGGCCAGGATTGCCTCAGATCAAATTAACTTAAATAATAATTAATTAGGCTAACACGTGGATTAGGGCATAAGTGAAATGATCTGGGCCATCAGAATGGGAGGGAAGTCAACAAGTCAAGGGAATCGTACGCTCGAAATTCAAACTGGCATTAATCACTGGATTAAGCCCTAATTACACTCAGGTGGCCGGAGAAGACCTCCGGTCGTCTTCTCCGGCCAGAGGGTCACCTGAAAATCTTCAAAACCTCCCAAAACGCAAAATAAATGAAAACTAAGCTATGGGAAATGATCCCCAACACCTCACGAACCAAAGCCCTATCCTAAAACAAATTTATTTAACCTAGACAAGCTGAATCGAAGAGGGAAAGTTCTAGGGTTCGTAAGCTTCAAACAGCAATTAAACTCTCAAAACGCAACCATTTTCAAAACCAATGGTACCAGAATGATCAGCAAGACATGTAGAGCAAGTTTGTAACAATCAAATTGATTTCTGGAAAAATTAATTTGGAGCTACCTGAGATTTGCAAACTTTGATCTTGGAACTTTCAGGCCTTTTCTCCTTGCTCAATCTGCTCCTCTTGGTCCCCCAAAGTTGCTTGAATGCTCAAAATGAATTTATATTTGCTGGATGATGAGTTTCGAAGAGAACTGCTCCAAGCTCAGTCAACAATGGCAGTTGAGATTCTGGCCCTTTCAAGTCATGGTGATGGGTTGTTTGAGGTCTATGCAATGTGTAGAGAAGGTTTGTGGTGAAGGTTTGTGTGTTTGTGACCTGAGGAAGGAGATTCGAATGAATCTGCAGAATGAAGGTTGGTGATGGCAGTGAGTGTTCCTAGCTGTTTCAGGCTTTTTCTCTTGATGCTTTTTGTTCTATAGATCAAGGTGAGATGAATGGAGGAAAAAGTTTGGGTGTTTGCAGGCTGTGTGATGAAATTCGAATGAAGTTGCAAGTTGGTGGCTTTTTTGTGTAAGTGATGAATGAGTTGGTTTCAGCCCTTGTTCTTGTTATGTTCCACTTGCAAAATGAAATGATAAACAAATCTGATTGGTGGCTTGATGTGACTTGTGCAGCTGTGATAGGTAGTTCACTTTTTGCTCAAAAACCACTTTATGTGTAAGATAGGGTATGGCTTGATCTAGGCTTGGTACAAAGCTAAGGCTGGCGCAGCATGGTGTGGTGAGAGACTATGGAAGGTTCAGCAGCCAATGTTGCAAGTTGTGAGGAATGATCATGAGTGTTTTGCAACTTGTTGTACTTTTGGTTCACATGTGATCTTTTGGCCAACCAAGCATGAAATCATGGGGAAGCTTAGTCCAATTCTGATTTTATGGACTTAGAGAATGTTTACAAGATGGTTTGACATGAATTTGAGGCAGCAATTTGATTTGGTTCAAGACTTAGCAAAATTCCCACTTGGTGCATAACTTGAAAAACAATGATTTTTGGCAACTTTGCATGGCCATAACTTTTGATCCAAGAAGAGTTTGATCATGTTCTTGTACTTTTTGAAAAGGGAAAGATGAGATCTACAACTTTCATGACCAAAGTTTTTCCATTTGAAGCCTTTTTGGGTCATAAATCAAAGCTTGAAAATTGACCTAAAATGGAGCATTCTTGAAAAGTCAACAAAACCCCAAAAGTCAACTTTTGCAAAAACCCTAAATTCTTGAATTTTGTGAACTTCAAACCTCTTCCATGATCAAATAAAGATCATACACACTCAAAATGATGAAGATCACCCATTGGTTGGGTCATTGGGGGCCTCAGATGCCCTGATTTTGCACTGACTTGTCTGAAAAGTCAACTCTTGATCAGATGACTTCCCCATGGAATTTCTTCATGAAAATTGATATGCATACTCCCTATACCATATAAAGATCAATGGAAACAAGAATGACCAAAAAATTTGGGGTTATGGCCTCTGAAACCAAAACCCTAATTTTCAGTCAACTGTGTAGTTCATCCTGGCTCTGCATCCACTCAAACCCTAGTTCTTGTGATCCCTCTGCAATTTTGACTTTGTGAGGATGTAATATGACATAAGAACACACATGGACCCCTTTGAGTTGATTGGTGGCCTTTGGAGTGGCTCAAGATGCCCTGAGATTGCTCAGATCACAAACCCTAGGTGCAGATGCCTTAGAAACTATGCAGTGGATCAAAAATGAGATGTGAGATGATATGATTTGTGTATATGCATATGAGATGATCACAAGTCATGTGTGAATGGGTGAGGGCAAATTTGGGGTGTTTACAGCTGCCCCTATTCAAGCATGAGTTAGCTGTGCAGGTTGTAAGCGGCGGCTTAACAGGCAAACAAGATAACTTGTGGTTGAATACCAAAGACAGTCCAAAATTTGCACTCACGAAATGAAGAAGAAAAGGGATATAGATTGTAAAAGCAAATAAAGCATATTATAAAGTGTGTGCGACGGAGGACGACCGTCGAGCAGAGGACGACTGCTGGGTAAATAGCAATGCCGGGGACGGCCGACACGCTGGGGAAGGTGCGGAAAATAAAGCAATGACGGGGACGGCCGACATGCTGGGGATAAAAAAAGGTAAAGCTAAGACGGGGACGGCCGACTAGCTGGGGAAAATAGAATATTATGATGGGGACGGCCATCAAGATAAAGTAGTAACATTCTCTGGGGATTGGTGAAACATGACGGGGACGGCCATCAAGTTCACAAAGGTAAAGTAACCAACGATGGGGACGGCCATCGAGCTAAAAAAAGAAAAGGGACCACGACGGGGACGGCCATCGGGTTAAAGAATAAATGAAATGAACAGATGATGGGGTACGGCCATCAAAGGTGAAGGACGATCACCTAGCAGGGGACGGCTGCTCTGTTGGGCATAAAAAAAATATGATGGGGACGGCCATCAAAGGTGGAGGACGACCACCTGGCAGGGTACGGCTGCCAAAATATCAACGATGGGGACGGCCATCGGATAGAAAAGGTCAACGATGGGGACGGCCATCGGACGAGCATGATGGAGGACGACCATCAAGAAGTGGAGGACGACCACTCAGCAGGGGACGGCTGCTCTCAAAGTTTATCATAACACAGGACGAGTGTTAGACAACTAAAATCAACAATGGGGACGGCCATTGGATAAAGTGATGAAGGGCGATCATCAAAAGGTGGAGGACGACCACCTAGCAGGGGACGGCTGCTAAAATCAACGATGGGGACGGCCACCGGATGAGCAAGATGGAGGACGACCATCAAGAAGTGGAGGACGACCACTCAGCAGGGGACGGCTGCTCTCAAAGTTATCATAACACAGGACGAGTGTTAGATAAAAGAAAAATTTGTTTGTAATCTACTGGGGATGCGGTAAACACGGACGAGCGTTTACATCTAAGAAACAAAAGGTATAAGTGTTTGGTATTGTGTATAGATTAAAGATGCGGACGAGCATCCTTAGGACTATGATACGGACGAGTATCATGTAGAAACAAACTGACACGTGCTCAGAGCTGATGATACGGACGAGTATCAGCTGGTTAACAAGGAACACGGACGAGTGTTGCATCTGAAAGTATCCTTCTGGGGAATAGTAGACACAGACGAGCATCTATATTCACGAAGACATAAGTGTTTGACACGGTGTATGGATTAAAGATGCGGACGAGCATCCTTAAGACTATGATACGGACGAGTATCATGTAGAAACAAACATTAGACGCAATGTTCTGAGATGATGGTACGGACGAGTACCAACTGGTTAACAAAGAACAAGGACCAATGTCGAATCTGTGGGGATATACATGGTGTATACAAGATACGGACGAGTATCTGAGTAGGTGTACCAATGAGTAGTGAGTATATGATGTATAGGGGAGTATTTATCTGCTGGGGATATGACACGGACGGGTGTCAGGAAAGTGTATATACAAGTATAGGCGAACACGCCGGGGATATGACACGGACGGGTGTCAAGAAAGTGTATAGGTATATGTAAGTGCAAAGAGGGTGTCTTTGGTTTTCTGCTGGCGACACGACACGGACGAGTGTCAGGATGTATCTGCAATACTGGTGATCTTGGTTTGTAAAGTGTATTCAGGCAACCTGCTGGGAAATGATGATACGGACGGGTATCAAAAAGGAGATATGTACTGGTGTTTGTGATTTGAAAGGCAGCTGCTTTTGCTGGGACTCTGATGGGGATTTCTGTACAATGATGATGAGCGGGTTTATTATTCACAAGTGTTCAATTCACAACATGACTTATGATTATGCTATGCATTTGGTTTTTGCCGTAATGCTCCGTATTAGACGGAATGCTACGCTCTGAGGGGACAGTATGATGCGAATGCTATGATTATGCAAAGAGGCACCGATCCGGGATTCGGATCCCGTTGCTGCAAAGATCTCTGATTGATCTGCTTGAAGTGAACATCCCAGCTGGGGATGAGATCATTGATAGATCTGTAGTTGTATCTGCTTGGGGATATACGTCATCGATTGACATATCCTTATAACACGGGACCCAGCTGGGGTTTGTAGAAGCTTTCTGTACTCTGTTGTGACCTCTTCATGCGTTGCTCTTCTGGATAAAGGCTTGAAGCTCTGTGGGGAGGTGATTCCTCGATTCTCGCATCCTGCTGAGGAATAATGGCTACTCGGCCGGGGAATTGTGAGAGGCAACTCAGCTGGGGAGAGCAACTCAGCTGGGGATAGAACATTTCAGATGCTGTATGTTGATTTGGCAACTTTGCTGGGGAAGTGGGCACCTCCCAGTGCCAGGTGAGTTGATAATGATTTGCCAGTTGCTGAGACGTAACTTGTATGCCTCAGGTTGCGTTCTGGATACCTGCAATCCTGCAAAGATAAGGAAACGCACAAATGGTCCCGAGGTACCCTTTACTGGATTCCGTCACAGGAGATAAGTACTTTCGAGAGTAAGTATATTCCCTGTAAGCATGTGCTTTATTTTTAGAGAAAGGCATCTGTACTTATGCAATTGTGTTTTTAGAGATATCAGACAATTCTTTGCAAAACATAAAAATGTAAAAAACGAGACATGACTGAAAATCTGATTTTATTAATTCATGTGCCCTGAATTGGCAAGATACAGTCAAAGAGACATATCTCCTGAAATGAGGAGAATGTTACAAATTGAGAAACAAAGTGCTGGCGGTGCTGGCGATGCTTTCAAGGAGCTTCCTCTTCTGCTATGACTCGTATGACAATGACGTTCTTCTCGTCTGGCTTTCTGGAGAGAATTGATTCTGATTGCAGCTTGATCCTTTGAAGCTTACCAAGTTGTAGGTGATACAGACGAATTCAGAATGCAGTTGTTCGCTTATTCCCTTGTTTTGCATGGATCGCCCTTTCGGGTTTTCAATCCATCGGGATACCCATTTTTGCCTGAGCTGTCCAATGCGGCTTTTCAACTCAGCGGGTGTACATTTTTTGCTTATTTCCCTTATTTTTGCCCGAGTCTTTTATTCTGTTTTTGACTCGCCGGGATGCCCTATTTTTGCCTGGACTTACATTCTGTTTTTATGTCCAGCGGGTTATTTTATGCGAAGTATTTTTTAACTGCATCTGAATTCACAGGGGACGGGAAATCTTCACCATCCATGGTGCTGAGCATCAGTGCTCCACCAGAGAAAACTTTCTTTACAACAAATGGTCCTTCGTAATTTGGAGTCCATTTGCCCCTGTGGTCTGTATGAGGAGGGAGGATTCTTTTCAGCACAAGATCTCCCACTTGGTACTCTCGGTGCCTGACTTTCTGATCGAAGGCTCTCTTCATTCTTCTCTGATACAACTGCCCGTGGCAAATTGCAGCCAATCTCTTCTCTTCGATCAGACTCAGTTGTTCGAATCGGGCCCGAACCCATTCTGCTTCGTTTAGCTTAACATCCATCAGTACCCGTAGGGAGGGTAGTTCAACTTCAACAGGTAGGACTGCTTCCATACCATACACAAGTTGATACGGTGTTGCCCCAGTGGACGTTCTGATTGATGTGCGATACCCATGCAAGGCGAACGGTAGCATTTCATGCCAGTCTTTGTATGTGACTACCATCTTTTGCACAATCTTCTTAATATTCTTATTTGCCGCCTCGACAGCGCCGTTCATCTTTGGCCTGTAAGGAGAAGAATTGTGATGTTGGATCTTGAAGTCCCGGCACAGCTCTGCCATCATTTTGTTGTTCAAGTTGGAACCATTATCAGTAATGATTCGCTCGGGCACTCCATACCGACAGATGATATCTCTTTTCAGAAATCTGGCTACCACTTGCCTTGTGACATTTGCATATGAGGCTGCTTCAACCCACTTTGTAAAATAATCGATGGCGACCAGGATGAATCTGTGGCCGTTCGAAGCAGTCGGCTCAATTTTGCCAATCATGTCAATGCCCCACATAGCAAAGGGCCATGGTGAAGACATTATGTTCAGGGGATTGGGAGGCACATGCACCTTGTCTGCATAAATCTGGCATTTATGGCATTTTCTGGCGCAAGCACAACAGTCTGCATCCATTGTGATCCAGTAATAGCCTGATCTTAACAACTTCTTAGCCATGGCATGCCCTCCTGCATGGGTACCAAAGGATCCTTCGTGCACTTCATGCATCAACAAATCTGCTTCTGTCTTGTCAACACATCTGAGGAGTACCATATCAAAGTTCCTCTTGTATAAAGATCCATCAGTGTTCAGAAAGAAACTTCCAGCAAACCTTCTTAAAGTCTTCTTATCATTGGAAGATGCCCCAGGTGGGTACGTTTGATCCTCCAAGAAACACTTGATGTCATGGAACCAAGGCTTATCATCTTTAGCAATATCTGCTGCAAATACATATGCTGGTCTATCAAGTCTCGATACTGAAATCTGAGGTACAAAGTTAGCAGCTTGAACTTTGATCATGGATGAAATGGTAGCAAGAGCATCCGCAAACTGATTCTCGTCCCGAGGGATATACTCAAGCTTGACTGTTGTGAAGAAAGTCAATAACCTTCTTGTATAATCCCTGTAAGGTATCAGATGATCTTGGTGGGTGTACCATTTTCCGTTGGTCTGATTGATTACCAAAGCTGAATCTCCGAATACGGTCAATGTTTTGATCCTGAGGTCAATGGCTTCCTCAAGACCCATAATACAAGCTTCGTATTCAGCTTCGTTGTTGGTGCAGTTGAAAGTGAGTTTTGCCGAGAAAGGCATGTGAACTCCTTTTGGTGTAATGAGTACTGCACCAACACCACGGCCATTCATGTTGACAGCCCCATCAAACATCATAGTCCATTCTTCCTCCGGGTCGGGCCCTTCAGTGTGAATAGGCTCTTCATGATCTTTTGCTTTAATGAACATGATGTCTTCATCAGGGAAGTCAAATCTCATAGGCTGGTAGTCATCAATGGGCTGCTCAGCAAGATATTCAGATAGTACACTGCCCTTGATGGCTTTCTGAGATGTGTACTGTATGTCATATTCTGTGAGAATCATCTGCCATCTTGCAACCCGTCCGGTAAGGGCTGGCTTCTCGAATATGTACTTGACTGGGTCCATTTTTGAGATTAACAAGGTAGTGTGGGTCAACATATACTGTCTCAGTCGGCGAGCAGCCCACGCTAAAGCACAGCAAGTTTTCTCGAGCAGTGAATAACGTTGTTCACAGTCGGTAAACTTTTTGCTTAGGTAGTATATTGCATACTCTTTTCGACCAGACTCGTCATGCTGGCCCAGCACACACCCCATTGATTCTTCCAATACTGTCAAGTACATAATCAGAGGTCTTCCTTCAACTGGCGGCATGAGGATTGGAGGTTCTTGCAGATATTCTTTGATCTTGTCAAAAGCCCTTTGGCAGTCTTCGTTCCACCTGACCGTTTGTTCCTTCCTTAATAGCTTGAACAAGGGTTCACAGGTTGCTGTGAGGTGAGATATGAACCTTGAAATGTAGTTCAATCGACCTAAGAACCCTCGAACCTCTTTCTCAGTTTTCGGTGCAGGCATTTCTTGAATAGCTTTGACTTTATCAGGGTCAACTTCAATCCCTTTCTCACTTACAATAAAGCCCAGCAGCTTACCGGATCGCACCCCAAATGTGCATTTGTTGGGGTTCAACTTTAGTTGGTATTTCCTCAGACGCTTGAATAACTTGAGCAGATTCACCAGATGGTCTTCCTCTGTAAGGGACTTGGCAATCATATCATCCACATAGCATTCTATTTCCTTATGAATCATATCGTGGAATAATGTTACCATAGCCCGTTGATAGGTGGCACCAGCATTCTTCAGTCCGAATGGCATCACCTTATAACAGAACGTGCCCCAAGGTGTAATGAATGTTGTCTTCTCCATGTCTTCAGGTGACATTTTGATCTGGTTGTATCCTGAAAATCCATCCATGAAGGAAAATACCGAGAACTGAGCCGTGTTATCCACCAATACATCAATGTGAGGTAATGGGAAGTCATCTTTCGGGCTGGCTCTGTTCAGATCCCGGTAATCAACACACATTCTTACTTTGCCATCCTTCTTAGGCACAGGTACTATGTTAGCAACCCACGGAGGATAGCTAGTCACAGCAAGGAACCCGGCGTCCCATTGCTTTTGTACCTCTTCCTTGATTTTCATAGCCATGTCTGGGCGAGTTCGGCGCAGCTTCTGTTTGACTGGTGGGCACTCTTCTCTCAAAGGCAACTTGTGCACCACTATATCGGTATCCAATCCTGGCATGTCTTGATATGACCAGGCAAACACATCAACATACTCTTGAAGCAGATCTATCAGTTGTCTCTTTACTGAGTCTTGCAGGCAGGCCCCGATCTTGACCTCTTTCACATTTTCCTCTGTACCAAGATTAATCACTTCAATCTCCTCCTGATGAGGAGTAATAACCTTTTCCTCTTGCCTTAACAACCTGGCTAGCTCTTCAGGAAGCTCATATTCTTCTTCAACCCCTTCGTCAGCTTGATTGATCGGATTGTCAAAGTCATACGATGTCATAGCCGTGCTGTTGTCGGTGCGGTCAGGATGGCACTCTCTGCAAGGGTTTAATTGGTTCATTTTAGTGATCTGATTTTAGTCTTATTTAGAAAAGTGAAATGAAGTTGTCATTTTGAAAACACCGCCATTTATTTTTTGTACAAAAAGAAAAATGGAAAAACAGTGAGCAGAAAAGAAAAAGACTCGTTTGCAAAAAGATTGTCTGATATTTCATTAATTTAATCTTGTTTGCACAAAAGTACAGATGGCCCTGATTACAAAATGAGTCTTGTCATCTTGGGCAAGATGCAAGACTTTGATGCATGCTATAAAAGATACAGGAAATAATAATTACTCTGCTCGAGTAACACTTATAATTCCCTGGGAAGACCAGTTCGAGACACTGCTCCCCGGGACCTTTGGACGAATCCAATTCTCCAGGTTGCGCTCCTCTTCCAGCTCGTCTTCCAGACAGTTGATAGCATCGGGGGTTAGCATTCCCCCACTGACAAATCCTGGCTCTGCAGCAGCCTTTGCTTGATGTTGAGTTGGTTTGTAACCCAACCCAAATTTGTCCTTCTTCTCCTCCACAGCTAAGACCTTGCCCCAGCCTAGGGCAGTTCCTTCTTCAACAACCTTCCGGGCTTGTTGGTAAGACGACATTGGGGTACCAGATACAGCAGATGCTTCATTGACATTCAAGGCTTCAAAACCTTGGCTCATCGTTTCAACGATCTCTCCATCCATTTCAATATACTTGTAAGTAGCCAGATGGCTAACAAATATATCCTCCTCCCCGCAGATTGTGACAACTTGGCCTTCCCACTCATATTTTAACTTTTGGTGAAGGGTAGACGTTATTGCGCCAGCGGCGTGAATCCAGGGTCTACCCAACAAACAGCTGTAGGCGGGCTGAATGTCCATCACATAAAAGATAGTTTTAAAGGTCTGCGGGCCAATTGTCACGGGCAGCTCTACTTCTCCCAGAACCGATCTCTTCGAGCCATCAAAAGCTCTAACCACCAGGTTGCTGGGTCTCAATGCCAGTCCATCATATTCAAGCTTCACCAGAGCCTTCTTTGGTAAGACATTCAGGGAGGATCCTGTGTCCACCAGCACATGTGAAAGGACAGCTCCTTTGCATTCCATAGTTATGTGCAAGGCTTTGTTGTGGTTTCGGCCATCCACTGTCAGGTCAGAATTGGTAAAGCCTAGCCCATTGCTAGCAGTGACATTTCCAACGACCGTTTCCAACTGGTTGACAGTAATCTCCTCCGGCACGTAAGCTGCGTGCAGTACTTTCAGTAGTGCATTCCGATGGGCTTCGGAGCACATAAGCAGTGAGAGGATGGAGATTTTGGATGGAGTCTGATGAAGTTGATCCACAACTTTATAGTCACTCTTCTTGATGATCCGCATAAACTCATCAACTTCCTGATCAAATGGAGTTTTCAGGGCTTCTTTGGCAGCTGGATCTTCCTGCACCGGGCCTTTACCCTTTGCCTTGGCAACAGCTTCTGCTTCGGCAGTAGGTCTTTGGACTTGTGAAGCAAAGAGACGTCCGCTTCGGGTGAAGCCTCCGCCTCCGCCCACATTATCAATTTGTGGTGCAGGTGCTGTTGTTTCCAGAGTGATTCTTCTCCCTTCACAATATAAGTCAGAGCCATAGTGCCAGGGGATGGCCCTATTGCTTTCATATGGTACAGGTCCAGGCACCGTGACGGTAACTGGACTGATTGCTGCTGCTGAGGGGACTGCAATTGTTTGTGGATCATAGAAGATGGTAACTGGTGCTCTAGTGGGAGCGGCACCCTCTGAATGGTAGGCGGAGTTATTTTCTGGATCATAGAAGATGGTAACAGTAGAGACATCTTCATGATTGTTTGCTGGTGTTGTAGAAGGTTCTGTTGGAAGAACTGTTGTTGTTGTTGATGGAGAGTCGAAATGGAATGAAGCTGATGTTGTAGCAGGAGAAACTGTTGAAAACTGATCATTGGGTAGAACAGATGAGGTACTTGCTGATGTTGCTGATGAATTGTTGGGAACAATTGTTGTTGCATTTGTAGGAGGGTCTGAAACCGTTGTTGATGAAGCTGCCGGATGTGCCGGAAATGATGTTGTGATTTGTAAGAGGCCACTCTTGATAAGACTGTCAATGCCATTCCTCAAGTCTTCACACCCATTCCATGAAATATTGCAATAAGGGCACCCCAGCTCACACCCTGGAAATATTTGATTTTCACGGAGTTGAGCTTTGATTTCCACCAATGGTGTCCTGATCTGATCCACACTAGTTATCAAATAAGACTGTTGGTCTTCTTCAATAGCATTAATCCGGGGACCACCATGGTGTGGCATTGGGTTTTTGTTGACATTGGGCGGAGGTGCAAAGTTCAAAGCCTTGGAGTCTACTAAGTCTTGTACCTTCATATGCAGTGCCCTGCATTTTTCCGTACTGTGACCAGGTGCGTTTGAATGAAAAGCACACCTAGCATTGGAGTCATAGTTTCTTGGTAGACTGTTGGGATCCGGCGGTGCCAACGTTCTTAGCTCAACCAGGTTGAGTTTCAGAAGTTGTGGCAATAAGGCAGCATACGGCATTGGAATCGGGTCTATCACCCTGTTAGCTTGAGAGGGCCTCTGCTGAAATGGCCTCTGTTGATTGTTGCTGTTGGAGTTGTTGTTGTAGTTGTTTCTTGGAGGATATTGATTTTGCTGGTACTGAGGTTGTTGCTGGAAATTTTGTTGAGGAGGTTGATAGACTGGTAGAGAATGAGCCGGAGCAGGAATTGTGACTGCTGCTATTGTTCTGGGAACATACTGGGGCCTACCCCTGTTGGTATGAATGGCATTGGTCTCGCCAGCTCTTCTAGGGCCTGCAAAAGGCTTTCTTGTACCACTGGACGAACTAGCACCATTATCAGATATCTTACCCATTTTCAACAGGCTTTCGATTCTCTCCCCAGCTATGACAACATCGGCGAAGCTGGTGGAAGAGAAAGCAGCTAACCTGTCAATATATGTTCCCTGGAGAGTGTTCATGAACATGTCTGCCATTTCTCTCTCAGACATTGGTGGTTGAACGGCAGCAGCCAACTGCCTCCATCTTTGAGCGTATTCACGGAAACTTTCCCTTGACGACTGCGACATTCCCATCAGGAGAGTCCTGTTGGGTGCCATGTCTAAGTTGTATTGATACTGTCGGATGAAGGCCTCTGCCAGGTCCTTCCAGCATCTCACAGTTGCCCTTGTCAAGTGGGAATACCATTCCCTTGATGCTCCAGTCAAACTGTCTTCGAAGTAAAACATCCAAAGTTTCTCATCCATTGTGTAGGCCTTCAGCCTTCCCAGGAACGACTGTAGATGAGTCCTGGGGCATGAAGTCCCATTATACTTTTCGAAGCATGGAGGCTTGAACTTGTGAGGGATCCTGACCCCCTCTACTAAACCCATGTCCATGACATCGAACCCCAAAGAATTTTGGGATTCCAAAGACCTCAACTTCTCAGCCAACTCATCCAATCTCCTATCATAGGTTTCTTCTCCAGCACCCATGACTGTAAACTGATCCTCCTGAGGATCCTCTTGAAGTACTCTGGCTGCAGTAGCTGTTCCCTGAACGTTTGCAGGAATATGAATCTCAGGATGTAGATGTGGGCCAAACACAGGGGGGTTGACATGTGGTTGCACCCTTTCATTGTTACTGGTGCCAGCAGTTCCCACATGGGGGTCCTCTTGAGTTCTTCCCTCTACCAAAACTCTAAGCCTCTCCTGACTCTGAGCTAAGTTACTCATCACTTCCATGAATTGAGTGATCTGGGTTCTCATCTCCACCCTTTCGTTAGCCATCTGGGTTCTGGCCTCGTTGAGATCTTGCTGCAACTGGTCCATCTGGATGCCCGGAAGGTTGTTTCTTGTAGGGTACCTGTGTGGCCTGTTGAGAGGAAACACCCGGCGACGAGCAATACTGCCTGAGATTCACAACAGAGGTTAGTAACAATACAACAAAACCTACAAAACAAACAAAAGGGTTAGTATGCAATGCAGTATGCTTATTTGCTATCAAGGTATCCGGCTTGGTCTTCAGTTTTGACCCGTCCAGACCCTTGAAGATGATACTGCTTGAGGTTGTTTCTGAAATGAGCTCAGATGGAAACCAACAAATATATATTACATAAGATGAAACAAATACAACTTGTTCATTCTTACAACACCAGCCCTCTAGGGGTCAAAATACATAATCAAAAAGCAAAAGTACATGAAAAGAAATAGCAACAAGCAAATGATCAAACTCCGAGGCCAAACTCATCCTCACGAACTTCCTTAAGAAGTGCTTCGGTCACAGGATCAGTCGGACGCTCCGTAAGATTCCTGATGAGAAGGTTTCTTGTTGTAACAGCTGCAGTCAATTTCTTGTTCTGACTTTGATCTTTGGATTTCTTCACTCCAGCTTTGATTCTTAGCTCTGAAATTTCCCCCTGGGCTGCTGCCAAGGCTTTTTCCATCTGCTCCATCTTATCTTGAACTCTCTTGTCTTCTAGAGTACGGGCCTCAGTGATCCGGACCCACCTGGCCTGACTCTCTTTCAAGTACAAGTCTGTCCTTGCTCTTTGAAACTGGGCTTCTTTACAAGCATTCTTCAGAATCTGCTCACCAGCTTTAGACTTGTTGATATAATCCCCAGACTTCTCAATCTTGGTCAAATGCTCCACTCTCAACTTTTCCAATCTTTCAATCTCCCTCACACCTTCACTCCTCTCCCTGAGGGTCTTCTGCAAGGCTTGGGATAACTTCTCATTTCTTTCTTTCAAGCCTTCAAACTCTTCCAAACTGACAGTAGCAGGGGGTGGTGCTGATGATGACTCAGGCATGTCTTTGATGGTGAAGGGCAATCCTGAGATTTGGGCCCTAGCATAGGACCACTCATGATATTGGGCTGATGCCACATTATTGCACTTCCCCAGAATGGTGATTCCCTTGGTTTGAACATGATCCCAGGCCCAGGCAGCCTGTCTAACCGTTGCCAGACTAACCTTGTTCTCACAGTAGAGGGTCTCAGCCAAGTCCTTTTCCCTAGGAGCATGAACCAGTGCATAACCCAATTGCCTTTTGAACAGCAGGGGGTTGTAATTGATACTTCCCTTGACTCCTACCAAAGGCACATTAGGAAAATGCCCACAGCTAGTGATTATGTCTCTGCCCTTGGTACTTTGATTGCACCACCTGATATCTGCTGTAGTTAGGACAGAAAGTCTCCTGGCCCAGTTGCTTTGCTGGTGAGGGTTTAGGAATGCATCTGTCTTAGGTAGATGCTTGAGAAGCCAGGCATGGAATAGTGGAGCACAAATCCTCACTAACTTCCCTCTCTGTTTCTCATTCCTCTGATGTACTGAGTAATAGAGATCACCCAACAAGGTAGGCACTGGGTTCTTCAAGATGAACAAATGGATTGCACTTTTGCTGATGAATCTGGGCTCATCTGCAAATAGCACAATTCCATACACACCTAAAGCCAACAGAGCACAAACAGCTTTCCACTCCCCCAGGGAGGCCTTCAGACTAGCTTGAGAGATTAAGAAGTCCAGCTGAAACCCAGGGACACTAGATTTAGAGGTCATGTGTTGTTCAATCAAGGCAGGTTCCAGGTGCAAAGCTTTGGCTATCTCCCCATTGCTGGGAAAATCCATTTCAGGATTGAATGGGATCTCCCTCTTGATAGGCAAACCAGTCAAAGATGAGTATTCTTCCAAAAGAGGACCCAACTGGAAGTCTTGAAATGTAAAGCATCTCAATGGGGGGTCATAGAACTGAATGCAGGTATGAATCAGGCTCCTCTGAGACGGGTCCATGTCCATAACTAGGTCAAGTATGTCCCCATAATGTTCCCTGAACAAAGGGATGTAATCTGGTGTAATCAGGGTTTGGATCCTCCTGAGGTCTGACAAATCTGGTTGGAAGAAATGATAGGTGATGTTGTTCTTCTTTGGAGCCATGATGCTGAAGACTGGGTAGAGTGCTGATGACAATGCTGAGAAGAGAGAGAGAGAGCCACTGATTGGCTGGTGCTGAAGCAGATAGCTAAAAACTGAAACAGATGCTGGTGAAAATGGGTCAAAGCTGCAGATGGGGTCAAAACCAAAACCTGATGAACAAGGGATACCCTGAAAAACAAATAAGCACATGTTAATATGATGCAATGAGCATGCATGCAAATGAAATGCAAGGGTCTGTGACAGAGCTGGATCTGAATAAATGCCTTGGTATAGATCCATGTGTGTTCAAGAATTCCGGATGGAGGTCTATAAATCCAGTAACCAAGGTGGGGGACTCAAATAAAGAGCCACATGTCCAGGGTTTTAGAATCACAAGAACTATCCAACATGGAGCATTCTTAACAAAGTCAAAGTAACAGGGTATTCTGAGGTCAAGGTACCTGCAAACCTGTAAACAGCCCAACCCCCTCACAGGTAGTGATCTAGAACAAGGATCCTCAGACTTGGATCTGTTATGAGAAGTGTAAGCACTCCTAACCCGGAGGTACAGTGTTTACAATTATCATAACAATTCCTCCTCTAATTCACCTCAATTTCTGAAGGTCAATACTAAAAGGTCATCCAGACTTAGCAGGCTTCCCAGATCCCCCTAGCATTGCAGGAAATCTGCAACACAGAGTTCTCAAGAAGAAACCCATATCTGAACCGTGTTTCATATTCCCGCACCAGACTGAAAATTGACTGGGAAAGAATATGATTCACTCTAGCCTAGGTGTCACTCAGGTCCCAGGTATAGGACCTAAACTCTCAATGGAACCCCAACCACCAAAGAAAAAACCAGATCCAGCCAGCACAGTATGACAGTATGATATATAAAAGCAGTAAAGAAAGCAGTAAAGTAACTGTACATAAAGCAATAAACAAAAATAAATACAAGCACAAACAAGCACATAACACCCCAGTAAACACAAATCAATCAAGCGCTAGGAGGAACCCACGAAAAGAACCAGAAGCCCTGGTTGCAGCATAAGATTCGCCAGCAGAGTCGCCAAGCTGTCGCTCCCGACAAATGAAAATGGATCAGATGAAGGTACAGACGCGAACGGTCGGCGAAGGGAACAGTGAGAACACACAGCCGTGAACTCACTGGAGAATGAATAGAGTCGCCAGCTAGGCATTTTTATCCCGGAGGAAAGGCAATGCTGCATAAGCCTAGAAAGATACGGATAAGACGGTTTGCGAACCAAAGAGACTGAGAAAGGGGGTTGGTTACAACCTGGGAAGGTATTAGCACCCAGATTGTCCGTCGTACTCGACGGGATCCACGCTTAAAAGATTTGTGCTATAAAGGGGTAGTGTTAGTGCAATCTGTGTGTAAAAGAGCTGGAAAGCAATATGTACAGGTGTCAGTGTAAAGAAATGTGATGTGTATAAATGTACAGTGTCAGTGTGAGATCAGGAATGAAATGCTCATGACCATGAGGCTAAAGAATGAAGCTGAAAGAGGGGGAATGGACAGAGACTTTTGTTCGATAACTGTTAAGTTATGCCTACGTATCCTCTCGTGCAATGAGGAAGTCAGAACACCGTAGTTCGACCCAAAGAGACTGAAAGGATTGACTGGTGAACTGCTTGCAGTCTATGCTCAAGTGTATGATCTGTCTGGCACAGATGCAAACTGTCTTGCATTAGACGGAAGAAGCGAGTTCTCGTTTGTGAGTGAGGGTGATGAGAAAAGAATCCCGAAGGAGACGATTATTGTTTGTTCTTGTGTTTTCAGTCTTTTATTTCTTTTTGGAGTTTGTCATAAGATAATGAGCTTAAACCTAAATCAATGGATTTGGTAAACTCATCACATCATCCCTCTGATTAGGGGTAATGAGAATTACCTTAAGTGTGAAGTCAGATTCTCACACTTAATCACCTTTGATGTAGGGTTAAGATCATTAACCTACTTGTGATTATTTAGATGTTTTTGTGATTTTTGTTTAGTGTTAAGTAATGAGGTTAAGCCATAATCAGGGATTTAACAGACTCATTACACCACCCTAAAAGAAGGATAATAGATGAGAATGTTTAAGCTGGGGAAAACTCCTCAACTTAATCCATGATTAGGGATTAAACCCATGACAAAACAAGTCTTTATTAGATGGATTTTAATTAGTGGTATGATGATGAAGTGTTTTTTTATGATTTGTAAGACAGCTTGGGGGGGACTTGTCCATTAACTTTAGGGTTAGTCCTTCTTAACCAATTAAGGAAGAATTAGAACCCTAATGCAAGGCCCAAGTTACAAGTGTACTGTCTTGATGTTTATTAAGTGGATTGATTAAGAGAGTTCAACACCTTAAGGGTCCAAGACTTAGGATTAAAGTTATACACTCCATCCTAAAAGAAGGATGCAGGCATGATCTTAATCACAAAGTCTTAAAGCCTTGAGGGTTTAGTCCCTGATTATGAGATGAGAAGAGATGACTCAAGGAGAGACACAAAGGTAAAAACTATGGGGGAGACTAATCAAAACCCTAATTCATTATCATGCTTGGTTGGTCCTAATGTTTATGAGGCTTTCAAGAACAATCTTCAGATGAACCACCAGGAAGCAGATGAACAAGATCAAGAGAAGCAAAGTGACTTGCTTCATTCAAGAAGTCAAGTCACTTGAAGAAAGAAAGTGAGAGAAGGAAGAATGAGCAAGCTCAAACTCAAACACAAGTAAGAATGCAGCAAGGTATGCAAAATAAGATGAGAAGAAAAGTTATGAGAAGTGAAGGCAAATTCACTTCCCAAGTTTACTTACCACCTGAAATGTTAGAAAGAAATGCAATGCAATGCAAGATGAGATGAAATGGTATGATGCAAAGCAAAACCAGAAGCATGTTGATGATGATTATGATGTTATGAAGTGCTGCAAACAAGAGGCAAGACATGGGGATGCTCATACAAGATCATGGATGCAAATGATGCAAGTTAAGGAGCATGAATGAACATGAAAAGTTATGAAGCATACAAGACAAATGACATGGCAAATATGTAATGCAATGATTAAACATGCTTTCTACATGTCTTAAGATGCCAAATGAATCACAAGAATGCACAACATGCAATGACAAGTCAAATTATGCAAGGAAATGCAAGAATGATGCAAATGAAAGCCCAAATTAGGGTTCATGGATCAAACATCAAACACAAACCAAAAACAGAAGCAAACCTTAACCTAAAAAATGGGAAATGGCACCTAAAGAAACCCTAGACCTATAATGAACCACTGCCCAAAGGGGAGCTCTCAACTCTCAACCAAACTCAAGTTATGAATTTTACAAGTTATTAGGGTTTTTTAGGGTTTGTAACAAAAGAAATGCCAATCAATTAGAAAATGCAAGATCAAATCTTGGCCTTTTTATCCTTGAAAGTACATGTCAAATGGAAAACAATGCAAAAAGAATCAATGTCTCAACCTTTACCAAAAGACAGAAATGAATTTTCAAACATATGACCAAAATAATGCATCAAAAATGGTTTAATTCAATGAAAAATTCTTAAAATGCATCAAGATCAAAAAAGAAATTTGGTTTGAAGGTTGGACAATGTTTCTAAATGCCTTAGAACATTTCATGAATTTTTTTGTAATTTTTAAATACCTAAAAGTATTTTTAATTAATTAATTCTCATTAATCAATTAAAAATAATCTTTTAAATATTTAAAAATACTTTTTCAGTGATAAAAAATAAAATAAAAATGTTTTTGTGTCATAAAAATTAATAAAACCTTAAAGAAAAAGTTTCATAATTTTTATGATTTTTTAGCTATTTTAAATAAATTATGCAAATTAATTGAAAATAAATGAATTAAAAATTGAATAAAGAGAGAAGTAATCAGATTGGACGCGTGAGATTTATCCTGGGTTTGAATCCCTTGACTGCGCGCCAGAATGAGGGGCCAGGATTGCCTCAGATCAAATTAACTTAAATAATAATTAATTAGGCTAACACGTGGATTAGGGCATAAGTGAAATGATCTGGGCCATCAGAATGGGAGGGAAGTCAACAAGTCAAGGGAATCGTACGCTCGAAATTCAAACTGGCATTAATCACTGGATTAAGCCCTAATTACACTCAGGTGGCCGGAGAAGACCTCCGGTCGTCTTCTCCGGCCAGAGGGTCACCTGAAAATCTTCAAAACCTCCCAAAACGCAAAATAAATGAAAACTAAGCTATGGGAAATGATCCCCAACACCTCACGAACCAAAGCCCTATCCTAAAACAAATTTATTTAACCTAGACAAGCTGAATCGAAGAGGGAAAGTTCTAGGGTTCGTAAGCTTCAAACAGCAATTAAACTCTCAAAACGCAACCATTTTCAAAACCAATGGTACCAGAATGATCAGCAAGACATGTAGAGCAAGTTTGTAACAATCAAATTGATTTCTGGAAAAATTAATTTGGAGCTACCTGAGATTTGCAAACTTTGATCTTGGAACTTTCAGGCCTTTTCTCCTTGCTCAATCTGCTCCTCTTGGTCCCCCAAAGTTGCTTGAATGCTCAAAATGAATTTATATTTGCTGGATGATGAGTTTCGAAGAGAACTGCTCCAAGCTCAGTCAACAATGGCAGTTGAGATTCTGGCCCTTTCAAGTCATGGTGATGGGTTGTTTGAGGTCTATGCAATGTGTAGAGAAGGTTTGTGGTGAAGGTTTGTGTGTTTGTGACCTGAGGAAGGAGATTCGAATGAATCTGCAGAATGAAGGTTGGTGATGGCAGTGAGTGTTCCTAGCTGTTTCAGGCTTTTTCTCTTGATGCTTTTTGTTCTATAGATCAAGGTGAGATGAATGGAGGAAAAAGTTTGGGTGTTTGCAGGCTGTGTGATGAAATTCGAATGAAGTTGCAAGTTGGTGGCTTTTTTGTGTAAGTGATGAATGAGTTGGTTTCAGCCCTTGTTCTTGTTATGTTCCACTTGCAAAATGAAATGATAAACAAATCTGATTGGTGGCTTGATGTGACTTGTGCAGCTGTGATAGGTAGTTCACTTTTTGCTCAAAAACCACTTTATGTGTAAGATAGGGTATGGCTTGATCTAGGCTTGGTACAAAGCTAAGGCTGGCGCAGCATGGTGTGGTGAGAGACTATGGAAGGTTCAGCAGCCAATGTTGCAAGTTGTGAGGAATGATCATGAGTGTTTTGCAACTTGTTGTACTTTTGGTTCACATGTGATCTTTTGGCCAACCAAGCATGAAATCATGGGGAAGCTTAGTCCAATTCTGATTTTATGGACTTAGAGAATGTTTACAAGATGGTTTGACATGAATTTGAGGCAGCAATTTGATTTGGTTCAAGACTTAGCAAAATTCCCACTTGGTGCATAACTTGAAAAACAATGATTTTTGGCAACTTTGCATGGCCATAACTTTTGATCCAAGAAGAGTTTGATCATGTTCTTGTACTTTTTGAAAAGGGAAAGATGAGATCTACAACTTTCATGACCAAAGTTTTTCCATTTGAAGCCTTTTTGGGTCATAAATCAAAGCTTGAAAATTGACCTAAAATGGAGCATTCTTGAAAAGTCAACAAAACCCCAAAAGTCAACTTTTGCAAAAACCCTAAATTCTTGAATTTTGTGAACTTCAAACCTCTTCCATGATCAAATAAAGATCATACACACTCAAAATGATGAAGATCACCCATTGGTTGGGTCATTGGGGGCCTCAGATGCCCTGATTTTGCACTGACTTGTCTGAAAAGTCAACTCTTGATCAGATGACTTCCCCATGGAATTTCTTCATGAAAATTGATATGCATACTCCCTATACCATATAAAGATCAATGGAAACAAGAATGACCAAAAAATTTGGGGTTATGGCCTCTGAAACCAAAACCCTAATTTTCAGTCAACTGTGTAGTTCATCCTGGCTCTGCATCCACTCAAACCCTAGTTCTTGTGATCCCTCTGCAATTTTGACTTTGTGAGGATGTAATATGACATAAGAACACACATGGACCCCTTTGAGTTGATTGGTGGCCTTTGGAGTGGCTCAAGATGCCCTGAGATTGCTCAGATCACAAACCCTAGGTGCAGATGCCTTAGAAACTATGCAGTGGATCAAAAATGAGATGTGAGATGATATGATTTGTGTATATGCATATGAGATGATCACAAGTCATGTGTGAATGGGTGAGGGCAAATTTGGGGTGTTTACAAAGAGCTCAGATTACTGGAATGCCTTTCACCATTGAGGACATACCTGGACCATCTACAACACAGCCAACAGCAACTGTCAGCCTGGAAGAATTTGAGAAGCTGAAGGAAAGAAATGAGAACCTATCTCAAGCTTTAAAGAAGACCCTTTGGGAAAGGAGTGATGGTCGTCTGGACATTGAGAGGTTGGAAAAGCTTAGGGTGGAGCATCTTGCCAAAATTGAGAAAACAGAGGAGTACATCAGGAAAGCAAGAGCTGGGGAACAAATATTGAAGAATGCCTATAAAGAGGCCAAGATTCAGAAGGCTAGGACTGAGCTCTATCTGCAAGAAAGTCAGGCTAGGTGGATCAAGATCACTGAAGCCCGGACACAAGAAGACCAGAAAACTCAAGCCAAGATTGAACAGTTAGAGGCCAATGAAAAGAAGCAGCAGGAAGCTTTGTTGGCAGCCCAAAAGGAGATTTCAGAGTTAAAGCTTAGAGCTGGATTGAAGAGATCAAAGGACCAGGACAGGCATAAGAAGCTGACCACTGCCATTGCCACTAGGAACCTCCTCATTAGGACCATTACAGAGCACCCAGCTGGTCCAGTGACTGAGGCACTTCTGAAGGAGGTCAAAGAGGACGGGTTTGGACTGGATGTTTGATCTTTGTTTGATGTTGTTTCCATTTGATGTACTTTTCCTTTTTTGATGTATTTTGACCCTCCAGGGGCATGTGTTGTAAAGCAGATTATGTATTGTTCATCATTTGTAATATATTAGTTTGCTTTCATTGGGTTTCTTTTCTCAGCAACATCAAGCATCTTCCTCGAGGTCTGGTAAGGTCAAAACCAAGAACCAAGCCGGATACCGTGGAAAACAAATAAGCATACTGCATTGCATACTAACCTTGTTTTGTTTTGTAGGTTTTGTTTTTATCTTTGTTTCTAACCATGTTGCAATCTCAGGAAATATTGCTTGTCGCCGAGTGTTTCCTGTCAACCTCACGCACCGGTACCCTAGTCGCAACAACCTTCCTAGTTTTCAAATGGAGCAAGTACAGCAGGACCTGACTGAGGTCAGAACTCAGATGGCTATGATGACTGGCTTGGCCCAGAGTCAAGAAAGATTAAGGGAACTGGTGGAGAGACAAACTCCCGAGGAACCTCATCTTAGAACTGGAGGAACTAGTAACAATGAAAGGGGTCTGCCTCGTATTGATCCACCAGTATTTAGACCTCATCTGGATCCAGAAGCTAATATCCCAAGAAATGTGCAGGGTAATACTGCTGGGAGGAGAATCTTGCAGGAAGATCCCCAAAAAGAGCAGTTTACTGTTATGGGAGCAGGAGACGAAGTCTATGATAGGAGATTGGATGAAATTGCTGAGAAGTTGAGATCTTTGGAGTCTCAGAATTCCTTGGGCTTCGATGTAATGGACATGGGGATGGTGGATGGGGTGAGAATTCCCCACAAATTCAAACCCCCGTGCTTTGAGAAATACAATGGAACCTCTTGTCCACGAACTCACCTGCAGTCTTTCCTGGGAAGACTTAAAGCATATACCATGGATGAAAAGCTGTGGATGTTATACTTTGAAGACAGTCTAATTGGAGCTTCAAGAGAGTGGTATTCACACCTGACCAGAGCTACCATTAGATGCTGGAAGGACTTGGCTGAAGCCTTCATCAGGAAGTATCAATACAATCTGGACATGGCTCCCAACAGGACCCTCCTAATGGGAATGTCTCAATCTTCCAGAGAAAGCTTTAGGGAGTATGCCCAAAGGTGGAGACAGCTTGCTGCTGCTGTCCAACCACCCATGTCAGAGAGGGAGATGGCTGACATGTTCATGAATACATTGCAAGGAACATATATTGACAGACTGGCTGCCTTTTCCTCTACCAGTTTTGCGGACGTAGTTATAGCTGGGGAAAGGATTGAGAGCCTTTTAAAAATGGGCAAAATTTCTGACAGCGGTGCAAGTTCATCCAGTAATCCCAGGAAACCTTTTGTGGGACCCCGAAGAGCCGGTGAGACCAATTCCATTCATGCAAGCAGGGGCAGACCTCAGTATGTTCACATATCAGTAGCAGTTGTTACCATTCCAGCTCCGATCCCTCAACAATCAGCATATCCTCAGCAACAACCACATTATCAACACCAAGTTCAGTATCCGCAACAGAGAACCTACAACAACAACAATAGCAATCAACAACAGCGACCCTTCCAACAAAGACCATCATAGGCAAACAGGGTGATTGACCCTATCCATATGCCTTATGCTGCCTTATTGCCACAACTCCTGAAGCTTAACTTGGTTGAGTTAAGGACGTTAGCGCCACCAGATCCTCTCAACCTGCCAAAGAATTATGATGTCAACGCCAGGTGTGCTTTCCACTCCAATGCACCTGGTCACAATACTGAAAAATGCAGGGCCTTACAAATGAAAGTCCAAGATCTGGTGGATTCTAAAGCCCTCAATTTTGCACCTCCTCCGAATGTCAACAGAAATCCTATGCCTAATCATGGCGGGCCGAGGATTAATGCCATTGATGAAGACAAACCATCTACATTGATCACCAGTGTTGCACAAATTCGAACACCTTTGGTCGAAATTAAAGCTCAACTTTTAGAATACAAGGTGTTCCCCGGGTGTGAGCTCGGCTGTGGGTATTGCAACATTGCAGTCAATGGGTGTGAAAGGTTAAGAAGCGGCATATATGGTCTTATCAAGGATGGTATCCTTCAGATTTCTAAAACGGCGCCTACAAATCCAACAATTCCTCTAACAACAATCCCAGATTCTCCTACAACATCAACAATCATTCCTTCAGCAACAATTTCTCCTGCAACAGCAACAACAATCATTCCTACCGATTCATCAACATCACCAGCAGTTACACCGTCCGTCACTTCAACAAGTCAAATTTCAACAACCATTTCTTCTACGACATCAACATCCATTTTATTAGTAGAATCTTCTACAACGCCAGCAAAGATTAATGAAGATGTCTCGACAGTTACAATCTACTATGACCCATCAAATGTTCCTCCCAACAGCAATTTCCAACAACAAACCGTGGCACCTCCTGCCAAGTCACCAGTCACAATTTACTATGATCCGCACACCGTTACAGCACCCTCCTCTGCAGCAATCAGTCCGATCACCATTACGGTGCCTGGACCTGTTCCTTATGAAAGTAGCAATGCCATACCATGGCATTATGGCTCTGATCTCTACTGCAACGGGGAGAAAATCACTCTGGATTCATCAACCTCTTCTCCACAAGTTGATAATGTTGGGGGAGGCGGAGGCTTCACCAGAAGCGGACGCCTTTTTGCCTCACAAACACAAAGACCTAATGTTGAGGCAGAAGCTGCTGCCAAAGCAAAAGGAAAGAGTGTGGTATCTGAAGAGCCAGCTACCAAGGATACTCAGAAGACATCTTTTGAACAAGATGTAGACGAGTTCATGAGAATCATAAAAGGAGTGATTACAAGGTGGTGGACCAGCTTCACCAAACACCCTCCAAAATCTCCATATTATCACTGCTGATGTGTTCCGAAGCTCACAGGAATGCATTATTGAAAGTCCTGCATGCAGCGTACGTGCCGGAGGAGATTACCGTTAATCAGCTAGAAACTGTGGTTGCAAATGTCAACATAGTCATGGACTGGGCTTTACCAATGCTGACTTAACAACAGAGGGACGCAACCATAATAAGGCTTTGCATATCACCTTGGAATGCAAGGGTGATGTTCTGTCTCATGTGCTGGTAGACACTAGGTCATCACTCAATGTTCTACCAAAGAAAGCCTCAGTGAAGCTGGAGTATGATGGCTTGGCATTGCGTCCGAGTAATTTGGTGGTGAGAGCATTTAATGGCTCTAAAAGATCAGTGCTTGGGGAGATTGATCTTCCTGTGTTGATTGGCCCGCAGACCTTCAAAACTACCTTCTTTGTGATGGACATACAGCCGACCTACAGCTGTCTGTTGGGTAGACCCTGGATCCACGCCGCTGGCGCTGTTACGTCTACCCTTCACCAGAAGTTAAAATTCGAGTGGGAAGGCCAGATCATCACCATCTGTGGGGAGGAGGACATTTTTGTTAGCCAGCTGGCTACATATAAGTACATTGAAATGGATGGGGAAATCCATGAAACCATGAGCCAAGGGTTTGAGGCCCTCAACATTAATGAAGCATCTGCTGTACTGGGAACTTACATAACATCGTACCAGCAAGCCCGAAAGGTTGTTGAGGAAGGTACCGCCCAAGGCCGGGGCAAGCTGTTTCCCGTGGAAAAGAAAGAAGACCGATTTGGGTTGGGTTACAGACCAACTCAACAAGATCAATCAGAGGCTGCAAAAGAGACCAAATTTGTCAGCGGGGGAATGCTCACCCCGGATGCTGTGAACAATTTGGAAGACGAGGAGGAAAGCGACCGCAACCTGGAGAGCTGGATACGTCCAAGGAGCCCGGGGAGCCAAGTCCTTAACTGGTCTTCCCAGGAAATTATAAGAGTTACTCCTGCAGAGTAATTATTATTTCCTGTATTTTAAAGCATGCATCAGGTCTTGCATCTTGCCCAAGATATCAAGACTCATTTTGTAATCGGGTCATCTTGTATTTTGTGCAAAGATCAATTAATGAAAATCAGGACATCTTTTGCAAATAAGTCTTTTCTTTTCCGCTCACTGTTTTTAATTTTCTTTGTGTACAAAAATAAAATGGCAATGTTTTTCAAAATAAAATAACTTCATTTTCACTTTTTCTAAATAAGATAAAACTGATCACTAAAATAAACCAATCTAAACCCTTGCAGAAGGTGCCCTCCAGATCGCACCGACAACAACACTGCTATGACTTCGTATGACTTTGACAATCCAATCAATCAAGCTGATGAAGGGGTTGAAGAAGATTATGAGCTACCTGAAGAGCTAGCCAGGTTGTTAAGGCAAGAGGAGAAGGTTATCACTCCTCATCAGGAGGAGGTTGAAACGGTTAATCTAGGTACAGAAAAAGACTTGAAAGAAGTTAAGATCGGGGCCTGTCTGCAAGATTCAGTAAAAGAGCAACTGATTGGCATGCTTCGGGAGTATGTGGATGTTTTTTCTTGGTCTTATCAGGATATGCCAGGGTTGGACACCGATATTGTCATGCACAAGCTACCTCTGAAAGAAGACTGCCCACCAGTAAAACAGAAGCTGCGCCGTACTCGCCTAGATATGGAAATGAAGATAAAAGAAGAGGTACAAAAGCAGTGGGACGATGATTTCCTTGTTGTGACTAGCTATCCTCCGTGGGTTGCTAATATTGTACCTGTGCCTAAGAAAGACGGCAAGGTGAGGATGTGTATGGATTATCGGGATCTGAACAGAGCCAGCCCGAAAGACGACTTCCCTTTACCTCACATTGATGTATTGGCCGACAATACGGCTCAGTTCTTGGTGTTCTCCTTCATGGACGGATTTTCAGGATACAATCAGATCAAGATGTCACCTGAAGACATGGAGAAGACCACTTTCATCACACCCTAGGGCACGTTCTGTTATAAGGTGATGCCATTCGGACTGAAGAATGCTGGTGCCACTTACCAACGGGCTATGGTAACATTATTCCATGACATGATCCACAAAGAAATTGAATATTATGTGGATGACATGATTGCCAAGTCCCTTACAGAAGAAGACCACCTGGTGAATCTGTTGAAATTATTCAAGCGTCTGAGGAAGTACCAGTTGAAGTTAAACCCCAACAAATGCACATTCGGGGTGCGATCCGGTAAGCTGCTGGGATTTATTGTGAGTGAGAAGGGGATTGAGGTTGACCCTGATAAAGTTAAAGCCATTCAAGAAATGCCTACACCGAAGTCGGAGAAAGAAGTTCGGGGGTTTCTAGGTAGATTGAACTACATTTCAAGGTTCATATCTCACCTTACAGCAACCTGTGAGCCTTTGTTCAAGCTGTTAAGAAAAGAACAAACGGTCAGGTGGAATGAAGACTGCCAGAGGGCTTTTGACAAAATCAAGGAATACTTACAAGAACCTCCGATCCTTATGCCTCTAGTTGAAGGAAGACCTCTAATAATGTACTTGACAGTATTGGAAGAGTCAATGGGGTGTGTTCTGGGCCAGCATGACGAGTCTGGTCGAAAAGAGTATGCAATATACTACCTTAGCAAAAAGTTTACCGAATGTGAACAACGTTATTCACTGCTCGAGAAAACTTGTTGTGCTTTAGCATGGGCTGCTCGCCGGCTAAGGCAGTATATGTTGACCCACACTACTTTATTGATCTCAAAGATGGATCCAGTTAAGTACATTTTTGAGAAGCCAGCACTTACCGGCTGGGTTGCAAGATGGCAAATGATTCTCACAGAATACGACATTCAGTACACATCTCAAAAGGCCATCAAAGGCAGTGTATTATCTGATTATCTAGCTGAGCAACCCATTGATGATTACCAGCCTATGAGATTTGACTTCCCCGATGAAGACATCATGTTCATAAAAGCAAAAGATCATGAAGAGCCTATTCACACCGAAGGGCCTGACCCGGAGGAAGAATGGACTATGATGTTTGATGGGGCTGTTAACATGAATGGTCGTGGTGTTGGTGCAGTACTCATTACACCTAAGGGAGTTCACATGCCATTCTCGGCAAAACTCACCTTTAACTGCACTAACAACGAAGCTGAATACGAAGCTTGTATTATGGGTCTTGAGGAAGCCATTGACCTCAGGATCAAGACTTTGACAGTATTCGGAGATTCAGCTCTGGTAATCAATCAAACCAACGGCAAATGGTACACGCACCAAGATCATCTGATACCTTATCGGGATTATACAAGGAGGTTATTGACTTTCTTCACAACGGTCAAGCTTGAGTATATCCCTCGAGATGAAAATCAGTTTGCAGATGCTCTGGCTACCATTTCATCCATGATCAAAGTTCAAGCTGCCAACTTTGTGCCTCGAATTTCAGTGTCCAGACTTGACCGACCAGCATATGTGTTCTCAGCAGATGTTGTTAAAGATGAGAAGCCTTGGTTCCATGATATCAAATGCTTCTTGGAGGATCAAACATACCCACCTAGGGCATCTTCCAATGACAAGAAGACATTAAGAAGGCTGGCTAGTAGTTTCTTCCTGAATGCTGACGCTTCCCTGTATAAGAGAAACTTTGATATGGTACTTCTCAGATGCGTTGATAGGGCAGAGGCAGACTTGTTGATGCACGAGGTGCATGAAGGATCTTTTGGTACCCATGCAGGAGGACATGCCATGGCTAAAAATTTGTTGAGATCAGGCTACTACTGGATCACGATGGATGCAGACTGTTGTGCTTATGCTAGGAAATGCCATAAATGCCAGATTTATGCGGATAAAGTGCATGTGCCTCCGAATCCTCTGAATGTGATGTCTTCACCCTGGCCCTTTGCCATGTGGGGCATTGATATGATTTGCAAGATTGAACCAACTGCTTCAAATGGCCACAGATTCATCTTGGTAGCCATTGACTATTTTACCAAATGGGTTGAAGCAGCTTCCTATGCAAATGATACAAGGCAAGTGGTAGCCCGATTTCTGAAGAGAGACATCATTTGTCGGTATGGAGTGCCCGAGCGAATCATTACTGATAATGGTTACAATTTGAACAACAAGATGATGGCAGAGCTATGCCGGGACTTCAAGATCCAACACCACAATTCTTCTCCTTACAGGCCAAGGATGAATGGCGCTGTTGAGGCAGCCAATAAGAATATCAAAAAGATTGTGCAGAAGATGGTAGTTACCTATAAAGACTGGCATGAAATGCTACCATTTGCCTTGTATGGGTACCGTACGTTAATCAGAACATCCATTGGGGCAACACCGTATCAGCTTGTGTATGGTATGGAGGCAGTCCTACCCGTTGAAGTTGAATTACCCTCCTTACGAGTACTGATGGATGTCAAATTGAACGAAGCAGAATGGGTCCGATCCCGATACGAACAACTGAATCTGATTGAAGAAAAAAGATTAGCTGCAATCTGTCATGGGCAGTTATATCAGAAGAGAATGAAGAAAGCCTTCGATCAGAAAGTCAGGCTTCGAGAATACCAAGTAGGAGATCTTGTGCTGAAAAGACTCCTTCCTCCTCATACAGACCACAGGGGCAAGTGGACTCCGAATTATGATGGGCCATTCATAGTAAAGAAAGTTTTCTCTGGTGGAGCACTGATGCTCAGTACTATGGATGGTGAAGACTTCCTGTCCCCTGTGAATTCAGATGCAGTTAAAAAATACTTCGCATAAAATGACCCGCTGGACATAAAAACAGAATGTAAGTCCAGGCAAAAAATAGGGCATCCCGGCGAGTCAAAAACAGAATAAAAGACTCGGGAAAAAATAAGGGAAAATAAAATGAAAAATGTACACCCGTTGAGCTGAAAATCCGCATTGGACGACTCAGGCAAAAATGGGTATCCCGGTGGATTGAAAACCCGAAAGTGCAATCCACGCAAAATAAGGGAATAAGCGAACAACTGCATTCTGAATTCGTCTGTATCACTTACAACACGACAAGCTTCGAAAGGTTCAAGCATCGGTCAAAATCAGCCTTCTTCAGAAAGCAAGATGAGAAGAACGTCAATGTCATACGAGTCATAGATAAAGGGAAGCTCCTTGAAGCGTCGTCAACATTGCCAACACCTTTTTGTTTCTCAATTTGTAACGATTTCCTCATTTCAGGGGATCCGTTTCTTTGACTGTATCTTGCCAATTCAGGGCACACAAATTAATAAGATCATATTTTCAGTCATATTTCGTCTCGTACATTTCATTTGCAAAATGTCTGATGTCCTTAAGATGTTGATTGCATAAATACAGATGCTTCCTTTCTAAAAATACGTGCTTACAGGAAATATACTTGTGCGTTTCTTTGTCATACAGGATTGCAGATGATCAAAGCGCAACGTGAGGCATGAAAGCATCCCCAGCAAAATCATCATTTACTCGGCGTCTTCCAAATAGCACCAGAGATGCTTTATCCCCAGCTGAGTTGCTAGTCATCTTTCCTCCTCAGCCAAATGTCATACGGGGAACCATCTCCCCACGAAATTTTAGCCTCTATCCAGAAGAGCAATACCTGAAGATCTCACAACAGAGTGACGGAAGCTCCCACAAACCCCAGCTGGGTCCCTCATTACCAAGATAGGTCTATCAATGATCTATTTCCTCAAGCAGAGTCATATATGTCAGATCTACCAAGGATCTCATCCTCAGCTGGGATATCCACCTCAAGCAGATCAGCCAGAGATCTCCACAGCAACGGGATCCGAATCCCGGACCGGTATCTTTGCATAATCATAGCATTCACATCATATTTTCCCCCAGAGCGTAGCATTCCGTCTAATACGGAGAATTACGGCAAAAATCAAACATATTGCATAATCATAAGCCATGTGTCGAATCAAACATTTGTAAATACTGACATTCCATCAACAAAATACAAAATACTTCCCAAACTCCCCGGCAGAAAGCCAAAGCATTTCCTTTATACTCACAAATACAGATACATGCTCCTTTTGGCACCCGTCTGTGTCGTCATTCCCCAGTAAAGTCACCAGAGCGTTCTCTACAAACAGATGCTTAAACATGATGGATGCTTCTTGACACTCGTCTGTGTCATATCCCTAGCAGAAAGCCAGAGCGTCCCCTTTGCACTCACAAACGCATGTTTACATATATCTACACACTTCCCTGACACCTGTCCGTGTCACCTTCCCCGACATAGTTGCCTAAACAAACACTTTGTAAACCAAATACTTGTTTATAATACACTCTCATTGACGCCCTTCCGTGTCATCTTATCCCCACAGATTACACTCCAGTTCATAATTTATACACTTTCTCTTTTGACACCCGTCTGTGTCGTGCTCTCCCTAGCAAGTTGAACACTCGTTTGTGTCTCACTCATGTTTGCTTATTTCAGATACCCTTCCGTATCTCGTATATACCACTTAAATCCCCTCAGAGTCAACACTCGTCCGTGTTCTTTGTTAACCAGTTGGTACTCGTCCGTATCATCATCTCTGAACATGCGTCAGCGTTTGTTTCTACTGATACTCGTCTGTATCATAGTCTTAAGGATGCTCGTCCACATCTTTAATCTATACACCGTGCCAAACACTTATGAAATTAGACACTCGTCTATGTCTACCATTCCCCAGAAGAATTCCCGGTAAATCTTGATAAAATATTTCCTTTCTATCTGACATTCGTCCTATGTCATGATATTTTCGGCAGCCGTAGCCTGCCAGGTGATCGTCCTTCACCTTTTTGATGATCGTCCTTCATCATCCCCAGCGGAGTCTCTATTCTTTAGAACCCCTTCCTATCCGACATTCGTCCTATGTCATGATATTTTTAGCAGCCGTCCCCTGCTAGGTGATCGTCCTTCACCTCTTGATGATCGTCCTTCATAATTTTATCCGATGGCCGTCCCCATCCTTGATTTTGGTTATCTGACATTCGTCCTATGTCAAAACCCCAGAGCAGCCGTCCCCTGCTAGGTGATCGTCCTTCACCTCTTGATGATCGTCCTTCATCAATGCGTATCCGATGGCCGTCCCCATCGTCGACCTCTTTCTATCCGGCATTCGTCCTATGTCGTGATGCTTGTGGCAGCCGTACCCTGCCAGGTGATCGTCCTTCACCTTAAATGACCGTCCCTCATTTTATCCCCATCAAAGCAGCCGTCCCCTGCTGGGTGATCGTCCTTCACCTTTGATGACCATTCCTCATCATGTATTTCTTCAACCCGATGGTCGTCCCCATCATTTACCTTTAATCCCCAGAAAGTCTCATTTCTTTACTTGATGGCCGTCCCCATCATGATCTCTCTGTTTCCCCAGCATGTCGGCCGTCCCCGTCATAGCTTCATCCCCGGCAGTCGTCCTCTGCTCGACGGTCGTCCTCCGTCGCCCGCACTTTATAATTATACTTTACTTCC
Source organism: Lathyrus aphaca (assembly GCA_963966055.1). Classification (NCBI taxonomy): domain Eukaryota; kingdom Viridiplantae; phylum Streptophyta; class Magnoliopsida; order Fabales; family Fabaceae; genus Lathyrus; species Lathyrus aphaca. The sequence continues at coordinate 283,937,595 of OZ014523.1, forward strand.
TTTTACAATCTATATCCCTTTTCTTCTTCATTCAGTGAGTTCAAATCTTGGACTGCCTTCGGTATTCAACCACAAGTTATCTTGTTTGTCTGATAAGCTAAGCGCTTACATCCTACACAGCTAACTCATGTTTGAATAGGGGAAGCTGTAAACACCCCAAATTTGCCCTCACTCATTTTGCCATGGCTTGTGATCTTTTCATTTGCATAGTTTCAATCATAGCATCTCATATTGCATTTTTCTTCACTGCATTGGTTCTAAGTCATTTGCATATATGGTTTGTGATCTGAGTCATCCCTGAGCCATTTGAGCCACTCCAAAGGCCTTCAATCATCTCAAGAGGGTCCCTGTATGTTCAAGCATCATATTATATCCTCCCAAGATCAAGGAAGTCAAAGAATCACAAGAACTGAGGAAGGTGTGGAAGCAGAGCCAGACTTAACTGCACAAATGACCTAAAATTAGGGTTTTTGTTTCAGAGGCCATAACTCCAATTTTTTTGGTCATTCTTGATTCTATTGGTCTCTATGTGTCATGAGGATCATGCATATAAATTTTCATGAAGAAATTCAATGGGGAAGGCATCTGATCAAAAGGTGACTTCTTGAACAAGTCAATGCAAAATCAAGGCATCTGAGGCCCCCAATCACCCAACCAAATGGTATTCTCCATCATTTTGAATGTGTATGATCTTTATTTGATCTTAGAAGAAGTTATAAGTTCACAAAATTGAAGAATTTCAAGCCATATGCAAAGTTGCCATTTTGGGAAAGTGACTTATAATGCAAACTTGCCATTTTGGGAATGTTTTTCAACCTCCTCTTTTTGATCCCAAAATGCTTCAAATGAAAAATTCTTGGTCATGAAAGTTGTAGATTGGATCCCCCCATTTTCAAAAAGTACAAGAACTCATTCTAATTCATTTTAGATCAAAAGTTATGGCCTTGCAAAGTTGGACAAAATCACTAAATTTCCACTTTGGCACCAAAGAGGGAAACATGCAAATCCACATGCCAAGCATTTCTATGACTTCAAAATGACTTCTAACCATCATAAACATAACACATGACCTAAAATTCAGAATGACCCAAAGAATCATTCATTTTCATGCCTTGATCATTAAGAAATCCAAAAGGGGCCAAAACTCCATGAATTTGCAAAATGACCCAAAGCTTCTCATCCACTTGTGCCAGCTGCCAAAAATGACTTCCATGGACCTCCTTGAAGCATGCTGATTCGAACCATGCCCTTGTACCATGACTGAACCAGCCCATACCTTCACTTACACAAAAGTTGACTTTATGCAACTTGAGCCATACCAATCAAACTGAGCCACACCAACTACTCTGACCAATCACAGCTTCACATACTTGCCTCAAGGATCACACTTCATACAATCTTGGAGCCTGAAACCAGAGCATCACCATAGTTCACAAAAAACCTCCCTTTTTGCACTTTCATTCGAATCTGATCACACAAGCCTCAAACCTCAAAACCAACTTCACCCTTCATTCAGAAAAGCTTCATAGAGCATAAACCACCCTTCATCTTGCCCTAAAAGCCCTTGAAACTCAAACACGATTTTCTGACCAGTTGATCACAAACTCACAAAACAGCCATAAAAAACTCCATCCAAGCTTCAAAGCTTCTTCAGGGAGTCCATTGGAGGCATTTGGAAGCAGGAAAGCAGCCTGAAAGCTCTGGGGTTGAAAGCTTCATCTCAGGTAGCCATGTGAAACTTTTTTCCAGAACCTTTATTTTAAGTTCTTAATTGGTTGTGTTTGATCCCCTGGTTGTAATGAACTTGAAATTATTGAAAATGATGGAGAGATGAGGTTGTATTGCCTGTCTGAAAGTTTTGCACATTTATGTTCTTGGCTTCGAATCATGTTTAGGAGTGAAAAGAAATTCCATTTGAGGTTGGATTTAGGTTTAGGGGAGTGAGAGGAACAAATCTGGAGCTTTAGAGCTCCAGAAATGACCTAGGGAAGAAGTTGAGATTTTTCAGGGAGGGATGTCACCGGAGAAGACGACCGGAGCTCTTCTCCGGTGATCTGAAAGTCATTAGAGATTTAATCAGGTTTAGGGTTTCATTTGAATGTGAGCCATTGGATTTTGTTTCCCGCGCGCGTTTCAATGGGTGAGATCTAGTCATTAGCCCTAATTCTGATTTAATAATGTTTAATTAAATTAATTAATGAAATTAGTCAGGTTTGAACCTGGGCCGTCCAGATGCGCGCCAGGTCAACCCTCCCTAGCCCAGAAACAATCCTGTCCATCCATTCAGCTTACTTTCCATTTATTTAATTTTTATTGCATTTTTCTTATTTTCCTTTGTACGAATTTTTAAAAATAGTAAAATGCATTAAAAAATTCTAAAATTTTTTATCAAACCTTTTATTAATTTTCAGAACCCAAAAATATTTTTATTTTTATTTTTTGCATTAAAAATTATTTTTAAATCATTTAAATGTGTATTTTTAATTAGTTAATGAAGATTAATTAATTAAAAATGCATTTAGGTATTTAAAAATCACCAAAAAATTCACATTGCATTTTAATACATTTAGAAACATTATCAAACTCCTCAAACAAATTTATTTTTTGTTCTTGATCTATTTTGACATTTTTCATTGGAATTAAAGTTGTTAAAAGGCAATATTTTTGTTCTAACTTAGAAAAATTCATTCTGCCTAACCATGAAGAGTTTGATGATGGTTCTTTTTGCATTGCATTCTTCATATCATGTAGTTTTTAGGGTAAGATTTTTATGAATTTATCTTTCATTTTCAATTTTTTTTGCATTTTTCCTTTTGAAGTGCATCAAAACCCTAGCCAATTTGAGAAAATCATAACTTCCATTAGGTTAAGACTTAGGTCCCCTCCTTTGGGCAGTGAACTTGTGTTGGGTTAGGGTACCTTTGATCCCATTTTCAATTTTTTATCATGCCATTTGCTTCTGGTTTTGAATTTTGCATTGCATGTTATGTATAAACCCTAATTCTTGCCTTCCTTTGCATCCATCTCTCATTTGCTTGCCTACATGAACTTACCATGACATTTTGTGCATCAATATGACATATAATACATCTTAGGATATATTAGAATCATTTTTGATCATTGCATCTTTCATTTGCCATGTTGTGCATTCATTTCATTACATAAACTTTCATGAACTTTCATGGTTCAAAGCATGCTTCACTTGCATCCTCATCCTTGTATGATCATCCATATCTCTTGACATATGTTTGCATCCTCTCTTAGCATCATTAACATCATGTTTATGCTTCTGACTTTGGTTTGCACCTTTGCATTTCATCTCATTTTCATGTCATTTCATTTTCTTGTTGCTAACTTTTCAGGTGGTAGGTCATTGAGAAGTGAATTTGCCTTCACTTCTCATAACCTCTTCTCATCTATTTTGTGCATCATTACTGCATTTTATCTTGTGTTTTAGAGTGATCTTGCTCATTCATGTCTCCCTCTCATATTCTTCCTTCAAGCAACTTGCCTTCTTAAGTGAAGCAAGTTGTCTTGCTTTCTTTCTGCTTCTCTTCCTTTCATCTGCTTCTTTCCTGGTGGCTTCTCTCCTGAAGATCTTTGGCAAGCCTCATAAAACCTAGGAACAACTAAGCATGATCACAATTAGGGTTTGTTTAGTCCCCCATTTAGCTTTTCCTTTGTGTTATCTTTGTGTTTTCTCTTCTCATCTCTTAATCAAGGACTAAACCCTTAAAGTTTTAAGGCTTTGTAATTAGGGTTATGCATGTATCCTTCTATTAGGTTGGAGTGTATAACTTTAATCCTAAGTGTTAAACCCTTAATGTGTTTAAATCCTTTAATCAATCCATCTAACAATCACTAAGACATCAAGCTTGTAACTTGGGCCTTGCATTAGGGTTCTAATTCTTCCTTAAATGGTTAAGAAGGACTAACCCTAGTGTTAATGGACAAGTCCCCCTCAAGTTGTCTTAAAAATCATAAAATCCACTTCTTAATCTTATCATTAGCTAAAATCCACTTTAATAAAGGTTTTGTTTTGTCATGAGGTTAATCCCTAATCATGGATTAAGTTGAGGAGCCTTCCTCAGCTTAAATGTTCTCATCTATTATCCTTCTATTAGGATGGTGTAATGAGTCCATTAAATCCTTGATTATGGCTTAAACTCATTACATAACACTAAACAAAACACCAAAAAACATCTAAATAAATACAAGTAGGTTAATGATCTTAATCCTACACCATGGTGATTAAGTGTGAGGTGTTTACTTCATACTATAGGTATTCTCATTACCCCTAATCAGAGGGAAGATGTGATGAGTTTACTAACCCTTGGTTTAGGCTTAAGCTCGTTAACTTATGACAAACTTCAAAAAGTAATAAAAGCCTGAAAACACAAAAAAAAACAATAATCGTCTCCTTCGGGATTCTTTTCTCATCATCTTCACTCACAAATGAGAACTCGCTTCTTCCGTCTAATGCAAGACAGTTTGCACCTGAGCCAGACAGGTCATACACTTGATCATAGACAAGCAAGCAGTTCATCAGTCAATTTATCTTTCAGTCTCTTTGAGTCGAACTACGGTGTTCTGACTTCCTCATTGCACGAGAGGATACGTAGGCATAACTTAACAGTTATCGAACAAAAGTCTCTGTATATTCCCCATCCTTCCAGCATTATTCTTTGAGCCTCATAGTCTTGAGCATTTCATTCTTGTTCTCACACTGACACTTCTCTTACACACTTCACATTTCTTTTACACTGACACTTGCATTCTTTCCAGATTTGATTCACAGACTGCACTGACACTACTCCCTTAAAACACAAATCTTTCAAGCGTGGATCCCGTCGAGTATGGCGGACAATCTGGGGGCTAATACCTTCCCAGGTTGTAACCAACCCCCTTTCTCAGTTTCTCTAGTTCGCGATCGTCTTATCCATATTCTCCTAGGTTTATGCAGCATTACCTTTCCTTCGGGATAAAAATGCCTAGCTGGCGACTCTATTCATTTCCCTCTCTCTCTTCGCCGACCGTTCGCGTCTGTACCCCTCTTGACCTGGGTGTCATCAGGTGGGAGCGATAGATGGGAACGGCCATCAGATAAGCATGATGAAGGACGATCATCAAGAGGTGAAGGACGATCACCTAGTAGGGTACGGCTGCTCTCGGGGTTTATCACGACATAGGACGAATTTCAGATAACAAGATCAACGATGGGGACGGCCATCGGATAATGATGAAGGACGATCATCAAAAGGTGAAGGACGATCACCTAGCAGGGGACGGCTGCTAAATATCACGACATAGGACAAATTCCGGATAGAAAAGGGTTTCAATAACGGAGACTTGGCTTGGGAAAGGATGAGGGACGGTATTCCAAAGGTGAAGGACGATTACCTGGCAGGGGACGGCTGCCAAAAGTATCACGACATAGGACGAATGTCGGATAGAAGAAAAGTTGTTCTGCTGGGGAATGGTAAACACGGACAAGTATTTACGCTTTCCGAAATAAAAGGTATAAGTGTTTTGACGCTGTGTATGGATTAAAGATGCGGACGAGTATCCTTAGGACCATGATACGAACGAGTATCAGTAGAAACAAACGCTGACACGTCTTCAGAGATGATGATACAGACGAGTACCAACTGGTTAACAAAGAACACGGACGAGTGTCGAATCTGTGGGGAATAATATAGAAACAAGATACGGACGAGTGTCAAAGACTTATGTATAAGTATGAGTGAGGATTGTTTGTTGGTGAAGTATGAGCAAGACACAGACGAGTGTTCAACTTGCTGGGGAAAGTATGACACGGACGAATGTCAAAAGAGAATGTATAAGTTATGAACAAATACTGTGTATGAGAGTGTAAAAATTGTTTCGGCGACCGGTAGGGATAGGATGACACCGACGAGTGTCGAAAGGAGTGTGCTGTGAACAAGTGTCTGGTCTGCAACAAGTGATTGGGCAACCGTGCTGGGGAGTGGTGACACGGACGGGTGTCAAAAGAGTATATAGGTATCTGGATGTAAAGAGGATGTTTTTGCTTATATCTGCGGGGGGAGGATATGGAACGGACGAGTGTCGAAAGAGTATATTATGAACAGGCATTTATGTTGGAGAGTGCAAAGGGGATGCTTTGGCTTTTATTTGCAGGGGATGTGAGCTTTATATATACTGCTGATGAGATACTGATGGTAACTGCAGGTGACTGGCTCGAACCTGGCTTGTGATCATGAAAATGTTTGATTTTTGCCGTAATGCTCCGTATTAGACGGAATGCTACGCTCTGTGGAGAAAATGATGCGAATGCTATGATTATGCAAAGGGAAACCGGTCCGGGATTCAGATCCCGCTGTTGTGAAGATCTCTAGCCGATCTGCTCGGAGGGATATCCCAGCAGGGGGAGATCATTGGTCGATCTGATAAGATATATGGCTCTGCTTGGGGAAATAGATCTTTGAAAAACATATCCTGTAAGGAGACAACCCAGTCGGGGATAAGGAAGCTTCCTTCACTTTGTTGCGTAAGATTTCAAGCATTTCTCTTCTGGGGAGAGGCTGGAACTTCTGCGGGGAGATAGTTCTTTTATATTTGAGAGACCTGGCACTCTGTTTGGGGAAGAAAAGATCACTGAACTATCTCCCTAGAGAACTCTGTGGGGATCCCGGCTGGGGGAAGCTCTTGTTGAATAAACTTATGCTAAGGATGAGGAGGCTTTGACAACTCCGCTGGGAAAAGCATTCTAGATACTGCTTGGGGAGAGGGTATGCTGAGGAAGCGTGCTTGGCATGCCCCAAGTTGTGTATCGAATACCTGCAATCTGCTAAAACAAAGAGACGCACAAGTATCCCGAGGTATCCCTTACCGGATTCTGTCATATGGGTTAGGTATTCCCAAGAGTAAATTTATTTCCTGCAAGTATTTATCAATAATGGCTCATTTGTTTTATGCAAATATTGTATCATGGATACTGGACATTTTGCAAACGAAACAAAAAATGTACAAAAAGTGATGTGACTGAAAATCTGATTTTATTAATTTGGATGCCTTGAATCGGCAGATACAGTCAAAGAAACAGATCCCCTGGAATGAGGAGATTGCTATAAATTGGAAATGTAAAAGTGTTGGCAATGTTGACGATGCTCCGACGAGCTTCCTTTTCCATGACTTGTATGACCTTGACGTTCTTCTCATCTTGCTTTCTGAAGAAGGTTGATTCTGACCGATGTTTTATCCTTTCGAAACTTGTCGTGTTGTGAGGGATACAGACGAATTCAAAATGCAGTTGTTCGCTTATTCCCTGATTTTGCGTGGATCGCCCTTTCGGGTTTTCAATCCACCAGGATACCCATTTTTGCCTGAGCTATCCAATGCGGCTTTTCAACTCAGCGGGTGTACATTTTTTTGATTTTCCCTTATTTTTTCCCGAGTCTTTTATTCTGTTTTTGACTCGCCGGGATGCCCTATTTTTGCCTGGACTTACATTCTCTTTTTATGTTCAGCAGGTCATTTTATGCGAAGTATTTTTTAACTGCATCTGAATTCACAGGGGATAAGAAATCTTCACCGTCCATAGTAGTGAGCATCAGTGCTCCACCAGAGAAGACCTTCTTTACTATGAATGGACCGTCGTAATTCGGAGTCCACTTGGCCCTATGGTCTGTATGAGGAGGAAGAAGTCTTTTCAGCACAAGATCTCCCACTTGGTATTCCCGAAGCCTGATTTTCTGATCGAAGGCTTTCTTCATCCTTTTCTGATATAACTGCCCATGACAGATTGCAGCTAACCTCTTTTCTTCGATCAGATTCAGTTGATTGTACCGAGACCGGACCCATTCTGCTTCATTCAACTTTACATCCATCAATACCCGTAAGGAGGGTAGCTCAACTTCAACTGGTAGGACTGCCTCCATACCATACACAAGCTGATAAGGTGTTGCCCCAGTAGATGTTCTGATTGAGGTTCGATACCCATGCAAGTCAAATGTAGAATTTCATGTCAGTCTTTGTATGTAACCACCACCTTTTGCACAATCTTCTTAATATTCTTGTTAGCTTCCTCAACAACACCATTCATCTTTGGACTGTAAGGAGAAGAGTTGTGATGTTGGATTTTGAAGTCCCGACACAGTTCTGCCATCATTTGGTTGTTCAAATTGGAACCATTATCAGTAATGATACGCTCGGGAACTCCGTATCGACAAATGATGTCCCTTTTCAGGAATCTGGCTACAACTTATCTGGTGACGTTTGCATACGAAGCTGCTTCAACCCACTTAGTGAAATAATCAATGGCTACCAGGATGAATTTGTGGCCATTTGAAGCAGTCAGTTCGATCTTTCCAATCATGTCAATGCCCCACATGGCAAAGGGCCAAAGGTGAAGACATCACATTCAAAGGATTTGGAGGCACATGCACTTTGTCTGCATAGATCTGGCACTTGTGGCACTTTCTGGCATAAACACAACAGTCTGCATCCATTGTGATCAAGTAGTAACCTGATCTTAACAATTTCTTAGCCATTGCATGTCCTCCAGCATGGGTACCAAAAGATCCTTCATGCACCTCGTGCATCAGCAAGTCTTCTTCCTTCTTATCAACACATCTGAGCAGAACCATGTCAAAGTTTCGCTTGTATAATGAACCATCGGCATTGAGGAAGAAACTACTAGCCAACCTTCTTAATGTCTTCTTATCATTGGATGATGCCCCGGGTGGGTATGTCTGATCCTATAAGAAGCTTTTCATGTCATGGAACCAAGGCTTGTCATCTTTAGCAATGTCCACAGAGAATACGTACGGTGGTCGGTCCAGTCTGGATACTGAAATCCGAGGCACATAATTTGCAGTTTGAACCTTGATCATGGAGGAAATGGTAGCTAAAGCATCTGCGAACTGATTTTCGTCTGGAGGGATGTACTCGAGTTTGACTGTTGTGAAGAAAGTCAATAATCTCCTCGTATAGTCACGGTATGGAATCAGATGCTCTTGGTGAGTGTAACATTTGCCATTGGTCTGATTGATTACCAAAGATGAATCTCCGAATACAGTTAAAGTCTTGATCCTGAGGTCAATGGCTTCCTCAAGACCCATGATACAGGCTTCGTATTCAGCTTCATTATTAGTGCATGCAAAGGTGAGTTTTTTCAAGAAAGGCATATGAACTCCTTTGGGTGTAATGAGCACTACACCAACTCCATGACCATTCATATAGACAGCCCCATCAAACATCATTGTCCATTCTTCTTCTGGATCAGGCCCTTCAGTGTGAACAGGCTCTTCATGATCGTTTGCTTTTAGGTACATGATGTCTTCATTAGGGAAGTCAAATCTCATGGGCTGATAATCATCAATGGGTTGCTCAGCCAGATAGTCAGACAGTACACTGCCTTTGATGGCTTTTTGAGATGTGTACTGAATGTCATACTCTGTCAGAATCATTTGCCATCTTGCAACCCTTCCGATAAGTGTTGGCTTCTCAAATATATACTTGACGGGGTCCATTTTTGAGATTAACAAAGTGGTGTGAGTCAACATATACAGTCTTAGTCGGCGAGCAGCCCACGCTAAAGCACGTCAAGTTTTCTCGAGCAGTGAATAACGTTTTTCACAGTCGGTAAACTTTTTTCTTAGGTAGTATATTGCATACTCTTTTCGACCAGACTCGTCATACTGGCCCAACACACACCCCATTGATCCTTCTAATACTGTTAAGTACATTATCAGAGGTCTTCCTTCAACTGGAGGCATAAGAATTGGAGGTTCTTGCAGGTACTCCTTGATCTTGTCAAAAGCCTTCTGACAATCTTCGTTCCACCTGACCGTTTGTTCCTTTCTTAACAATTTGAATAGGGGCTCACAGGTTGCAGTTAGATGAGATATGAACCTTGAAATGTAGTTCAATCTGCCCAAGAAACCCCGAACTTCCTTTTCAGTCCTAGGTGCAGGCATCTCCTGAATGGCTTTGACTTTGTTAGGATCAACCTTAATTCCTTTTTCACTTACAATGAATCCCAGCAGTTTATCGGATCGTACCCTGAATGTGCATTTGTTGGGGTTTAACTTCAGTTGATACTTTCTCAAATGCTTGAACAACTTCAACAGATTTACCAGATGGTCTTCTTCAGTGAGGGACTTGGCAATCATGTCATCCACGTAGCATTCAATTTATTTGTGGATCATATCGTGGAATAATGTTACCATAGCCCGTTGATAAGTTGCACCGGCATTTTTCAGTCCAAATGGCATTACCTTATAACAAAATGTGTCCCAAGGTGTGATGAAGGTTGTTTTATCCATGTCTTCGGGTGACATTCTAATCTGATTATACCCAGAAAAACCATCCATGAAGGAAAACACTGAGAACTGAGTTGTGTTGTCAACCAATACATCAATGTGAGGTAATGGGAAACCATCCTTCGCGCTAGCTCTGTTCAGATCCCGATAATCCACACACATCCGTACTTTTCCATCCTTCTTAGGCACTGGTACAATATTAGCGACCCATGGAAGGTAACTAGTTACAGAAAAGGAAACCGGCGTCCCACTGTTTTTGTACTTCTTCTTTAATCTTCATGTCCATATCTGGAAGAGTACGGCGCAACTTCTGTTTGACTGGAGGACATTCTTCTTTCAATGGCAGCTTGTGCATAACAATGTCAGTGTCAAGACCTGGCATGTCTTGATAGGACCAAGCAAAGACGTCGACGTATTCTTGAAGCATGTCAATGAGTTGTTCTTTTACTGAAGCTTGTAGACTGGCCCCAATCTTCACTTCTTTCAAATCCTCTTCGGTACCAAGATTAATTGTTTCAACCTACTCCTGATGAGGAGTAATCACTTTCTCTTCCTATCTCAATAACCTGGCTAACTCTTCAGGTAACTCATATCCTTCTTCAACCCCTTCATCAGCTTGATTAATTGGATTGTCGAAGTCATACAAGGTCATAGTAGTGTTGTTGTCGGTGCAATCTGGAGGATAATCTCTGCAAGGGTTGAGATTGGTTCGTTTTAGTGATCAATTTTTAATATTGTTTAAAAAAAGTGAAAATGAAGTTATTATTTTGAAAACATTGCCATTTTATTGTTTTGTACAAAAGTGAAAATGAAAAGACAGTGAGCGAAAAAGAGACTTGTTTGCAAAAGATGTCCGATATTCATTGATTAATCCATTTGCACAAAATTACCATATGGCCCTATTACAAAATGAGTCCTGACATCTTGGGCAAGATGCAGGACTTGATGCATGCTAAAAAGACAGGAAATAATAATTACTCTGAAGGAGTAACCCTTATAATTTCCTGGGAAGACCGGTTAAGAACTTGGTTCCCTGGGATCCTGGGACATATCCAGCTCTCCAGGTTGCGGTCGCTTTCTACCTCGTCTTCCAGGTTGTTAACAACATCCGGGGTGAGCAATCCCCCACTGATGAACTTGGGCTCTTTAGCAGCCTCCGATTAATCTTGTCGGAATGGTTTGTAACCCAAACCGAATTTGTCCTCCCTCTTCTCCACTGATAGCAGCTTGCCCCAGCCTTGGGCATTTCCATCTTCAACAACCTTCCGGGCTTGCTGATAGGAGACAATTGAAGTACCCATCCTATCCTCCTGGGATGCATCAAATACTTCAGTCGTCGTTTTTGCACCCCAAAATTTGCCCTCACAATACAAGACTTTGTGTGCTAAGAAGGTTCACAAGGTTCACAAGATTCTCAATGTTTACAAGACCTTTCATAAGGTTCATGAAGTCTACAAGTCACTTTATGAGGTTCACAAGGTTCACAAGATTCACAATGCTTACAAGACCTTTCATGAGGTTCATGAAGTCTACAAGTCACTTTATGAGGTTCACAAGGTTCACAAGGTTCACAAATAGTCAGAAGAGTTGATAATTCCCTCAGACAATGCACCTCCTAAGCAGTGCATCCAAAACTAGGGTTTTGACTTTAATCAGGCTAAATGGACTTCCAAGACTTCAAGTGAGCTTTATAACATCTTATATGTGTGTAAGAACCCCCATGACAAGTTTCAAGACTTTTCTCAAAAGTTTGCTCAGTCAGATGATCAGATAAGTCAAAATCAGTCAAAGCAGTTAAAAAGTCAAACTAGGGTCAACTGTGGTCAAACCAAAGTCAAACTTCATGATTTTTTGCCAACATCAAGTATATGAAGTAAAATTCATCATTTGATCAAGGGTTGATCATGATTCATCAAGGAGATTTCAGATCATCAAGAATCAGGAGTTTCTAAATTAGGGTTTCCTTGTGAATCAGGAGTTTCAGATCATAAAGGCTTATCATTGTGAATCTTTTTAGATCAAATCTTCCACACAAATGTCCAATTTTTCTGACCTAATACATTGTTCTATAAGTACATAATGCAACCCTAACACAAGCCACGATTTTCCAGCTCAAAAAGTGTAAGTTTGCATCTCACAAAAACCTCTCCAAAACTCAAATTCGGTTTCAACCTTCCAAAGCATTTGAAGGTATTTTGAGGACACAAACATGATCATTGGACATCACTGAATCATTACCAATCTTTATTTGCATCAAAAGCCTCATGAATTGCATAAACCGAATCAAACTTTGTTCTTGAATATGACTTTTTCGATTCCATATATGTACTTGATTTAAATGAAATTTGATGATTGTTTGATGTTTGTGATGATGATAGGAACGTTTCTGGACAATAACTTTGAAGCTTGGTACCCCCAATCGTATTTCACCATTGTTAGGGTTTGAATGGCCGAATTAGGGTTTTACGATTTAGGCAATATAAATGAATTCTAACAACATGGATTGATTGTGTGAACCATAAGGAACTCAATGATGTCTTCAATTTCATGAAATTTTGCTGTTTAGTTGGTGTTTGATTTTCGCAGGGCATAAACATGGAAGAACACCCAGGAAAATTCGCAGGAAAAACTGTATCAAAATTCGCAGGTAATCCAAGGAAGAAGATGACCAGCTGCGCGCGTTTTCCAGAATTTAAATTCTTGTGTTAATATTTTATGAATTAATTTCTGTTTATTTCACAAGCCTGATGCTTGTCCCAGTGGAAGGATGTGCGCATGTATTGTTTGAGGACCTGCGTTCGAGTCCTGGCTTCACCATCTTTTTCTTGTTTTTTTCACATAATTAACAATTTTAATATATTATGAATTGTGGTGATTATGTTGACAGATGCGCTCACCTAGCTGGGATGGTAATGTGTTTGTGTGATACTATGAAGGTCCTGGGTTCGAATCCCCCAGGCCTTTTGTTCTCTTTCTATTTTTTTTGATTTTCCAGGTTTAAGGAACAAAACCACTTTGATTCACTCTTCTCACACCAAACGCAGCATGGCCCAGTGGTAGCTCTCCTTGCAGGTACAAGGGAGGTCCTGAGTTCAAATCCAGGCCTCCCCATTTTTTTAACCTAATTATTTTTCTATTTATTTTCTCTTTTCTTATTCTTTATTTTAAGTAAATATTATATAATAAATTGTATATGATTAAATTAATATTTTATTTTCTCAAATATAATTTATTTGTATATCTATATTATTATCTTACATAATTTATTTTATAAAAAAATTTTTGACTTAGTAATGTAAATTAAAATATAAACCCTAATTTATTTTCTTAAAAAAATCTCTAATCTTGATATTTTTATTAAAACCCTAAAAATTTAATTCTATTTTATTATTTACTTTAATTATATATGTATTTCCATAATTTGTTTATAATCTAAATTTTGTATATGAATAATTTTTTTAATATATGTTTAGAAATAATTAAATCTATACTAATTTAAATTTTGTAATTATAATTTTCATAATATGTTTATAATTAATTTTTCTATATAATTTACAAATTACTTAAAATTTTATAATTAACATAATTGTTCATATTTTTCTATTAACCATTAAAATTTTGTTTATTATAATTTTTTTTTGTTTATTATTATTAACCATGTTTATTACTAACCCCATTTATTTTTAAATTGTGATTATTATTATTATTTTCACTAACCCCTCTTATAATTACTTATTATTTATTTTGCTTATTGCTTATTTATTTTGTTATTTATTTAAATTACTCTTTTATTATTATTATTGTAATTGCTCCTGGATGTAATATTTTGTAATATTTAAATTATTTATTTTTATGTCATGGTTAGTAAAAATAGGGAGTGTAACATGTATGTCATTTAAAATTAATTTAGATCACCTAATTTAAAAGATAAATATTTAAACTGTACACTCACACACGTAAGTCGATCCTGGATCGCCATCTCACTTTCTAGGGTTACCTCTCATGTTGCCTAATCAAAAAGGTCAAGTAGGGTGTATAAAGCAAAAAGTCCCTCAAAATAAATTCATCTAGTCCCTTAATAATAAAAGATCAAGTCCCTTAAATGGTTGCCTTCATCATGATCTTGTCCCTTTCGAATAATGATGACATTCCCTCCAAAATTGCTCAATACACCTTACAGTTGCCTATATTAACAGATGACCTTCACTTGTCCCTAACATCCAAGGTAATGACTACCTATTCCTTAATAATAGGGATAGTCTTACCATTTAAAGGATTCAAGAACAGAAAAGACTTAAACTTGGGGTAGGTTCCTCTTAGATACTTGCTCACTCTTCAAAACAATTTCAAACACTTCACAATTTCAAACAATTTTCAAACACAAGTTTCTTACGCATCCGTACATGGATCATTATCAAACTCTTATGAAAATTTCTATTCACACACTTCACATTTTCAAAAACATTTTAAAGCGAGCTAAGTAACTAAGAGCCCATGGATAACCATGGATGTAAAGGGTGCTAACACCTTCCCTTTACATAACCTACCCCCCGGACCCAAAAATCTTTTAAAAGGTTTTTCCTGTTCTTTTATGCCTTTCCTTTGGATAAAATAAAAGTCGGTGGCGACTCTTGCTATCCGCAACATAACTAAAGTCAGTTCTCCCACCGTGTTACAGAACTGGCGACTCTGCTGGGGATTTAATAAAAGAGGGGTACCCTTAGGAATTAGATCACTTTAAAATTGTTTGCCTTGTTTGCTTTACTTTACTTGTTGGGTGCTCTTATGTGTGAAAGATCCTAACCCGGATCTAGTATACCTTAGGTAAATGGCAATAGACCAAGGAAACTGTACGGCGTATACCGATATGGTTGATCTGGTGGCCATAGTTTGTGTGACTTCTTGGTTGGTGCTTATGTTCCTTAAGTCAAGTTGAGGATAATATGAGGCTGCCATATGTTGTCAATGCACTAACTAACTTTTAGAACCCTAGTTATCCCATCTTGGCCTTTAGAAAGTAGTGAGATAACCGGCTTTGGTGCAGACTGAAGTTGGTTGATACTCGATGCTACGCTCATTGAGATCTTAAACTTGGAGGGTTTTGATTGGCAAGTAAGTTGCCTACTGAACAACCACCCTTGTGAAGGATCAATGATATTGAGATCCTTTAGAACCTGGTTACTTTATAGGACAGGATGAACCAACTAACTTCAGGGGAGGGTACTTACCTTTGAACTTCATGCAAGCCTTTAAACCTAGGGCTATGGTGTGACTTGTTTGTGTGTGCCACATGTTTGTGATTGAACATAACATCATGACATCATCATGCATCATAAGCATAGCATTTTCACTAACCATTTCAAGGACCAAAGGATTTATCTTTGTTCTTTGTTGCAGGTCATGGCTTCTGCTCGTAGAAACACCATCAGGATCAACTTTGTGGGCATACCTGCTAAGCTTAAAGAGTTGGTTTCTCAAGTGTCTGATCATTCCCAGTTCATCAAGAGACAGGGCCACCTATTAGATCTAGTCATCTCAGGGTTCAATGAAGACATGATGAGTGTTCTGTTTCAGTTCTTTGATCCTAAGCACCATTGCTTCACATTCCCCGACTACCAGCTGGTTCCAACCATGGAAGAATTCTCTAAACTTCTGGGTATACCTGTTCTTGATCAGAAACCATTCACAGGCTTGGAGAGGGAGCCTAAACCTGAGGTTATTGCTGCAGCTCTACATCTGAAGAAGGCTGACATTGTTCTAGAAACGAGAAGTGGAGTCAAGGGTATTCTTGCTAAGGTGTTAATAGAGAAGGCTCAAATGTTCTTGAAGGCCATGAGCTATGATGCTTTTGAGGAGATCTTAGCCTTGCTAATATATGGCTTAGTATTGTTCCCCAATCCAGATCAGTTCATAGACGTTCACGCCATCAACATATTTCTGAGTCACAATCCAGTGCCTACATTGCTTGGAGACATACTACATTCTCTTCATACCCGTACTACAAGGGCAAGAGGGACTTTGATGTGTTGCATACCTTTGCTCTCTAGGTGGTTTATTTCTCACCTTCCTCGCTCCGTAATAAAGAATGAGCAAGGGTTCAGGTGGTCTAAAAGGATCATGTCACTCTCGCATTCAGATATCCATTGGTGCTCCAGATCTATGGAGAATGTCACTATCATTGACCGTTGTGGGGAGTTTCCTAATGTACCACTTCTGGGCATAAGAGGAGGCATCACCTATAACCCTTATTTAGCTTTACGACAGTTTGGTTACGCTCGGAGTGATGGTCCACATGACATGTTGATTCAGGGCATTGTGTTTGATTACGACAACGATCTTTAAGGTTACCGTCAGAGATTCATACGAGCATGGGGAAAAGTAAACAAGGTTGACAGCAAGACTCTGGAGCCTAAGTACACTATTCCTATGGAGGCTTATCTCAGATGGGTGCGATCTCGTGCTCAGACTCTCATGATGCCATATCCTGCTATCCTGCCAGTTACCATGGAACCTGTTGCTGAAGGAGATACTGCTTATACCATCCTTCACCCAATCATGCCTACTGACATGGAAGACTTACAGAGATCCTGGATCCAATTGAAGGAGCAAAGGGATACTTTTGAGGCTCATTACAAAGCAAGCCAAGAAAGAATCCTGGAACTAACAAAGCAACTTCACGAGGAACAGAATCTCAACGCATACCTCAACACAAAGAGGAAACGTCCATGGGAGACTTAAAACCCCATCTCTTGTATTTATTTCATTTCATTTCCTGTAAGCCCAAGAGGCAAAACAAATTTATTACTAATAAAAGTTTACCTTCTTGTTTGTTTAAGCAAATTTAAATCCTGCGGTCCTTGAAAACATTGCATACGCATTAATACATCATATCATTGCATCACAGGTTTATTGTGCACAGGTTTCTCATCTTCTCGCTGTTTATTTCAGCAATGGCTCTTGAACAAACAGTTAAGGATCTCCAGGCACAAAATGCACAATTCCAAGAGCTGATCCTGAACCTGTCCAAGGGGCAGGATGAATTGAAGACACTGCTGGCCAAGAAGACTAAGAAGACTAGAAGGTCAGGTGGCCTGATCAACATGGGAAGAAGGTTCAGAGGTCCTGTCAAGACCAAAGAACAGGTTGAAGACTATGAATCTGAAGAATCTGAGAAAGAGGGAGGCAGTCTCCATAACACAGTGGGGGACTCTGATTCTGAGGCCAATTACTACCATGATCCTAATGAAGACAAATTCAAGATGTTGGTGGATAGAATGGATGCTATGGAGTTGCAGAAGTCTTCTGGGCTGGATTTTGAAGATTTGGGTCTGATATCTGGGGTTGTCATACCCATTGGTTTCAAGGTTCCTACCTTTGTTGTTTATGATGGGGTCTCTTGTCCCAAGCTGCATCTGAGGTCTTATGTCAGAAGAATTCAACCCCACACTGCTGATAAGAAGTTGTGGATCCACTTTTTCCAAGAGAGCTTATCTGGAGCTCAATTGGAGTGGTATTATCAATTGGAGAGTGTCAACATCAGGGAGTGGAATGATCTTGCTGAAGCTTTCTATAAGCAGTATCAATACAATGCTGACTTAGCTCCCACTCGCATACAACTGCAAAGCCTGTCTATGGGTGGCAAAGAAAGTTTCAAAGAGTATGCTCAAAAGTGGAGAGATTTAGCTGGAAGAGTTCAACCCCCTTTAACTGACAGGGAAGTGGTTGATATGTTCATGTGTACGCTGAATGGTCCTTTTTACAGTCATCTCATTGGAAGCTCATCATCTGGCTTCACTGAGTTGATAATGACAGGAGAGCGAGTGGAAAATGGTATAAATAATGGCAAGATCCAGGTGGGTACTTCTTCATCAGGTGCTGCAAAGAAACCTCCCACTAGGAAGAAAGAATCCAATGCTGTTTATGGTCAACCTGATCGTAATAGAAGGCATCAGTCTGTGAGTGCAGTTCATATTTCAAATCCAACTCCTGCAACCACAGAACAGCCACAGGGCAACCAACAGAGGGCTAGAAGGCAGTTCACGAAGATCAACATGTCAATGGCTCAGGCATTGCAACACTTGTTGAAGGCTGAACTTATTACTCTGAAAGAGGCTCCTCAGAATCCTAATGTTACCTCACCCAGGTACAATCCCAATGCACGATGTGCATATCATTCAAACTGTCAAGGACATGATACTAATAACTGCTGGGTCTTGAAGAACAAAATTCAAGATATGATTGAGGCTGGAGAAATTGAGTTTGACCCTCCGGGTACTCCAAATGTGATTACTGCTCCCATGCCAAATCACGAGAAGACTGTCAATGCCATTGATGAAGATTTACATGTCTATTCAGTTGCAGAGTTGACCACACCATTGTTTGTCATCAAGAAAAAGTTAGTACAAGCTGGGCTCTTTCCAGGTTGTCGTGAAGATTGTTTGTATTGTACCTATAAGCCAGATAGTTGCTGGAGATTGAGAGATGGAATTCAACGTCTCATGAATAAGTATACCATAGTTTTTGAGAGGACTCCGTCATCTGTAGAGAGTATGGTGGATCATATTACTAAAGGTAGGAAGATTGAAGAGGTTGATATGGTTGATAGAGTGCCAGTAAGGATCACTTCCAAAGGTCCTGTTAAAATCACTCACAAGGGTCCAATTAATATTACTGTTGAAGGCCCTGTGAAGATTGTTGCTGAAGCTAGAGTGGCTCCCCTGGTCATTACCACACCGGGTCCTATTCCGTATACGTCTGATAAAGCTGTGCCTTGGCACTATGGGTCTGATGTTTATATCCATGGTGTTAAGTAGGAACCATTAGCTGATATGCCTGTTGATGTTGACAATATTGCTGGATCTAGTAAGATCACACGAAGTGGAAGAGTCTTCTCTCCACCAGTTACTTCCAAGAATGCAGTTACTCCTGCTGCTACTTCCACCACTGATGCTCGGGGCAAAGGTCCTGTTATTGAGCCTATACCTACTGATGTGCCAGCTGCTGATGATCTCTCTAAGAAGATGGAAGAAGTATTGAAAATCATTCGCAAGAGTGATTATGATATTGTTGATCAGTTGGGGCATACTCCCTCTAAGATTTCTATGTTGTCCTTGTTGTTATGTTCCGAGGCTCATGCCAAGGCTTTGATCAAGTTTCTGAAGACTGCTCATGTACCCAATGCAATTTCTGTTGACCAGTTTGAGAATTGTGTTGCCCACCTGACTTATGATAATGGGTTAGGGTTTTCTGATGCTGATTTGACCCCTGCCAAGAGGGATCATAACAGGGCTCTGCATATCTCAATTGAATGCAGGGGCACTACCCTATCACATGTATTGATAGACAATGGTTCCTCTCTGAATGTGTTACCCAAGGAAGTCCTGAATAAGTTGAGTCCTAAAGATGCTGTGCTGAAACCCAGTAATATAGTGGTGAAGGCTTTTGATGGTTCTAGAAGAGTGGTGCATGGAGAGATTGACCTGCCCATCAAAGTTGGTTCACAGATTTTTAATGCTACATTTTATGTGATGGATATTCTTCATTCGTACTCTTGTTTTCTTGGTCGTCCCTGGATCCATGGGGCAGGTGCTGTAACCTCTACATTACATCAGAAGCTGAGATATCCGGTAGAAGGAAAGGTTGTTACTGTCTATGGAGAGGAAGAATATTTTGTCAGCCATGTAAACACCTTCAAGTATCTGGAAGTGGAAGGTGAATATGTTGAAACTCTGTGTCAGATATTTGAAGTGGTCCCTTGGATTGTTAATGATTATGTAGCTCCTCCGGTTGTCAAGAAAGTTCCTGTGGTTACCAAAGTACCTCCAACTATGGCAATGGCCTCCCTCAAAGATGCTAGAGCTGTAGTGGATGAAGGTGGTTGTACTATTTGGGGTCAGCTTCCTGATATCCCATATAAGTCTGACAAGTTTGGTTTGGGTTTCACTGCAGAGTCCCAGAAGGCTGTTCGTCGTGCTCGTGCTGTTCGTATCACCAATCAAGGGGTTATGAAAGACCAGATCAATGCTGTGGGAGACTATGATGAAGACTACAACTTGGATGCTTGGATTTTTCCTACTGTGGGTGCTGGACTCAATAATTGGAAAGCTGAAGATGTTATTCCTATCTCCTTTAGTCAGGAGTAAATACTATTACTGTGTTGTTGCTTTTTTTAAGTTTGTAATTTCTTGAAACAATAAAACTCTCAAGCCTTGTGCCTTACCCGGGGCACAATGGTGTGCTTGTTACGGGATGTCATTTCATTTGCATACTTCATTCAATAAAAATTAGTGGACGTTTCGTTTTCGTAAATATTGTGTTCCTTGTCTTTCTTTTCTTTTATTTTTGTTTTATCAGCTATGTGTTCTTACACACACCCACATCACTAAAATGAAGATCCTCATCCACTCTGGATCCTGTTGATAACAGTTCTACTATTGCCAATTATAATTTCGAGAATCCGATCTATCAAACTGAAGATGGAAATGAGGACGATTGTGAGGTACCTGTAGAGCTTGCTAGGTTGTTACAACAAGAAGAGAAAGCCATACAGCCACATGAAGAGCCAGTCGAAGTTGTGAATCTGGGAACTGAAGAAAACAGGAAAGAAGTCAAGATAGGGGCTGATTTAGAGGATAATGTCAAGAGCAGGTTGATTCAGATGTTACGTGACTATGTGGAGATCTTTGCTTGGTCTTATGAAGATATGCCAGGGTTGGATACAGACATTGTGGTTCACCGTTTACCAGTGAAAGAAGATTGTCATCCAAAGAAGCAAAAGGTTCGTCGTATGCGTCCTGAAATGTCAGAAAAGATCAAGGCAGAGGTAATGAAACAGTTCAATGCAGGGTTCTTAGCAGTGACTTCTTATCCTCGGTGGGTTGCAAATGTGGTACCAGTTCCTAAGAAAGATGGTAAGGTACGTATGTGTGTGGACTACAGAGATTTGAACAAGGCCAGCCCTAAAGATGATTTTCCACTTCCTCATATTGATGTTCTGGTAGACAACACTGCTCAGCATAAGGTATTCTCTTTCATGGATGGTTTCTCTGGTTACAATCAAATCAAGATGGCTCCTGAAGATATGGAGAAGACAACATTTGTTACACAGTGGGGCACTTTTTGTTATAAGGTAATGCCATTTGGTTTGAAGAATGCAGGGGCAACATATCAGCGTGCTATGGTGGCTTTGTTTCATGACATGATTCATCATGAGATAGAGGTATATGTGGATGATATGATAGCCAGGTCCCAGAATGAAGAACAACATCTTGATCATTTGCATAAATTGTTTGAGAGGTTGAAGAAATACAAGTTGAGATTGAACCCAAACAAGTGTACTTTTGGAGTTAGATCTGGTAAACTCCTGGGTTTCATAGTCAGTGGAAAAGGTATTGAAGTGGATCCTGCAAAAGTGAAAGCTATACGAGAGATGCCAGCTCCCCGTACGGAGAAGGAGGTTAGAGGTTTCTTGGGACGATTGAATTACATTGCAAGATTTATTTCTCAATTAACTGCCATCTGTGAGCCAATCTTCAAGTTGCTGAAGAAAGATCAGGTGATGGAATGGAATGATGAGTGCCAGACTGCCTTTGATGAAATCAAGAGATATCTGCTAGAACCTCCAATTTTGATGCCACCAGTTGATGGGAGACCCTTGATTATGTACTTAACAGTGTTAGACAACTCAATGGGGTGTGTATTGGGGCAACATGACGAGTCTGGTCGAAAAGAGCAGGCAATATACTACCTTAGCAAAAAGTTTACCGACTGTGAAACAAGATACTCACTGCTCGAGAAAACTTGTTGCGCTTTGGCATGGGCTGCTCGCCGACTAAGACAGTATATGTTGACCCATACTACCTTGTTGATTTCAAAGATGAATCCAATCAAGTACATATTCGAGAAACCTGCTCTCTCCGGAAGAATTGCAAGATGGCAAATGATCTTGACAGAATATGACATACAGTATACTACTCAGAAGGCCATCAAGGGAAGTGTTGTTGCTGATCATTTGACTCATCAAGCAGTGGATGATTATCAGTCAATGAGTTTTGAGTTCCCTGATGAAGACATTATGATTATTACCAAAGAACCTGGACAATATGACGGACCTGAACAAGGATCCCGATGGACTATGGTTTTTGATGGTGCCTCTAATGCACTTGGTAATGGTGTTGGTGTTGTGATTAGTTCCCCTGAAGGTTGTCATACCCCGATTACTGCCAGACTTTGTTTCTATTGTACCAATAACATGGCTGAGTATGAGGCATGTATCCTGGGTATTAAAGCTACTATTGATATGAAGATTCAGTTCCTTGACATGTATGGAGATTCAGCCCTGGTAATAAGTCAGATCAAAGGAGATTGGGATACCAAACATGATAGTCTTATTCCTTACAGAGAGCATGTTTTGTCTTTGACCCCACATTTCAAAGAAATTACCTTTGGACATATTCCACGAAGAGAGAATCAGTTGGCAGATGCATTAGCCACCATGGCATCCATTTTTGAGATCAGCTGGGATGATGAAGCTCCCAAGATTACTATTGATAGATTTGAGAAGCCTGCATACTGCAATGAGATTGACACTGAAGGGGCAGAAGAGAAGCCTTGGTTCTATGAAGTAAAAAGATATCTTGAAGCTCAGGAGTTCCCTGAAGGGGCATCTGTCAAAGATAGGAAGTTTCTAAGAAGGTTTTCTGCTAAGTTCTTTTTGAGTAATGGGATTCTGTACAAGTGCAATCATGATTCAACTATGCTCCGTTGTGTGGATAAGAAGGAAGCTACAGAAATTATGGAAGAGATGCATGATGGGACCTTTGGCACTCATTCTAGTGGTCATACTATGGCAAAGAATATATTGAGAGCAGGTTACTATTGGTCTACCATGGAAGCTAATTGCTACCAACATTCCAGAACATGTCACAAGTGTCAAATTTACGCTGATAAAGTACATATACCTCCATCACCCTTGAATGTGTTGACTGCTCCTTGGCCCTTTGCCATGTGGGGCATTGATATGATTGGTGAGATCAAGCCTACTGCTTCTAATGGGCATCGTTTCATCCTGGTTGCTATTGATTACTTCACGAAGTGGGTGGAGGCAGCTTCATTTGCATCTGTTACCAAGAATGTTGTGGCTCGATTCATTAAGAATAATCTTATATGTAGGTATGGCATCCCTGAAAGGATTATTACTGACAATGGCTCTAACTTGAACAATACTATGATTACTGATCTCTGCACGCAGTTCAAGATTAAGCATCACAACTCTTCTTCGTATCGTCCAAAGATGAATGGGGCAGTTGAAGCTGCTAATAAGAACATTAAGAAGATTGTACAGAAAATGACTGTTACTTACAAGGATTGGCATGAGATGTTACCATTTGCTCTTCATGGTTATCGTACCACAATACGCACTTCAACAGGGGCAACCCCATTCTCCTTAGTCTATGGTATGGAAGCAGTTCTGCCCATTGAAGTTCAGATTCCCTCCTTAAGAATCATGAAGGATGCAGGTTTGGATGAAGATGAGTGGATTCAGACTCGACTTGACCAGATAAATTTGATTGATGAGAAGAGGTTAGCAGCAGTTTGTCATGGCCAGATGTACCAGAAACGAATGATCAAGGCTTTTAACAAGAAGGTTAAGCCAAAGGTATATCAGGATGGTGACTTGGTAATCAAGCGTATCATATTACCACAGGGTGATCCTAGGGGCAAGTGGACTCAAACATATGAAGGACCATTTGTAGTCAAGACAGTGTTCTCAGGAGGTGCCATGATACTTACTACTATGGATGGTGAAGACTTCCCACAGCCTGTAAACGCAGACATAGTTAAAAAATACTACGCATAAAAAGAGACCCGCTAGGTTGACAGGCCTAGGCAAAAATAAGGGCATCCCGGCAAACCAAAAGGGTTTGGGCAAAAATTAGGGATATATATAAAAAAGATGTACACCCGGCAAGTCAAAAACCTGAAAAGGCGGCTTGGGCAAAAAGGGTATCCCGGTGGATTGAAAACCTGAAAGGGCAATCCAGGCAAAAGTTAGGGATTAAAGCGTATGACTATGTCTCGTTTGGATCACCCATGAAACTGCAACCAGTTGTGTTACTTACTCAAGCTCGAACAGATAAAGCTCAATCCAATCGTTTTCGTCTCAACAGCAGAAGATGAGATACTTGAAGATAATGGCAATAGTAGAATTGAAACTCAATAGGATTATTTCCCACATAGTTGATTCTCCTTGTTTTGTAAAAACTTTATGACAAAATCCTCTTACTAGGGTTTATGTCTCCTTGTACAAATTTACCCATGTATGGGTCATTCTTTGATATAAATAAAATTCCATCTTTGAATCCAGATTTACTTTTACCCTATTTACATAAGCGAAACGTCCATTGGTTGTGTTTGAATGTATGTATGCTTTTGAATATGATTGATGTTTACCAGAAATGCATGAATGCTTAATATGATTGATGTTTACCAGAAATGCATGAAAATGCAGTAATAGTATTTACTAAGGACGAACGAGGAAAGGATTTCAACGAAGCTTCGCCGGTTCTACAAGACAGTTACAAACCCTCAGTAGGACAAGTCCATCTTCCTGAAGTCACATCTCCCATGGAATTTATATCCATCTCTTTTATCCTCATACAGATATTCGGGAATTTACTTTCCAATAGGAGTACGACGAACGAAGACGGAGGTTATATTTATCCTACTATCAAACGAAGACGAAGGTTATGTATACCTTACTATCCCCAGCAGACGGGAGGTTATATATACCTTGTTATCCCCAGCAGACGGGAGGTTATGTATACCTTGCTATCCCCAGCCTACGGGAGGTTATGTATAATATATTATCAAACAAGACGGGAACGAGTTCCTCATATTCTTCAGCAACAAATCGGGATTTATTTTCCCTGGCCAGCAGTTATTATACAAAGATATCCAGACGCTTCAGGCAGCATCATATCATACATACATCATTTACATCATACCATAACATACATATCCATAGATACATAATACATTACTTAAGTGCATCATACCATAACATACATATCCATAGATACATAATACATTACTTAAGGGCATCATACTATACATGCATACATAATACATAAACTAATGCTACCATACAGGATGCTATCTTGTTTTCAGGTAAATTCTCCAGCAGACAGACTTCATCAACAACTTGTGACTATCAGGACTGCTTTATCCTCCTGAAAGTTATCATTTCCTCAGGACTGCTTTATCGTCCTGAAAGTTTCTTATACATCAGGACTGCTTTATCCTCCTGAAAAGTTATCATTCCTCAGGATTGCTTTATCCTCCTGAAAGCTTCTCATACCTCAGGATTGCTTTATCCTCCTGAAAGCATACTATTACCTCAGGATGGCTTTATCCTCCTGATAGCTCATCACTACCTCAGGATTTCTTTATCCTCCTGAAAGCTTATTATTACCTCAGGACTGCTTTATCCTTCTGACAGCTTCTTATACCTCAGGACTGCTTTATCCTCCTGAAAGCATATCATCCCTCAGGATTGCTTTATTCTCCTGAAAGCTTATTATTACCTCAGGACTGCTTTATCCTCCTGAAAGTTATCATCACTACATCAGGACTGCTTCATCCTCCTGAAAGCATATCACTACATCAGGATTGCTTTATCCTCCTGAAAGCATATTACCACATCAGGATTGCTCCATCCTCCTGAAAGCCTATCATCCATCAGGACTGCTTTATCCTCCTGAAAGCTATCATTATATTTTGGACTGCTTTATCCTCCAAGAAATGTATATGAAGAACTTTTCTCTAAGTTGCATCTTTAAGCCCACTCAAGCATATTAAACTAGTCACCTGTATCACTCTATGCACTGGTGAGTGCAAATTTTTGGGCTTTTGTGTTCAATCCCCTTCAACCTTCCAGGTCACGACTGGAAAATATACCAATCTAACCCCTCAGGTTTCAGAAAATTGAACAGGGGCAGCTGTTGCACCCCAAAATTTGCCCTCACAATACAATACTTTGTGTGCTAAGAAGGTTCACAAGGTTCACAAGATTCTCAATGTTTACAAGACCTTTCATGAGGTTCATGAAGTCTACAAGTCACTTTATGAGGTTCACAAGGTTCACAAGATTCACAATTCTTACAAGACCTTTCATGAGGTTCATGAAGTCTACAAGTCACTTTATGAGGTTCACAAGGTTCACAAGGTTCACAAATAGTCAGAAGAGTTGATAATTCCCTCAGACAATGCACCTCCTAAGCAGTGCATCCAAAACTAGGGTTTTGACTTTAATCAGGCTAAATGGACTTCCAAGACTTCAAGTGAGCTTTATAACATCTTATATGTGTGTAAGAACCCCCATGACAAGTTTCAAGACTTTTCTCAAAAGTTTGCTCAATCAGATGATCAGATAAGTCAAAATCAGTCAAAGCAGTTAAAAAGTCAAACTAGGGTCAACTGTGGTCAAACCAAAGTCAAACTTCATGATTTTTTGCCAACATCAAGTATATGAAGTAAAATTCATCATTTGATCAAGGGTTGATCATGATTCATCAAGGAGATTTCAGATCATCAAGAATCAGGAGTTTCTAAATTAGGGTTTCCTTAGTAAAAGTCAACTGAACTTTGACCAGCCATAACTTTCACATGCTTCATCACCAAGTCTCCATCCAAAGCTCATTTTGAAGGAAATTGAATTCTCTACAACTTTGTGTCTCACAAGCCAAGCCCAAAAATGCTTCATTTGGAAGGTATGAGCTAAGACATTATAGGTCCTTTTGAAAGTCAACAAAAAGTCAACAACTTCAAAAGGGCATAACTTGAGATTGGTAAATGATATGGACATGAAACCAGTTGGGTTGGTTAGAGGACTCTTCAAGCTTTCCAAAATGTCCAAGAACACCCTCATAGCATTAATATTTAAGGATGTGTGCCCTTGCAAAGTTGGGAAATTTTTGGTTGGTTTATGAAGAAAATGGAGGTCTAAAACCAATTTCTTCCAAATGGGCTTGCCAAATGATGACCCAATCCATACTATAACTTCATGCACGACCCAATTCATCAAAAATAAGATTTTTTATTATTTTATTTTTATTTATTTTGATTTAATTCATTTAAAATCATTTTAAATTAAAATAAAATATAAAAATCAAAGATTTAAATATGATTAAGCTTCTAGAAAATCATAATTATGTCTTGGATCAAATTGATATGGAAGTTATGATGATTGTCTTAAAATAGCAAGTGTTTATACAAAAACATTTGACTTTTAAAGGCTTATCATTGTGAATCTTTTTAGATCAAATCTTCCACACAAATGTCCAATTTTTCTGACCTAATACATTGTTCTATAAGTACATAATGCAACCCTAACACAAGCCACGATTTTCCAGCTCAAAAAGTGTAAGTTTGCATCTCACAAAAACCTCTCCAAAACTCAAATTCGGTTTCAACCTTCCAAAGCATTTGAAGGTATTTTGAGGACACAAACATGATCATTGGACATCACTGAATCATTACCAATCTTTATTTGCATCAAAAGCCTCATGAATTGCATAAACCGAATCAAACTTTGTTCTTGAATATGACTTTTTCGATTCCATATATGTACTTGATTTAAATGAAATTTGATGATTGTTTGATGTTTGTGATGATGATAGGAACGTTTCTGGACAATAACTTTGAAGCTTGGTACCCCCAATCGTATTTCACCATTGTTAGGGTTTGAATGGCCGAATTAGGGTTTTACGATTTAGGCAATATAAATGAATTCTAACAACATGGATTGATTGTGTGAACCATAAGGAACTCAATGATGTCTTCAATTTCATGAAATTTTGCTGTTTAGTTGGTGTTTGATTTTCGCAGGGCATAAACATGGAAGAACACCCAGGAAAATTCGCAGGAAAAACTGTATCAAAATTCGCAGGTAATCCAAGGAAGAAGATGACCAGCTGCGCGCGTTTTCCAGAATTTAAATTCTTGTTTTAATATTTTATGAATTAATTTCTGTTTATTTCACAAGCCTGATGCTTGTCCCAGTGGAAGGATGTGCGCATGTATTGTTTGAGGACCTGCGTTCGAGTCCTGGCTTCACCATCTTTTTCTTGTTTTTTTCACATAATTAACAATTTTAATATATTATGAATTGTGGTGATTATGTTGACAGATGCGCTCACCTAGCTGGGATGGTAATGTGTTTGTGTGATACTATGAAGGTCCTGGGTTCGAATCCCCCAGGCCTTTTGTTCTCTTTCTATTTTTTTTGATTTTCCAGGTTTAAGGAACAAAACCACTTTGATTCACTCTTCTCACACCAAACGCAGCATGGCACAGTGGTAGCTCTCCTTGCAGGTACAGGGGAGGTCCTGGGTTCAAATCCAGGCCTCCCCATTTTTTTTAACCTAATTATTTTTCTATTTATTTTCTCTTTTCTTATTCTTTATTTTAAGTAAATATTATATAATAAATTGTATATGATTAAAATTAATATTTTATTTTCTCAAATATAATTTATTTGTATATCTATATTATTATCTTACATAATTTATTTTATAAAATTTTTTTTGACTTAGTAATGTAAATTAAAATATAAAC
Source organism: Lathyrus aphaca (assembly GCA_963966055.1). Lineage (NCBI taxonomy): Eukaryota > Viridiplantae > Streptophyta > Magnoliopsida > Fabales > Fabaceae > Lathyrus > Lathyrus aphaca. The sequence continues at coordinate 283,966,514 of OZ014523.1, forward strand.
CCTAATTTATTTTCTTAGAAAAATCTCTAATCTTGATATTTTTATTAAAACCCTAAAAATTTAATTCTATTTTATTATTTACTTTAATTATATATGTATTTCCATAATTTGTTTATAATCTAAATTTTGTATATGAATAATTTTTTTAATATATGTTTAGAAATAATTAAATCTATACTAATTTAAATTTTGTAATTATAATTTTCATAATATGTTTATAATTAATTTTTCTATATAATTTACAAATTACTTAAAATTTTATAATTAACATAATTGTTCATATTTTTCTATTAACCATTAAAATTTTGTTTATTATAATTTTTTTTTTGTTTATTATTATTCACCATGTTTATTACTAACCCCATTTATTTTTAAATTGTGATTATTATTATTATTTTCACTAACCCCTCTTATAATTACTTATTATTTATATTGCTTATTGCTTATTTATTTTGCTATTTATTTAAATTGCTCTTTTATTATTATTATTGTAATTGCTCCTGGATGTAATATTTTGTAATATTTAAATTATTTATTTTTATGTCATGGTTAGTAAAAATAGGGAGTGTAACATGTATGTCATTTAAAATTAATTTAGATCACCTAATTTAAAAGATAAATATTTAAACTGTACACTCACACACGTAAGTCGATCCTGGATCGCCATATCACTTTCTAGGGTTACCTCTCATGTTGCCTAATCAAAAAGGTCAAGTAGGGTGTATAAAGCAAAAAGTCCCTCAAAATAAAGTCATCTAGTCCCTTAATAATAAAAGATCAAGTCCCTTAAATGGTTGCCTTCATAATGATCTTGTCCCTTTCGAATAATGATGACAGTCCCTCCAAAATTGCTCAATACACCTTACAGTTGCCTATATTAACAGATGACCTTCACTTGTCCCTAACATCCAAGGTAATGACTACCTATTCCTTAATAATAGGGATAGTCTTACCATTTAAAGGATTCAAGAACAGAAAAGACTTAAACTTTGGGTAGGTTCCTCTTAGATACTTGCTCACTCTTCAAAACAATTTCAAACACTTCACAATTTCAAACAATTTTCAAACACAAGTTTCTTACGCATCCGTACATGGATCATTATCAAACTCTTATGAAAATTTCTATTCACACACTTCACATTTTCAAAAACATTTTAAAGCGAGCTAAGTAACTAAGAGCCCATGGATAACCATGGATGTAAAGGGTGCTAACACCTTCCCTTTACATAACCTACCCCCCGGACCCAAAAATCTTTTAAAACGTCTTTTCTGTTCTTTTATGCCTTTCCTTTGGATAAAATAAAAGTCGGTGGCGACTCTTGCTATCCGCAACATAACTAAAGTCAGTTCTCCCACCGTGTTACAGTCGCCTCATTGACATTCAGGGCCTCGAACCCTTGGCTCATAGTTTCATGGATTTCACCATCCATCTCAATATAATTGTATGTAGCCAGATGTCTAACAAATATGCCTTCTTCACCAAAGATGGTGATAATATGTCCTTCCCACTCATATTTCAGTTTCTGGTGAAGGGTCGACGTAACTGCGCCTGCGGCGTGAATCCATGGTCGACCCAATAAACAGTTGTAGGCCGGCTGAATATCCATCACATAGAAAGTAGTCTGAAAGACCTGCGGACCGATTATCACTGGTAGCTCCACCTCTCCAAGGACAAACCTCTTGGAGTCATCAAAAGCCCTGACCACAAGATTGCTTGGTCGGAGAGCTATTCCATCATATTCGAGTTTGACAAGAGCCTTCTTGGGTAAGACATTGAGTGAGGACCCAGTGTCTACAAGAACATGAGAGAGTACAACTCCTTTTCACTCTAGGGTCATGTGCAAAGCTTTGTTGTGGTGACGTCCTTCTATTGTCAAATTGGCATCTGTGAAACCTAGCCCATGGCTAGTATTGACATTTGACACTACTGTTTCAAGCTGATTCACTATGATCTCCTCTGGCACGTAGGAAGCGTGCAGAACTTTGAGGAGCGCATCCCGATGGGCTTCGGAACACAACAGTAGGGATAATATAGAGATCTTTGAAGGAGTCTGGTGGAGCTGGTCCACAAATTTATAGTCACTTCTTTTAATTATCCTCATGAATTCATCCACATCCTGATTGAAGGATTATTTATGAGTTTCTTTTGATGTAGGTTCTTCAGGTATCACACTCTTCCCTTTGGATTTGACAGCAGCCTCTGCCTCAGTATTAGTTCTGGGAACTTGTGACGCGAAGAGACGTCCGCTTCCGGTGAAGCCTCCGCCTCCCCCGACATTGTCCACTTGGGGAGTAAGAATTGAAGAATCAAGAAGGACTTTCTCTCCGTTGCAATAAAGGTTAGCACCATAATGCCATGGTACAACACTGTCTCTATCATATGGATTTGGCCCGAGCACCGTGATAGTGACTGGGCTTACTGCAGCAAATGTTGGAACCATAATTGTCTGCGGATCATAAAATATAGTGATAGGACTTCTTGTGGATGTTGGTGGTGGTGAACTGAAGCTTGATTGTTGTTGAAACTGTTGCTGAGATTGTTGAAAGTTGCTGGAATTCGGGACTGTTGTCGGGTCATAATAAATTGTAACTGTGGAGACGTCGTTGTTGGTTGTTGCTGGAGTCGTAGAAGGAGGTGAAATGGAACTATTGTTTGTTGAAGTGATGGAAGAAATGGTTGTTGAAGTTGTAGATGAATCAGTAGGAACAATGGTTGTTGCAGTTGTAGAAGATTCACTTGTTGTTGACAAGGGAGTTGTTGGTGTTGTAGAAGCGGTTGTTGTAATTTGCAAAACGCCTTCTCTGATCAAGCTATTGATGCCATTCTTCAAGATTTCACACCCATTCTCGGAAAGTTTGCATGATTCACAACAGGCCCCACAACCTGGAAACACTTGGCATTTCAAAAGCTGGGCTTTAACCCCTGCCAGAGGTGTCTGAATGCTTGCAATATGTTCTATTAAATTCATGGGTGAACTTTCCTCTATAGCATTAATCCTTGATCCGCTGTGGCTTGGCATGGGATTTTTCATGACATTGGGAGGTGGTGCTGAAGGAAAATTGCGATCTAAACGCAGCGGGAAACAAAAATTTTCCTTTAGTGATCCTTACGAATGAGCATGGTCAGTGATAGAATCGTTACCTCTTTGTGGCGATTCAGATCTTTGATGCAGCGATCACAAGCGTTGATGAAGTGCAACGCCTCTACTCAGTCCACACGAACAGCTTCCGGTCACAGTGCTAGCTGCTTACGAACGGAATTATTTGAGTGAGAATCAAAAACGAAATTGCATCAAGTGAAAGCTTCATCACAAGGGTTCCTTTTATAGACTCTCTTGTGGGCTGCGGGCTAAAAGCCCAATTCACATGATCCATAATAATATTATATATTATTATAATAACTATTATTATAATAAATATATTTATTTTATTATTATTTTATAACCATTATAAAATAACAATAATTATTATTATATTATCCGAATTTCTATTTTCACTTAAGTGCACCGTACCTTACGGTGTTCCTTTGATTTCTCTATCTCTCATCAAACTGTCCTTATGTGTGTGACCCTGTAGGATTTCGTAACGTTGGTAATTATATTAAATTATATATTTAACATAATAAACAGTGAGCGGTATCTAGCAACACATCACTGCTACCCAAGTCACGAAAATGTCATGTGATCTGACAAAACCTTTTTCGTGATAATATATGTTTGTACAATTACCCTTTTGCCCCTATGTCTATATTGAACACAAGGCATACACTGTGTCATCCTTGTCCAGTTCAATATTGGGCCCTTAGACATTTCTCCTGTTATGCAGGATTGGCAAATTCCATCTAGGACACTCATGTCCCTCAGCATGCTTCGTGGAGTGCCCATCAACTGTCTTTATGATCATCCAGTTACGGATAATGTTTGATCAGCAATAAAGCACCCGACTCTACATCTAGGGTCCATAGTGGTTTCAGGTCGAAGGATGGTAATACACCATTATCACCATGAGAATAACTTATGACACTTTGCATAACATACTATGTAGTATTCTCATAGCGGGTCAATCCGGTATAAATATTACTCCTAATATTTATACCTATGTCAAGACTTGATAACTCTTTATCCATGATCCATGAGATGTGATCATCAGTCTATCTTCATAATAGTCTCAATGCTTTAATGTTATCCCACTTTGCAATAAAGCTTGACTACGGATATTTTAAGAATAATGTCTTTATGTTTAATGGGATCTCATGATTAAGTCACACTTAACATTTCATTAAACAGACTAACTATTCTAGGGACTTTATTATTCTGAAAGACAAACATAATAAAGAAATGCCTTTTATTATTAAACGAATAATCCGATACAAGTACCAAAAAGTATTGGCCTCTAGGGCTTACACCAACAATCTCCCACTAGCACTAGAGCCAATTAGGCATACCCTTAATACCCATAGATCTAGTATGACCATCATGCTTCTGTTGCGCAAGAGGCTTTGTTAATGGGTCAGCGATATTGTCAAGTGTAGGTACTCTGCATATCTTCACATCTCCCCGATCGATTATCTCTCGAATGAGGTGATAACGCCTAAGTATGTGTTTGGATCGTTGGTGAGATCTAGGCTCCTTAGCTTGTGCGATAGCACCATTGTTATCACAATATAAACCAATGGGATCCACAATGCTTGGGACTATGCCAAGTTCACTAATGAACTTCTTGATCCAAACAGCTTCCTTTGCTGCATTTGAGGCAGCAATATACTCGGCCTCAGTTGTAGAATCAGCAACTGTTTCCTGCTTTGAACTTTTCCAGCTCACAGCGCCACCATTGAGACAGAACACATAACCAGATTGTGATCTAAAATCATCCTTATCTGTCTGGAAGCTAGCATCAGTGTAACCAATTACATCAAGCTCTTCCTGACCTCCATATATCAAGAATGAATCCTTAGTCCTTCTCAAGTACTTAAGGATATTCTTGACAGCTACCCAGTGAGCATCACCGGGATCAGATTGGTACCTACTCGTTGCACTTAATGCATACGAGACATCTGGTCGAGTACATAACATGGCATACATGATAGATCCTATTGCAGATGCATATGGAATCTTATTCATGTGATCCCTTTCTTCCTTAGTTGAAGGGGATTGTGTTTTTGATAAACACAGACCATGTTGCATAGGTATGAATCCTTTCTTGGAATCATGCATATTAAAGCGTCTCAACACTTTATCTATGTATGTACTCTGACTTAGGCCAAGCAGTTTTTGTGATCTATCTCTATAGATCCTAATTCCTAATATATAGGCTGCTTCACCTAGGTCTTTCATAGAAAAACAATTCCCTAACCAAGTCTTCACTTGTTGCAAGGTAGGGACATCGTTTCCAATGAGTAATATGTCATCTACATATAATACCAGAAACACGATCATGCTCCCACTAACCTTCTTGTAGACACAAGGTTCATCTTCATTTTTTATGAATCCATATTGTTTTACAGTTTCATCAAAACGAAGATTCCAGCTTCTGGAAGCTTGCTTCAATCCATAGATTGATCGCTGTAACTTGCATATCTTTTGGGCATCTTGTGGTATGTCAAATCCTTCAGGTTGTGTCATGTACACATCCTCAAGAAGATTCCCATTAAGGAAAGCAGTTTTGACATCCATCTGCCATATTTCATAATCATGATATGCAGCGATGGCAAGTAAAATCCGAACAGATTTAAGCATTGCAACTGGTGAAAAGGTTTCATCATAGTCAACCCCATGAATTTGTTTATAGCCTTTTGCAACCAGACTTGCTTTATAGGTATGTACCTTACCATCCATGTCAGTCTTTTTCTTGAAGACCCACTTGCATCCTATAGGGTTAACTCCTATAGGAGGTTCTACCAAGGTCCAAACCTGGTTTGTGTACATGGAATCCATTTCAGATTTCATGGCTTCTAGCCACTTCTCAGACTCAGGACCAGTTATGGCCTCTTTGTAGGTCACAGGCTCATCTTGATCCATGAGTAATACATCACCCTGATCACTTATGAGATATCCATATCTCTCAGGTTGGTGACGTGTCCTGCTTGACCTACGCTGGTCTTGTTCTACTTGAGCAGGTTGCTCTTCCACAACTACTTGTGTTTCCTGCTCTAGTTCCTCCATAGGTGTTTCAATGTTTTGTGATTCTTGAATTTCTTCAAGCTCTATTTTCCTCCCACTGTTTCCTTTGGAAATAAAATCCCTTTCCAGAAAGACTCCAGTTCGAGCGACAAACACTTTGCCCTCAGAAGGATTGTAGAAGTAATATCCTCTTGTTTCTTTAGGATACCCCACAAATAAGCATTTGTCAGATTTGGGCTCAAGCTTGGTTGAAATTTGTCGTTTGACGTAAACTTCGCAACCCCAAATCTTCATGTAAGACATATGTGGTTTCTTACCACTCCATATCTCATATGGTGTCTTATCAACCTTTTTGGATGGAACACGGTTAAGTGTGTAAGCTGCTGTTAATAATGCATGTCCCCAAAAGGAGTTTTGAAGATCGGCGTGACTCATCATGGATCGGACCATGTCTAACAAGGTTCGATTTCTTCTCTCAGATACACCATTCCATTGTGGTGTTCCAGGAGGAGTAAGTTGGGATAGAATCCCATACTCTTTTAGATGGTCATCAAATTCTAGGCTTAAATATTCACCGCCTCGATCTGATCGAAGAACTTTAATATTCTTACCTAGTTGGTTTTGTACTTCATTCTTGAATTCCTTGAACTTTTCAAAGGACTCAGATTTGTGTTTCATTAAATACACATATCCGTATCTACTGAAGTCATCAGTAAAAGTGATGAAGTACTGAAAACCTCCTCTGGCTGGTATGTTCAGTGGTCCACATACATCAGTATGTATGAGTGCCAAAAGATCATTAGCCCTTTCACCTTTTCCTGTGAATGGGGACTTTGTCATCTTTCCAATTAAACAAGATCTGCATGTCTCATATGATTCATAATCAAAAGAGTCCAAGAGTCCATCTTTATGGAGTTTGGAAATGCGTTTCTCATTTATGTGGCCTAATCGACAGTGCCAAAGGTAAGTTGGATTCAACTCATTAGGTTTCAACCTTTTAGTATTAATGTTATAAATTGGCATTTCAAGATCAAGGACATATAGTCCATTATTCATTTTTTGCAGTAGCATAGAATATATCATTCAAATAAATGGAGCAACAATTGTTCTTTATTATGAATGAAAAACCAAACTTGTCCAAACAAGAAACGGAAATAATATTCCTGCTAATTGCAGGTACATAATAACAGTTCTCTAACTGAATTATTAAACCACTAGGTAAAGTTAAAACATAAGTTCCTATAGCTAAAGCAGCAACCTTTGCTCCATTGCCAACTCGTAGGTCAACTTCACCTTTTGCCAAATCTCTACTCCTTTTTAGCCCCTGCACATTAGTACAAATGTGAGAACCGCATCCAGTATCTAATACCCATGATGCAGAAGTAGATAAATTAATTTCAATAACAAAAATACCTGAATTTGAAGTCTCTACTCCATTATTCTTATCTTCCAGGTACTTTGGGCAATTTCTCTTCCAATGTCCGGTCTTACCGCAATGGAAGCAAGTGCTCTCCTTTGCTATTCCTCCACTAGGCTTCAAAACAGGAGGAGTGGGTTTGGGTTTGGCAACTTCCTTGCCTTTCCCTCTACCACCCTGTTTGATGGGCCTCTTGTTCTGTTTCTTTCCATTACTGACCATCAGAATGGATTTCCCTTTTGTCTTCATATTCTGCTCAGCAGTTCTCAACATGCCTAGCAGTTCTGGAAGACTTTTGTCCAAGTCATTCATATTGAAATTCAGGACAAACTGACTGAAGCTCTCTGGCAACGATTGCAAGATCAGATCAATCGCAAGTTCTTTTCCAAGGGGAAACCCTAATCTGTCAAGGTTCTCCACATACCCAATCATCTTGAGTACATGGGGACTTACAGGGGCTCCCTCAGCTAACTTGCTGTTAAAAAGGGACTTTGAAACCTGAAACCTCTCATTTCTTGCTTGCTCTTGATAAAGCATTTTCAGATGTCCGATCATATCGAACGCAGACATGTTCTCGTGTTGCTTTTGCAACTCAGAGTTCATGGTAGCAAGTATGAGGCAAGCGGTTTCATTGGCATCATCGAAATGCTTCTTATAAGCATCTGTTTCTGCCTTTGGTGCAGAACTAGGAGGTTCCTCCTCAGGAACTGGTGTCTCCAAGACATACAGCTTCTTATCGTGCTTGAGGACAATCCTCAGATTACGGTGCCAATCCAGGAAATTTGTCCCAGACAATTTTTCCTTATCTAGGATGGATCGCAAAATATTGTTCGATGTGTTTGTTGTCATGGTAATCTACAAGAGAAATATGAAAATATAAGTATCATTAAAAACAACATATTTAATTAGGCCTTTAATCAAATATGCTCCCACTATTTTATTCAAAACAAATGACCCTCATCATTTGATTCGGAAAATCCCGTTGGAAGACTTTCTAGTGGGTCGAGATCCATGTTTCACTTTGTTTCAAGTCAGCGTTAGGCTGATTACACAAAACTAAGTTATTTAGGTAGGAACTCCTTCCAATTGTATCTCATACAACTCTCGAATATTTTCAATTGGGTGAATAACTCCTTATTCTGATCCATCACATGAATCATTCCCAATTCTTGCTTCTAAACATGTATAATCTTATTATAATTTGTTTAGTTAAGTTTGACCCATTGTTTTAGCAATTGGATATTACAATTATCCCATCACACCTTACTAATATAGAACATGCACCTCGCGTAGGCGAAACCTACAATGTTCGATACTAGTCTTGATGAGTGCTAAAATTTGGAAAGCATAAACTTAATATTTAATTTTGAGGGATTTTGTTATTAGTTTGATCTCACCGGCTTAACATGCAAAACGTCTCTCACATGCATCAACATACAATTACATGCATCAACATACATATAAAAAGATACAATTATGGCCCCTAACGCAATTGTTCTCTCAAGCCAATGAGAGAACCTAAGCTAACCTAATAACGATCTAAGCTTCTCCAAGCATGATCTCCAAGGTTATCCTCCTTTAATATTGAATACTTCCTTTTTCTTCATAACATAATATTACATTACATATAAGAAAACTCGTTTTACATACGAGGGAGTGAGATGAGAAAAGAAGTTACATAAAGAGATTGAGAGAGAGGCACGACACGCAGGCCGTATTTAAAAATCCCAAAACAATAATAAAGGATAAACTAAGGCCATAACTGATCACCACAAATGAATAATAATAAACACACTTTTATTATTAGTTTAAAATTCCGATAATTAAATAAACTAAATTAAATTTCGGCTGATTGATCACACTTTGACGAAAAATTTTATGAACACTTCATTGTATTTCACGTCGTTTCCTGCACAACTTTTGTGCATTTACAACCCCAACCGGAAAAGTCTGCGGCAATACAACACTTGTACTGCCATTAATCCTAATGCAACAATTTCATGCCGTCAAACACAACTCGATTGATAACTCAATATGATAGATCAACATGTCATTGCTTCACCATACTAACGTCGGATTCCGAAGCGAATGAAAATGATGATCTTTCAAAAGAATTACAATCCTTATGTGATTGAATGGATGAAATCAAAACAGTATATCCCATATACCATCTTTGCATCAGAATTTCTTATATCTTATATAAAAGTGATCGATCTAATTGTGTAACCTATGGATGATCAATGTATCGCACAACTTCACCATACTAATGTCGGTTTCTGAAGCATAATCAACATCAATCATCCAAATCGTACACAACAGATGCCAAATTTAATTAATCTTTTATTGTTAAATTCATTCTGTGTTTTAATCGAATCAAATACAGAAAAGACGGAAATTTAACAGCTATCAGATCCATGGTTTCGTAAGTGGCTCTGATACCACTGAAGGAAAATTGCGATCTAAACGCAGCGGAAAACAAAAATTTTCCTTTAGTGATCCTTACGAATGAGCATGGTCAGTGATAGAATCGTTACCTCTTTGTGGCGATTCAGATCTTTGATGCAGCGATCACAAGCGTTGATGAAGTGCAACGCCACTACTCAGTCCACACGAACAGCTTCCGGTCACAGTGCTAGCTGCTTACGAACGAAATTATTTGAGTGAGAATCAAAAACGAAATTGCATCAAGTGAACGCTTCATCACAAGGGTTCCTTTTATAGACTCTCTTGTGGGCTGCGGGCTAAAAGCCCAATTCACATGATCCATAATAATATTATATATTATTATAATAACTATTATTATAATAAATATATTTATTTTATTATTATTTTATAACCATTATAAAATAACAATAATTATTATTATATTATCCGAATTTCTATTTTCACTTAAGTGCACCGTACCTTACGGTGTTCCTTTGATTTCTCTATCTCTCATCAAACTGTCCTTATGTGTGTGACCCTGTAGGATTTCGTAACGTTGGTAATTATATTAAATTATATATTTAACATAATAAACAGTGAGCGGTATCTAGCAACACATCACTGCTACCCAAGTCACGAAAATGTCATGTGATCTGACAAAACCTTTTTCGTGATAATATATGTTTGTACAATTACCCTTTTGCCCCTATGTCTATATTGAACACAAGGCATACACTGTGTCATCCTTGTCCAGTTCAATATTGGGCCCTTAGACATTTCTCCTGTTATGCAGGATTGGCAAATTCCATCTAGGACACTCATGTCCCTCAGCATGCTTCGTGGAGTGCCCATCAACTGTCTTTATGATCATCCAGTTACGGATAATGTTTGATCAGCAATAAAGCACCCGACTCTACATCTAGGGTCCATAGTGGTTTCAGGTCGAAGGATGGTAATACACCATTATCACCATGAGAATAACTTATGACACTTTGCATAACATATTATGTAGTATTCTCATAGCGGGTCAATCCGGTATAAATATTACTCCTAATATTTATACCTATGTCAAGACTTGATAACTCTTTATCCATGATCCATGAGATGTGATCATCAGTCTATCTTCATAATAGTCTCAATGCTTTAATGTTATCCCACTTTGCAATAAAGCTTGACTACGGATATTTTAAGAATAATGTCTTTATGTTTAATGGGATCTCATGATTAAGTCACACTTAACATTTCATTAAACAGACTAACTATTCTAGGGACTTTATTATTCTGAAAGACAAACATAATAAAGAAATGCCTTTTATTATTAAACGAATAATCCGATACAAGTACCAAAAAGTATTGGCCTCTAGGGCTTACACCAACAGGTGCAAAGTTCAGGGCCTTTGAATCTACCAGATCCTGGACCTTCATATGCAGGGCTCTGCATTTTTCTGTGGAGTGACCAGGTGCATTATAATAAGCACACCTAGCATTGACGTCGTAATTTCTTGGGAGGTTCTGAGGATCAGGTGGAGCGAACGTCCTCAACTCAACAAGATTGAGCTTTAGGAGTTGTGGCAGTAGTGTAGCATATGGCATTGGAATAGGGTCAATTACCCTGTTGATCTGAGATGGCCGCTGTTGAAAAGGGCGTTGTTGTTGATTATTTTTATTATTGTTGTATGATCTCTGTTGAGGAAATTGTTGTTGTTGCGGAAAGTGTTGTGGTTGTTGAGTATACTGAGGAGGTGGAGTGGGAATAGTGACGGCAGCAACTGATCTTGGCAGATATTGGGGTCTTCCTCTTCCCATGTGCCCAGAGTTTGTCTCACCAGATCTACAGGGCCTAGCAAATGGCTTCCTTGTACTGCTTGAACTGGCACAATTGTCGGAGATCTTTCCCATCTTTAGTAGGCTCTCTATTCTTTCCCCAGCTATCACTACATCTGCAAAGCTGGTGGAAGAAAATGCAGCCAATCTGTCAATATATGTACCCTGGAGAGTATTCATGAACATGTCTGCCATCTCCCTTTCAGACATAGGGGGTTGAACAGCCGCAACTAGTTGCCTCCACCTTTGGGCATACTCTCTAAAGCTTTCACGGGAAGACTGATACATTCCCATCAGAAGGGTTCTGTTTGGAGCCATGTCCAAGTTATACTGATACTGATGGATGAAAGCTTTAACTAAGTCTTTCCAGTTTCTTACTGTGGCTCTGGTCAAGTGGGAGTATCATTCTCAGGATGCCCCTATCAAGCTATCCTCAAAGTAAAACATCCATAACTTCTCATCCATGGTGTATGCTTTTAATCTTCCCAAGAAAGACTGAAGGTGGGTACGTGGGCAGGATGTGCCATTATATCTTTCAAAACAAGGGGGTTTGAACTTGTGAGGAATTCTCACCCCTTCCACCAATCCCATGTCCATGACATCGAAACCTAGAGAGTTTTGGGATTCAAGAGACCTTAGCTTCTCTACAATTTCATCCAACCGACGGTTGTAAACTTCGTCTCCAGCCCCAACCACAGTAAACTGCTCTTCTTGAGGGTCCTCCTGCAAGGCCCTTCCTCCAGTAGTGTTACCTTGGGTGTTTCTTATGGCATTAATCTTTGGATTCAAATGAGGTCCAAACTCTGGTGGATCAGTGCGAGGCTGCACGTGATCGTTTTTTTTGGTACCACCTGTACTTGGATGGTGTTCCTCAGGAGTTTGTTGCTCAACCAACTCCCACAGTCTTTCCTGGCTCTGAACTAGACCAGTCATTACTGTCATGAATTGACTCATCTGATTTCTCATCTCAACCCTTTCATTGGCCATTTGGGTCCTCACTTCATTCAAGTCTTGTTAAACTTGATCCATCTGTAGTCCCGAAAGGTTATTTCTTGTTGGGTACCAGTGTATTCTGTTGATAGGGAACACTCTTCTGCGAGCAATGTTTCCTGAAACCACAACAAGGTGAGAAACAATAACAAATAAAAACCTACAAAACAAAGAAAATGTTAGTATGCAATGCAGGATGCCTATTTGTCTTCCAAGGGTATCTGGTTTGGTTCTTTGGTTTTGACCTTTCTAGACCTCGAGGAAATACTGATGATGTTGCAGAGAGAGACAAAGCCCACCAAAATGATACAAACCATATATTACAAAAATGTGAAGATACATAGTTTGATTACAACAAAATCCCCATGATGGGTCAAAATACAACAACAAAAAGTACAAACAAAATGAAAGTGCAAGCAAAAAGAGTCAGACATCTAATCCAAAGTCATCCTCTCTGACTTCCTTCAGGAGGGCCTCAGTCACTGGACCAACCGGGTGCTCTGTGATAGTCCTAATGAGGAGATTCATGGTGGCAATGGCACTGGTCAACCTCTTATGCTTATCCTGATCCTTTGACCTCTTCAACCCCGCTCGGAGTTTCAATTCAGATATATCCTTCTGTGCTGCTAATAATGACTCCTGATGCTTCTTCTTACTAGCCTCCAGTTGCTCTATCTTAGCCCGAGTTCTCTGATCTTCATGTGCACGGGCCTCAATGATCCTGATCCACCTAGCTTGACTCTCCTCTAAGTAATGCTCAGCCCTGGACTTCTGAGTTTTAGCTTCCTTTCAAGCATTCTTCAGCACTAACTCTCCTGCTCTAGCCTTTCTGATGTAGTCATCCGTCTTCTCAATCTTGGTCAAGTGCTCAATCATGAGCCTCTCTGAGCTCTCATTATCCAGAAGGCTGTCATTCCTCTCCCAGAGGGTCTTCTTCAAAGCTTCAGAGAGTTGAGTATTCCTTTCCTTCAGCTTCTCAAACTCCTCCAAACTGACAGTAGCTGCAGGTTGCATTGTTGAAGGTCCAGGTACATCTTCTAAGGTGAATGGCATCCGGGTGATCTGTGCCCTGGTACGAGACCAATCAAGATACTGTGCTGAAGCTATATTGTTGCATTTGCCAAGGATAGTTGTCCCCTTAGTCTGAATGTTATCCCATGCCCAGGCTGCCTGTCTGACAACATCAGAGTTGTGCTGGATTTCACAATAGAGGGTCTCAGTCAAGTCTTTCCCTCTTGGAGGATGAACCAAAGCATACCCTAATTTTCTCTTGAAAAGCAAAGGGTTGTAGTTGATGCAACCTTTTACTCCACAGCTAGTAATGATGTCCTTGCCCTTGGTACTCTGAGTGCACCATCTGATGTCTTCTGATGTCAAGGAAATCAATCGTTTAGCCCAGTTCCTTGGCTGATGAGGGTTCAAGAAGGTGTCTGACTTTGGCAAATTTCTTAATAACCAAGAGTAATAGAGGGGAGCACAGCATCTGACCAGTCTTCCTCTTTGTTTCTCATTCCTCTGGTGTACTGAATAATAGAAGTCTCCAAGCAAGGTAGGAACTGGGTTCCTCAGTAAGAACAAGTGAATGGCATTCTTGCTTACAAACTTCAGCTCGTCTGCAAACAAGATAACTTCATATATGCTAAGTGCCAAGAGTGCACAAACAACATCCCATTTTCCTGCTGCAGCATGCAGGGTAGCCTGAGAAATCAAGATGTCTAGGTGAAGGCCTGGAACCCCATCCTTGGTGGTCATGCTCTGATCAATGATGGAAGGCTCCAAATGCAATTCCCTAGCTATGTCTTCATTCTTGGGAGCAACCATTTCAGGGTTGAAAGGAATCCCTCTCCTAATAGGGACACCTAACAACATGAAAATTCTTCTAGCAGAGGGCGAAACTGAAAATCAGGGAATGTGAAGCATCTGAGAGGGGGATCATAAAACTGCAAGCAAGTATGAATCATGCTCCTCTGGGATGCATCCAGGTCCATGATCATGTCCAATATGCCTCCATAATGTTCCCTGAATAACGGGACATGATTTGGAGTGATGAGAGACCGGATCTGTCTGATGCATGTCAGAGTAGGCTCAAAAAAGTGGTATGTGATGTTGCTCTTCCTGGAAGTGTCCATGCTAATAATGGATGCTGGTGAAGAAGACTAAGATAAACCCTGATGAAGGTAACTGTTGAAGACTGATGAAGATAACTGGAGAGGGTGCTGAAGAAGGGTCTCTGATGAAGACAAACTGGAGAAGAGTCTCTGACAAACTGATGAGGGTGCTGGAGAAGATAACTGAAGAAGTCTGAGCAGCAAAATGTGTCAAAACCAAACCAAAGATAATAAGGTGGGTACCCTATAAAACAAATAGGAAAATGTTAAATGATGCAAAATGGTGTATGCAGAATGATATGCAAAGGGTTTGTGATCAAGTGTTGGATCTGTTATCTGCCTTGATAGGGTCCATGTGTTCATAAGTCCGGATGGAGGCTTAGAAATCCAGTAACCAGGTGGGGGACTCAAATAAAGAGTCATAAGTCCAGGGTTTCACAAGAACTGTCCAAAGTGATGCATTCTTAGAACAAAAATAGTAACAGGGTATGATGAGGCCAAGGGTTCCTGCAAACCTGTAAACATCCCAAACCCCTCACATGTAATGTTCTAGAACAAGGATCCTCGGACTTGGATCAGTTATGAGAAGTGTAAACACTTCTAACCCGGAGGTACAATGTTTATAATAACCATAAAAAATCCTCCTCTAATTCACCTCAGATGTTGAAGGTCATATAAGGTCATCCAGACTTAGCAGGCTTCCCAGATAGCCCTAGTACTACAGGAAATCCGTAGCACAGAGTTCTCAAGAAGAAACCCATGTCTGAACCGTGTTTCATATTCCCGCACCAGACCGAAATGGAATGGGAAAGAATATGAAGCCACTCTAGCCTATGTGTCACTCAGGTCCCCGGTATAGGACCTTAATCACTAATTGATCCCAACCCACCAAAACAGACAAGAGATCCAACACCAATGACAGTATGAAATGCATAAAAACTATAAATGAAAGCAGTAAATAAAGCTGTACAGAAAACAATAAATAAAGCAATAAACAAAAAAGCACAAGTAGCACATAACACCCCCATAAACACAAATCAAACAAGCGCTAGGAGGAACCCACAAAAAGAACCAGAAGCCCTGGTTTCAATATAAGGATCCCCAGCAGAGTCGCCAAGCTGTCGCTCCCCCGAAAAGACACCAAGGTCGGATAGGGTACAGACGCGAACGGCCGGCGAAAGGGAGAAGACGAAATGAAGGTGAATAGAGTCGCCAGCTAGGCATTTTTATCCCGAAGGAAAGGTAATGCTACATAAACCTAGAAAAGATGGATAAGACGGTTGCGAACCAGAGAAACAGAGAAAGGGGGTTGGTTACAACCTGGTAAGGTATTAGCACCCAGATTGTCCGTCGTACTCGACGGGATCCACGCTTGAAAGTTTGTGTTTAAAGGGGTAGGTGTATGTGCTATCTGTGTGCAAGAGTTGGAAAAGAAATGTACAAGTGTCAGTGCCGAAGGTAGTGAAATGCTCAGGAACTAAGGCTTTTAAAAGAATGCTGAAAGAGGGGGAAGACAAAGAGACTTTTGTTCGATAACCGTTAAGTTATGCCTACGTATCCTCTCGTGCAGTGAGGAAGTCATAACACTGTAGTTCGACTCAAAGAGACTGAAAATGAATTGACTGATGAACTGCTTACCTGTCTATGCTCAAGTGTATCACTCGCCTGGCTCGAGTGCTAACTGTCTTGCATTAGACGGAAGAAGAAAGTTCTCGCTTATGAGTGAGGGTGATGAGAAAAGAATCCCGAAGGAGACGATTATTGTTTGTTTTTGTGTTTTCAGTTTTGTTATTGTTTTTGGTGTTTGTCATAAGTTAATGAGCCTAAGCCTAAATCAAAGGCTTGTAAACTCATTATATCCTCCCTGATTAGGGATAATGAGAATACTTTAAGTGTGAGATACGCATCTCAACTTAATTTCCATGATGATGTAGGATTAAGATCATTAACCTACTTGTGATTATTTAGATGTTTTTTGGGTTTTTGTTTAGTGTTAGGTAATGAGTTTAAGCCATAATCAAGGATTAGTGAACTCATTACACCATCCTAATAGAAGGATAATAGATGAGCACACTTAAGCTGAGGAAGATACCTCAACTTAATCCATGATTAGGGATTAAACTCATGACAAAACAAAGCCTTTATTAAATGGATTTTAATTAAGGGTGAGATTAAGAAATGGATTTTATGATTGGTAAGACAACTTGAGGAGGAATTGTCCATTAAACACTAGGGTTAGTCCTTCTTAACCAATAAAGGAAGAATTAGAACCCTAATGTAAGGCCCAAGTTACAAGTTAATGTCTTAGTGATTATTAGATGGATTTATTAAGAGGTTTAAACAAATTAAGGGTTTAACACTTAGGATTAAAGTTATACACTCCATCCTAAGAGAAGGATGCAGGCATAACCCTAATTCCAAAGTCCTAAAGCCTTAAAGGTTTAGTCTCTAATGATGGGATGAGAAGAGAGACACAAAGAAGACTCAAAGGTAAACACTAAGGGGGGACTAATCACAAACCTAATTATTATCATGCTTGGATGTTCCTATGGTTTGTAGGGCTTAAGAAAGAACTTCAAGGAAGCCACCAATGGAAGAAGCAGATGAAAGGAGGAAGGAGCAGAAGAAATAAGTTACTTACTTCATTGAAGAAGATAAGTAACTTAGAGAAAGAAAGTGAGAGAACATGAATGAGCAAGCCCACTCAAAGACAAACAAAAATTCAGAAAAGATGCATACGAAGAAGATGAAGAGAAATGAGAAGTGAAGGCAAATCCACTTCTCAAGTTAACTTACCACCTGAAAATGTTAGCACAAGATGCATAAGGAAAGAAATGAAATGGAATGAAACATATGCAATGTCAAAGATAAAAACCAGAAGCAAACACATAATGCAAATGATGCTATGACATGATGCAAAGGCAAACCAAGATCAATTAATGATCATACAAGAGAATGAATGCAAATGAAGCATGTGGGAAGCATGAAAGCACATGGATGTTTATGAAATGAAATGGATGCAAAGCATAGCAAATGTATGAATAAATGATCAAGAAATGTCTTAAGATGTCTAAGATGGCATACAAATGCTTGGAATGACATGACAAGTTCATATGTTCATGCAATGCAATGTAAGATGCAAGTAAAGATGCAAAATTAGGGTTACATGAAAGGATGAGATGCAAATGATCAAAACAGAAGCATATGTCATGATAAAATTTGAAAATGAGCTCAAACAAACCTTAACCCCATATGATATCACACCCCAAAGGAGAAGGTCTAAATCTTAACCTAAAGGAAGTTATGATTTTTCTAAGCTTGCTAGGGTTTTAGGGTGCTTCTAAGGGAAAAAATGAAAATCAATTTGAAAATGCAAGACAAATTCATGCCAAAAATATCCTAGAAACTACATTTTATGTGGAAAACAATGCAAAAATAATCATCATCAAACCCATCATGGTTAGGCAGAAAAGATTTTTCAAAGTTAGGGTTCCAAAAGGGGGATTTTATGAACCCTAAATTCAAAGAAAATGTCAAAGTATGTTCAAAATCAAAAAGAAATTTGTATGAATAGTTTGACAATGTTTCTAAATGTCTCAAGATGCAATGTGAATTGTTTTGGGATTTTTAGAAACCTAAATGGTATTTTAATTAATTAAATTCAATTAATTAATTAAAATAATCATTTAAATATTTTAAAAATGCTTTTTTAATGCAAAAAATAAAAAAAAAATGTTTTTGATTTCTGAAAATTAATAAAAGTTTTGATAAAAAATTTCATATTTTTTAAATCATTTTTGCTATTTTTAATAAATATATGAAATAAAATACAAAGAAAATGAAATAAAAATAAAATAAAGGGAAAGTACGACAATCTAAAGGCTGAGATTCAAACTGGATAGGGAGTCATTGACCAGCGCGCAAATGAGTGGCTGAGATTCATTCTGGCTAATTAATCCAGATTAAATTAATTAATTAAGGGTTAGGGCTTAATGATCAATCTGGAGCGTCCAAACACGCGCGGGAGACACCATCCAAGGGCCAGAATTTAAAGTTGCCTAATCACCTGCGATTAGCCCTAATTAATCTCAGGTGGCCGGAGAAGACTTTCGGTCGTCCTCTCCGGCGAGACCTTCACCCTATCTCTCTCAAAACCTCACTAAAACGCATCAAAATCTCCAGATTCACTCAACTAAACACCCTAAACAAGAATCCAACAACAACAATTATTTATACTTCATGAATCAAGAGAAACAAGCAAAATCATTTTTACGGGCAAAGTTTCAGACAGGCAGTACATGCTCATTTCTTGATCATTTTCAAAACCAAACACATCCCCATGATCAGTGCAACATATAGAACAATACAAGAACTTAAAAACATGTTTCTAGAAAAAATGTTCTTGAGGTTACCTGAGTTGGAGCTTTCTAAAATGGAACTTTTTGGCCACTTCTTTGGTGCTTTTACACTCCTCTTGGTCCCCTTATGCTTCTGGAATGCTTGGAATGAGTTTATATGGAGTGTTTTGAAGGTTTCAGTTCAGAGGTGATGGAAATCGTGTTTTTGTTTGAGGTGGTTTCAGGCCAATATGAAAATGATCTATGAGTGATGCTGAGTTGAATGGTGAAGTTTGTTTGAGGTTTGAGTGGCTGGACAGAGAGAATCGAAAGTTTGAAGGTGCAGAGGATTTTTGTGAAACTTGGTGTATGGGATGATTCAGGCTCCAAGGTTATGTGAAATGGCTTGCTTTTGGTCCATATAACATGTCTCTATTGGCTAGAGAGTTGTTGTGGTTGCAGCTGATTGGTATGGGGTGATTTGCAAAAAGTCAAAATTATGTGTACTTGAGGTATTGGCTATGGCAGGAGTTGTTCAAGGGCATGTCTTGGTTCAACATTTATCAAGGAGGTCCATAGAAAATGATTTGGGGTGCTGAAGCAAGTGTATGAGAAAATTCATGCCATTTTGCAAATTTGAAGAACTTTGGCCCTTTTTGAATTTCTTGAAGTTCAAGGTATGAAAGTGAATGATTCTTTGGGAAATTCTGATCAAAATGCATTGTACTATGTTTTTATGATGCCTAGAGATGCATTAGAAGTCACAAAATGGCTTGACAAGTGGTTTTGCTAAAAATCCTCTTTGGTGTATTCTTGAAAATTATAGGATTTTTGCCAACTTTGCAAAGCCATAACTTGAGTTCCATAATGAATTAGAAAATGTTCTTGTACTTTTTGAAAAGGGAATTATCCAATCTACAACTTTCATGATCAAGAATTTTTCATTTGAAGAAATTTTTATTTGATTGAGAAAGAGAAGGTTGAAGAACTTTCCCAAAATGGAAAGTTTCCATTATAAGTCATTTCCATTTTTGGCAAATTTTGGTTTAGCTCAAATTTCTTCAATTTTGTGAACTTCCAAGCACTTTAATGATCAAATAAATATCATATCACTTCAATTTGATGAAAATACCCCTTTGGTTCCATTGTTGGGGGCCTCAGATGCCCTAATTTTGCTCTGACTTGCTCAAAAGGTTACCCAGTGAACATATGACTTCCACAATGAATTTCTTCATCAAACTTGGTACATATGATCCTTATAACATCTTAAGAACATTAGAAACAAGAATGACCAGAAAATTTGGAGTTAAGGCCTCTGAAACCAAAACCCTAATTTTGGTCATCTGTGTAGTGAAAACCCTAGCTCTGCTTCCATGCCTTGCGAGTTCTTGTGATTTCTTGATTTCCTTGAACTTTGAGGGATATAATATGATGATTGAACACTCATGGACCCTCTTGGAATGCTTGGAGGCCTTTGGAGTGGCTCATATGAACCCTTGGATTGCTCAAATCACAAACCCTAAATGCAGATGAATTTGAACTAATGCAGTGAAGCAAAATGCAATATGATATGATATGCTTATACTAATGAAAAAATGAAAGATCACAAGCCATGGTGTGATATGAGTGAGGGCAAATTTGGGGTGTTTACAATTACCAAAGTTGAATCTCCGAATACATTCAACGTTTTGATCGTGAGGTCAATGGCTTCCTCAAGTCCCATGATACATGCTTAGTATTCAGCTTCGTTGTTAGTGCAGGCAAAGGTGAGTTTTGCCGAGAAAGGAATATGAACTCCCTTATGTGTAATAAGCACTACACCAACCCCACAACCATTCATATTGACAACCCCGTCAAACATCATAGTCCATTCTTCTTCGGGATCAGGCCCTTCAGTGTGAACTGGCTCTTTACAATCTTTTGCTTTTAAGAACATGATGTCTTCATCAGGGAAGTCAAATCTCATGGGCTGGTAATCATCAATGGTTTACTCAGCCAGATAGTCAGATAGCACACTGCCTTTGATGGCCTTTTGAGAAGTGTACTGAATGTCATACTCTATCAGAATCATTTTCCATCTTGCAACCCTTTCGGTAAGTGCTGGCTTCTCTAATATGTACTTGACGGGGTCCATCTTTGAGATCAACAATGTAGTGTGAGTCAACATATACTGTCTTAGTCGGCGAGCAGCCCACGCTAAAGCACAACAAGTTTTCTCGAGCAGTGAATAACGTTGTTCACAGTCGGTAAACTTTTGGCTTAGGTAGTATATTGCATACTCTTTTTGACCAGACTCGTCATGCTGGCCCAACACACACCCCATTGACCCTTCTAATACTTTCAGTTACATTATCAGAGGTCTTCCTTCAATTGGAGGCATGAGAATTGAAGGTTCTTGCAGGTATTCTTTGATCTTGTCAAAAGCTTTCTGACAATCGTCGTTCCACCTAACTGTTTGTTCCTTTCTTAACAGTTTGAACAGGGGCTCACAGGTTGCAGTGAGGTGAGTTATGAACCTTGATATGTAGTTCAAACTACCTAAGAACCCCCAAACTTCTTTTTCATTCCTAGGTGCAGGCATCTCCCTAATGGATTTGACTTTGTCGGGATCAACCTCAATTCCCTTTTCACTTACGATAAATCCAAGCAACTTACCAGAATGCACCCCGAATGTGCATTTGTTGGGATTCAACTTCAGCTGATATTTCCTCAGACGCTTAAACAACTTTAGCAGATTCACCAGATGATCTTCTTTAGTGAGGGACTTGGCAATCATATCATCCACATAACATCCAATTTCCTTGTGGATCATATCGTGGAATAACGTTACCATAGCTCGTTGATAAGTGGCACCGACATTCTTTAGTCCAAAAGGCATTACCTTGTAACAAAATGTGCCCTAAGGTGTGATGAAGGTAGTTTTCTCCATGTCTTCGGGTGACATCTTGATCTGGTTGTACCCAGAAAATCCGTCCATGAAGGAAAATACTGAGAACTGAGTTGTGTTGTCCACCAATACATCAATGTGAGGTAATGGGAAATCATCCTTCGGGTTAGCTCTGTTCAGGTCCCGGTAATCCACACACATACGCACCTTACCATCCTTCTTAGGAAAAAATGAAAGATCACAACCCATGGTGTGATAAAGAGTGAGGGTAAATTTGGGGTGTTTACACTTCTCATCATTCATATGCATATTTACTTGTCTTTGAAGTGAATCTGTTTCACTTGTGTTCCATTCTTCTTACTTTCTTTCTTTTAAGTTACTTATCTTCTTCAGGAAGTAAGTAACTTATTCCTCTTCTTCCTTCTCTTTTCATATGCTTCTTCCATTGGTGGCCTTGAAGATCCTTTCTCTTAAGCCTAACAAACCATAGGATATCCAAGCATGATAAATTTTAGGATTGTAGATAGTCTCCCCTAGTCTTTTACTTTTGAGTCTCCTTGAGTCTCTCTTCTCATCTCAATAATCAGAGACTAAACTCTTAAAGCTTTAGGACTTTGAATTAGGGTTATGTCTGCATCCTTCTCTTAGGATGGAGTGTATAACTTTAATCCTAAGTGTTAAACCTTTAATTTGTTTACACCTCTTAATCAAATCAGATTAATAATCACCAAGACTTTATCTTGTAACTTGGGCCTTATATTAGGGTTCTATCTCTTCCTTATGGTTAAGAGGGACTAACCCTAGTGTTTAATGGACAAGTCCCCCTCAAGTTGTCTTACAAACTTAAAATCCATTTCTTAATCTCATCCTTTAATTAAAATCCATTTAATAAAGGCTTGTTATATAATGAATTTAATCCCTAACCATGGATTAAGTTGAGGTATCTTCCTCAGCTTAAGTGTTATCATCTATTATCCTTCTATTAGGATGGTGTAATGAGTTCACTAATCTGTGATTAGAGATTAAACTCATTACTTAACACTAAACAAAAACCCAAAAACATCTAATTAATCACAAGTAGGTTAATGATCTTAATCCTACATCATCATGGTAATTAAGTTGAGGTGTTTATCTCACACTTAAGTAGGCTCATTATCCCTAATCAGGGAGGATAATGAGCTTACAACCCTGGGATTAGTCTTAAGCTCATAATCCTACACAAAACACCAAAAACAATAACAAAACTGAAAAACACAAAAAACAAACAATAATCGTCTCCTCCGGGATTCGTTTCTCATCACACTCATTCATAAACGAGGACTTGCTTCTTCCGTCTAATTCAAGACAGTTAGTACTCGAGCCAGACGAGTCATACACTTGAGCATAGGCAAGCAAGCAGTTCACAGTCAATTTATTTTCAGTCTCTTTGAGTCAAACTACGGTGTTCTGACTTCCTCATTGCACGCGAGGATATGTAGGCATAACTTAACAGTTATCGAATAAAAGTCTATGTGTCTTCCCCCTCTTTCAGCATTCTTTTCTAAGCCTCAGTTCTTGAGAAATTCACCTTTTGCACTGACACTTGTACTTTCTCTTCCTAGCTTTTGCACACAGATAGCACATACACCTACCCCCCTTTAAACATAATCTTGTAAGCATGGATCCCATTGAGTACGACGAACAATCTGGGTGCTAATACCTTCCCAGGTTGTAACCAACCCCCTTTCTCAGTTTCTCTGGTTCGCAACCATCTTATCCATCACTTTCCAGGTTTATGCAGCATTACCTTTCCTTCGGGATAAAAATGCCTAGCTGGCGACTCTATTCAATTCAGCTTCATTTTCTCTTTTCTCCGACAGTTCTCGTCTGCACCTGGATGTAAATATTTGGGAGCGACAACCGCCTGTGATGCACACTATTCCGCACCATGATGAAATGATTTACCATGCTGAGCCCAGTGAAGGTGCGGGTGTAATTGAAAGACTTGATGATTTTCAAGGTCGTTTTGCTGAGATACAGAAGGAGATGAGAGCCTTGAAGCATAAGGATTTGTTCGAAAAAGATGCTTATGATCTTTGTTTGGTCCCTAATGTTAAAGTTCCATACAAGTTCAGGTTGCCTGATTTCGAGAAGTATAAAGGCAACACTTGTCCTCTGAGTCATTTGACTATGTATGCTAGGAAGATGTCTGCTCAGACAGATAATGATCAGTTGTTGATTCATTATTTCCAAGATAGTTTGACTGGTGCAGCCATGAGATGGTATATGAGTTTGGACAATAGCCAAATCAAGACTTTCAATGATTTGGGAGAGGCTTTTTGTTAGGCAATACAAGTATAATGTTGATATGGCACCAGATAGAGATCAGCTTCGTGCTATGTCCCAAAAGGACAAAGAGACTTTCAAAGAATATGCACAGAGATGGCGCGGGTTAGCAGCTCAGATTGTTCCTCCTATAGAAGAGAAAGAAACGACAAAGATCTTCTTGAAGAATTTAGGTTCTTTCTACTATGAGAAGATGATAGCAAGTTCTCCTTCTGATTTCACTGAAATGGTGAGTATGGGGATGCGTTTAGAAGAAGGTGTCTGTGAGGGACGGTTGAGCCAAGAGAGTAGTGCAGGCTCAAGTTCTAGGAGGTTCAACTTTGGTAAAAAGAAAGAAGGTGAGACTAATGCTGTGTCTCATGAAAGTTACAGAAGACCTCGTGGTCGTGAGAATCGTCATCAGCGGCATTTAGCTTCTGTAACTCTGGTGATTAATGTGACTCCAGCCGTGCCAGTAGCTCCAAAGTATCAGTCACGTTATCAACCGCCTTCTGTGCAAAAAGGTGGTAATCAACAGGTTCATGCTAAGCCGAGTTTTGACCCCATTCCAATGTTGTATGCGGATTTGCTTCCATCTCTAATTGCGAAGAATCTTGTGCAAACACGTTCTCCACCTCCAGTTCCAGAGTCTATCCCATGGTGGTATAAGTCAGAGGCTCATTATGCTTTCCACCAAGGTGCCCCGGGGCACGATGTTGAGAATTGTTATCCATTGAAGTTTGAAGTACAAAAATTGATAAGGAACAATGTTCTATCTTTAAATGATGTTAATCCAAATGTGAAGACAAATCCGCTTCCGAAGCATGGTAATACGTCTGTGAATATGGTGGATGGTTGTCCTGGTTTGTTCAAGATCTATGAGGTCCGCCATATTCGAAGGTCTTTGGTTGAGATGCATGCTTTCTTAAGTGAATATCATGATATTGATCATGATTATGATGGTTGTTGCATTTGCTCGGTGAACCCTCGTGGTTGTGTGATTGTTAAGAGAGACATTCAAAAGATGATGGATGATAAGTTGATTGAAGTGATAGCAAAAAGAGATGAGTATGAAAATGAAGTGAATGTTATTGTGCCTCAGTTCAATATGCCTGAGAAGGTGGTTATTTCTTTTGATAGCCGCAAATATGTTGTTACTCCCTTGGTGATCAATTTTCCTGGTCCAAGCCATATGAGTCTAATAAAGCTGTTTCGTATCGGTATAATGCTACGATGATAGAAAATAGTAAGGAAGTTCCTATTCCTTCTCCAAGGTCTGTGGTTAGCATTGCTGATGTGACAAAGGTTACTCGAAGTGGTAGAGTTTATGCTTCGGATCCTCCAAAGATAGTTGAAGATACAAATGCGAGTAAACAGATTATGGATGTTGTTTCCCGATCAGGCCAATTTGGTGATAGTGAAGATGAGGTGTTAAAATTGATAAAGAAGAGCGAGTACAATGTTACTGAGCAGTTTTTGCATACTCCGTCAAAAATATCAATTTTATCATTCTTGATGTGCTCTGAGGCTCATAGGCAATCTTTGCATAAGATTCTTGATCAAGCTTATGTTGACCATGATGTGACTGTTGATCAATTTGATAGTATTGTGGCTAATATCACATCATGCAATAATCTGAGTTTCTGTGATGATGATTTTCCTGAAGAAGGAAGGAACCATAATTTGGCTCTGCATATTTCAGTAAACTGTCAGAAGGATGCTATGTCTAAAGTGTTGGTTGATACTAGGTCTTCTCTGAATGTGATGCCAAAGTCAACTTTGTCAAGGCTGGCGTACCAAGGCGCTCCCATGAGGCATAGTGGGATTATTGTGAAAGCTTTTGATGGATCGAAGAAGACTGTGATTGGTGAAGTTGATCTTCCTATTCTGATTAGACTGTTTATATTCCAAATTCCTTGGAAGACCCTGGATTCATGAGGCAAGAGTTGTGACATCTACTCTCCATCAGAAGATGAAGTTTGTGAAAGATGGGAAATTAGTGACTATTGGCGGTGAAAAGGAGATGCTAGTGAGCAATTTGTCATCTTTCTCCTATATTGATGCTGAAGAAGAGGTGGGAACTTCATTACAGGCTCTTTCTGTTGTTGATAATGTTGCTAAGAAGAATTTTATGCCTATGTCTTCTATCAAGGATTCTCTGCGCGTACTCGAAACTGGTCGATCTGACAGTTGGGGACGAATTATTGATGTTGTTGACGACAATGAAGGATTCAGTATTGGTTTTACACCAGGTGTGGCTCTCCATGACCCGAAAACTATTCATGAAGGATTTCTAAGTGATGGGTTTATCAACAATCATTCCGCTGCTGCCATCATTGAAGATGATGAAGATGAAGAAATGCTTAACTTTGTTACGCACAGAAAGATTTGTAAGAACTGGATTGCTATTGATGTTCCTTCTATTGTTCATGCTTCAAAGTAAATTGTTTTATTTTCTTTCAAAAATCCTTTCACTCTGCCCATGGTGAAAGTGATGTTTGTCGGGCTTTGTTTCAAATTTTATCATCATCAATAAAATTTTAGTTTTGTTATTTCCCTATGTATTTTTCCTTTTTGTTTTATTCTGAAAAATGGTAACATAAAAAACCCAAAAATAATAACTGTTTATCTGCATAAAGTTTGCACTTTTGTTCATACTCTAAAATAAAAATAAAATCATTGTGCAGATTGATTGATAAACCCATTGAAAACAATGATCCTATGCCCACTTCCAACTTTGAATTCCCTGTGTTTGAAGCTGAGGAAGAGGATGTTGAAGAGATTCCTGATGAAATTTCTCGGTTGCTTGAGCACGAGGAGAAGGTTATTCAGCCTCATGGAGAGTCTATAGAGATAGTCAACTTAGGTTTTGAAGATGATAAGAAAGAAGTCAAGGTTGGAGCATTGCTTGGTCCCGATGTTAAGAAGAGGATTTTAGAGCTTCTTAGAGAGTATGTTGATGTATTTTCTTGGTCTTATCAAGATATACCAGGTCTT
This sequence comes from Lathyrus aphaca, assembly GCA_963966055.1. Lineage (NCBI taxonomy): Eukaryota > Viridiplantae > Streptophyta > Magnoliopsida > Fabales > Fabaceae > Lathyrus > Lathyrus aphaca. The sequence continues at coordinate 283,993,921 of OZ014523.1, forward strand.
GATACTGATATTGTGGAGCATAGATTGCCGCTGAAGCCTGAATGTCCACCTGTGAAACAAAAGTTCAGAAGAACTCATCATGATATGGCAGTAAAGATCAAAGAGGAGGTTCAAAAGCAGATTGATGCAGGTTTTCTTGTGACATCTAATTATCCTCAATGGGTGGCCAATATTGTGCCTGTTCCAAAGAAAGACGAAAAAGTACGAATGTGTGTTGATTATAGAGGTTTGAATAAAGACAATCCAAAAGATGTTTTTCCATTTCCTCACATTGATGTGTTGGTAGATAATACGGCTAAGTTTGATGTGTTCTCCTTTATGGACGGATTTTCCGGTTATAATCAAATAAAGATGGCACCCAAGGACATGGAAAAGACCACATTTATTACACCATGAGGAACATTCTGCTACAGAGTGATGCCCTTTGGATTGAAGAATGCTGGTGCGACATACCAAAGAGCTATGACCACACTTTTCCATGATATGACGCACAAAGAAATTGAGGTATATGTTGATGATATGATCGCTAAATCGAGGACAGAAGAAGATCATGTTGAACATTTGGTGAAGTTGTTTTAGAGGTTAAGGAAGTTTAAGCTTCGTTTGAATCCGAACAAGTGCACATTTGGTGTACGTTCGGGAAAGTTGTTAGGTTTCATTGTCAGCCAAAGAGGCATTGAAGTTGATCCTGATAAAGTAAAATCTATTCAGGAAATGCCTGCTCCAAGAACTGAAAAGCAAGTAAGAGGATTCTTGGGCCGTTTGAATTATATTTCGAGATTTATCTCTCACATGACTGCCACATGTGCTCCGATTTTCAAGTTTCTTCGAAAAGACAAAGGTTGTGTCCGGACAGATGATTGTCAGAAGGCGTTTGAAAGTATCAAAGAATATTTGCTTGAACCTCCTATTTTGTCTCCTCCGGTGGAAGGTAGACCGTTGATCATGTATTTGACTGTGCTGGAAGATTCAATGGGTTGTGTGCTTGGTCAGCAAGATGAATCTGGAAGAAAAGAATATGCAATTTACTACTTGAGTAAGAAATTCATTGATTGTGAGTCTCGGTACTCCATGCTTGAAAAAACTTGTTGTGCCTTAGCTTGGGCTGCAAAGCGTCTTCGCCAGTATATGTTGAATCATACAACTTGGTTGATCTCTAGAATGGATCTGATCAAGTATATATTTGAAAAGCCTGCTTTGACTGGGTGGATTGCTCGTTGGCAAATGTTGTTGTCATAATATGATATCGAGTACCGAGCTCAAAAATCTATAAAAGGTAGTATCTTGGCTGACCATTTGGCACATCAACCGATTGATGATTACCGGCCAATCAATTTTGATTTCCCAGATGAGGATGTGATGTATTTGAAAATGAAAGATTGTGATGAACCTTTTATTGAGGAAGGGCCGGATCCTAGATCTCGATGGGGTTTAGTTTTTTATGGTGTTGTGAATGCACGCGGAAGAGGAATTGGGGAAATGATCATTACTCCCTATGGTTCACATATTCCTTTTGCTGCAAGGTTGACTTTTCCTTGTACCAATAATGAAGCTGAGTATGAAGCCTGTATTATGGGTCTTGAGGAAGCTATTGATCTGAGGATTAAACATCTTGATGTGTATGGAGATTCTGCCTTGGTAATCAATCAGATCAAGGGTAAGTGGGTAACTCATCAACCCCACTTGATCCCTTATAGAGATTATGCCAGGAGGATATATACTTTCTTCACTAAAGTTGAGTTTCATTATGTGCCTCGTGATGAAAATCAGATGGCAGATGCTTTTTCAACTATAGCTTCTATGATAAAGGTGCACCAGTGGAATGATGTTCCCATGATCAGAGTGATGCGACTTGAAAGACCAGCTCATGTGTTTGCAGTTGAAGAGGTCCATGATGACAAGCCTTGGTATCATAATATTAAATTTTTTCTCCAAAGTCAGGAATACCCACTTGGGGCATCCGATAAAGACAAGAGAACTTTGAGGAGATTGGCAGGAAATTTCTTCCTGAATGGGAATGTGCTTTATAAGAGGAATTTTGACATGGTCTTGCTCAGATGCATGGATAGACACGAAGCAGACATGTTAATGAGAGAAATTCATGAAGGATCTTTTGGTACTCATGCTAATGGGCATGCCATGGCTAAAAAGATGTTGAGAGCAGGTTACTATTAGCTGACAATGGAATCTGATTGTTGCAAGTATGTGAAAAAGTGCCATAAGTGCCAAGTGTATGCTGATAAGATTCATGTGCCACCAATTCATCTCAATGTGATTTATTTCCCATGGCCTTTCTCTATGTGGGGAATTGATATGATTGGAATGATTGAACCCAAGGCTTCGAATGGACATCGTTTTATTCTTGTGGCAATTGACTACTTCACTAAGTGGGTGGAAGCGGCATCATATCCTAATGTGACCAAGCAAGTTGTGGTTCGGTTTATCAAGAATAACATTATCTACCGATATGGTGTTTCGAATAGAATCATTATTGACAATGGTTCAAATTTGAATAATAAGATGATGAAAGAGCTTTGTGAAGAATTCAAGATTCAACACCATAATTCTTCTCCTTATAGACCGAAGATGAATGGGGCTGTTAAGGCTGTAAATAAGAATATTAAGAAGATCATTCAGAAGATGGTTGTGACATACAAGGACTGGCATGAGATGCTCCCTTTTGTTTTGCATGGGTATCGTACATTTGTCCGCACCTCAACAGGGGTAACCCCTTTCTCACTTGTTTATGGTACAGAAGAAGTGCTCCCCGTCGTGGTTGAGATCCCATCAATGAGAGTTCTGATGGAAGACAAGTTGACTGAGGCTGAATGGTGTCAGAGTATATTTGACCAGTTGAATTTGATTGAGGAAAAGAGAATAACAACTTTGTGTCATGGTCGGTTGTACCAGCAAAGAATGAAGAAAGCTTTTGACAAGAAGGTCAAAACTCGTATATTCAGAGAAGGCGACCTCGTACTCAAAAAGATCCAGTCTTTCTTTACAGATTCTCGGGGAAAGTGGACTCCGAACTATGATGGCCCATATGTTGTCAAGAAAGCCTTCTCTGGCGGTTCATTAATTCTTGCAACTATGGATGGTGAGGAGATCACTCGTCCTGTGAATGCGGATGCAGTCAAGAAATACTTCGCCTAAAAAATAAAAGAACAACTCACTAAGTTGAAAACTCGAAAGGGCGGCTTAGGCAAAAATGAGCGTCTCGGTGGATTGAAAACCCGAAAGGGCGGTCCAGGCAAAAATTAGAGACAAAAAACAGAAATAATTATCCTGGTAGATTGATAACCCGAAAGGGAAATCTAGGAAAAATTTAGGGAACATGGCAAGTAACTGCGTCGACAGACTGGATCACTTGTAGCGACCGAGGATTTCAAATTCTATCCTTCAGAAGAATTGCCCATCAAAGATTTGTATTCACTCATCCTTGACTGAAGTTTCAGACACAGTGGAGTTCAAAGTTGATAGGGAGAATAGTGATCATTGTATTTCAATGTAACCCTTTTCCATGTATTTACCATTTTTCAAACATGTAATGATCCATGGAGTCACGCCATTTGCTGACTACCATTCTATCAATAAATTTGAGATTTTATCCAATTGTTTGAAACTCTTTATATTGTTTCTGTTTACAAAATTTCAATTTATTGTTGATGATAATTTTTGAAACAAATTTAATAAATTTAATCTTTGAAGATTATAAAAACATTTTCTCTTGATTTGTGAACAAAGAAAGGATATCAATAGTGATTCCAGGGATGGTAAAGTCTGGACGTGTGTAACTTGTCTCTCCTAAAGAAGGGTTTGATTTGTTTGTGTCCTTATGAAATTCCTGATTGGTCCTGGCATGTCGATGTTAATTATGTTTTGTTCCCCAGCAACCATCATGATCAAGGATTGTAAATACTCTTAATTTTTGTTCCTTTCCCCCAGGAGAGTTGTTGGAAGGTATATCCAAGAAAATCCCCAACTGAGTTTTGATCTCTTCCTCAATAGCTTACCCTTGACTTGAAAAGTTTTGGAAGCTCCCGGCCAAATCTTTGCTCCTCAGTATAGGTTGTTTGCATCCCTCAGCAGAAGTATTAATATATCAATCAGTTTAGAGGTTTTCTTTCACCCGTTGGTGATTATTGATTTAAAATCCCTCGTAATTGTGATTTGCTATAATGTTAACCTCTGGTATACCCCCGTGGGTCGAAAAGTCCAAACATTCAGTGATGAAAGATCTTCATAGATCCCCAATAAGTTTGTGTGTGATGGGTTCCAGCAGATCTCTATTTTTAATCTTTGGCAAGTTTTGCACTCTTTCCCTAAGCAGAGAAGGGGTGGCGTAACTCCTTTCCCAAGTAGAGTGAGAGTGGTATAACTTTTTCCCCGAATGGAGCATAAATAGTATGATGGTTGTTCCTGCAGAAGTTAGTTTAAGAACATTTTTGTCCCCAGCATGGATCGTGGAAGTATTCCCCATCCCCCACAAATTTTTACCTCTCCTCAGCAAGGTGGTATTCCTATGCAGAGTTGATGATTGATGTTTGATACTCCAGCAGGATTTGCTTTATTTGCATCATTGGTAGATCTTTATTTCGTTTCCTCATCAGAGTTATGCAGATATCCATCCCCATCAAAGTTTAACAGGGATATTTCCCTTTTCCCCCAGAGTATGGAAGATTTTGAGTTGTTGAGATATCTCCGACATGTTATCATCTCAGAAAGGAATTTTCTGATGTTATCGTTTTATGGATTCTGGAAGAGTGCTTTGTGGATTGGATCCCTAGAAGTTGTTTTCCCCAGTCTGAGTTATGCCTTATAGTAGGATTTTATTCCTTTGATCGCATTTGATGTTCCCCTGCAGGATTTCGAATCGAATCTCCAGCATGGTCCCCGGCCTTATTGCCCTGGTTAGCCGAGTGTCCGGATGTTGTGGTGTTTATGTAACCCGTTGCTTATCTTTATGTCTATTTTGTCAGCATATTCATACACATATTCATACGCATGAGCATAGCATCTTTTGCTTGCATTCTTGCATTTATCTTTGTTCCCCGCTCTTTGGTGTGTTTTTTCCCCACAGAGTGTGTGTGTGGTTTTCCTCTCAAGTTTAGAGTGTCAACCCTGAAGCAAAAAATGTTTATCCTTTCTATTTCCCCACCCAGTTGAGATATTTCCTCCTCGGGATGAGTCTTGTTTGACCGTTTCTCTCCAATTTGTTCTTGGATTGAACTATGGTCCCCCTTTGTGAGTAATATTACTTTGGAATTAAGTTATCGATTTTTCAATAGTGGGTAATATGACCAAATTGATCAAGCTCTTTTGCTTGTACTCCTACCCAGTAAATCCAGTAGTTGAGAGTTCTTATTTCTACCTAGTAAAAAGGTAATAGAAGTTGTTCCCCTTTTGCTTGTACTCCTAGCCAGTAAATCTGGTAGTTGAGAGTTCTTCTTTCTACCTAGTAAAAAGGTAATAGAAGTTGTTTCCCTTTGCTTGAGCTCCTACCCAGTAAATCAGGTACTTGAGAATTTTTCTACCCAGTAAAAAGGTAGTGGAAGTTATCCCTCTTTGTTTTGCTCCTATCCAGTAAATTGATATTCGAGTCCCTTGTTTTCCTACCTAGTAAACCGGTAGTTGATGATTTTGTTCCAACTCGGTATTCCTCCATTTTTAAACTCGAATACTTTGATTGGTTATTTTTCCTTGGAAGAATGTTTATTCTTTACCGTTGAACCCTGTTACCTTGATTATATCATATTTTCTTTTCCCCCATGTGTAGTCGGTTATCCAGTGATTTATTTTCCTGGTAACTCTTTTGGTGTCTTTTGTTTTCCCTAGCGGGATATTTCTTCTGCGTCCCCAAGCGTTTACTTTCCTCTGGTGGTTGTTTTCCCCACAGAGATCTTGGGTTTGCATATCATATTCATATCATATCATGTTCTCTTAGGAAAAAAAATTGGGTTTTCTGTATTTAAGTCTCTCCCATCTTGCAGAGACAAAGATGTCATTCTTCATATCTTCAGATTGAAGAAACTTAAATAGGGGTAGTTGTTTCACCCTAATTTTTGCCCTAAGTGTTCTTTGCATTTTCATCTGCATCTTGCATACAAACAAGATCACACTGGTTGCACGGTTCTTCTCGGGTTAGGTTTATGCCTCGCAGGGGATCACCGTTGTCTTGTTTTACTTTATTTGTATATGTTTACTAACTATTAATCATTAAAAAATATATTTTGTTTTCTTTTGCTAACCTTTTTTTTCCAGGAAGAGGAACCTTTGAAAATACCAAAAATAGCAGTCATGCAGCTCGAGCAAAATTTCACAGAAACAAGTGGAAGATGATCCGCAAATAATTCAAATTTTTATCTGATCAAGGATTTCCCAAGTTAATTGATTCATTCAAAGGATTTCCAAGGTTCATGTGTTCATTTCTTTGACGCATAAAAAGAATCGAGCCAAAACAACCAAGCAACCATGTTTGTATAAAGAATTCAAATTTCAGCTTGGTTAACCAGTTAACCATATGCGTTAACCGGTTAACCAGTGCGAAATTTGAATTTTTTATTCAATTTCAGCTCCCTTAGATCATTGATTTAATTGGAATATTCTAGATCCATTGGTTTCTGATTTCTCTACATCACTTTGATCATTTCCTTCCATAAACCCTCATTAATCATCACTCTTTTCCATTTCCCACCAAATTTTAAATTACCAAACCTAAATTCAAATTACCAAAGCAAGCTCCATTACACCAAATTTACATACCTAAGGCCTTTAAATAGGACCACAATTGCATTCATTCAACAAGCTTTAGAGAGCCAAATTCACCTTGCAAAAATTTCTACAAGCTTTTGATAGCCATAAAACCTCTTGCAAATTACTTCCCCAACACCAAAATCCTCAAAAGCTCACTTTCTTTCTTTTGAAGTTATCAATAATTCACATTTAATTCTTGATTAACTTGAGCTAAACCTTCATCCTTTCCTTCTTTTGATCACCAATTGCAGTAGATCTAGCTTGGCTTGGTTCAATTTGAAGAAGTGACTTTGGTAATTCCTCTCCTTCCACAAACCCATACTCACCATCAACCATTCAAGATGTAGATCTTTGGTTCCCTTGATTCTAGATCCTTTGGATCTTTATTTGTTGTTTGATTGCAGGTATTCCACTGTATTTTGGTTTTAAAATTCGTGCAAATTCAGATCATGATCATTAAATGTTTTGAAAGTGTTTTGGAAATGGATCAATGCTGAATTTCTGCATTTTTTCTGCTGCTGCTTCAGCGTTAACCAGTTAACCATATGCGTTAACTGGTTAACGCAAGTCAGAATTGAATTCTTGGCTTGTTTCAAGCCCTTTTTGGTTCCTCTTTCTTCTTCTTCTTCCTCCTTTTTATTTTTACCTTGGGAAGCACTTTTGGGAGTGATTTCTCCTTAATTTCAATGAACTTTGGGTGTAGATTAGAGTAGTTAATGTTCATTAATTCAAAACTACCTTTAAGTGGATTATTCAATTCATTTAAGGTACTTTGCATTAGTGATACATTTTCATGCTTGAATCCACTAAGAAGAGTAATTGAACTTAAGGATGGAAGAATACCATAAGTGAGGCTCAATATGGTATTCATCTTTAGTTTTGTGTGGTATTGCGTTCGGATAACGATTTACATATCATTTATCTCGCATTCATTAGCACTAATATTGTTCACCTTAATTGGTGATTGCTTAACATAGACCTAAATATGTCCCGACATCGGAATAAAAATCTAATTGGGTACTTGCACTTTCGTGGACCGGATCTCTTGTTGATCGCGTAATCCCAAAGTGGTTAATCATATTGCATTAAGAATCGAGACTTATGAATGTTTGATGCATAAGTGCTTTGGGTCTCCCAATCTCCTTTCAAATTTCATTGAATTCGGTTCGGTTTGCCTTGATTAATCGTTATAGTGTAAGATGCTAAGCGGATCCGGTTGCCTTTCGATTTTGGTTACTCTTTTGGTTATGGTTGATTAAGTTCACCATACCATTATTATGTAAATATTATTATACTATTGCTACTATTAATATTTTAAATGCTTGCACTTTAATTTCTTTTTGTTACTAACATTTAATTTCTTGCACTTTTATTGCCTTTTATTCTATTTTGCTTTATTCATCCATATCATGTTTATTTTATTTGCTCTTATTTTTTTGTTGATTTTCCTTTTGTCCATTTGGACACAAAAAAAAACATTAATAAAGGATTAAAATTCTAAAAGACTTGTGACTTTAATTTGTGGACTTTTGGTTACTATCCTTGGCATTATAATGGAGATTTTGGACTTAGATTTTAGGATCCTTTTCCCTTGCTTTGATCTTCATAAAGTTGGATTTAGCCTTTATTTGGCCATTTGCTAGCTCATAAGGATGGAACTCTTATGCTCATAATGTGGAATGTCATCAAGCTTGGTTAGATCTTTCTTCCCTTATCTCCTTATTTTCTTTTTTAGGATAGTACATTCATCTCCTCCCATTCTTTAATTTTCAAAACCTTCTCCCTTTTTCAAAGGATTCCTTCTTTTTAAATCATCACCTCTTTAATAAACAAAAACCTTGACTTTTGTCAAGTGCCTTTTACTTTTTTTATTTTCTTTTAAAATCAATGAATCTAATCATGTTGATCTTAATTCAAAAAAAAAAAAGAATCAAACTCATTCAAGTTGTTTTGTGCCTTTGTGCACTTTTGTTTATTTTCTTTTAAAGAGTGCCGATTATGAGTCATTATTCTTTAGTTGGGTGCAAGTCTTTCAATCTCCATGGTTGTAGTTTGATGTAATTGGGTCTCTTGTCATTTGTGGGGGTTTAGTGGCATACTCATTGATTTTATCCGAGTTGGCGCCCTCCCCATAATGATGTATGAGTCCATACCTTCATTCTCACGGTAGATTTGTTTGGCTATCCACTTGAAGATGACAAATTCTCTTCACTTAATAAAATGAATCATAACCTACCATTTTCACTATTTGTACCACGAACTACGGGGTTTTGATCTTGCATTGCACTTTGTGGGTACGAAGGCATGAGGTGGTAAATCTCTCCAAACACAAAAAAATTAAAAAAATAATTCTTTTCTCATCCCTCCACTCATATTTTACAAACCATTTTCAAACCAAAAGCAGTAAATTTTTTAAAGGGCTCCCGTGGAGTACCACAGACAATTTGGGTGCGTAAAACCTTCCCATTGTGTAACATATCCCCTTACCTGTTTCTCTGTTGTGTTTCTTTAGCTTTTTGATTTTAGATTCATTAGGATTTATTCGCTCTTTTTTCCTTTTCCTCTTGGAATAAAATAAAAGCGCGGTGGCGACTCTGTTTACTTTGAGTTAAGTTAATAAATAGTTTACACTCATGATTTTACCGCTACAGATTGAACGCGCGCTTTTAGTTTAAATATGAGCCTTAGGATTTGCATACCTCTGGTCAATCAGACTCTCCCTTACAGCCCTTGATCTTATTGACTCCCATTCTCAACCATTGGATGTGCATACTTTCCCATTTTCTTTAATTTTATTCTATTTTATTTTATTTTATTTATTAAAAATACCAAAAACGATTTAAAAATTCTGCAAATTTTTCTCACCACTTAAAATAATATTTAGAAACCAAAAATATTTTTATTTTTATTTTTTCATTAAAAATTCATTTTTAAATATTTTAATTGTATATTTTAATTAATTAACTCCATTTAATTAATTAAAAATACTTTAAAGTATTTAAAAATCACAAAAAAATTCAGAGAGGTTCTTTTAACATTTACAAACATTTACAAACTCATCTCACAAGTTTCTTTTTGGTTTTGATCATACTTTGGCAATTTTCATTGAATTAGGATTTCCAAAATTCCTATTTTTCAACCCTAACTTCAAAAACTCATATCTCTCAAACCAAGATTAGTTTTCATATGGTTATTTTTGCATTCTTTCACAATTGACCTTTAGTTTCTAAAACTATTTTTGTCTCATTTTTATCTTGCATTTTCAAATTAATTTTCCTTTTTCATTTAAAAGTGTCCAAAACCCTATCCAATCTTAGGTAAACCATAACTTGAATTTGGTAAACCTTTAGACCTCCCCCTTTGGGTGGTATTCTCATGAGTGCTTAGGGTTCCTTTGGATGCAATTTAAATTTTTTTATCATGTGATTTTCTTGTGCTCTTGAGTTTGTACATATTTTGTTTTTAAACTAACCATTTCAGGTGCATTTGGTAAGTTGTTTAGGATGTGGATGTGCATCCACATCAAACCTCTCCTTATCTCTTTATTCTTATGCATCTTATTTGTGCTTGAAGTGAATCTCATTCACTTATGTTCTCTCTTGTTCCTAGGTTACTTAACTTCTTCATGAGGTAAGTAACCTAATCCTTCGCTCTCTCTCTCTCTCTCTCTCTCTCTCTCTCTCTCTCTCTTTTCATTTTCTTCTCTTCCTTGGTGGCCATCTGAAGACTTCTCTAGATGCCTCACAAACCATAGGAACATCCAAGCATGATAACTTTAGGGTTGTACATAGTCCCCCCTGGTTTTTTCCTTTAGAGTCTCCTTGAGTCTCTCTCTCTCTAATCTCATAATCAGGGCTAAACAATTAAAGTTTTGGGACTCTGAATTAGGGTTATGCCTGCATCCTTATTTTAGGATGGAGTGTATTGTAGGATCAAGCGCTTACCACTACACTAAAAGCAATTGCTGTTAGTGAAGGCGCAACTTTATTTCCTTATAGTATAGAGTCTTTCAAGGGGCTGCGCCTATTAAGCGCCATAGGTTGGGATGTTAAGCCCATCGAATCCTTAAGGGTGACGCTGAATTAATAAATCCAACAATCTCCCCCCCCAGTGTTAGCCGGGGGGATTCGAACCCATGACCTGGCTCTGATACCACTTGTAGGATCAAGCGCTTACCACTGCACTAAAAGCAATTGCTGTTAGTGAAGGTGCAACTTTATTTCCTTATAGTATAGAGTCTTTCAAGGGGTTGCGCCTATTAAGCGCCATGGGTTGGGATGTGTCGCTCCCAAAGATTTGCATCCCGGTACAAGCGCGAACGGTCGGCGAAGGGGATAGTGAGAACACACAGCCGTGAACTCACTGGAGATGAATAGAGTCGCCAGCTAGGCATTTTTATCCCGGAGGAAAGGCAATGCTGCATAGACCTAGAAAGACATGGATAAGACGGTTGCGAACCAGAGAGACTGAGAAAGGGGGTTGGTTACAACCTGGGAAGGTATTAGCACCCAGATTGTCCGCCGTACTCGACGGGATCCACGCTTGAAAGATTTGTGTTTTGAAGGGGTAGTGTCAGTGCAATCTGTGTATAAATGAGCTGGAAAAAGATGTACAGGTGTCAGTGTAAAGGAAGTGAAAGTGTATAAATGATGTGTCAGTGTAAGAATGAGAATGAATTGCTCATGATAATGAGGCTAAGAGAAAGATGCTGGAAGAGGGGGAATGTACAGAGATTTTTGTTCGATAACTGTTAAGTTATGCCTACGTATCCTCTCGTGCAATGAGGAAGTCAGAACACCGTAGTTCGACCCAAAGAGACTGAAAGATGAATTGACTTGTGAACTGCCTACTTGCCTATGCTCAAGTGTATGATCTGTCTGGCACAGATGCAAACTGTCTTGCATTAGACGGAAGAAGCAAGTTCTCGTTTGTGAATGAATGAGGTGAGAAAAGAATCCCGGAGGAGACGATTATTGTTTGTTTTTGTGTTTTCAGTCTTTTATTGTTTTTGGATTTTGTCATAAGTTAATGAGCTTAAGTCTAAACCAATGGATTTAGTAAACTCATCACATCTTCCCTCTGATTAGGGGTAATGAGAATACCTTAAGTGTGAAGTCAGCTTCTCACACTTAATCACCTTTGGTGTAGGATTAAGATCATTAACCTACTTGTGATTATTTAAATGTTTTTGTGGTTTTTGTTTAGTGTTAAGTAATGAGATTATGCCATAATCAGGGATTAAACAGACTCATTACACCATCCTAATAGAAGGATAATAGATGAGAATGTTTAAGCTGAGGAAAGCTCCTCAACTTAATCCATGATTAGGGATTAAACTCATGACAAAACAAGCCTTTGATTAAGTGGCTTTTATTTAATGATATGATGAAGAAATGGATTTTATGATTTGTAAGACAACTTGAGGGGGACTTGTCCATTAACACTAGGGTTAGTCCTTCTTAACCAATTAAGGAAGAATTAGAACCCTAATGCAAGGCCCAAGTTACAAGCTTGATGTCTTGATGATTATTAAGTGGATTGATTAAGAGATTTAAACACATTAAGGGTTTAACACTTAGGATTAAAGTTATACACTCCATCCTAAGAGAAGGATGCAGACATAAGCTTAATCACAAAGCCTTAAAGCCTTTAGGGTTTAGTCCCTGATTATGAGATGAGAAGAGAAGACTCAAAAGAGACACAAAGGTAAAACTAGGAGGGGAGACTAATCAAAACCCTAATCATTGTCATGCTTGGTTGTTCCTAAGGTTTGTGAGGTTTTCAAAAGGAATCTTCAATGGAACCACCAGGAAGCAGATGAAAGGATCAAGAGAAGCAAAACAACTTGCTTCATTCAAGAAGTCAAGTCACTTGAAGAAAGAAAGTGAGAAGAAGAAGAATGAGCAAGCTCAAACTCAAACACATATAAAAATGCAGCAATGGATGCAAGGAAGAGATGAAGAGAAGTTATGAGAAGTGAAGGCAAATTCACTTCCCAAAATCACTTACCGCCTGAAAGGTTAGAAGAGGAATGCAATGCAATGCAAAATGGGATGGAGTGACATGATGCAAACCAAAACAAGAAGCATATTTATGATGATAATGATGCTATGAAGTGATGCAAACATGAGACAACAAATGGAGATGATCATACAAGTTCCTGAATGCAAATGAAACAAATTAAGAAGCAAGGACATACATGGAAAGTTATGAAATACATATGGCATACAACATGGCAAATACATGATGCAAAGATCAAACATGCTTCCAATATGTCTTATGATGTCAAATGAATCAAGTGGATGCTTGAAATGTCATGGCAAGTCATGTTATGCAAGAGAATGCAAGATGGATGCATATGGAAGCCCAAATTAGGGTTTATGAACCATACATCAAACACAAACCAAAATCAGAAGCAAACAACATTACAAAAAATTGAAAATGCACTCAAAGTACCCTTAATCCTATACTAAACCAATGCCCAAAGGAGAGGTCTCAACTCTTAACCAATCTCAAGTTATGATTTTCACAAGTTTTTTAGGGTTTTAGGGTTCCTAAACAAGAAAATTATCAAACAAATTGAAAATGGAAGATCAAATCATGGCCATTTAATCTCACAAACTACATGCCAAACACAATGCAATGCAAGAAGAATCAATGTCCAACTCTTCATGGATAGACAGAAATGATTTTTTGAACTTTGGATCAAAATAATGCACAAAAATGATTTTAATTCAATGAAAAATTCTTAAAATGCATCAAGATCAAAAAAGAAATTTGGTTCGAAGGTTGGACAATGTTTCTAAATGTCTTAGAACATTTCATGAATTTTTTGGTGATTTTTAAATACCTAAAAGTATTTTTAATAAATTAATTCTCATTAATCAATTAAAAATAAACTTTTAAATATTTTAAAATACTTTTTAAATGCTAAAAATGAAAATAAAAATATTTTTGTGTCATAAAAATTGATGAAACTCTTGAGAAAAAGTTTCATAATTTTTAGACAATTTTTACTATTTTAAATAAATTATGCAAATTAAATGAAAGAAAATGAAATAAAAATAAAAATAGACTGAAGTATGCAGGATGGAGGGCCAGGATGCATTCTGGGTTTGAATGGGTTGACTGCGCGCGCAGATCAAAGGCCCACATTCAAACTTCCTAATTTTAATTAATTAAACAAATTAAACCTGATTATGAACTAATGACATGATCCAGACCACATACACGCGCGGGGGAAGCCAGATCCAAGGGTCCACGTTTAAAATTTGCCCTAACCCTAATTAAATGACTAATGACTTTCAGGCGGCCGGAGAAGACTTTCGGTCGTCTTCTCCGGCCAGCACCCTCCCTGAAAAATGCTAACTCTCACCCTAGCTCACTAAAACCTAATTTTCTTGCCCAGAAATCAACCCCAATCATCATAGAGCAAGAATCAAAAGCCAAAACACATTTATTTTACACAACAAAGCTGAATCGAAGCAAAAGGGGTTTAGGTCAAAAAAATTTCAGGAACATCATACATGCTCAAAACTCAATGATTTTCGAAACCAAACATATCATCATGATCAGTGGGACATAGAGAACCATTTAAGAACTTAAAAATGAGCTCCTGGAAAAAATGTTCATGAAGCTCACCTGAACTGGAGCTTTGATCTCTGGCACCTTCTGGCTAGTTTCCTGCTTGCAATCTACTCCACTTGACCTCCTAAGAAGCTTTCAATGCTTGGAAAGAGCTTATGATGGCTGGTTCTGAAGTTTGAACAAGTTCTGTTCAATGAAGGGCAGGAATCGTGTTTGGGATTCTGAAGGTTTCAGGCTGTGATGATGGCTTCTTTGTGACCAGGGAGATGAGTTGGGTTGAACTATGAGGTTTGTTTTTATGTTTGTGAGCTGTGTGATCAGTTTCGAAAGGTTTTGCAAGTGAGGGTGAAAATGGAGAAGTGGAGTTCTTGCTGGTTTCAGGCTTAGGTTTTGCTTGGTTTAGGCTCTATGAAGCATGGTGAGATGATTAGTGAAACTTGTTTGAATGTTTGTGTGTTGTGCAGAGAGATTCGAAGAGAAATGCAAAATGGGGTGAGTTTGTGTATGCTGTGCTAGGGCTTGCTTCAGGCTGGCTTGATGTATGAAATGGCTAGCATTTTGTCCACATAAACCTCTCTCATTGGTCAGATGATGTGACCTCCCCTTTATTGATTGGTATGGCCACTTTTGCAAATTGTCAACTTTTGTGTAAGAGAGGCATGGGCTTGGTTCTAGGCTAGTACAAGCATGGGGGCTGGCGCAGCATGGTGTGTGAGAGGTGCTAGGAAGGTTCAGCAGCCAAGACAACTAGTTGGTGAAGTGTGATGAGTGGTTTTGCAACTTGCTTGCTTTTGAAACTTCATGAAAAATCTCTTACTTTGCCAACCATGAACATGTGAAATCTTGGTCCAAATCTGATTTTTAGGTCACATAGAATGTTTGTGTAATGGTTGGATGCCAATTAGAAGTTACAATTTGCCTTAGTTCATGATTTTGCAAATTTCCCAATTAGTGCATGTCTTGAAAATTAGTGATTTTTGCCATCTTTGTCACACCATAACTTTTGATCCAAGATGAATTAGGTCATGTTCTTGTACTTTTTGAAAAGGGAAAAATGTGATCTACAACTTTCATGACCAAAGTTTTTCCATTTGAAGCATTTTTGGATCAAAGAGCAAGGCTTGAAAAATGGCATAAAATGACATATTCTTAAAAAGTCAACCATGCCCTAAAAAGTCAACTTTGCAAAAACTTCAAATTCTTGAATTTTGTGAACTTCAACCTTCTTCCATGATCAAATAAAGATCATATACACTCAAAATGATGAAGATCACCCCTTGGTTGGGTCATTGGGGGCCTCAGATGCCCTGATTTTGCACTGACTTGTCTGAAAAGTCAACTCTTGATCAGATGACTTCCCCATGGAATTTCTTCATGAAAATTGATATGCATACTCCCTATACCATATAGAGACCAATGGAAACAAGAATGACCAAAAAAATTGGAGTTATGGCCTCTGAAACCAAAACCCTAATTTTAGGTCAACTGTGTAGTCAAACCTGGCTCTGCATCCATAACAATCTCAGTTCTTGTGATCCCTTGGCATTTTTGACTTTGAAATGATGTAATAAGATATAAGAACACACATGAATCCCTTTGAAGTGATTGGTGGCCTTTGGAGTGGCTCAAGAAGCTCTTGGATTGCTCAGATCACAAACCCTAGGTGCAGATGACTTAGAATCTATGCAGTGAATCAAAATTGTGGTATGAGATGATATGATTGTGTTTATGCATATGAAATGATCACAAGCCATGGTGTGAATGGGTGAGGGCAAATTTGGGGTGTTTACAGCTGCCCCTATTCAATCATGAGTTAGCTGTGCAGGATGTAAGCGACGGCTTAACAGGCAAACAAGATAACTTGTGGTTGAATACCAAAGACAGTCCAAAATTTGCACTCACAGAATGAAGAAGAAAAGGGATATAGACTGTAAAAGGGAAATAAAGTATATTGTAAAGTGTGGGCGACGGAGGACGACCGTCGAGCAGAGGACGACTGCTGGGTAAAGAGCAATGACGGGGACGGCCGACATGCTGGGAAAGTGCTGAAAATAAAGCAATGACGGGGACGGCCGACATGCTGGGGATAAAAGGTAAAGCCAAGACGGGGACGCCCGACTAGCTGGGAAAAATAAGAAATTATGATGGGGACGGCCATCAAGATAAAGTTGTAAAATTCTCTGGGGAAAACATGACGGGGACGCCCGTCTAGTTCACAAAGCAAAGTAACCAACGATGGGGACGGCCATCGGGCTAAAAGAAAAGGGACCACGACGGGGACGGCCATCGGGTTAAAGAATAAATGAAATAAACAGATGATGGGGTACGGCCATCAAAGGTGAATGACGATCACCTAGCAGGGGACGGCTGCTCTGTTGGGGAATAAAGGAATTATGATGGGGACGACCATCAAAGGTGGAGGACGACCACCTGGCAGGGTACGGCTGCCGAAAATATCAACGATGGGGACGGCCATCGGATAAAAGGTCAACGATGGGGACGGCCATCGGACGAGCAAGATGGAGGACGACCACCTAGCAGGGGACGGCTGCTCTCAGGGTTTCTCATGACATAGGACGAATGCTAGATAACCAAAAATCAACAATGGGGACGGCCATTGGATAAACTGATGAAGGATGATCATCAAAAAGGTCGAGGACGACCACCTAGCAGGGGACGGCTGCTAAATATCAACGATGGGGAAGGCCATCGGATGAGCATGATGGAGGACGACCATCAAGAGGTGGAGGACGACCACCTAGCAGGGTACGGCTGCTCTCAGGTTTATCATGACACAGGACGAGTGTTAGATAAAAAGGAAAATTTGCTTTGTTGGCGATCTACTGGGGAGTAGTAAACACGGACGAGTGTTTATATCCAAGAAACAAAAGGTATAAGTGTTTGGTATTGTGTATAGATTAAAGATGCGGACGAGCATCCTTAAGACTACGATACGGACGAGTATCGGGTAGAAACAAATACTGACGCGTATTCAAAGATGATGATACGGACGAGTATCAACTGGTTAACAGAGAACACGGACGAGTGTTGAATCTGAGAGGATTCTTCTGGGGAATGGTAGACACAGGCGAGTATCTACATTCAAGAAGACAGAAGTGTTTGACCCAGTGTATGGATTAAAGATGCGGACGAGCGTCCTTAAGACTATGATACGGACGAGTATCATGTAGAAACAAACACTTGACGCATATTCTGAGATGATGGTACGGACGAGTACCAACTGGTTAACAAAGAACATGGACCAATGTCGAATCTGTGGGGATATGAATGGTATATACAAGATACGGACGAGTATCTGTATGAGTGTAACATGAGTAACGAGTATGAGTATTGTATAGATGAGTATTCATTCTGCTGGGGAGGGTGACACGGACGAGTGTCAAGTATATGGGTTGTAAAAGTGTAGATGACTGTACTGGGGATATGACATGGACGGGTGTCAAGAAAGTGTATATAGGTATATGTGAGTGCAAAGAGGATGTCTTTGGCTTTCTGCTGGGAGCATGACACGGACGGGTGTCAGGAAGTATCTGTAATACGGGTGATCTTGTTTGTAAAGAGTGTTCAGGCGACTTTACTGGGGAAAAATGGCACGGACGGGTGTCAAAATGAGTATATACTGATGTTTGTGATTGTGAGGCAGCTGCTTTTGCTGGGGACTCTGGTGGGGATTTTTTTTTTTTTTTTTACGTTGATGAACTGTCATTATTCACAAGTGTTGATTCAAAACATGGCTTATGATCATGCTATGTGTTGGATTTTTTTGCCGTAATGCTCCGTGTTAAAACGGAATGCTACGCTTTGTGGGTGAACATGATGCGTATGCTATGATTGTGCAAAGATACCAAACTGGGATCCGGGTCCCGTTGCTGCGAAGATCTTCGATCGATCTGTTTGAAGTAGACATCCCAGCTGGGGATGAGATCATTGGCAGATCTGATGAGATGTATCTGCTTGGGGATTCGGGTCACTGAGAGACCTATTCCAATAAATGAGAGACCCAACTAGGGTTTGTAGAAGCTTTCTTCACTCTGTTGTGATTCTTCATGCGTTGCTCTTCTGGATAGAGGCTGAGGATGCTGTGGGGAGATGATTCCCTGACTTTTGTGCTCGGCTGAGGATGACAACTCGGCTGGGGAGAAAGAGAAATCATTGAGATCTCCCTAGGAATTCTGCTGAAGTAGGTTCTTGACTCAGCCGGGGACATAGGTTCCTTCTGTGATGCCTGGCAACTCTGATGGGGATAAGTAATAAGTGGCAACTCAGCTGGGAGGAGTCATGAAAGGCAACTCAGCTGGGGAGAGAGCACTTTGGGTGCTAAAATTGAGTGTTGGTTTGTCAGCTTGCTGGGATGAAGCTTACATGCCCCAAGTTGCGTTCTGGATACCTGCAATCCTGAAAAAGATAGAGAAACGCACAAGATAATCCCGAGGTATCCCTTACTGGATTCCGTCATAGGAGTTAGGCACTTCTGAGAGTAAGTATATTCCCTGCAAGCATGTTTTTGTTTGAAGATAAACATCTGTATTTTATGCAATCAGTTTCCTTTAGACATCAGACATTTTTTGCAAATAAATAAAAATGTACAAGACGAGACATGACTGAAAATCTGATTTTATTAATTCATATGCCCTGAATTGGCGAGATACAGTCAAAGAAACAAATCCCCTGGAATGAGGAGATTGTTACAAATTGAGAAACAAAATGCTGGCAATGTTGATGACGCTTTAAGGAGCTTCCCCTTTACTATGACTCGTATGACTTTTGACGTTCTTCTCATCTGGCTTTCTGAAGGATGTCGATTCTGATTGAAGCTTGATCCTTTTGAAGCTTACCAAGTTGTAGGTGATACAGACGAATTCAGAGTGCAGTTGTTCGCTTATTCCCTTATTTTGCATGGATCGCCCTTTCGGGTTTTCAATCCATCGGGATACCCATTTTTGCCTGAGCTGTCCAATGCGGCTTTTCAACTCAGCGGGTGTACATTCTTTTATTCATTTTCCCTTATTTTTGCCCGAGTCTTTTATTCTGTTTTTGACTCGCCGGGATGCCCTATTTTTGCCTGGACTTACATTCTGTTTTTATGTCCAGCGGGTCATTTTACACAAAGTATTTTTTAACTGCATCTGAATTCACAGGGGACGGGAAGTCCTCACCATCCATGGTGCTGAGCATCAGTGCTCCACCAAAAAAAACTTTCTTTATCACAAATGGTCCTTCATAATTTGGAGTCCACTTGCCCCTGTGGTCTGTATGAGGAGGAAGGATTCTTTTCAGCACAAGATCTCCTACTTGGTACTCTCGGTGCCTGACTTTCTGATCGAAGGCTCTCTTCATTCTTTTCTGATACAACTGCCCATGACAGATTGCAGCCAACCTCTTCTCTTCAATCAGACTCAGTTGTTCATATCGGGCCCGAACCCATTCTGCTTCATTCAACTTAACATCCATCAATACCCGAAGAGAGGGTAATTCAACTTCAACAGGTAGAACTGCCTCCATACCATACACAAGCTGATACGGTGTTGCCCCAGTGGATGTTCTGATTGACGTGCGGTACCCATGCAAGGCAAACGGTAGCGTTTCATGCCAGTCTTTGTAAGTGACCACCATCTTCTGCACAATCTTCTTGATATTCTTGTTTGCTGCCTCAACAGCGCCATTCATCTTTGGCCTGTAAGGAGAAGAATTGTGATGTTGAATTTTGAAGTCCCGGCATAGCTCAGCCATCATTTTGTTGTTTAGATTGGAGCCATTGTCAGTAATGATTCGCTCGGGCACTCCATATCGACAGATGATATCTCTTTTCAGAAATCTGGCTACCACTTGCCTTGTAACATTTGCATATGAGGCTGCTTCAACCCATTTGGTGAAATAGTCAATGGCGACCAGGATGAATCTGTGGCCATTCGAAGCAGTTAGCTCAATCTTGCCAATCATATCAATGCCCCACATAGCAAAGGGCCAAGGTGAAGACATTACGTTCAAAGGATTTGGAGGCACATGCACCTTATCTGCATAGATCTGGCATTTGTGGCATTTTCTGGCGTAGGCACAACAGTCGGCATCCATTGTGATCCAGTAATAGCCTGACCTTAGCAACTTTTTAGCCATGGCATGCCCTCCCGCATGGGTACCAAAAGATCCTTCGTGCACTTCATGCATCAACAAGTCTGCTTCTGTTCTATCAACGCATCTGAGGAGTACCATATCAAAGTTCCTTTTGTATAACGACCCATCAGTGTTCAGAAAGAAACTACCAGCAAGCCTTCTCAAAGTCTTCTTATCATTGGAAGATGCCCCAGGTGGGTATGTTTGATCCTCCAAGAAGCACTTAATGTCATTGAACCAAGGCTTATCATCTTTGACAATGTCTGCTGCAAACACATATGCTGGTCTATCAAGTCTGGACACTGAAATCTGAGGTACAAAGTTGGCAGCTTGAACTTTGATCATGGATGAAATGGTAGCAAGAGCATCTGCGAACTGATTCTCGTCCCGAGGGATATACTCAAGCTTGACTGTTGTGAAGAAAGTCAATAACCTCCTTGTATAATCCCTGTAAGGTATCAGATGATCCTGGTGGGTGTACCATTTGCCGTTGGTCTGATTGATTACCAGAGCTGAATCTCCGAATACGGTCAATGTCTTGATCCTGAGGTCAATGGCTTCCTCAAGACCCAAAATGCAAGCTTCGTATTCAGCTTCGTTGTTAGTGCAGTTGAAAGTGAGTTTTGCCGAGAAAGGCATGTGAACTCCTTTGGGTGTAATGAGTACTGCACCAACACCACGACCATTCATGTTAACAGCCCCATCAAACATCATAGTCCATTCTTCCTCCGGGTCAGGCCCTTCAGTGTGAACAGGCTCTTCATGATCTTTTGCTTTTATGAACATGATGTCTTCATCAGGGAAGTCAAATCTCATAGGCTGGTAATCATCAATGGGTTGCTCAGCAAGATATTCAGACAATACACTGCCCTTGATGGCTTTCTGAGAAGTGTACTGGATGTCATATTCTGTAAGGATCATTTGCCATCTTGCAACCCGTCCGGTAAGAGCTGGCTTCTCAAATATGTACTTAACTGGGTCCATTTTTGAGATCAACAAAGTAGTGTGGGTCAGCATATACTGTCTTAGTCGGCGAGCAGCCCACGCTAAAGCACAACAAGTTTTCTCGAGCAGTGAATAACGTTGTTCACAGTCGGTAAACTTTTTGCTTAGGTAGTATATTGCATACTCTTTTCGACCAGACTCGTCATGCTGGCCCAGCACACACCCCATCGACTCTTCTAATACTGTCAAGTACATTATCAGAGGTCTTCCTTCAACTGGAGGCATAAGGATTGGAGGTTCTTGTAAGTATTCCTTGATTTTGTCAAAAGCCTTCTGGCAGTCTTCATTCCACCTGACCGTCTGTTCTTTTCTTAACAACTTGAACAAGGGTTCACAGGTTGCAGTGAGGTGAGATATGAACCGTGAGATGTAGTTCAATCGACCTAAGAACCCTCGAACTTCCTTCTCTGTCTTCGGTGCAGGCATCTCTTGAATGGCTTTGACTTTATCAGGGTCAACTTCAATCCCTTTCTCGCTTACAATAAAACCCAGCAGCTTACCAGATCGCACCCCGAATGTGCATTTGTTGGGGTTCAACTTTAGTTGATACTTCCTCAGACGCTTGAATAGCTTCAGCAGATTCACCCGGTGATCTTCTTCTGTAAGGGACTTGGCAATCATGTCATCCACATAACACTCTATTTCTTTATGGATCATATCGTGGAACAATGTTACCATAGCCCGTTGATATGTGGCACCAGCATTCTTCAGTCCGAATGGCATCACCTTGTAACAGAACGTGCCCCAGGGTGTGATGAAGGTTGTCTTCTCCATGTCTTCAGGTGACATTTTAATCTGGTTGTATCCTGAAAATCCGTCCATGAAGGAGAATACCGAGAACTGAGCCGTGTTATCCACCAATACATCAATGTGAGGTAATGGGAAGTCATCTTTCGGGCTGGCTCTGTTCAGATCCCGGTAGTCAATGCACATTCTTACTTTGCCGTCTTTCTTGGGCACAGGTACTATATTAGCCACCCACGGCGGATAGCTAGTCACAGCAAGGAACCCGGCGTCCCATTGCTTTTGTACCTCTTCCTTGATCTTCATTGCCATGTCTGGGCGAGTACGACGCAGCTTCTGTTTAACCGGCGGGCATTCTTCTCTCAAAGGCAGCTTGTGCACAACAATGTCGGTGTCCAATCTTGGCATATCTTGATAAGACCAAGCAAACACGTCCACATACTCTTGAAGCAGATCAATCAGTTGTCTCTTCACTGAGTCTTGTAAGCAGGCCCCGATTTTAACCTCTTTCACGTCTTCATCTGTACCAAGATTAATCACTTCAACCTCCTCCTGGTGAGGAGTAATAACCTTTTCCTCTTGTCTTAACAACCTGGCTAGCTCTTCAGGAAGCTCATACTCTTCTTCAACCCCTTCATCGGCTTGATTGATTGGATTGTCAAAGTCATACGAAGTCATAGCCGTGCTGTTGTCGGTGCTGTCTGGAAGGCACACTCTGCAAGGGTTCAGTTTGTTCATTTTAGTGATTTGATTTTAATCTTGTTTTTTTAGAAAAGTGAAATAAAGTTGTCATTTTGAAAACACTGCCATTTATTTTTTTGTACAAAAAGAAAAATGGAAAAACAGTGAGCGAAAAAGAAAAAGACTCGTTTGCAAAAAGATGTCTGATATTTCATTGATTAATCTTGTTGCACAAAAAGTACAGATGGCCCGATTACAAAATGAGTCTTGTCATCTTGGGCAAGATGCAAGACTTTGATGCATGCTATAAAAATACAGGAAATAATAATTACTCTGCATGAGTAACTCTTATAATTTCCTGGGAAGACCAGTTTGAGATACTGCTCCCCGGGATCTTTGGACGAATCCAGCTTTCCAGGTTGCGTTCTTCCTCCAGCTCGTCTTCCAGACAGTTGACAGCATCAGGGGTGAGCATCCCCCCACTCACAAAGTTGGGCTCCTTTGCAGCCTCTACTTGATCTTGTTGAGTTGGTTTGTAACCCAACCCAAATCTATCCTCTTTCTTCTCCACCGATAGCAGTTTGCCCCAGCCTTGGGCGTTTCCTCCCTCAACAACCTTCCGGGCTTGTTGGTATGATGATATTGAAGTACCAGGCACAGCAGATGTTTCATTGATGTTCAAGGCCTCGAAACCTTGGCTCATTGTTTCATGGATCTCCCCATCCATCTCAATATACTTATAGGTAGCCAGGTGGCTGACAAAAATATCCTCTTCTCCACAGATTGTAACGATTTGACCCTCCCACTCATATTTTAACTTCTGGTGAAGGGTAGAGGTCACGGCGCCAGCGGCGTGAATCCATGGCCTACCCAATAGACAACTGTAGGCAGGCTGTATATCCATCACGTAGAAGGTCGTTTTGAAAGTCTGCGGGCCAATCGTTATGGGCAATTCAATTTCTCCCAGAACCGATCTCTTAGAACCATCAAAGGCTCTCACCACCAGGTTGCTGGGTCTTAACGCCAATCCGTCATATTCAAGCTTCACCAGGGCCTTTTTAGGTAAGACATTGAGGGATGACCCCGTATCTACCAGCACATGGGAAAGGACAGCACCTTTACATTCCATGGTTATGTGCAAGGCTTTGTTATGGTTGCGGCCTTCCGTTGTCAAATCAGTATTGGTGAACCCTAGTCCGTGACTAGCATTAACATTTCCAACTACAGCTTCCAGCTGATTGACAGTGATCTCTTCAGGCACGTAAGCTGCGTGCAAGACTTTGAGTAGTGCGTTCCGATGGGCTTCGGAGCACATAAGCAATGATAGGATTGAGATCTTGGAAGGCGTCTGATGAAGCTGATCCACTATTTTATAATCACTCTTCTTGATGATTCGCATGAACTCATCAACCTCTTGATCGAAGGATGTTTTCAAAGCTTCTTTGACAGTCTGCTCTTCCTGCACCAAGCTTTTTCCTTTTGCCTTAGCAGCAGCTTCTGCT
Source organism: Lathyrus aphaca (assembly GCA_963966055.1). Taxonomy (NCBI): domain Eukaryota; kingdom Viridiplantae; phylum Streptophyta; class Magnoliopsida; order Fabales; family Fabaceae; genus Lathyrus; species Lathyrus aphaca. The sequence continues at coordinate 284,018,325 of OZ014523.1, forward strand.
TCGGCAGTGGGTCTCTGAGTTTGTGGAGCGAAAAGACGTCCGCTTCAAGTGAAGCCTCCGCCTCCTCCCACATTGTCAATTTGTGGTGCAGGGGTTGATGATTCAAAAGTGATTCTTTGTCCTTCGCAGTACAGGTCAGAGCCGTAATGCCACGGGATGGCATTGCTGCTTTCATAAGGTACTGGTCCAGGCACCGTGATAGTGACTGGACTGACTGCAGCTGCGGAAGGAATTGTGATAGTCTGTGGATCATAATAAATTGTGACTGGTGCTCTGATGGGAGCAACACTTTCTGAGTTGTAGACAGAGTTGTTTTCAGGATCATAAAATATCGTGATAGTTGAGACATCTTCATGATTTGTTGCTGGTGTTGTAGGAGACATTGTGGGAAGGATGGATGTTGTGGTTGTAGTAGTTTCAAAATGGAGTGGTGCTGGAGTTGTAGAAGGAACATTTGTTGATGCCTGGTCAGTTGAAATGACAGATGAAGTACTTGTTGATGAAGCCGAAGAATTGTCAGGAACAATGGTTGTTGCAGTTGTAGGAGGTTCTGGAGTTATTGCTGATGAGATTGCTGGATTTGTAGGAAATGATGTAGTGATCTGAAGCTGGCCACTCTGAATGAGACCGTCTATGCCATTCCTCAGGTTATCGCACCCATTGACTGAAATATTGCAGTAAGCACACCCCAATTCACACCCCGGGAACATTCGACATTCGAGGAGTTGAGCCTTAATTTCCACCAACGGTGTCCGGATCTGACCCACACTGGTTATTAAATAAGACAGTTTGTCTTCTTCAATAGCGTTAATCCTGGGACCACCGTGGTTTGGCATGGGGTTCTTATTGACATTAGGTGGTGGTGCGAAATTCAGAGCTTTTGAGTCTACCAGGTCTTGTACCTTCATGTGCAAGGCTCTGCACTTTTCTGTACTGTGGCCAGGTGCATTTGAATGAAAAGCACATCTGGCGTTGGAATCATAATTCCTGGGTAGACTGTTGGAATCTGGAGGTGCCAACGTCCTTAGCTCAACTAGGTTGAGTTTCAGGAGTTGTGGCAGCAATGTAGCATATGGCATAGGGATCAGATCGATTACCCTGTTGGCTTGAGAAGGCCTCTGTTGGAATGGCCTTTGCTGGTTATTGTTGTTGGTGTTGTTGTTGTTGTAATTTCTTGGAGGATATTGAGCTTGTTGATGGTACTGAGGTTGTTGCTGATAGTTTTGTTGCGGAGGTTGATAAACTGGTTGAGGATGAGCTGGAGCGGGAATGGTGACTGCTGCCACTGATCTGTGAACATATTGGGGCCTGCCCCTGTTGGTGTGGATGGCATTAGTCTCGCCAGTTCTTCTTGGGCCCGCAAAAGGCTTTCTTGTACTACTGGACGAGCTTGCACCGTTGTCTGAGATCTTACCCATCTTTAATAGGCTTTCAATTCTCTCCCCAGCTATGACGACATCTGCAAAGCTAGTGGAAGAGAAAGCAGCCAGCCTGTCAATATATGTTCCCTGGAGGGTGTTCATAAACATATCTGCCATTTCCCTCTCAGACATAGGTGGCTGAACAGCGGCAGCCAATTGCCTCCATCTCTGGGCATATTCTCGGAAACTTTCCCTTGAAGACTGTGACATTCCCATTAGGAGGGTCCTGTTGGGTGCCATATCTAAGTTGTACTGATACTGTCTGATAAAGGCCTCTGCCAGGTCCTTCCAGCATCTGATAGTTGCCCTTGTCAAGTGAGAGTACCATTCTCTTGACGCTCCTGTTAAGCTATCCTCGAAATAGAACATCCAGAGCTTCTCATCCATAGTATAGGCCTTCAGCCTTCCCAGAAATGATTGCAAATGAGTCCGGGGGCATGAAGTCCCGTTGTATTTTTCAAAACAAGGAGGCTTGAACTTGTGGGGAATCCTGACCCCGTCTACCAAGCCCATGTCCATGACGTCGAAACCCAAAGAGTTTTGAGACTCTAAGGACCTCAACTTCTCAGCTATCTCATCCAGCCTTCTATCATAAGCTTCTTCCCCAGCACCCATTACTGTGAATTGATCCTCTTGGGGGTCTTCTTGCAATACCCTGGCTGCAGTGGCAGTCCCTTGAACATTTGCAGGGATATTGACCTCTGGATGGAGATGGGGGCCAAATACAGGGGGATTGACATGAGGTTGGACCCTCTCGTTATTGCTTGTGCCAGCAGTTCTTATATGTGGATCTTCTTGATTCTGCCTTTCCACCATGGCCCTCAATCTTTCCTGGCTCTGAGCCATGTTGTTCATCACTTCCATAAACTGAGTCATCTGGTTCCTCATTTCCAACCTCTCGTTGGTCATTTGGTTCCTGACCTCAGTAAGGTCCTGCTGCATCTGATCCATTTGTATGCCCGGGAGGTTGTTACGGGTCGGATAACGGTGCGGACGGTTGAGGGGAAATACTCGGCGCCGAGCAATAATTCCTGAACATCACAACAAAGTTAGTAGCAATAAAACAAAAACCTACAAAACAAACAAAGGGTTAGCATGCAATGCAGTATGCTTATTTGTTTTCAAGGTATCCGGCTTGGCATTCAGTTTTGACCCTTCCAGACCCTTGAAGATGCTGTTGATGTTGCTTTTGAAGTGAAACTCGGATGGAACAAACTAATACATATATTACAGAAAGCAAAATGGTACATAGTTTGTTTTTACAAATACAAGCCCTCGGAGGGGCCAAAATACATTACAAGAAAGTAAAAGTACATGGAATAAAAAGCAACAACAAACAAATGGTCAAACACCAAGACCAAACTCATCCTCACGAACATCCTTGAGAAGTGCTTCGGTCACAGGATCGGCCGGACGCTCCGTGAGATTCCTGATGAGGAGGTTCCGGGTAGTAACAGCCGTAGTTAGTTTCTTGTGCTGACTTTGGTCCTTTGACTTCTTCACTCCAGCTTTGATCTTCAGCTCTGATATCTCCCTCTGGGCTGCTGCCAGGGCTTCTTGCTGCTCTTTTGCACTAGCTTCCAGTTGCTCTATCTTGTCTTGGACCCTCTTGTCCTCCAGAGTACGAGCTTCGGTGATCCTGACCCACCTAGCCTGACTCTCCTTCAGATACAAGTCTGTCCTTGCTCTCTGGAATTGGGCTTCCTTGCAAGCATTCTTCAGAATTTGTTCTCCAGCCTTAGACTTTTTGATATAATCCCCAGACTTCTCAATCTTAGTCAGATGCTCCACCCTCAACTTCTCCAACCTCTCAATCTCCATCCTACCATCACTCCTTTCCCGGAGAGTCTTCTGCAAAGCCTGGGTTAACTTCTCATTTCTTTCTTTCAAGCTCTCAAACTCCTCCAAACTGACAGTGGCAGGGGGTGGTGCTGAAGATGATTCAGGCATATCTTCTATGGTAAAGGGCATCCCAGATAATTGAGCCCTGGCACGGGACCATTCATAATATTGTGCTGACGCCACATTGCTGCACTTCCCCAAAATGGTTACTCCCTTGGTTTGAACATTATCCCAGGCCCAAGCAGCCTGCCTAACAATAGCCAGATTAGGCTTGTTTTCACAATAAAGAGTCTCAACCAAATCCTGTGCCTTAGGAGTGTGGACCAGTGCATAGCCTAGTTGTCTTTTAAACAGCAGAGGGTTGTAATTAATACTACCCTTAACTCCTATTAGGGGCACATTGGGAAAATGCCCACATCTGGTGATGATATCCCTGCCTTTGGTGCTTTGAGTGCACCACCTGATATCTGCTGAAGTTAGAGCAGTGAGTCTCTTAGCCCAGTTTCTCTGCTGATGAGGATTCAAAAATGCATCTGTCCTGGGTAGATGCCTGAGAAGCCAAGTATGGAACAATGGAGCACAACACCTCACTAATCTTCCCCTCTTCTTTTCATTCCTCTGATGCACTGAGTAGTAGAGATCCCCCAATAAAGTGGGCACTGGGTTCTTCAAGATGAAAAGATGGATTGCATTCTTGCTAATGAATCGAGGCTCATCTGCAAACAACACAATTCCATATATACTCAAGGCCAATAAAGCACAGACAGCTTTCCATTCTCCTAAAGAGGCTTTCAGGGTAGCTTGAGAGATCAAGAAATCCAGATGAAAGCCAGGGATTCCATCTTTAGAAGTCATATGCTGCTCAATCAGAACAGGTTCCAGATGCAAAGCCTTTGCTACTTCTCCATTACCAGGAAAGACCATCTCAGGGTTGAAAGGGACTCCACCTCTGATAGGTATACCAATTAATGATGAGTATTATTCCAATAGAGGGCCCAACTGGAAGTCTTGGAAAGTAAAACACCTCAATGGGGGATCATAAAACTGAATGCATGTGTGGATCAGGCTTCTCTGTGAAGGGTCCAGATCCATAACCATATCAAGTATATCTCCATAGTGTTCCTTGAACAATGGTATATGGTTTGGAGTGATCAGGGTCTGAATCCTCCTGATGTCAGATAGCTCTGGCTGGAAGAAGTGGTAGGTGATGTTACTCTTTTTAGGAGCCATGATGTTGAGGAGATAGGTGCTGATGGTAACACTGAAGAAGGGGCCACTGATTGGCTGGTGCTGGTGATAGCTGAAGCAGATGCTGATGAAGATAGGTCAATACTGAAGATGGGGTCAAAACCAAAACCAAATGAAGATGGACACCCTGAAACACAAATAAGCAAATGTCAATATGATGCAATGAGTATGTATGCAAATGATATGCAAGGGTTTGTGACTGAGCCGGATCTGATCAAAAGCTCTGATATAAGTCCATGTGTGTAAGAAATCCAGATGGAGGTCTATAAGTCCAGTAACCAAGGTGGGGGGCTCAAATAAAGAGCCACATGTCCAGGGTTTTAGAATCACAAGAACTGTTCCAACATGGAGTACTCTTAATCAAATCAAGGTAACAGGGTATTCTGAGGTCAAGGTACCTGCAAACCTGTAAACAGCCCAACCCCCTCACAGGTGGTGTTCTAAAACAAGGATCCTCAGACTTGGATCAGTTATGAGAAGTGTAAACACTTCTAACCCGGAGGTACAGTGTTTACAATAACCATAAAAGTTCCTCCTCTAATTCACCTCAGTTTCTGAAGGTCAATACTAAAAGGTCATCCAGACTTAGCGGGCTTCCCAGATAGCCCTAGCATTGCAGGAAATCTGCAACACAGAGTTCTCAAGAAGAAACCCATATCTGAACCGTGTTTCATATTCCCGCACCAGACCGAAATGGAATGGGAAAGAATATGAACCACTCTAGCCTAGGTGTCACTCAGGTCCCAGGTATAGGACCTTAACTCTCAATGGAACACCCACCCACCAAAGCAAAACCAGATCCAGCCAGCAGCATGACAGTATGATGTAGGTAAAGCAGTAAAGAAAGCACATAAACAAACTGTACATAAAGCAAAAACAAAAACAAAAATAAAAACACAAATAAGCACATAACACCCTAGTAAATACAAATCAATCAAGCGCTAGGAGGAACCCACAAAAAGAACCAGAAGCCCTGGTTGCAATATAAGGGTCCCCAGCAGAGTCGCCAAGCTGTCGCTCCCAAAGATTTGCATCCCGGTACAAGCGCGAACGGTCGGCGAAGGGGATAGTGAGAACACACATCCGTGAACTCACTGGAGATGAATAGAGTCGCCAGCTAGGCATTTTTATCCCGGAGGAAAGGCAATGCTGCATAGACCTAGAAAGACATGGATAAGACGGTTGCGAACCAGAGAGATTGAGAAAGGGGGTTGGTTACAACCTGGGAAGGTATTAGCACCCAGATTGTCCGCCGTACTCGACGGGATCCACGCTTGAAAGATATGTGTTTTGAAGGGGTAGTGTCAGTGCAATCTGTGTATAAATGAGCTGGAAAAAGATGTACAGGTGTCAGTGTAAAGGAAGTGAAAGTGTATAAATGATGTGTCAGTGTAAGAATGAGAATGAATTGCTCATGATAATGAGGCTAAGAGAAAGATGCTGGAAGAGGGGGAATGTACAGAGATTTTTGTTCGATAACTGTTAAGTTATGCCTACGTATCCTCTCGTGCAATGAGGAAGTCAGAACACCGTAGTTCGACCCAAAGAGACTGAAAGATGAATTGACTTGTGAACTGCCTACTTGCCTATGCTCAAGTGTATGATCTGTCTGGCACAGATGCAAACTGTCTTGCATTAGACGGAAGAAGCAAGTTCTCGTTTGTGAATGAATGAGGTGAGAAAAGAATCCCGGAGGAGACGATTATTGTTTGTTTTTGTGTTTTCAGTCTTTTATTGTTTTTGGATTTTGTCATAAGTTAATGAGCTTAAGTCTAAACCAATGGATTTAGTAAACTCATCACATCTTCCCTCTGATTAGGGGTAATGAGAATACCTTAAGTGTGAAGTCAGCTTCTCACACTTAATCACCTTTGGTGTAGGATTAAGATCATTAACCTACTTGTGATTATTTAAATGTTTTTGTGGTTTTTGTTTAGTGTTAAGTAATGAGATTAAGCCATAATCAGGGATTAAACAGACTCATTACACCATCCTAATAGAAGGATAATAGATGAGAATGTTTAAGCTGAGGAAAGCTCCTCAACTTAATCCATGATTAGGGATTAAACTCATGAAAAAACAAGCCTTTGATTAAGTGGCTTTTATTTAATGATATGATGAAGAAATGGATTTTATGATTTGTAAGACAACTTGAGGGGGACTTGTCCATTAACACTAGGGTTAGTCCTTCTTAACCAATTAAGGAAGAATTAGAACCCTAATGCAAGGCCCAAGTTACAAGCTTGATGTCTTGATGATTATTAAGTGGATTGATTAAGAGATTTAAACACATTAAGGGTTTAACACTTAGGATTAAAGTTATACACTCCATCCTAAGAGAAGGATGCAGGCATAAGCTTAATCACAAAGCCTTAAAGCCTTTAGGGTTTAGTCCCTGATTATGAGATGAGAAGAGAAGACTCAAAAGAGACACAAAGGTAAAACTAGGAGGGGAAACTAATCAAAACCCTAATCATTGTCATGCTTGGTTGTTCCTAAGGTTTGTGAGGTTTTCAAAAGGAATCTTCAATGGAACCACCAGGAAGCAGATGAAAGGATCAAGAGAAGCAAAGCAACTTGCTTCATTCAAGAAGTCAAGTCACTTGAAGAAAGAAAGTGAGAAGAAGAAGAATGAGCAAGCTCAAACTCAAACACATATAAAAATGCAGCAATGGATGCAAGGAAGAGATGAAGAGAAGTTATGAGAAGTGAAGGCAAATTCACTTCCCAAAATCACTTACCACCTGAAAGGTTAGAAGAGGAATGCAATGCAATGCAAAATGGGATGGAGTGACATGATGCAAACCAAAACCAGAAGCATATTTATGATGATAATGATGCTATGAAGTGATGCAAACATGAGACAACAAATGGAGATGATCATACAAGTTCCTGAATGCAAATGAAACAAATTAAGAAGCAAGGACATACATGGAAAGTTATGAAATACATATGGCATACAACATGGCAAATACATGATGCAAAGATCAAACATGCTTACAATATGTCTTATGATGTCAAATGAATCAAGTGGATGCTTGAAATGTCATGGCAAGTCATGTTATGCAAGAGAATGCAAGATGGATGCATATGGAAGCCCAAATTAGGGTTTATGAACCATACATCAAACACAAACCAAAATCAGAAGCAAACAACATTACAAAAAATTGAAAATGCACTCAAAGTACCCTTAATCCTATACTAAACCAATGCCCAAAGGAGAGGTCTCAACTCTTAACCAATCTCAAGTTATGATTTTCACAAGTTTTTTAGGGTTTTAGGGTTCCTAAACAAGAAAATTATCAAACAAATTGAAAATGGAAGATCAAATCATGGCCATTTAATCTCACAAACTACATGCCAAACACAATGCAATGCAAGAAGAATCAATGTCCAACTCTTCATGGATAGACAGAAATGATTTTTTGAACTTTGGATCAAAATAATGCACAAAAATGATTTTAATTCAATGAAAAATTCTTAAAATGCATCAAGATCAAAAAAGAAATTTGGTTCGAAGGTTGCACAATGTTTCTAAATGTCTTAGAACATTTCATGAATTTTTTGGTGATTTTTAAATACCTAAAAGTATTTTTAATAAATTAATTCTCATTAATCAATTAAAAATAAACTTTTAAATATTTTAAAATACTTTTTAAATGCTAAAAATGAAAATAAAAATATTTTTGTGTCATAAAAATTGATGAAACTCTTGAGAAAAAGTTTCATAATTTTTAGACAATTTTTACTATTTTAAATAAATTACGCAAATTAAATGAAAGAAAATGAAATAAAAATAAAAATAGACTGAAGTATGCAGGATGGAGGGCCAGGATGCATTCTGGGTTTGAATGGGTTGACTGCGCGCGCAGATCAAAGGCCCACATTCAAACTTCCTAATTTTAATTAATTAAACAAATTAAACCTGATTATGAACTAATGACATGATCCAGACCACACACACGCGCGCGGGAAGCCAGATCCAAGGGTCCACATTTAAAATTTGCCCTAACCCTAATTAAATGACTAATGACTTTCAGGCGGCCGGAGAAGACTTCCGGTCGTCTTCTCCGGCCAGCACCCTCCCTGAAAAATGCTAACTCTCACCCTAGCTCACTAAAACCTAATTTTCTTGCCCAGAAATCAACCCCAATCATCATAGAGCAAGAATCAAAAGCCAAAACACATTTATTTTACACAACAAAGCTGAATCGAAGCAAAAGGGGTTTAGGTCAAAAAAATTTCAGGAACACCATACATGCTCAAAACTCAATGATTTTCGAAACCAAACATATCATCATGATCAGTGGGACATAGAGAACCATTTAAGAACTTAAAAATGAGCTCCTGGAAAAAATGTTCATGAAGCTCACCTGAACTGGAGCTTTGATGTCTGGCACCTTCTGGCTAGTTTCCTGCTTGCAATCTACTCCACTTGACCTCCTAAGAAGCTTTCAATGCTTGGAAAGAGCTTATGATGGCTGGTTCTGAAGTTTGAACAAGTTCTGTTCAATGAAGGGCAGGAATCGTGTTTGGGATTCTGAAGGTTTCAGGCTGTGATGATGGCTTCTTTGTGACCAGGGAGATGAGTTGGGTTGACCTATGAGGTTTGTTTTTATGTTTGTGAGCTGTGTGATCAGTTTCGAAAGGTTTTGCAAGTGAGGGTGAAAATGGAGAAGTGGAGTTCTTGCTGGTTTCAGGCTTAGGTTTTGCTTGGTTTAGGCTCTATGAAGCATGGTGAGATGATTAGTGAAACTTGTTTGAATGTTTGTGTGTTGTGCAGAGAGATTCGAAGAGAAATGCAAAATGGGGTGAGTTTGTGTATGCTGTGCTAGGGCTTGCTTCAGGCTGGCTTGATGTATGAAATGGCTAGCATTTTGTCCACATAAACCTCTCTCATTGGTCAGATGATGTGACCTCCCCTTTATTGATTGGTATGGCCACTTTTGCAAATTGTCAACTTTTGTGTAAGAGAGGCATGGGCTTGGTTCTAGGCTAGTACAAGCATGGGGGCTGGCGCAGCATGGTGTGTGAGAGGTGCTAGGAAGGTTCAGCAGCCAAGACAACTAGTTGGTGAAGTGTGATGAGTGGTTTTGCAACTTGCTTGCTTTTGAAACTTCATGAAAAATCTCTTACTTTGCCAACCATGAACATGTGAAATCTTGGTCCAAATCTGATTTTTAGGTCACATAGAATGTTTGTGTAATGGTTGGATGCCAATTAGAAGTTACAATTTGCCTTAGTTCATGATTTTGCAAATTTCCCAATTAGTGCATGTCTTGAAAATTAGTGATTTTTGCCAACTTTGTCACACCATAACTTTTGATCCAAGATGAATTAGGTCATGTTCTTGTACTTTTTGAAAAGGGAAAAATGTGATCTACAACTTTCATGACCAAAGTTTTTCCATTTGAAGCATTTTTGGATCAAAGAGCAAGGCTTGAAAAATGGCATAAAATGACATATTCTTAAAAAGTCAACCATGCCCTAAAAAGTCAACTTTGCAAAAACTTCAAATTCTTGAATTTTGTGAACTTCAACCTTCTTCCATGATCAACTAAAGATCATATACACTCAAAATGATGAAGATCACCCCTTGGTTGGGTCATTGGGGGCCTCAGATGCCCTGATTTTGCACTGACTTGTCTGAAAAGTCAACTCTTGATCAGATGACTTCCCCATGGAATTTCTTCATGAAAATTGATATGCATACTCCCTATACCATATAGAGACCAATGGAAACAAGAATGACCAAAAAAATTGGAGTTATGGCCTCTGAAACCAAAACCTAATTTTAGGTCAACTGTGCAGTCAAACCTGGCTCTGCATCCATAACAATCTCAGTTCTTGTGATCCCTTGGCATTTTTGACTTTGAAATGATGTAATAAGATATAAGAACACACATGAATCCCTTTGAAGTGATTGGTGGCCTTTGGAGTGGCTCAAGAAGCTCTTGGATTGCTCAGATCACAAACCCTAGGTGCAGATGACTTAGAATCTATGCAGTGAATCAAAATTGTGGTATGAGATGATATGATTGTGTTTATGCATATGAAATGATCACAAGCCATGGTGTGAATGGGTGAGGGCAAATTTGGGGTGTTTACAGGATGTTAAGCCAATCGAATCCCTAAGGGTGACACTGAATTAATAAATCCAACATGTATAACTTTGATCCTTAGTGCTAAACCTTTAAGTTATTTTCACCTTCAATCAAAAACACCTAATAATCATTAAAGACTTAAGCTTATAACTTGGGCCTTATATTAGGGTTACATCTCTGCCTGGTGGTTCAGAGGGACTAACCCTAGTGTTCAATGGACAAGTCCCCCTCATGCTAAAGTCTTGCAAAAAAAAAACACTTCTTCATCTCACCTTTAATTAAAATCCATTTAATAAAGGCTTGTTATATAATGAATTTAATCCCTAACCATGGATTAAGTTGAGGTATCTTCCTCAGCTTATGTGTCCTCATTTATCATCCTTCTCTTAGGATGGTGTAATGAGTTCACTAATCCCTGATTAGAGATTAAATTCATTACTTAACACACACAAAATCCAAAAACACTTAATAATTACAAGTGGGTTAATGATCTTAATCCTGCATCATTAGGGTAATTAAGTTGAGATTCTCATCTCATACTTAAGTAGACTCATTATCCCTAACCAGGGGTGATATAATGAGTTTACCAACCCTTCATTAAGGATTAAGCTCATTATCTTACGCAAAACACCAAAAACAATAAAAAACTGAAAAGACAAAAACAAACAATAAACGTCTTCTCCGGGATTCTTTTCTCATCACATTCACTCTGAAAATGAGAACTTGCTTCTTCCGTCTAATGCAAGACAGTTAGCACTCGAGCCAGACGAGTCACACATTTGAGCATAGACAAGCAAGCAGTTCACAACAAAAACACTAAGTCTCTTTGAGTCGAACTACGGTGTTCTGACTTCCTCATTGCACGAGAGGATACGTAGGCATAACTTAACAGTTATCGAACAAAAGTTTCTTTATCATCCCCCCTCCTTATCTCAGTTCTTTTTCTTTAGTCTCAGCTTTGAGCATTCACTTTCTTTTTGCACTAACACTCTGTACATCCTTTTCTCCCTAGCTTTTTATGCACAGATACACATACACTTTACCCCGTTTAAAACACAATCTTGTAAGTGTGGATCCCGTCGAGTACGACGGACGATCTGGGTGCTAATACCTTCCCAGGTCGTAACCAAGCCCCTTTCTCAATTTCTTTGGTTCGCAACCATCTTATCCATATCTTTCCAGGTTTATGCAGCATTACCTTTCCTTCGGGATAAAAATGCCTAGCTGGCGACTCTATTCAACCTCAACCTCCAGCATCGCCGACGGTTCGTGTTTGCACCGAGATGAAAATCCGGGGAGCGACAGCTTGGCGACTCTGCTGGGGATCTTTGCAACCAGGGCTTCTGGTTCTCTTGTGGGTTCTCCCATTGCTTGTTTGATTTGTGTTTATGGGGGTGTTATGTGCTATTTGTTTTTATGTTTTTGCTTTATTCATTGCTTCTTGTACAACTTTATTTACTGCATTTACTTTATCGATTCCATTTACTGCTTTCTGCATTTCATTATTATTATTGCATCACTATGCTGGATTATTGTTACCTTGGCGGGTGGGGTATTCCAGTGAGAAAGGATCAACACAAAGGCCTGAGTGACACATAAGATTAGAGTGGTTTTGTATTCTTTCCTATTCCATTTCGGTCTGGTGCGGGAATATGAAAACACGGTTCAGACATGAGTTTCTTTTTGAGAACTATGTGCTACGGATTTCCTGTAGTGCCAGGGCTATCTGAGAAGCCTGCTAAGTCTGGATGACCTTTCTAGATGACCTTCAGCATATGAGGTAAATTAGAGGAGGATTATTTATGATTAAAGTAAACACTGTACCTTCGGGTTAGAAGTGTTTACACTTCTCATAATAGATCCGAATCTGTGGATCCTTTTTCTAGAGCAATACCTGTGAGTGGGTTGGGTTGTTTATAGGTTTGCAGGAACCCTTGACCTCATCATACCTTGCTACTGGAATTTGTTTTTAAGGTTGTAACATTTTGGACTAGTTATTTGAAACCCTGTACTATTGACTCTTTATTTGAGTCCCCCACCTAGTTACTGGTTCTCAAGTCTTCATCTGAACTCTGAGCACTCATGGATCCTACCAAAGGCAATTGAATATCCAGAACATGATCACAAACCTTTGCATATCATAAGCATAAATCATATTGCATCATTTAACATTTCCTTTTTTTACAGGGTGTCCATCTTCCTTTGGTTTGGTTTTGACCGTTCTTCTGCTCAGCTTATCTGCTTCAGCACTGCTTCAGCTATCTTCTTCAGTTATCCTCTTCAGTTATCTCCTTCATGACACCTATTCAACATGGATTCAACCCGGAAAAGCAACATCCCCTACCACTTCTTTGAGTATCCTCTAGCAGGTATCAGGCAGATACAAGACCTTATCACCCCTGATCATGTTCCCTTATTCAGAGAGCATTATGGTGGAATCCTGGACTTGATTATGGACTTAGATGCATCACAGAGGAGCATGATTCACACATGTCTTCAGTTTTATGCTATCCTGGCTCTTAGCATTTATGGTATCATTTTGTTTGTAGACGAGCCTAAGTTTATAAGAAAAAATGCCATCCACATCTTCATGATCAAGAACCCAGTTCCCACCTTGTTAGGAGACTTTTACTACTCAGTTAATCAGAGGAATGAGAAACAGAGAGGAAGACTGGTAAGATGTTGTGCACCTCTCTTCTACAGTTGGTTGATGAGACATATGCCAAAGACGGAAGCTTTCTTGAACCCATATCAGACAAGAAATTGGGCTAAGAGAATGATTGCCCTTACTTTAGAAGATATCAAGTGGTGTACTCAGAACACCAAGGGTCAAGACATAATAACAAGTTGTGGACAGTATCCAAATGTTCCACTTATTGGACTAAAGGGTTGCATCAATTACAATCCTTTACTTTTCAAGAGACAGTTGAGGTATGCTTTGATACATCCACTTAGAGAGCAGGACATAGCAGAGTCTCTTTATAGTGCTTTCCAGAACAATCACGCCGTTGTCCGACAAGCAGCATGGGCTTGGGACAATATACTGACTAAGGGAACTGCTATTTTGGGGAAGTGCAACAACATAGCCTCTGCTCAATACACTGAATGGTCACGCATCAGAGGACAAATTACCCGTATGCCATTCGCCCTGGAAGATGTACTAGGGCCATCAGCAGTTGAGCCCATAGCTACAGTAAGTCTGGAAGAATTTGAGAAGATGAAATAAAGAAACACCCAGCTAGCTGAAGCCTTAAAGAAGACCCTTTGGGAAAGGAATAATGGTCGTCTAGACATTGAAAGGTTAGAGAAGCTACGCATCGAGCATGTGACCAAGATTGAGAAGATTGACGATTACATCAGGATGGCCCGAGCAGGGGAACTTGTGTTGAAGAATGCATGCAAGGAAGCAAAGATTCAAAAGGCAAGAGTTGACACTTTCTGGAAGAAAGACAAGGTAGGTGGGTTAGGATAACTGAGGCTCCCATGAAAGAAGACCAGAAGATGCAAGCCAATATAGAGCAGTTAGAGTCTAATGAGAAAAGAAACCAAGAGGCACTGCTAGTAGCTCAAAAGGAGATCTCAGAGTTGAAACTTCGGGCGGGGTTAAAGAGATCCAAAGAACAAGACAGGTATCAGAAGATGACAAATACCATTGCAACCAAAAACCTTCTCATCAGAACCATCACAGAGCACCCAGTTGGACCAGTAACTGATGCTCTCCTAAAGGAAGTCAAGGAGGATGCTTTTAGACTCGATGTTTGATTTCCTTTGTACTTGTTCTTGCATTTTTGGCTCACCATGGTGATTTAGTCTGTTGTATTCTTGAATTTAATTGTATTTTGATTCACCATGGGAGTTTTGTTTGGTTGTAATTCATGAACTATTTGTATTTTTGGCCTTGCCACTTATGTTTTATGATTATGGTTATTTTCTTATGGACTTCATTTGCTCCAACATCTATTCCAAGGGGTCTGGAAGGTCAAAACCAAGAACCAAACCGGATACCCTCTGAAGACAAATAGACATATTGCATTGCATCCTGACTTCATATCCTTTGTTTTGCAGGTGATTTGTTTTTGTTTTCTCACTTTGTTGATTGTTTCGGGAAATATTGCTCGCATGAGGGTCTTTCCCGTCAATCGCATCAACAGATATCCAACTCGACACAACCTTCAGAGTCTACAAATGGATCAGCTACAGCAAGAACTGACAAATGTGAGGACTCAGATAACTGATGTGAGGACAGAAGTGAGGAACCAGATGAATCAATTCATGGTTGTGATGACTGGACTGGAACAAACCCAAGAAAGATTGAGGGAGTTAGTCGAGCGGCAAACTCCAGAAGATCCATTCAGGCACTGGGGGTACAAGTAACAATGCGCGCGATCAGCCGCAAACAACTCCGGTGCTGTTTGGACCTCACAATAATCCTGAAGTTAATATCCTTGGGAATGGCTAAAGGAACACTGGAGATCGTATTCTGCAAGAAGGCCCTCAGGATGAGCAGTTTACAGTGTTGGGGGCTGGGGTAGATGAAGCTTATGATCGTCGTCTGGACGAGATATTAGAGAAGCTAAGATCCTTGGAAACCCAAAACTCTTTGGGATTTGATGTGATGGATATGGGCTTAGTTGAAGGAGTAAGGATTCCTCACAAGTTCAAACCTCCATGCTTTGAGAAGTACAATGGTACCTCCTGTCCTTGTACCCATTTGCAATCTTTTCTGGGAAGATTGAAGGCGTATACCATGGATGAGAAGCTGTGGATGTTTTACTTTGAAGACAGTTTAACCAGGGCATCCAGAGAGTGGTATTCACATTTGTCAAGGGCTACTGTTAGGAACTGGAAAGACTTAGCTGAGGCCTTTATACGCCAATATCAGTACAACCTGGATATGGCACCCAATAGGACTCTCCTGATGGGTATGTCTCAGTCTTCGAGAGAAAGTTTCCGTGAATATGCTCAAAGGTGGAGACAACTTGCTGCTGCTGTCCAGCCACCTATGTCTGAAAGGGAAATGGCTGATATGTTTATGAATACCTTGCAAGGGACCTACATTGATAGACTTGTTGCCTTTTCTTCTACCAGTTTTGATGATGTGGTTATAGCAGGAGAAAGAATTGAAAGCCTATTGAAAATGATTAAGATTTCTGACAATGGTGCTAGCTCCAGCAATGCAAGGAAGCCCTTCTCCGGACCTAGAAGAACGGGAGAGACTAATGCAGTGCATGTTAACAGAGGTAGACCCCAGTACTTGCAAAGATCAGTGGCCGCAGTCACAATTCCTACTCCAACACCTCAGCAACAACAGTATCCTCAGCAACAATAGTTCCCACAATAGCAACAAAGATCTTACAACAACAAAAACCAACAACAACGTCCTTTACAACAAAGGCCTTCTTAGGTTAACAGGGTGATCGATCCCATCCCGATGCCCTATGTAGTTTTATTCCCACAACTATTGAAGCTTAACCTGACTAAACTACGGACTTTGGCTCCACCAGATCCTTTGAATCTTCCAAGGAATTATGATGTCAATGCCAGATGTGGTTTTCACTCCAATGCACCTGGTCATTCAACAGAGAAGTGCAGGGCCCTGCACATGAAAGTCCAATATCTGATTGACTCCAAAGCTTTGAATTTTACACCTCCACCAAATGTCACAAAGAATCCAATACCGAATCACGGTGGGCCGAGGATTAATGCCATAGAGGAGGACCAACTAGCAATTCTGATTTATGACATCGCGAATATTCAAACACCACTGGCCGAAGTGAAAGCTCAGCTATTGAAGTGCCAAGTGTTTCCGGGTTGTGAGGCCCATTGTGAAGTTTGCAAAATTTCCACCAATGGTTGTGCAAATCTGAGGCAGGGTATTAGCAATATTATCAGGGAAGGCATCCTACAAATCACATCAACGGTTCCATCTTCTACAACTGCAACAAAAATCTCTCCTACAACACCAACAAACATTATCTCAACAGAGTCTTCTACAACAACAGCAAACACCACCAGCGATGACATCTCAGCGGTTACCATTTATTATGATCCAACAACGATCCATGTTCCGGAATCTCTCAACAACGACTTTCAACAACACCCACATCAACAACTTCTTTCACCTGCACCATCTTTAATCATACCTCCTGTCACCATATACTATGATCCACAGACTATCACAACTACTTCTTTTGCTGCAATTAGCCCGGTGATCATCACGGTGCCTGGACCAGTTCCTTATGATAACAATAGTGTTGTGCCATGGCATTATGGTTCGGATCTTTACTGCCATGGAAAGAAGATCACCCTTGACTCCTCAATACCTGCACCACAAATTGACAATGTTGGGGGAGGCAGAGGCTTTACTCGAAGCGGACGTCTCTTCGCTTTATAGTTTCCCAGAGTTAATGTTGAAGCAGAAGCTGCTGCCAAAGCAAAAGGCAAAAATGTGGTGCCAGAAGAACCTGCTACAAATGAAACTCAGAAGACAACCTTTGATCAGGATGTAGACGAGTTTATGAGGATTATCAAAAGAATTGACTACAAAGTTGTGGATCAGCTCCATCAAACACCCTCCAAGATCTCTATACTATCTCTGCTCATGTGTTCCGAGGCTCGCCGGAATGCACTACTTAAAGTCTTGCACGCAGCTTATGTGCCTGAGGAGATCACAGTCAATCAGTTATAAACGGTGGTCGCAAACGTCAATACTAGTCATGGACTAGGTTTCACTAATGCTGACTTGACTACGGAGGGGCGTAATCACAACAAGGCTTTGCATATCACCTTGGAATGTAAAGGTGTTGTATTGTCTCATGTTCTTGTTGATACCGAATCATCACTCAATGTGCTACCAAAGAAAGCTTTAGTCAAGCTGGAGTATGATGGTCTTACACTCCGTCCAAGCAACCTAGTTGTCAGAGCTTTCGATGGCTCTAACAGATCGGTTCTCGGAGAGATTGAGCTGCCTGTGATAATTGACCCACAAATTTTCAAAACTACCTTTTACGTGATGGACATACAACCAGCCTACAACTGTTTGTTGGGTCGACCCTGGATTCATGCCGCTAGCGTGGTAACATCGACCCTTCATCAGAAGTTAAAATATGAGTGGGAGGGCCAAATTATCACCATATGTGGAGAAGAAGACATCTTCGTCAGTCACCTGGCTACATACAAGTACATAGAGATGGATGGGGAGATCCATGAAACCATGAGTCAGGGTTTCGAAGCTTTGAATATCATCGAAGCTACAATTGAGGCGTTTACTACATCCCGAGAGGAAAGGATGGGCACCTCAATTACTTCCTACAAACAGGCTCGGAAGATTGTGGAAGAATGGAATGCCCAAGGCTGGGGAAAGTTGTTGAAGGTAGAGATTAAAGAAGACAAATTCGGTTTGGGTTACAGACCATCCCGACAAGTTCCAGAGGAGGCTACTGAAGCTCTCAAGTTCATAAGTGGGGGAATGCTGACCCCAGATGCTGTCAACACTTTGGAAGACGAGGCTGAGACCGACTACAACCTGGAAAGTTGGATCCGTCCAAGAGTCTCGGGCCAACAAGTCCTCAATTGGTCTTCCTAGGAAATTAAAAGGGTTACTACTGCAGAGTAATTATTATTTCCTGTTTTAAGCATGCATCAAAGTCCTGCATCTTGCCCAAGATGTCGGGACTCATTTTTTAATAGGGCCATATGTATTTTGTGCAAATTTAATATTAATGAACAATGGACATCTTTTTGCAAATAGTCTTGTTCGCTCACTGTCTTTTCATTTTTATTATTTTCGCACAAAACAATAAATGGCAATGTTTTTCTCAATAATAATTTCATTCACTTTTTTCTAAACAAGATAAAATCAATCACTAAAATGAACCAAATATAAACCCTTGCAGAGATATCCCTCCAGATTGCACCGATAACGACACTGCTATGACCACGTATGACTTCGATAATCCGATTAATCAAGAAGATGAAAGGGTTGAAGAAGACTACGATTTACCTGAAGAGTTAGCCAGGTTATTGAGACAAGAGAAAAAGGTGATTTCTCCTCATCAGGAGGAGGTTGAGACTATTAATCTTGGTACCGAGGAAGATATGAAAGAGGTGAAGATTGGAGCCAGTCTGCAAGCTCCAGTGAAAGAGAAACTTATCAGTATGCTGCAAGAATATGTCGATGTGTTCGCTTGGTCCTATCAATATATGCCGGGTTTGGATACAGATATTGTCAAGCACCAGCTGCCATTGAAAGAGGATTGTCTGCCAGTTAAACAGAAATTGCGCTGCACTCGCCCGGACATGGCCATGAAAATCAAAGAGGAAGTACAAAAGAAGTGGAACGTCGGTTTTCTGGTTGTAACTAATTACCCGCCGTGGGTTGCTAACATTGTACCTGTACCCAAGAAGGATAGCAAGGTGCGTATGTATGTTGATTACTGGGATCTAAACAGAGCAAGCCCGAAAGATGACTTCCCATTATCTCACATTGATGTATTGGTAGATAACACGACTCAGTTCTCGGTATTTTCTTTCATGGACAGATTTTCTGGATACAATCAGATCAAGATGTCACCTGAAGTCATGGAGAAGACAACCTTCATCACACCCTGGGGCACTTTCTGCTACAAAGTAATGCCATTTGGTCTGAAGAATGTCGGTGCAACATATCAACGGGCTATGGTAACTTTATTCCACGACATGATCCATAAAGAAATTGTGTGCTACGTGGATGACATGATTGCCAAGTCCCAAACAGAGGAAGAGCATTTGGTAAATCTGTTGAAGTTGTTCAAGCGTCTGAGGAAGTATCAGTTAAGGTTAAACCCCAACAAGTGCACATTCAGGGTAAGTTCTGGTAAGCTGCTGGGTTTTATTGTAAGCGGAAAAGGAATTGAGGTTGATCCCGACAAAGTCAAAGCAATTCAGGAAATGCCTGCACATAAGACTGAGAAAGAAGTTCGAGGGTTCTTAGGTAGATTGAACTACATTTCAAGATTCATATCTCATCTCACTGCAACCTGCGAGCCTTTGTTCAAACTGTTAAGAAAGGAACAAACATTCAGGTGGAACAATGATTGTTAGAGAGCTTTTGACAAGATTAAAGAGTATCTGCAAGAACCTCCAATTCTCATGCCTCCGGTTGAAGAAGACCTCTAATAATGTACCTGATAGTATTAGATGGATCAATGGGGTGTGTGTTGGGCCAGCATGACGAGTCTGGTCGAAAAGAGTATGCAATATACTACCTAAGCAAAACGTTTACCGACTGTGAACAACGTTATTCATTGCTCGAGAAAACTTGTTGTGCTTTAGCGTGGGCTGCTCGCCGACTAAGACAGTATATGTTGACTCATACTACCTTGTTGATCTCAAAGATGGACCCTGTCAAGTACATATTTGAGAAGCCAGCACTTACCGGAAGGGTTGCAAGATGGAAAATGATTCTAACAGAGTATGACATTTAGTACACCTCTCAAAAAGCCATCAAGGGCAGTGTATTGTCTGACTATCTGGCCGAGCAACCTATTGATGACAACCGCCTATGAGATTTGATTTCCCTGATGAAGACATCATGGTCTTAAAGTCAAAAGATTGTGAGGAGCCCATTCACACTGAAGGGCCTGATCCAGAAGAAGCATGGACTATGATGTTTGATGGGGCAGTTAATTGTAACGTTCGTGGAGTTGGTGCAGTTCTTATTACACCCAAAGGAGTCCATATGCCTTTCTCAGCAAATCTCACCCTTGCCTGCACTAACAATGAAGCAGAGTACGAAGCTTGTATCATGGGTCTTGAAGAAGCCATTGACCTCAGGATCAAAACCTTGAATGTATTCGGAGATTCAGCTTTGGTGATCAACCAAACTAATGGCAAGTGGTATACTCATCAAGAGCATCTGGTTCCCTACCATGACTATACGAGGAGATTGTTGACTTTCTTCACAACAGTCAAGCTTGAATACATCCCTCAAGATGAGAATCAGTTTGCAGACGCTTTGGCCACTATTTCATCTATGATCAAAGTACAGACTGCCAACTATGTGCCTCGAATTTTAGTATCTAGACTGGACCGACCAGCATATGTCTTCTCTGTGGACACTGTTACTGACAACAAACCTTGGTTCCACGACATCAAATGCTTCTTGGAGACTCAGACATACCCACCTGGGGCATCGTCTAATGATAAGAATACATTGAGAAGGCTAGCCGACGGTTTCTTCCTCAATACTGATGGCTCCTTATACCAGCAGAATTTCGACATGGTCTTGCTCAGATGTGTTGACAAGAAGGAAGCATGCCTACTAATGCACGAATTACACAAGGGTTCTTTCGGTACCCATGCCGGAGGACATGCAATGGCAAAGAAGTTGTTAAGATCAAGTTACTATTGGATCACAATGGATGCAGACTGTAGTGCCTATGTGTCGCTCCCGAGATTTTCATCCTAGTACAAACGCGAAAGTGGCACGGAAAATGTAGAGTCGCCAGCCCGACATTTTTATCCCGAAGGAATGGGAAAGGTAATGTTGCACAAACCTAAGGAAGAAGGAAAGGACAAGGTCCTGTGAACCAAAGATCTGGGTTCGGGAGTCGGTTACAACCTGGGAAGGTATTAACACCCCAGACCGTCCGCCGTACCCGACGGGATCCACACTTGTTTGTTTGTTTCAAAGGGTGAGAAAAATATAGCTGATGCTGAACAAATTAAAATGCTAACTGGGATGAGAGTGGAAATGAGGAAGGTAATAAAAAGAGAACGAAAAGAAAGGGGGAAACGTAGGGAAAATAAAGAATGTGCTCGAACGGGCCCTACCCCGCTGCCTACGTACCTCATCGGGAAAATGAGGATCAGAGTCGATGTAGTTCTCCTAACCAGGCATGAACTATTTGTTTGTGTTTTTTTATGCTGGAACTGTGTATGTCTATGCTCAGGTGTTACAGACTCGTCTGGTACGAGTACGTTTACC
The DNA here is from genome assembly GCA_963966055.1 of Lathyrus aphaca. Classification (NCBI taxonomy): domain Eukaryota; kingdom Viridiplantae; phylum Streptophyta; class Magnoliopsida; order Fabales; family Fabaceae; genus Lathyrus; species Lathyrus aphaca. Next base: position 284,039,906 of record OZ014523.1, read on the forward strand.
GTCTTGCATGCGAGACAAGTCGTCGCAAGTTCGCGCTGAGAATGAATGAAATGAGAAGAGAAGTTCCCGCAGGAAAGTCGCTTATTGTTTGTTGTTTTCTTTTTAAGATTTTTGTATGAATTTAGCACAAGGAAGTGAATTCAAACTCTTTTCCATGGAATGTGTACTTGCCACTACATTCCAAGATGGAATAATATAACAAGTACACCAAGCAAGGAGAATTTATCCAAGACTTATTACCAAGGATTAAGGTCTAAGTTCACTAGCTTGTTGAGCTTATTATATGTTTTTGTAACTTTTGAAGAAGTATCTTTTAGGTTTTCTTTGTGAAATAACCCTTTGATAAGACTTGTACATCATGATAGAAAAGCCCACACCACTCCAAGATGGAATGAATGCAAATGCCCCATGGAATAAGGCTATACACAAGGGATCCTTTCATACATTTATTAAATCTTTTTGGATTTGTTTGAAGATGAGAAGAGAAGACTCAAAAGGCAGAGGTCAAAGCTAATGGGGGACTAAGACACAACCCTAAGTCATCATATTATGTACAAGTGTGATCCTATGGTTAATGAGGTATTCTAACCTAAGGAGAAGAAAGAACAAGTTAGAATTCAACTTACTTCCTAAGGAAGTTATGTTGAATCTAAAGAACTAAAGGGGAACCTATGAACAAAGCACCAATGTGCTAAGGCAAAACAAATAACATGCATAAGGAATAAGAATGAAGTAATATTACCTCAATCTTCCCCCCTACAAAACAAATGTTAGCACGATGACAATTTAATCAAACATATCATGGTAAAGCCAAGTGAGAAATCATACTTACTAATGGAAGTAAAGGTGAACTCCTAAACCTAAAAATAAGTTCTAAGGTGTTCTTACAAGTTACCTACCCTCTAGGGGCAGAAGCTAAGTCTTATTAAAAGCACCTAAAGGGATGAAGAGAAATAAACTCAAACTATACCCTAAAGTGTGGTTAAACCTTAATGAAACCTAATGGTTAAGATAAAAGGGAAAACTAAAGGCCTTATCAAACTAAAATCACTTGAAATCAAGGGTGAAGTCAAAGTACAGAAATTGACATCAAATAAGAATGGAGGAGATGGTTGGATCATATGGAAAAGAATAGACTCAAATCAAAGAAACATAAACATGAGATTAAAAGTTAAATGGATAACATGGATATTAAGCCTTTACAAGTGAAACAAAATGATTCAAGATGAAAACTCGAAGATGATCAAATGGACTTGAACTCACATACAAAACCCAGAGGCTTGACATGAATTCAAGATGGAATTTAAACTCAAAAAACAATAGCAAATGAAATGGCATGAAGTATTCTAAAACTAAGTATCTCAAATTAGGGTTTTTTGACTTTCTTAATAGCAAATGAAACATAAAGAGAGGCAAAACTTTATACATGTGAAGTGAACATAGAGGAATGATCTAAACCTGTTTATAAGACACAAAACAAGACTTTGACAAATTTATTTGGTGTATTCATGAAGTTTTGAGTGGTTGAGATGAAGGGTGAAGGAGAATTAGGTCAAAATGGAGACAATGGTGACTTAAGGTTCAAGTAAACCCTAAAAAAAAGTAAAGACTCAAGGATGGCCTTCAATGTTAGAGGACCTATAATATAACCTACAAAAACTCAGAATTAAGACCTCATAGCAATGGAATGAATGCCTTATTCATTTGGAGTAAGAGAAAGACAAAATGAAGGACCAAAATGACTTAGAACTCAAGCAACTCAAGAAAAATACCAAATGACCTTAAAAAATTATGAAAATTGATAATTAGAATCAAGATCCAGAAAGTAAGTTATGTGCAAAAATATCATTAAAATTCCTCTTTTTGAATGGTTAATGGAAAGGTAGAACTCAATTAGGGTTTTTGAACATACAAGTGAAAGAATGGACTCAAAAAGGATCTAAACATGACCTAAAAATCCAGAGAAAAATATTTTGGGAATGTTTGATGAGTTATTTGGATAATGCAAAAAGAATGGGACATTTGTCATTTGTGGTTTAGGATAAAAAAAATGAACAAGATGACATATCAAGAATGGTGGAAATTAAGAAACAAATAAAGTAAAAATTAATTTTGATCTCAAAATTGAACAAAAATAAAATCTAAAATTAAGGAAAATTAAAGAATATTATAAAGAGTGCCCATGAATTATTTGGGAATTTTTGGAGGCTTTTTACTATTTTTAAAAATGAGAAACGAAAATGAAATAAAATGGTAAAAAGAAATAAAAAGAAATAATGTGAATTGGGCCTTGGGGTGCAGAAAGTGACAAATACAACATGAATGGGTTGAGTGTAAAAACGCAGGGGGTGCCAATATGAACTGAAGACTTTTATGTTGACTTTGTGACATGTGACTTGCACGCGTTCATTTATTTGCTAGCAGTCTCACAAGCATTGGATTGAGAGGATCTGATGGCTGGGACTTAAAGTTGAGATAAACCTAGGGTTACTATTCAGATGGCCGGAGCTAGCCTCCTGTCATCTTCTCCGGCCAGGCTCTGCTAGGGCTTTATCCATTCACCATGAAAATGAAATCTAAAGGCATCATCTCACTCGTCTCCTCTCACTGATCACTAATATATCCTCAAAACTTATTTATGGTTCCTAAAATGATCAAATCGAAGGCAAACATTTTCGCATCTAAAACTATATCTAAGCATATAATATGCCTATCAACTAGCCAGAGGTGCCATTGCTTCTAGCAAGTTTCAATTGACATGAAAACAATGAAAAACATGTAATTTGAGCCAACACAGTTTCAGAGCATACCTGAATTGCAGTGTGATCTTAAGGTTGCTAGAAGACCAGAGATGAGGTTCCTTGAGTTACTTGATCTTGCTTTAACTCACTAGAAGTTAAATAAACACTCTGTACTTGATGAATCTTGACGGATTGAAGAAAATGTAGAAAAGCTCCACAATCCTGCAGTGAAGATTCTTTGATGAATTGAGGTGATCAAGCCATATAGATGAAGCTTAACACAATGCCCATGATGAACTGAATAAAATTGAAGCTGGAGAGATGAAAATTGAGAGGGTTCACTTCAATTTGCAATGTGAACTCAATAATGCATTTGATGATTCTTGAGGCTTCAAGATATGCCATCCATGGAGGTTATGCTGAAGATGATGATGAAGATGAATTGAGGAAGATTGAGATTGGAGAGGTGAAAATGAAGGTAGCTCGAAGCAAAATGCAGAGAGATTCTATGGAGTGAATGTAGTGAAAAATAAAGCCAAGCTACCAAATGAAGTGGTGATCTCCATTTATAAGGCTCTTAACCATGGTACTTATCCCTTGATTTAACTGAGTGAGTCAGGTGAAGTGAGTGAGGTTGTTATGGCTGTTATACCAGCTGGACCATCTAGAAATTTCTTCAACTGGATTCCATCCCATGCTGCATAGTTCATGCTCTTATGGTATGCCTCGAATGCAGCTTTCCTTAGGTGTTTGAAACTGAAATGAAATGATTCACTACACTCATGGACATGGTCTTCATGGTAAGATGCATTCTGATGTGAATTGAGGCAATGCACAATGATTGATCAATATTGTTTGGCTTGGCTGGTGTAGGGCAATGAAGATGATCCTATAGGCATGTGATCATTTGAAGCTTGCACTATGTCTTGATTACAATACACTGAATGAAGCAAGTGGAATTGAGCTGGTGTGAAGTTTGGAATGCCTTGTTGCATAAGCAAATAGTTTGATGCAATGATCTTCCATGGAGGTTTTCTTCATGATAAAGCAATCAATGGGATCAATCCTTTTGCTCAATTTGAAGAGGAGCTCACAAGGAACAAGTTTGATGTTCATTTTTGAAGTAAGACCATGACTCTAGATGCTTCAAAAATGCCATTGACAGTCATGTCACAAAACTGCCTACTTGGCCTTCCTATCTTGCCTTGGCTTGTGCCCATGCATGACCAGTTACAACCTCCTTACTTTGGCCTTCAACAACTCCCAATCCTTTGATCCAATGGAAAAAGCTTGTACATGAAAGTTGTAGTGATCATGTAGATGAACAACTTTGTAGTTCACTAAAAATTCATTTGAGGCTTTTTTGACCAAGAAAAGTGGCTTTCCATTTGATCTTCCCCCTGTTTGATTAATTGTCTTGCAGGGCACACACGCTAGCCAGCTTCTTGCCTCGCCCATGACCTAGTTTTGCCTTGATTTTCCTTAACTTTGCATGATCATATTGTAACACCCTAATTTTTGCCCTAAGATTGTTTCGCATATCATTTGCATTTTGCATACCAAACAAGATCGCATTGGTTTCAAGTTTCTCCTCAGATCGGGTCTATGCTTCACAGGGGATCACCATTGTTTTTACTGTTTTATATTTGTTTATATTTACTGACTTTTAACCAAAATACCAAAAATATGTTGCAGTGTTTTTCTTCTTCTCTGTGTTACAGGTTTTCAAAGACAGGGCAATAATTTCATTCAGATGCGTTTGTTCAGTCGCAATTCGATTTCAAGTGGATGTTTGACCTAATCTGGTCAAACTATTAAAAAAAATTGTGTTGACTGCCAGTTGTGTGTGCCAGTAATTCATTCATCAGGAAATGTTTTTTCAAAGTACAAAGTTGGGTTGTGTGACAATTGTTCTGTGCGAAGTTTGGTTTGTTCATCAGTTATCAAGCAGTGTGTTGCGGTTTGAATCTTCAGTGTTTATCAGTTCATCGTTTCATCAGTTCATCAGCGATTCATCTGAGGATTTATTTTCCTCAATTTGGTTTCGAATTATCAGGGCTTGAATCAGACAGTTTTCAGATGACAGTTGTGGCTCGAGTTGCAATTTATTCAGCTGTTCAGTGGTTCTTTGTTTGGCTGTGTTCATTCTTTCATTAGAGGCTTGTGCGAAAATAATCGAGATTTGTTGTGGGCTTGAAAACCAAATTCTATCCATTATCCATTTTCTTTCCGATTAAACCATTTTTTTTGTATCCATTTATTCATCCATATGCCCTTTTCCATTATTCCAAATTTAGTCCATTAATCATTTTTCGATTTCCGATTATTTCGATTCTTTCATTCCAATTCCATTTTTTTTCTATCCATTTTCGATTCTTCTTTTATTCACTTTTATCCATTTAAATTCAAATATCCATTTTTTTTATTTTTTCTTCATAACATAATTCAAAGTTTCATTTTTTTTATTTCATAAAACATTTCTATTATTTTCCTAACCATTTGTCAAAAAAAAACTCATAATAAAAAGAAATAATGATATTACATTTTTTGTTATAATCCATTTCTTTCTTTATTTTCTTTTCATAACAATAAAAGAAAGGGGGGCCTTTGGCCCATATCCTTAAACCATTTCCCAGCCATGTATTTTCTCAAGCCGTATGCCACACTTTACAAACTCCAAATAGCCTTCCAGCATTCCCAACTTGCCAAGCCTTTTCCTTCCGCACACAAACTCAAGCCAAAGGCCCACACCAACTCCTCACGTCATCTCATGTTTGCTCAAAGCCAATGCTCAATCAACTCACACAAATCTTGCCGTACCAACCCTGGCCCATAGCACATCAAACATCAACACAAGCCGAAGCAAAGCCACATTTTGCCGCATCCAAAACTCAGCTGCCACAACAACAAAAATGAAAACAAGCTTCAACAACAAGCTTCTACACAAAGCCGCACGCCCTCATTCCCGTACGCGCTAGCCCACAACAAGAAGGCCCCAAGCCGAAGCCAACGTATCAACAAGCCTCACGCCGCTGCAAAACGCACAGCATCAGCTTTCACTTCCCGCATCAAGCTTCAGCTGCTCAAACAAATATCACTTCATTCACTCTTCAAGGCCCAAGCCAGCTCCTTCACAACACTTCAAGCCGTAAGCGGCATATCACGAGAATCACACCTGCATAACTTAAAGTCAAAACGCACGGCCAAATGAATCAAAACGCAAAGTTCAAAACATGAAAAAACCGTGACGAAAAAATTTAATTTAAAACGCAGTGAAGCCAAACACAAAACGGAGACCTTCGAATTCAAATCTCAGCAAAACCCTTGCCAAATCCCTCTATAAAACAGAACTTCTTCCCTCTTAATTGACAAGCTTCAATAGCCCCTCAAAGCTCTGCTTAAATCAAATCTCAATCCTCCCTCAAATTACCTTCCACACAAAAACTGATTTGGAAATTAAAAAGAAGAACAAGGGGGATTCATCGATTGAAAGGAGAAGAGAGGGAGATTCGTGAGTGAGGAAGAATCGTTCGATTGAGAGGAGAAGGAGGAGCCGAAATCGAAACGAGGGAGGGAATTTGTTCGGTTTTGATTTGTGAAGGTGAGGGTTGAGTTTGTTCGCCGCCGCTGAATTTTCGCTCGTTCCCCTGTTTCTGTTTGTTAGCGCATAGAAGAAGAAGACCTTGTTCTTCTTTCTTTTTTTTGTTTTCATTTTTTTTTAAATATAATTTTGTTATTTATTTTAAATAAGAGGAATATATTTATTGTTTGGGCTTGGATCTGGTTTAGATCCATGTTGTGATTCCCATACCCGTGGACCTCTCTTTCCCACTCCCCTTTCTTTGTTTTCCTTTTCTTTTAAATCTTTAACTTCTCCATTTTCTTTTCTTTTTTTAAAAATTAATATCATATTTTGTTTTGATACTAGCTTTTAGAGATTATCTTTTAGAAAGAAATTTTGGAAAAAGATATTAAAAAGAAAAGAAATGCTTTAAAGAGATTTATAATTCATTTTTTAGAAAAGTATTTTTAAAAGGATGTTTAGAAAAAGAGTTTAAGAAAAGAGTTTAAAAAATGATTAAAAAATATTTTCTATTTCTTTTTTGGATCTATTTCTTTTGGATCCATTATTCTTCATCTTTCTTTTTAATTTTGGTCGATGACAATCTTCCGATTCGGGATTGTTGATTTCCGATTAAGCTTAATCTTCATTATTTCAAATCTATGGATGAATGATCATTTGGATCATTCTCCATACTTTGAGATCGTGATAGGTTGCTAATCGAGAAATTCAACGATAATCTCGATTAAGATTAGACCTTCCTTCTTCTTTTAGTGTGGCATGTTTTCGGAGAACGATCCATTATATCGTTTCTCTAACATGTATTAACACGAATATTTTCCACTTTAATTAGTGGTGGCCGGCCTCATTTGTAGGGTAATTACTTCGTAAATTACTCGGCGATTGCTTAACATAGACCTAAAGTTGTCCCGATTCGATTAAAGATCCACTTGGATCCGTTTGCCTTGGTTTTATTTTCCTTGTTGTGGTTGTGCTTGATTAAGTTCATCATACCACCTTATATTGCAAATAATATTATAATGTGAATATAATTGTTTAAATTTAATCTCTCGCACCTTATCCTTTTATTTTAATCTCTCGCTCCCTTATCTCCTTATTATATTTTGCCATATTATATCATATATCATTGGTTATATTCATATTGTGTTTGTTGATATTCATATTGTGCTTGTTTTTACTTTGTCCATTTGGACATCAAAATACTTAATAAAGGATTAAACTCTTAAAAAACTTGTGACTTCTAACTTGGACTTATGGTTACTATCCCGAACTTTTGGAGATTGGACTTAGACCTTCTAGGATTCCCTTTGCTCAAGTTGGAGTGGTTAAGAATCTTGGCCTCAAATGATGTCATTAACTTTTGAAGATGGAAGTCCGAACTTTGAAGATTTGTACATATTGGTCTTGGTAACTTCTTTCCTTAGCTTTTAATTCAAGCATTAGGACTAGTCTCTTCATCTCCTCCCCATTCTTTAATTTTCAAAACTTCTTCCTATTTCAAAACCTTCTTGTTTTCTAAACTTCAAACAATTTCATAAACAAACCTTGACTTAGGTCAAGCGATTTTTAATCTTTTTCGTTTATTTTCTTAATCAAATATTAAGTCATGTAAATATATTAAAACCATTTTTGTACATACTTTAAAAAATACAAATCCATTCAATTGTTTTTGTGCCTTGTGCACCTTTCTTCTTTTCCACATGTTTAGATATGATTCATCCCTTTTAGCGGAATTATTCGCTAAGGGATGACGACTTATCTCTACATCTTAAAATTAATTCAACCCACTTATTCTTTTCAAACTTTGTACCACGAACTACGAGGTTTTGATCTCGCATTGCACTTTGTGGGTACGTAGGCATAAGGCTTTAAAACCTTATCAAACACAAAATCATTAAAAAATATTCTTCTTCTCATCTCTTCCATCACTTTAAACAAACCAATTTCAGACCAAAAGCAATAAGTATTTCAAAGGGCTCCTGTGGAGTACCACGGATGAGTCGGGTGCCTAAAACCTTCCCGGTTCATAACCAATCCCCTTACCCAATCTCTGTTTATTTCTTTTAGCCTTTGCTTTTAGAATCCTAGGTTTTTATTCGTTCTTTTACCTTTTTCCATTCGGAAATAAAGAAAAGCGCGGTGGCGACTCTGTGTTAATCGAGTTAAGTTAATCAATAGTTTACACTCACGATTTTACCGCTACAGAAAAGTGGCGACTCTGCTGGGGAGTAATCTCTAAGCGGATTTAGCCTACTTTGATTTATTTATTGCATTGGTTTGAATTGTTTGTTATTTGTTTGTTCCGTTTTGGTTTTGGTGATCCTCTGTGTGAGATAGATTCTGACCCGGATCTGAGTGACACTTATGATAGGACGGCGATATTCGAAGCGATATGTGATGGAGTAGTCCAAAGCAATATCAATTTGATAATCTCCACTCGGTTAGGCTCTCTTGGACTATCAATGTCATGACGAGTAATCGTACGTGGCATTATTTTCCGACCTTGAGCTGATCATACTGAGGACCTTAGAACCCTTAACCCATCTTAGCCAATTTAGGAACGTAGTGCGGAAGCTGTCTGGATGTAAGTCTAAGGCAGTTGTCACGCGATACTACACTCGGACGAGGTCTATCTTAAGAATGTTATCGGTTGGGGAGTAATCCAACGTACCGATAATATTCTAAAGATGGCTGTTAACTCCGGGCACCTCTGTTAGCACCCTTTTGGTTTCTTGCAGGTACAATGAAGACAAACCTTAGTACATGCCTGTGTGGGTTGGTTCTTATCCCTTGACTTCATGCTCGTAACTCGGAACCTAAGCCCGTGTGCTTTGTGTGATCTTGTTTGTGGTTGTTGCATCTACATATTCATCATGGTCATCATCATAACCATTTTTCAAGGAAGACAATTCTGATTATTGCAAATATTGGAAAGAATAAATATTCTTTTTTTGTCAAGATTTTTTTTATGATAATATTCTCGATGTTGACCATGTTTGCAATAATCGAGTTGTTTTTCTTAAAATGGGAAAGAGCATTGCATATCATTGCATCCTCGCATATTCTTGTGTTCATATGAGTTGTGTGGGAACTCATCCCGGTTGTTTCTTTCCTCAGTTGTCTGTTGATCCATCAAGCTGACTCCTCACCACAGATACGGTACTAGAGCTGCTAACAGATTGAGAGTTATTAGATTGAGAATGGAAAGTCAAGCCCAACATAACAAGAAAGTTAGGGAAGACCTTGATGAGTTGAAAAGCAATGTGAGTCAGATCATAGAGATGCTACAGGCTTTGATCATCAGGGAAACTCAACCTCATAGGATTGTCATGCCTCAAGTCAATGTTTCTGCTGATGAAGCAAGTGTTGTTGGGATGACCCGTCGCAGACAACAACACCATGAACAATCATACCCTACTGCAGTCGCTCTAATGATCAAAGGTCCATCTATTCAAAGGAATGTTGGCCAGAACCAGAATCGTAATGCTAGGAGTAAGCCAAGCTTTGATCCTATTCCTATGCTGTATGCAGACTTGATTCCATCTTTAATTGCAAAGGATCTTGTGCAGACTCGTCCACCACCCCCGGTTCCAGAGACTATTCCATGGTGGTATAAGCCAGAAGCTCGTTGTGCTTTTCATCAAGAGGCCCCGGGGCATGATGTTGAGAACTGTTACCCGCTGAAGTTTGAAGTACAGAAATTGATGAGGAACAATGTTCTGTATTTCAATGATGTTAATCCTAATGTGCAGAAGAATCCGTTGCCGAAGCATGGTAATGTGTCTGTGAACATGGTTGATGGTTGTCCTGGTAATGCGTCCGATGAAGATGAAGAAATGTTTGATTTCGTTACGCATGGAAAGATTTTCCAGAACCAGAATCGTAATGCTAGGAGTAAGCCAAACTTTGATCCTATTCCGATGACTTATGCTGAGTTGTATCCTTACTTGGTCCAGAATGATTGGATTACTACTAGGCCTGCGCCTCCTGTTCCAAATCCTCTTCCGGTTGGTTATAGATCAAATCTTCGTTGTAAGTTTCATCAAGAGGGAACTGGTCATGACTTAGAGCACTGTTTTGCATTGAAGGCTAAAGTAAAAGAGCTTGTTAGAAATGGGATGATCACTTTTGAGGACACTAATCCTAATGTTGTCAACAATCCTTTTCCGAATCATGAGAAATGAATTTTCTAGAGGAATTCAACTGTCAAATTTTCTTCAAGGCCAGAATCTCAGACGGGACAGCTCATCCTTTGTTGCTGATGGATCATTAGGCCATTGTTTCTTTATGTTTGCAATTTTTCTTCAATCATAATAAGTTGTTTGCTTTTAAGCTTGTTTGTACTTTCATGTTGGTTTTAATGAAATGAGCATTGCTTTGTTTTGATTTCATTTACTATTTGCATCTTTATGCTTTACATTTCAAGTTCATTTATCTTGTCTTAAGCTTTCATAATGATTGGAGGGAGGATGATGAAAACGGAATACCCATAACTGTTGATTGGTATGCTTTCAATTGAGACTTGGTTGATGATATACAGGCATTGTTTCAAATCCTAAACACTGGAGAAATAAGGAAGTTAATCCCTTGTCAACCCCTTTGACCCTTGAAGTTGGAGTTTCTTTCTATTCGGAAAAAAACCCTGCAATTTTAACCTGGGGATGGGTAGTTCTCAATTAATTCGAATATGCATTCAAGTACAAGAGAATCATTCAAGACACCTTTCAACAAAGGTTGCAATATCAAGTTTCCTTCATACATATCAAAGAGGTGTTGAAGATGTTTCTCATTTCAAAAGCCAATGATGATTCGTCGTAATCATTAGGCCATGCAGTCATTATCTTTCAAAAAAATGATAGTGAAAAATTATTGAAGAAAAAAATCAAAGCCCGCTAAGTCAAAACCTATGAAGGAGACTTAGGCAAAAAACTGGGGCATCCCGCTGGCTGTAAGTTGAAATGACGCAGTTCAGTCAAAAACTAGGGATAATAAAAAGAAAGATTTACCAAGAGGTCATCAAAATTCTCAGCAAAAATAAGTTGAGTTGATCAAAGTCCTCACTAGAAATAACAAAAGGAAAGATGTGACTGTTATCTCAAAATCCTTTGGCTTATGAACCATCTTCATCTGTGCAATCCTAAATGTCCGGGAACTTGAATGCATAGGCTGAATTAATTGAATGTAGGACTGGAGTTCATCACGAAGAGGGGTTGGGTATAAATAAACTTTGAGCCTATATCCTTTGATTCATAAACCGTGAACCAAACCACGTTACAACCTTCAAAAGTCCTAATTGAATTCAGGTTTCTTTTGAAAAGCATATTACAACGAGGTTGCATAAACTGACTCCCAAGTTCTTTACCAATCATTTGTTTTCTTACTTTTGCTTTATCTTTAATGTTGTCTCAACCGCCGTGTTTTGACAATGTTTTTAATTACTTTACATCAATAAATTTCATTCCAAAAATGATTCCTGATTTCAAACTTTGCATTGAACTTTGCATTAAAATCACCAGGTTTGTACAAACATTTTTTTATTTGCAAATAAACTTTCCTCATCAAGGAATTTTCAAACAGTTGAGAAACTTGGTCGGTGATCTTATCAGGGGCAAATTTCTCCTCAGGTCCTATGGTTCAAGAGTTGTTGATCAGTGCAAGTTATTCTCAGATATGGTTCTCTGCAAGATTCATCTCTGGGTTATTTTCTCAACAATCATTTCAAGAACTGAAGCCATGATCAGTTTATTCTCTCAACAGTTATTCCAAAGATCTGAGTATTTTCTCCGGAAGCAATCAAGAATTGAATCCATTATCAGTTTACCTTTATCAGTCTTTGAACTTGGGGCAACTTTCTTCAAGAATCTCCAAGCAGCTTTGCATGATTTCTCTCAAAAGATTTTCAACTTGATGCAGTTTACTGGTGGGACAGAGATTTGTTCAGCAGTAGCATTTCTAATTTCCGAGCAGACTGGCATGAAATGCTCCCTTTTGCTTTGCATGGGTATCGTACATCTGCCCGCACTTCAACAGGGGCAACCCCTTTCTCACTTGTTTATGGTATGGAAGCAGTGCTCCCCGTCGAAGTGGAGATCCCATCAATGAGAATTCTGATGGAAGCCAAGTTGATTGAGGCTGAATGGTGTCAGAGTAGATTTGACCAGTTGAATTTGATTGAAGAAAAGAGAATTAAAGCTTTGTGTCATGGTCAGTTGTACCAGCAAAGAATGAAGAAAGCTTTTGATAAGAAGGTCAAACCTCGTGTATTCAGAGAAGGCGACCTCGTGCTCAAAAAGATTCAGTCTTTCCTTAAAGATTCTCGGGGCAAGTGGACTCCGAACTATGATGGCCCATATGTTGTTAAGAAAGCTTTCTCTGGCGGTTCATTAATTCTTGCAACTATGGATGGTGAGGAGATCACTCGCCCTATGAATGCGGATGCAGTCAAGAAATACTTCGCCTAAAAAAATAAAAGAATAGCTCGCTAAGTTGAAAACCCGAAAGGGCGGCTTAGGCAAAAATGAGCGTCTCGGTGGATTGAAAACCCGAAAGGGCGGTCCAGGCAAAAATTAGAGACAAAAACAGAAATAATTATCCCGGTAGATTGAAAACCCGAAAGGGCAATCTAGGCAAAAGTTAGGGATCATGGCAAGTAACTGCGTCTACAGACTGAATCACTTGTAGTAACCGAGGATTTCAGATTCTATCATTCAGAAGAATTATTCATCAAAGATTCTTATTCACTCATCCTTGACTAAAGTTTTTTTCCTTTTGATATATGAACAAAGAAAAGATATCAATAGTGATTCCGAAGACAGTAAAGTCTGGATGTGTGTAACTCGTCTCTCCCAAAGCAGAGTTTGATTCGGTTGTGTCCATGCAAAATTCCTGGGTAGTCTTAACAGATTGATGTTAATGATGTTTTATTCCCCAACCATGATGTCGAATGGAGATTGTATGTTTTCCCCAGAAGAGTTGTTGGAAGGGATGTTCAGAATCCCTAGTTGAGTGTTGATCTTTTCCTCAACATGTTATCTTTGAATTGAGAAGTATTGGGAATCCCCAGCTGAGCTCATGTTCCTCAGCTTGATTATTTGCATTCTTGAATATAGAAGTATTGATATAGCAGTCAGTTTAGAGGTTTTCTTATACCCTATGTTGGGTACTGATTTAAAATCCCTCATAATTGTGTTTTGGCTATGATGTTAACTTCTGATATCCTCATATGGATTCCCAGTAGGTCTGCATGTGTTGATTTCCAGCAGGTTCCTATGTGATTTTTTAGCAAGTCTGGCACTCTATCCCCAAGCGGAGTAGGAGTTGTATGACAGTTATTCCTCGTGAAGCTTGTTTTTATCAAGAATATTTCCATCCTCAGCAGATTATACTTTTTCCTCAGCAGGATGATATTCCTATCAGATGTTGTTTCATCATGATTTAAGCCTTGTAGCAGGATGGTATTCCTTTGATGGCTTATGATATTCCCCTGCAGATTTCAAGTTGAATCTCCAGCATGTTTCCCTGCATTATGGCCTTAGGATTAGCCGAGTATCCGGTTGTTGTGGTGTTCATGTCACCTGTTTCTTATCTTTATGTCTGTTTTGTCAGCATATTCATAAGCATATTCATACGCATAAGCATAGCATTGTTTGCTTGTATTCTTGCGTTTATCATTGTTATCTGCTATTTGGTGTGGATTTTCCCCACAGAGTGTGTGTGTCGTGTTCCTCTCAAGTTTAGAGTGTCGACCATTAAGCAAAAAGAGTTAATCCTTTCTAATTCCTCACTGAGTTTGTTTCTCGTGGATGATGTTGATTCAGTTTCCTCCCCAGTTTATTATCTGGATGGATTTTCCCCAGTTGAGATATTTCCTCCTCGGGATGAGTCTTGTTTGACCGATTCTTTCCAATTTGTTCTTGGATTGAACTTTGGTCCCCTTTTGTGGATATATTTGCTTTGGAATTAAGCTATCATTATTGATAGTGGGCAACAATTTTCTCCAGCTTGAGTATATTGTTCCGGAAGTAAGCTATCAGTAATCGATAGTGGGTAATATTACCAAATTGATCAAGTTCTTCTACTTGTACTCCTACCCAGTAAATCCGGTAGTCGAGATTTTATCCTCTTACCCAGTAAAAAGGTAATAGAGTTTGTTTTCATCTGCTTAAGCTCCTACCCAGTAAATCAGGTAGTCGAGAATTTGTTCTACCCAGTAAATCCGGTAGTCAAGTTATTTTTCCTCTTACCCAGTAAAAAGGTAATTTGATTGAGTTTCTATCCAGTAAATCCGGTAGCCAATATTTTTCTTCTTACCCAGTAAAAAGGTAATAGAAGCTGTTTCACTTTGATTGAGTTCCTACCCAGTAAATCAGGTAGTTGACCATACTCCTATCCAGTAAATCGATAGTCGAGTCCTTTATATTTCCTACCCAGTAAATCAGGTAGTCGTGATTTGTTCTACCCAGTAAATCCGGTAGTCAAGTTATTTTTTCCTCTTACCCAGTAAAAAGGTGATAAAATCAGATATTTTTTTCTCTTACCCAGTAAAAAGGTAATTTGATTGAGTTCCTACCCAGTAAAGCAGGTAGTGGATCATACTCCTATCCAGTAAATCGATAGTCGAGTCCATCATATTCCTACCCAGTAAAGCAGGTAGTGGATCATACTCTTATCCAGTAAATCGATAGTCGAGTCCTTTATTTTGCTCCTACCCAGTAAATCAGGTAGTTGAGAGTTTCTTGCCCAGTAAAAAGGTAATTAAGGTTATCCCTCCTATCCAGTAAATTGATAGTCGAGTCTGTTATATTTCCTACCCAGTAAATCAGGTAGTTGATGATTTCTTTTCCAACACAGTATTTCTCCATTTCTTGGATTCAAATGTTTGTTTGATCGATGTTCCTGGCAAGGTGTTTATTTTTCTCTCTGGTTGAATTCTGTCGTTGATTATATCATATTTTTTCCCAAGTGGAGTCTGTTATCCAGTGATTTATTTTCCTGGTAACTCTTTTGTTGTCTGTCTGTTGTTTCCCCAGCGGGATTTTCTTCTGTGTCCCCAAGCTTTTGCTTTTCTCTAGTGGTCATTATTTTTCCCACAGAGATCTTGGGCTTGCATATCATATTCATATCATATCATTGTTCTCTTAGGACAAAAATCGGGTTTTCTGTATTTAAGTCTCTCCCATCTTGTAGAGACGAAGATGTCAATCTTCATATCTCCGGATTGAAGAAACTTAAATAGGGGCAGCTGTAACACCCTAATTTTTGCCCTAAGATTGTTTCGCATATCATTTGCATTTTGCATACCAAACAAGATCGCACTGGTTTCGAGTTTCTCCTCAGATCGGGTCTATGCTTCACAGGGGATCACCATTGTTTTTACTGTTTTATATTTGTTTATATTTACTGACTTTTAACCAAAATACCAAAAATATGTTGCAGTGTTTTTCTTCTTCTCTGTGTTACAGGTTTGTCAAAGACAGGGCAATAATTTCATTCAGATGCGTTTGTTCAGTCGCAATTCGATTTCAAGTGGATGTTTGACCTAATCTGGTCAAACTATTAAAAAAAATTGTGTTGACTGCCAGTTGTGTGTGCCAGTAATTCATTCATCAGGAAATGTGTTTTCAAAGTACAAAGTTGGGTTGTGTGACAATTGTTCTGTGCGAAGTTTGGTTTGTTCATCAGTTATCAAGCAGTGTGTTACGGTTTGAATCTTCAGTGTTTATCAGTTCATCGTTTCATCAGTTCATCAGCGATTCATCTGAGGATTTATTTTCCTCAATTTGGTTTCGAATTATCAGGGCTTGAATCAGACAGTTTTCAGATGACAGTTGTGGCTCGAGTTGCAATTTATTCAGCTGTTCAGTGGTTCTTTGTTTGGCTGTGTTCATTCTTTCATTAGAGGCTTGTGCGAAAATAATCGAGATTTGTTGTGGGCTTGAAAACCAAATTCTATCCATTATCCATTTTCTTTCCGATTAAACCATTTTTTTTGTATCCATTTATTCATCCATATGCCCTTTTCCATTATTCCAAATTTAGTCCATTAATCATTTTTCGATTTCCGATTATTTCGATTCTTTCATTCCAATTCCATTTTTTTTCTATCCATTTTCGATTCTTCTTTTATTCACTTTTATCCATTTAAATTCAAATATCCATTTTTTTTATTTTTTCTTCATAACATAATTCAAAGTTTCATTTTTTTTATTTCATAAAACATTTCTATTATTTTCCTAACCATTTGTCAAAAAAAAACTCATAATAAAAAGAAATAATGATATTACATTTTTTGTTATAATCCATTTCTTTCTTTATTTTCTTTTCATAACAATAAAAGAAAGGGGGGCCTTTGGCCCATATCCTTAAACCATTTCCCATCCATGTATTTTCTCAAGCCGTATGCCACACTTTACAAACTCCAAATAGCCTTCCAGCATTCCCAACTTGCCAAGCCTTTTCCTTCCGCACACAAACTCAAGCCAAAGGCCCACACCAACTCCTCACGTCATCTCATGTTTGCTCAAAGCCAATGCTCAATCAACTCACACAAATCTTGCCGTACCAACCCTGGCCCATAGCACATCAAACATCAACACAAGCCGAAGCAAAGCCACATTTTGCCGCATCCAAAACTCAGCTGCCACAACAACAAAAATGCAAACAAGCTTCAACAACAAGCTTCTACACAAAGCCGCACGCCCTCATTCCCGTACGCGCTAGCCCACAACAAGAAGGCCCCAAGCCGAAGCCAACGTATCAACAAGCCTCACGCCGCTGCAAAACGCACAGCATCAGCTTTCACTTCCCGCATCAAGCTTCAGCTGCTCAAACAAATATCACTTCATTCACTCTTCAAGGCCCAAGCCAGCTCCTTCACAACACTTCAAGCCGTAAGCGGCATATCACGAGAATCACACCTGCATAACTTAAAGTCAAAACGCACGGCCAAATGAATCAAAACGCAAAGTTCAAAACATGAAAAAACCGTGACGAAAAAATTTAATTTAAAACGCAGTGAAGCCAAACACAAAACGGAGACCTTCGAATTCAAATCTCAGCAAAACCCTTGCCAAATCCCTCTATAAAACAGAACTTCTTCCCTCTTAATTGACAAGCTTCAATAGCCCCTCAAAGCTCTGCTTAAATCAAATCTCAATCCTCCCTCAAATTACCTTCCACACAAAAACTGATTTGGAAATTAAAAAGAAGAACAAGGGGGATTCATCGATTGAAAGGAGAAGAGAGGGAGATTCGTGAGTGAGGAAGAATCGTTCGATTGAGAGGAGAAGGAGGAGCCGAAATCGAAACGAGGGAGGGAATTTGTTCGGTTTTGATTTGTGAAGGTGAGGGTTGAGTTTGTTCGCCGCCGCTGAATTTTCGCTCGTTCCCCTGTTTCTGTTTGTTAGCGCATAGAAGAAGAAGACCTTGTTCTTCTTTCTTTTTTTTGTTTTCATTTTTTTTTAAATATAATTTTGTTATTTATTTTAAATAAGAGGAATATATTTATTGTTTGGGCTTGGATCTGGTTTAGATCCATGTTGTGATTCCCATACCCGTGGACCTCTCTTTCCCACTCCCCTTTCTTTGTTTTCCTTTTCTTTTAAATCTTTAACTTCTCCATTTTCTTTTCTTTTTTTAAAAATTAATATCATATTTTGTTTTGATACTAGCTTTTAGAGATTATCTTTTAGAAAGAAATTTTGGAAAAGATATTAAAAAGAAAAGAAATGCTTTAAAGAGATTTATAATTCATTTTTTAGAAAAGTATTTTTAAAAGGATGTTTAGAAAAAGAGTTTAAGAAAAGAGTTTAAAAAATGATTAAAAAATATTTTCTATTTCTTTTTTGGATCTATTTCTTTTGGATCCATTATTCTTCATCTTTCTTTTTAATTTTGGTCGATGACAATCTTCCGATTCGGGATTGTTGATTTCCGATTAAGCTTAATCTTCATTATTTCAAATCTATGGATGAATGATCATTTGGATCATTCTCCATACTTTGAGATCGTGATAGGTTGCTAATCGA
Organism: Lathyrus aphaca; assembly: GCA_963966055.1. Lineage (NCBI taxonomy): Eukaryota > Viridiplantae > Streptophyta > Magnoliopsida > Fabales > Fabaceae > Lathyrus > Lathyrus aphaca. The sequence continues at coordinate 284,058,256 of OZ014523.1, forward strand.
GAAATTCAACGATAATCTCGATTAAGATTAGACCTTCCTTCTACTTTTAGTGTGGCATGTTTTCGGAGAACGATCCATTATATCGTTTCTCTAACATGTATTAACACGAATATTTTCCACTTTAATTAGTGGTGGCCGGCCTCATTTGTAGGGTAATTACTTCGTAAATTACTCGGCGATTGCTTAACATAGACCTAAAGTTGTCCCGATTCGATTAAAGATCCACTTGGATCCGTTTGCCTTGGTTTTATTTTCCTTGTTGTGGTTGTGCTTGATTAAGTTCATCATACCACCTTATATTGAAAATAATATTATAATGTGAATATAATTGTTTAAATTTAATCTCTCGCACCTTATCCTTTTATTTTAATCTCTCGCTCCCTTATCTCCTTATTATATTTTGCCATATTATATCATATATCATTGGTTATATTCATATTGTGTTTGTTGATATTCATATTGTGCTTGTTTTTACTTTGTCCATTTGGACATCAAAATACTTAATAAAGGATTAAACTCTTAAAAAACTTGTGACTTCTAACTTGGACTTATGGTTACTATCCCGAACTTTTGGAGATTGGACTTAGACCTTCTAGGATTCCCTTTGCTCAAGTTGGAGTGGTTAAGAATCTTGGCCTCAAATGATGTCATTAACTTTTGAAGATGGAAGTCCGAACTTTGAAGATTTATACATATTGGTCTTGGTAACTTCTTTCCTTAGCTTTTAATTCAAGCATTAGGACTAGTCTCTTCATCTCCTCCCCATTCTTTAATTTTCAAAACTTCTTCCTATTTCAAAACCTTCTTGTTTTCTAAACTTCAAACAATTTCATAAACAAACCTTGACTTAGGTCAAGCGATTTTTAATCTTTTTCGTTTATTTTCTTAATTAAATATTAAGTCATGTAAATATATTAAAACCATTTTTGTACATACTTTAAAAAATACAAATCCATTCAATTGTTTTTGTGCCTTGTGCACCTTTCTTCTTTTCCACATGTTTAGATATGATTCATCCCTTTTAGCGGAATTATTCGCTAAGAGATGACGACTTATCTCTACATCTTAAAATTAATTCAACCCACTTATTCTTTTCAAACTTTGTACCACGAACTACGAGGTTTTGATCTCGCATTGCACTTTGTGGGTACGTAGGCATAAGGCTTTAAAACCTTATCAAACACAAAATCATTAAAAAATATTCTTCTTCTCATCTCTTCCATCACTTTAAACAAACCAATTTCAGACCAAAAGCAATAAGTATTTCAAAGGGCTCCCGTGGAGTACCACAGATGAGTCGGGTGCCTAAAACCTTCCCGGTTCATAACCAATCCCCTTACCCAATCTCTGTTTATTTCTTTTAGCCTTTGCTTTTAGAATCCTAGGTTTTTATTCGTTCTTTTACCTTTTTCCATTCGGAAATAAAGAAAAGCGCGGTGGCGACTCTGTGTTAATCGAGTTAAGTTAATCAATAACTTACACTCACGATTTTACCGCTACACATATCTTTCTCATTTTTTATGATATGGAAGAGTTCCACCTATGGATTTTAAGCTCAAGATGCCCTATTTAATTGGCTCCAAGTAGAATGTTCATATCTTTCATATTTTGGGAGAAGGCCTATTTTCAAAGTAGCTGCAAAAATAGCCAATACTTGCCATTTTTTGAAACCCTAATTTTCCAAAAATGGTAAGTTTTGGTTTTCTTGATTTCTCTTGATTCCTCCATCATTTCTTGATCAAATTTGAACCATAGGATCCTTGTAACCCTAATTTCATGATTTTGATTTCAAAAAGTCAGGAGTTGACTTTTTCTTCATTGTATTTGACTTTCCCCCAATTTCCTTATTTTCAATCATCTGACTAATTGAACCTCTTCCAAAATGAATTTGTGGATGTAATTTGAACCCTATACACTTGTTGTCATATAGAACACAATAGAATCCACTTTTGCTCAAAAATTCATGGAGAAATCCTTCACAAATGAAACCCTAATTTGGACCATTTCATCAGGAGATGTTGCACTGCTTGCTTCCTTTGAGTTATTCACCTCTTTCCAAGACTTGAGACTTCAAATGGAGACTTGTGGGATGTTTTGGACCCTTTGCACAATGTTGAGAAGCTTTGTGGCCCTTTGATGGCCTTTGTATAGCCTTCAGTTGCTCCAATCATTGATCACATACCTATGCCTCATCTATGCTACACATGATGCAATGTTTTTGGTTATTTTATGAACTTATGTATACTAAATGCTATGCACAATGTTGAGAAATTGAGAGGGCAAATTTTGAGGTATTACACTGTGCCAGAAAGTGCCATAAATGCCAGATCTACGCAGACAAAGTGCATGTGCCTCCCAATCCTTTGAATATAATGTCTTCACCCTGGCCCTTCGCCATGTGGGGTATTGATATGATTGGAAAGATCGAACCGACTGCATCAAATGGTCACAGATTCATTCTGGTAGCCATTGATTACTTCACCAAATGGGTCGAAGCAGCTTCGTATGCAAATGTCACCAGGAAATTGGTAGCCCGATTTCTGAAGAAGGATATCATTTGTCGATATGGAGTTCCCGAGCGAATCATCACTGATAATGGTTCAAACCTTAACAACAAGATGATGGCAGAAATGTATTGAGATTTCAAAATTCAACATCACAACTCTTCTCCTTACAGGCCAAAGATGAATGGCGATGTTGAGGCAGCTAACAAGAACATTAAGAAGATTGTGCAAAAGACGGTGGTCACATACAAAGACTGGCATGAAATGTTACCATTCGCCTTGCATGGGTACCGAACTTCCATCAGAACGTCTACCAGGGCAACACCTTATCAGCTTGTGTATGGTATGGAAGCAGTCCTACCTGTTGAAGTTGAATTACCCTCCTTGCGGGTAATGATGGATGTAAAGTTGGACAAAGCTGAATGGGTACGATCTCGTTATAACCAACTGAGCCTGATTGAAGAAAAGAGATTAGCAACTATTTTTCATGGTCAGTTATACCAGAAACGGATGAAGAAAGCCTTCGATCAAAAACTCAGACCTCGGGTATATCAAGTGGGAGAGCTTGTACTGAAAAGACTCCTTCCTCCTCATACAGACCACATGGGCAAGTGGACTCCTAACTATGAAGGTCCTTACGTGATAACTAAAGTCTTCTCAGGCAGAGCATTGATGCTCGCAACCATGGATGGCGAAAAATTCTTATCTCCTGTGAATTCAGAGGCAGTTAAAAAAATACTTTGAATAAATGACCCGCTGGACATAAAAACAGAATGTAAGTCCAAGAAAAACAAAAAGGGCATCCCGGCGAGTCAAAAACAGAATAAAAAGACTCAGGCAAAAATAAGGGGAAAATTGAAAAAATGTACACCCGCTGAGTTGAAAAGCCACATCGGACAACTCAGGCAAAAAAGGGTATCCCGGCGGATTGAATACCCGAAAGGGAGATCCACACAAAATCAGGGAATAAGCGAACAATTGCATTCTGAATTCGTCTGTATCACTCAACATGGCAAGTTTCGAAAGGAGAAAGCGTCGATCAGAATCAACTTTCTCAGAAATCAAGATAAAAAGAGCGTTCAAAGTCATACAGGTCATAGCAAAAGGAAGATTGAAGTATCAACTTTAGCATTGCCAAAAAGGACTTTTTATTTTCTCAATTTTGTAGTAATCTCCTCATTTCAGGGATTAGCTTCTTCACTGTACTTACCTATTCAGGGCACACAAATCAATAAAATCAATGTTCACTCACACTTGGTTTTGTACCTTTTTGTTTTGTTTGCAAAATGTCCAAAGTTCGTAATACAACATTTGCATGAAAACATATAAGCCATTTTCAATAAATGCTTGCAGGAAATATGTGCTCTTAAGCGAACCTAACTCCTATGATGGAATCCGATTGAGGATACCCCAGGGCACTTGTGTGTTTCCTTTGTTTGACAAGTTGAAGGTACTCAAGAAGGACAACCTTTCATAACATGGGGGATATCAGGCATTATATCCCCAACCAAGTCAGCATTCACATCATCAGAAGGACTACTCGACGAAAGTATTCCCCCACAGAGCTTTTTATCCCCTCAAAGTATCCCCCACGAAGCTGATCCTCCGACAGATTACTTCCCAGAAGTTCTCTTCTCCCCAAGCAGGATTTCCAAAGCAATGCCTAAATCACTTTTCCCCAGCGAGTTGTCGGATCTTCTCGTCCCCAGCATAGGATCCCCATAGAGTTTTTCCCCCACCGTTCTCCCAGCAGATTTCTGATCTCGGATCTCGCTTCTCACATTTGCATAATCATAGCATTCACATCATTCCTCCCCAAACAAAGCGTAGCATTCCGTCTAATACGGAGCATTACGGAAAAAATCAAACATTTGCATTATCATAAGCCAGGTTTGAGCCAGTCACCTGCAAATACCAAAATCACTCCTCCAACAATATGCAAAAACTTATCCCCTGCAGATAAAAGCCAAAACGTCCTTTTGCACTCTCGATGCAAATACTTGTACATACTTATACACACTCCTTCTGATACTCTTCCGTATCCCACTTATACATAATTTTGCATCCCCCCGACAGAATAACACTTGTCCATGTTCTTTGTACAAAAAATTGATACTCATCCATATCATCACTCATTGAACACGCGTCGGTGTTTGTTTCTATCGATACTCGTCTGTATCGTGGTTTTAAGAATACTTGTCCGTATCTTTAATCTATACACACTGTCGAAACACTTACCATTTTATTTTAGGGCTTAAACACTCGTCCGTGTTTATCTATCCCCAAAAGTCGCCAACAAAACAACTTTCTATCCGACATTCGTCATATGTCGTGATATCTTTTAGGTGATCGTCCTTCACCTTTTGATAACCGTCCCTCATCATTCATCCGATGGTCGTCCCCATCGTCGATCTTTTTATCCGGCATTCATCCTATGTCGCGATAATGCAGAGCAGTCGTCCCCTTCTAGGTGATCGTCATTCACCTCTTGATGACCGTCCCTCGTCATTTATTTTGATGACCGTCCCTCATCAGTTTATCCGATGGCTGTCCCCATCGTTGATCTTTCTATCCGACATTCGTCCTATGTCGTGATATCTTTTGGCAATCATACCCTGCTAGGTGATCGTCCTTCACCTTTTGATGAACGTACTTCATCATTCCTCTGACGGCCGTCCCCATTGTCGATCTTTTTATCCGGCCGTCCCCTACTAGGTGATCGTCATTCACCTCTTGATGACCGTCCTTCATCATTTATTTTGATGACCGTCCCTCATCATTTATTTTGATGACCGTCCCTCATCATGTTATCCGATGGCCGTCCCCATCGTTGATCTTTTTATCCGACATTCGTCCTATGTCGCGATAACTCTCAGCAGTCGTACCCTGCTCGGTGATCGTCCTTCACCTCTTGATGACCGTCCCTCATCATTTATTTTGATGACAGTACATCATCATTCATCTGATGGTCTTCCCCATCGTGGATCTTTTTATCCGGAATTCGTCCTATGTCGCGATAATTCTCAGCAGCTGTCCCCTGCTAGGTGATCGTCCTTCACCTCTTGATGACCGTCCCTCATCATTTATTTTGATGACCATCCCTCATAATATTATCGGATGGAGTCCCCATCGTTGATCTGTCTATCTAGAATTCGTCCTATGTCGTGATATCTTTTAGCAGCCGTCCCCTGCTAGGTGATTGTCCTTCACCTTTTGATGTTCGTCCCTCATCATTGATTTATTTATTTTTCACCCGATCGTCGTCCCCGTCGCAGTTTCTTTAATCTTCAGCCTGACGGTCGTCCCCGTTAGTGCTTTTAATCCCCAGTAAAGTCGCCTTTCTTTACCCGATGGCCGTCCCCGTCGCGGACTCTTTACATCCCAGCATGATGGCCATCCCCGTCAGTGCATTTCTCACAGTTTTTATCCCCAGCAGTCGTCCTCCATCGCTATTATTTAACATCATTTTGTACAATACAATTTATATCCCTTTTCTTCTTTTTCCCCAGTGAGCGCAAATTTTGGACTGTCTTCGTATTCAACCACAAGTTATCTTGTTCGTCTGCTAAGCCTGGTGCTTACATCCTACACAGCTAACTCATGCTTGAATAGGGGAAGCTGTAAACACCCCAATTTTTCCCTCTCACTTTCTCACACCTTGGCTTGTGATCCTTCATATAGCATTGCATAAGCATACCATCTCACTACATAGTTATTTCACTACATAAACTACATAGCTAGGGTTTGTGATCAGATGAATCTTAGAAGTGGTTTGAGCTATCTCAAAGGCCTTTAAGCATGTCAAGAGGGTCCATGAGTGTTCTATGATCATTTTATGCCTCCAAGGGTTCTTGAAAGTCAAAATATCACAAGAGATTGCAGAGCCACCCAGGCAGGCTCAGAGCTCCTACACAGATGACCTAAAATTAGGGTTTTGGGTTTGAGGCCCTTACACTCAAAATTTTTGGCCATTCTTGATTCTATTGGTCTATATATGTTATAAGTAGCATGTGTATTAAATTTGAAGCAAAAAATCCTTGTGGAAGTCATCTAATTAAATGGTAACTTGTTGTGCAAGAAAAGTCAGAATCAGGGCATCTGAGGCCACTAACAAGGGTACCAAAGGGTCATCTTCATCAATTTGAGGTCCTATGATCTTTATTTGATCTTAGGAATGCTTGAAAGTTCACAAGAGTGAAGAATTTTGAGCCATTTGAAAACTTTCCATTTTTGGGCATGACTTGTAATGAAAACTTTCCATTTTGGGAAAGATTTTCAACCTCCTCTTTCTTGATCAAAAAGGTTTCAAATGAATTTTCTTCAAACATGAAAGTTGTAGATTGGATCTTCCCATTTTCAAAAATTACAAGAACTCATTCTAATTCATCTTAGAACTCAAGTTATGGCCTTGCAAAGTTGGAAAAAATCACATAATTTCAAGATTCATGTCAAAGAGGATTTTGTGCATTTTGGCATTCTAGGCTTCTAAGTGACCTCAAATGTGTTCAAATGTTACATAACATGTGCATACAAGTTGCCAAGATCAGAATTGTGCCAAGAATTCAAGGATTTCATGACATTTTCTTCAAGATTTCACAAAGTTACAATTATGCATAAAGCTTGCAATCTCTTCATCTAAGCATCACATCTGCATTTCATCAATCCAAGGGCCATCCTTGAACCATGCTGAAGCAATCCAACCACAGAAAGCAAATTTGCACAATCCCATACCTCAAGTACAACACAACATGACTTTTTGTATTTTACTCCCATACCAATCCCACAGTGCTCAACTGCCCTCCTGATTCATTGGGACAACCTTAGCCATGCCTCAAGACTCTATAAAAGCAAGCTTCATGGCCTGAATCAAACGACAACTTCAGATTGAGAAAAAATCCTCAAAACCTTCATGCTATCGAATTTCACAATTCAGCCACCCAAATTCAATTTTTCTTTCACCAATCAACTCCACATAGCCTAAGGATCATTTCCCACTCATCACCATAGCCTGAAACACCCTCAAACTCAAACACGATTTCTGCAACTTCAGAAACCAAACACTCAAAATAGTCACTCTAAGCTCCATCCAAGCATTCCATTGATCTCAGGAGATCAAAAGAGGTTGGATTGCACAAAAAGGGAAGCCCAGAAAGCTGCATTTTGAAGGATTCCATCTCAGGTAACCTTCATGAACTTTTTTTTCCAGAAGCATGATTTTAAGTTCTAAAATGATTTTCCATGCTTCCCTGATGATCCTGATATGATTATAATTGAAAATAGGTTAGAAATGAGGATTTTATGATATTTTTAAATTTTTGACCTAGAAACTTGTTTGCTTCGATTTGGCTTCTTGATGCATGATAAATGATTTTGGTTGTTGGATTATTGTTGTAAGATGTTAGTAGAACGTTTATGGGCAAGAAATTAGGAGTTTAGAAGCTTATTTGAGGTTCTGAAATTTTAGGTCGCCGGAAAAGATGACCGGAGGTTAGCTCCGGTCACCTGAAAATGATTAGGGTTAAGATGAGTTTAGTTGCCTAGATTGATTTATGGCCCTTGGATCCTGATTAGGGTTAGAAGTGAGTGGCCCAGATTGTGTGTGTTAAGTTAATTATGTTTAATTAAAATAAAAACAAATTAAATCCTCAGATCAAACCTCAGCCCTTGGATTGAACATGCGTTTTTAGTTTAAATATGAGCCTTAGGATTTGCATACCTCTGGTCAATCAGACTCTCCCTCACAGCCCTTGATCTTATTGACTCCCATTCCCAACCATTGGATGCACATACTTTCCCATTTTCTTTAATATTATTTTATTTTATTTTATTTTGTTTTAATTATTAAAAATACCAAAAACAATTTAAAAATTCTGGAAATTTTTCTCACCACTTAAAATAATTTTCAGAAACCAAAAATAATTTTATTTTTATTTTTTCATTAAAAAATTCATTTTTAAATATTTTAATTGTATATTTTAATTAATTAATTCCATTTAATTAATTAAAAATACTTTAAAATATTTTTTAAAAAAAAAATTCAGAGAGGTTCTTTTAACATTTAGAAACATTTACAAACTCATCTCACAAATTTCTTTTTGGTTTTGATTATACTTTGGCAATTTTCATTGAATTAGGGTTTCCAAAATTCCTATTTTTCAACCCTAACTTCAAAAATTCATATCTCTCAAACCAAGATGAGTTTGCATATGGTTCTTTTTGCATTCTTTCACAATTGACCTTTAGTTTCTAAAAATATACTTGTCTCATTTTTTTCTTGCATTTTCAAATTAATTTGCCCTTTTCATTGAAAAGTGTCCAAAACCCTAGCCAATCTTAGGTAAACCATAACTTGAATTTGGTAAACCTTTAGACCTCCCCCTTTGGATGGTATTCTCATGAGTGCTCAGGGTTCCTTTGGATTCAATTTCAATTTTTTTATCATGTGATTTGCTTGTGCTTTTGAGTTTGTATATATCTTGTTTTTAAACTAACCATTTCAGGTGCATTTGGTAAGTTGTTTAGGATGTGGATGTGCATCCACATCCAACCTCTCCTTATCTCTTTATTCTTATGCATCTTATTTGTGCTTGAAGTGAATCTCATTCACTTATGTTCTCTCTTGTGCCTAAGTTACTTAAATTCTTCATGAAGTAAGTAACATAATCCTTCTCTCTCTCTCCCTCTCTCTCTCTCTCTCTCTCTCTCTCTCTCTCTCTCTCTTTTCATCTGCTTCTCTTCCTTGGTGGCCATCTGAAGACTTATCTTGATGCCTCACAAACCATAGGAACATCCAAGCATGATAACTTTAGGGTTGTACATAGTCCCCCCTAGTTTTTACCTTTTGAGTCTCCTTGAGTAACTCTCTCTCATCTCATAATCAAGGCAAAACAGTTAAAGTTTTGGGACTCTGAATTAGGGTTATGCCTGCATCCTTATCTTAGGATGGAGTGTGTAACTTTGATCCTTAGTGCTAAATCTTTAAGTTGTTTTCACCTTCAATCAAAAACACCTAATAATCATTAAAGACTTAAGCTTGTAACTTGGGCCTTATATTAGGGTTACATCTCTGCCTGGTGGTTCAGAGGGACTAACCCTAGTGTTCAATGGACAAGTCCCCCTCATGCTAAAGTCTTGCAAACATAAAAAACACTTCTTCATCTCACCTTTAATTAAAATCCACTTAATAAAGGCTTGTTATATAATGAATTTAATCCCTAACCATGGAATAAGTTGAGGTATCTTCCTCAGCTTAAGTGTCCTCATCTATCATCTTTCTCTTAGGATGGTGTAATGAGTTCACTAATCCCTGATTAGAGATTAAATTCATTACTTAACACGCACAAAATCCAAAAACACTTAATAATTACAAGTGGGTTAATGATCTTAATCCTGCATCATTAGGGTAATTAAGTTGAGATTCTCATCTCATACTTAAGTAGACTCATTATCCCTAATCAGGTGTGATATAATGAGTTTACTAACCCTTCATTAAGGCTTAAGCTCATTATCTTACGCAAAACACCAAAAACAATAAAAAAACTGAAAAGACAAAAACAAACAATAAACGTCTCCTCCGGGATTCTTTTCTCATCACATTAACTCTGAAAACGAGAACTTGCTTCTTCCGTCTAATGCAAGACAGTTAGCAATCGAGCCAGACGAGTCACACACTTGAGCATAGACAAGCAAGCAGTTCACAACAAAAACACTAAGTCTCTTTGAGTGGAACTATGGTGTTCTGACTTCCTTATTGCACGAGAGGATACGTAGGCATAATTTAACAGTTATCGAACAAAAGGCTCTTTATCTTCCCCCTCTCCTTCTCTCAGTTCTTTTACTTTAGTCTCAGATTTGAGCATTCACTTTCTTTTTGCACTGACACTTTGTACATCCTTTTCTTCCAAGCTTTTTATGCACAGATACACATACTCTTTACCCCCTTTAAAACACAATCTTGTAAGAATGGATCCCGTCGAGTACGACGGACGATCTGGGTGCTAATACCTTCCCTGGTCATAACCAACCCCTTTCTCAGTTTTTTTTGGTTCGCAACCGTCTTATCCATATCTTTCCAGGTTTATGCAGCATTACCTTTCCTTCGGGATAAAAATGCCTAGCTGGAGACTCTATTCAACCTCAACCTCCAACATCACCGATGGTTCGCGTTTGCACCGGGATGAAAATTCGGGGAGCGACAGCCACATCTAGTACGTCTCCAGCTCAGGTAGAAAATGTTGGAGTAGGAGGCTTTACTAGAAGCGGACAGTTGTTTGCGTCGGAAACACTGATAAACAGTGTGATACCACCTAGGGACACTGCAGAAGCCCAAGTCATGGCCAGAGGGAAGCAACCAATGACTGCTAATGAGCCCACACTAGCGGTGGACCAAGACATTACATTTGACAAGGACGCTGAAGAATTTTTGAGAATCATCAAAAAGAGCGATTATAAGATCGTGGACCATTTACAACAGACTCCATCAAAGATCTACATCTTGTCCTTGTTAATGTGTTCTGACTCCCACCGAAAAGCTCTCTCGAATATCCTGAAAAAAGTTTATGTACCTCAGGATATCTCGGTGAACCAATTGGAGACGGTGGTATCTAGTGTCAATTCCAGTCATGGATTGGGCTTTACAGACATGGATCTAACATCTGAGGGTCGTGCTCATAATCGGGAACTGCATATCTCTTTGGAGTGTAAAGGTGCAATGTTATCCCATGTATTGGTGGATACTGGATCATCCCTGAATGTTCTTCCCAAGAAAGCATTAATGAAGTTGGATTACGACATAGTGATTTTGAAGCCCAGTGACCTGGTAGTTCGAGCTTTTGATGGATCGAGAAGATCAGTGTTTGGGGTAGTAGAATTGCCAATCAAAGTGGGTCCACAAATATTCAATGCCACATTCTATGTAATGGACATACAACCTGCATATAGTTGTTTGTTGGGGAGGCCATGGATACATTCGGTAGGGGCAGTATCGTCCACACTCCATCAGAAACTGAAATTCGTCTGGGAAAGACCAATTGTAACGGTCTACGGGGATGAGGATATCTTCATCAGTCATCTGGCGTCGTTTAAATATGTAGAGATGGACGGTGAGATAGTGAAGACTCCGTGTCAGGCTTTTGAGCCCCTAAAGACTGATTTGGTATCTTCATCAACAGCTTCTTCTGAGGAATCAAAGAAGGGGGTTTCCATAACTTCTTATAAGCAAGCTTTGAAGGTAGTAGAATCAAGAATACGAGAAGGCTGGGGCAGTCTAGTAGAAGTGTCAGAAAAGAAGGATATGTTTGATGTTGGCTACCATCCTGGGCAGTCATCATCTGAACAAAGCGCTAGAGGTCGTCAGAGCCCGATTACCTTCACGAGTGCGGGAATGGTGGATTATGGAAGCATCAGTGCCATGCAGGATGACACAATTGATAGTGATTGTGACTTATATGAGTGGATTAGACCCTGCACTCCAGAAATTCAACTTAGAAATTGGTTGTCTGAAAGGCTTATCTCAGTCACCTCCTTTGAAGAGTAATGATATTTGCTTTTGTCTTTCCTGTACTCAAGCACTATGTCTTGCCCGGGGCATAGTAGCTTATTGTAAGGGTTCTTTTGTCCTAACACAATTCATAATCATTAATAAAGCTGACGTTTTGCATTCATCCATGTTGTTCTTTGTCTTTCATTTTTTATTTTGTTTTTCAAAAAAAAAAGAAAAGTCTTAAAGTGGCAATGTTTATCATTTTCTCAAACTCTTTCTAAAGCCTTGCATGAATCACCATTCATGCAGGTGCTCGTCACCGGATCTTATCAATGACGACCCTGCTATGGCTAAGTATGAATTTGACAATCTGATTTACCAAGCCGACGAGGAAGGTGAAGAAGATTGCAAACTACCGGAAGAGTTAGCTAGACTGCTTAAGCAGGAGGAAAAGATGATTCAGCCGCATGAAGAGGCCATTGAAGTGATAAACTTGGGTGCCGAAGAGGACAAGAAAGAAGTTAAGATCGGGATGTGTTAGAAGAATCTATCAATACACGTCTAATGGCCATGCTTCGAGAATATGTTGATGTTTTCGCCTGGTATTACCAGGACATGCCTGGTTTAGACACTGACATTGTGGTACACAAGCTGCCTTTGAGAGGAGACTGCCCGCCAGTGAAGCAAAAGTTGAGGCGCACACACCCTGATATGGCAATCAAAATCAAAGAGGAAGTACAAAAGCAATTTGATGCTGGTTTCTTGGCTGTGGCTAGTTACCCTCCATGGGATGTGTGTAGATTACATGGATTTGAATAGGGCCAGCCCTAAATATGACTTCCCTCTACCTCATATAGATGTGCTTGTTGATAATACTGCTCAGTTTTCTGTGTTCTCTTTCATGGATAGGTTTTCAGGTTATAACCAGATTAAGATGTCTCCCGATGATATGGAAAAGACTACCTTCATCACGCCTTGGGGCACCTTCTATTACAAGGTCATGTCGTTTTGTCTTAAGAATGCTGGAGCCACTTACCAACGGTCAATGGTGACGCTATTTTACGACATGATTCATCATGAAATCGAGGTTTATGTTGATGATATGATAGCAAAATCCCAAACAGAAGAAGAGCATTTGGTCAATCTAGCCAAATTGTTTGACAGACTCCGGAAGTTCAGGTTGAGGTTGAATCCGAACAAATGCACCTTTGGGGTCCGTTCTGGCAATTTACTAGGATTCATTGTTAGTGAGCGGGGAATTGAGGTTGATCCAGCCAAAGTAAAAGCCATCCAAGAGATGCCTGAGCCAAAGACTAAAAAGCAAGTGCATGGGTTCTTAGGGAGACTAAACTACATTGCACGGTTTATCTCACACCTAAAAGTCAAGTGTGAACCCGTCTTTAAGATTCTAAGGAAGAATCATGCCATCAAATGGAATGAAGACTGTCAGCAAGCCTTTGACCGAATCAAGGAGTATTTTCTAGAACCTCCAATTCTCATGCCTCTGGTTCTAGGGAAACCCTTGATCATGTATCTTACTATGCTTGAAGGATCAATGGGGTGTGTGTTGGGTCAGCAGGACGAGTCTGGTCGAAAAGAGCACACCATTTATTACCTTAGTAAAAAGTTTACCGATTGTGATACACGCTACTCACTACTCGAGAAAACTTGATGCGCTTTGGCATGGGCTGCTCGCCGACTAAGACAGTACATGCTGACTCATACCACTTTCCCGATTTCTCAAATGGATCCTGTGAAATACATCTTCGAGAAGCCAGCTCTGACAGGAAGGGTGGCCCGATGGCATATGATCTTAACAGAATATGATATCCACTACACTTCACAAAAAGCAATAAAAGGGAGTGTATTGTTAGAATACCTGGCTCCGTAGCCAATTGATGATTATCAACCTATGAAAATTGAGTTTCCGGATGAGGACATCATGTTCCTCAAGTCGAAGGACTGTGAAGAACCATTTCCGAAGGAGGGGTTAGACCCCGAATCCAAATGGAAGTTGATGTTTGACGGAGATGTGAACTTAAAGGGAAGCGGAGTAGGTGTTGTCATTATCTCACTGGAGGGTGTCCATATGCCTTTCGCTGCTCGGTTGACTTTCGAATGTACCAACAACGAAGCTGAGTATGAAGCCTACATCATGGTAGTTGAAGAGGAAATTGGTTTGCGAATCAAGAACCTCAAAATCTTTGGAGATTCGGCTCTGGTGGTAAACCAAGTCAATGGCAAATGGTTAGTTCATCAACCTCACTTAGTTCCTTACAGGTATTATACCAGGAGGCTACAAACTTTCTTTACCAAAGTCAAGCTGAGTTATATTCCTCGAGATGAAAATCAGTTCGCTGACGCTCTAGCAACTTGTCATCCATGATCAAAGTGTGTCAAGAGAATTCCGTACCTCAGATCTTGGTCTCTCGCCTCGAAAGACCTGCCTATGTCTTTGCAGTTGAAAGTGGCGAGGATAACAAACCTTGGTATCATGATATCAAGCGATTTTTAAAGTCTCAAGAGTACCCAACTGGGGCATCCAGTAAAGACAAGAAAACCCTCAAAAGACTAGTAGGTGGTTTCTTATTGAATCAAAATGGTGTGCTATACAAGCGAAACTTCGACATGGTTCTACTCAGATGCGTGGATAGACACGAAGAAGACCTGTTGATGCAAGAGGTTCATGAAGGCTCTTTTGGTACCCGTGCTGGAGGATATGCTATGGCAAAGAAACTGTTGAGATCGGGATATTATTGGATCACCATGGAATCTGATTGCTGTAAATATTCCCGCAAATGTCACAAGTGCCAGATTTATGTTGATAAGGTCCATGTACCTCCGAATCCTTTGAGTGTCATGTCTTCACCTTGGTCGTTCACCATGTGGGGCATTGATATGATTGGCAAGATTGAGCCAACAACTTCCAATGGTCACCACTTCATCCTGGTTGCTATAGACTATTTCACAAAGTGGGTCGAAGCGACGTCTTATGCCAATGTTACAAAGCAAGTGGTAGCCCGGTTTATTATAAGAGATATTATTTGCCGGTATGGAATTCCCGAAAGAATCATTACCGATAATGGTTTTATCCTCAACAACAAGATGATGGCTGACTTGTGCCGAGATTTCAAAATAGAGCATCACAACTCTTCGCCATATTTCCCGAAGATGAATGGCGTCGTTGAGGCGACTAACAAGAACATTAAGAAAACCGTACAGAAGATGGTTGTGACATACAAATATTTGCATGGGATGCTACCATTTGCGCTACATGGGTACCGAACGTCTGTGCGTACCTCGAAAGGGGCAACCCCATTCTCATTGGTGTATAATGGTGAGGCAGTCCTACCAGTCGAAGTTGAGATCCCCTTGTTGAGAATAATGATGGACATCAATATAGATGAAGCTGAATGGCTCCGTTCCAGGTACAGTCAACTGAGCCTCATTGAAGAGAAACGCCTAACAACTGTATGCCATGGACAGTTGTACCAACGGCTGATGAAACAGGCTTTCGACAAGAAAGTATGGCCTCAACGGTACATACCAGGCGACCTGGTGCTGAAAAGGATTCTTCCTCCTCTCAACGATCACAGGGGCATGTGGACACCCAATTATGAAGGACCATTCGTGGTTAAAAAGGTCTTCTCAGGCGGAGCCTTGATGCTAACAACCATGGATGGAGAAGACTTCCATTCCCCTGTCAACGCAGACGCAGTAAGAAAATACTTTGTGTAAAAAGACCCGTTGGATAAAACCAGAATAAAGATCCAGGAATAAATGGGCATCCCGGCGAGCCAAAAACAGAATAAAAGGCTCGGACAAAAATTAGGGAAATATTTAAAAAATGTACACCCGCTGAGCTGAAAAGCCACATCGGACAGCTCAGGCAAAAAAGGGTATCCCAGTGGATTGAAAACCCGAAAGGGCGATCCACGCAAAAGAGGGACTAACATGAACGACTGCGGTCTGCGAGATTTGTGATTCATTTACAACTAAGGTTATTCCAAGGTTTGAAGACCAGTCCCATCACCTTTCTCAAGGGGCAGAGCAAGCGGATAGTCTTGAAGATATACAATTCATAGTCGGGTCGAAACTCGATGAGATTCATTTTTCACATTGCCAATAGGATATTTTGTTTTCTTTTTGGGAGATTTCCTCTTTCCAGGGAATTGCTTCCTGATGTAATGCCTATTCATGGCCATTTTCCAAATCAATAAAATTCAATTTCAGTCAAACTTGTGACTATTTGCTTTTGTTTTTGTTTTCATCTAGCATTGATCGATTGCGAAAACGTCTAGCAAATTGTGATTTAAAATTGTGCTATGAACATGTTAATGCTTTCTAATTCATGCAGGAAGATAGGAACATTTAATATAACTCTAAAAAGGGTTAAGTGATCGGGATGCTGATTCATACCATACGCCTAGGGCATATAGGTCCAAACTAACTCTCCATGTTGCAGGCACTATCAGTCATGTTTATACAGGTGCAGGTACAAGTGTTCTAGAAAAACTAAAGTGAACTTCCAGGGGAAATATCTCAACAATATGATTGAACAAGAACAGGTGTCTTCCCGTGTGTCTCCTGTTATCCCCAGTAGAAGTGAGAAGTTGAAATCTTACCCAGAAATAATGACAGATGATTGGTGTTCCCTTCAATACAGGGGCAATTACCCAGCAGTGCAAGGAGTGTCTTTCCTCCCCAACAGATTTCTTCCTCAGCAGGGCCATACCTTTGGTTCCCATCCAAGTCAGAAGGTCTTCATTTCCCCAATGGAGTTCAACGGGTAACGTACCTAGCAAGAAAAGTCCATTTCCAGCAGGGTCTTGGCTCTCCAATCTCAACGTCCAATTTATTTTTGGCAGTGGCGGCAATTCAGAGCCGGTGTATCATTAATAATGTTCCCCGCAGAGTTGTTTCCTCCTCACCATGATAAACCAGATCAATGCAGTGATCATCATTTCTCCCCAGTCAAGCCACCTGGGATACTTACAATCTCCTTGTCAGGATATCTCTTTGCATTTGCATATGCATAATTATCATTACCTCTGCATCCTCCAAAGCGTAGCATTCCCATCGTCATGGGGAATTACGCCATAAACCCAAACATGTACATGCCAGCATGGGCCAGTTTTGAGGTATATTACATAAGACTCGTAACATCTTTTCAACCTGAAGTTCTCCCCACAGAGGATACCAATACCATTTCACAAGCATTATTGTCTTTCCAAGTCAATGTTTGCCATCTATTTCGCGTCTTGTTTTGTACAACAATCGCGTCGCAGGTTCTCGTTTTGTACAACAGTCCTATTTGCCTGGGCTCTCGTTTATTTACAACGATCCCTTTCCATCTTGTCCTATTTCCGTAGTGTTTTTGGTTATCGACTGAGGTCGGTATACCATTGCGTTTCCATTCGAGGATGGTTTCCTGTTAGATCCGAGGATCTTTTGAGAATTGTCATTTGAGGATGGCATTATTTTCTTCAAGTCCTTCTGAGGTTGGTCTTGTTGTTGTGGCTATCATTCGAGGATGATAGAACATTTTGAGCTTATTGATTGAGGTCAGTTTGTCTCTTTTAAAAAGTCTGTCTGAGATCAATCTTTGTGTTTCTGGTTATCTACCGAGGCCGGTATACCATTGTGTTTCCATTCGAGGATGGTTTCGTGTTAGATCCGAGGATCTTTTGAGAATTGTCATTCGATGATGGCATTCTTTTCTTCAAGTCCTTCTGAGGTTGGTCTTGTTGTTATGGCTATCATTCGAGGATGATGGACCATTTTGAGCTTATTGATTGAGGTCAGTTTGTCTCTTTTGCAAAGTCTGTCTGTGGTCAGTCTTTGTGTTTTTGGTTATCGACCGAGTCCGGTATACCATTGTGTTTCCATTCGAGGATGGTTTCGTGTTAGATCCGAGGATCTTTTGAGAATTTTCATTCGAGGATGGCATTCTTTTCTTCAAGTCCTTCTGAGGTTGGTCTTGTTGTTGTGGCTATCATTCGAGGATGATAGACCATTTTGAGCTTATTGATTGAGGTCATTTTGTCTCTTTTGCAAAGTCTGTCTGAGGTCAGTCTTTGTGTTTCTAGTTATCGACCGAGGCCGATATACCATTGCGTCTCCATTCGAGGATGGTTTCGTATTAGATCCGAGGATCTTTTGAGAATTTTCATTCGAGGATGGCATTCTTTTCTTCAAGTCCTTTTGAGGTTGGTCTTGTTGTTGTGGCTATCATTTGAGGATGATATACCATTTTGAGCTTATTGATTGAGGTTAGTTTGTCTCTTTCGCAAAGTCTATTTGAGGCCAGTCTTTGTGTTTTTGGTTATCAACTGAGGCCGATATACCATTGCATCTCCAGCGAGGATGGTTTCGTGTTAGATCCGGGGATCTTTTGTGAGTTGCCTTTTGAGAATGACATTTTTCCCAACATATTATATTTCCCCACAGAGTTCAAATTTCCAGGTCCTATTCGAGTATTCAATCACTCCATACCCTGGATGTCTAAAAGCCATTGCAATTATTCATTCAGGTCTGGAGATGATTGAATAGGGGCAGCTCTAATTCCTTAAAAGTTTACCTCTCATTTCCTCAACAATTTTGCATAGCATTTAGCATAAACAAATTCATGAAATAATAAAAAAATATTGCATCATGTTCATCATAATTTAGGCATAGGTATGTGATCATTGATTGGAGCAATTGAAGGCTATAAAAAGGCAACCAAGGAGCCACAAAGCTTCTCAACTTTGTGCAAAGGGTTCATAACATCCCAAAAGTCTTCACTTGAAGCCACAAGTCATGAAAAGAATTGAATTGATCAAAGGAGGCAAGTAGTGCAACATCTCCCGATGAAAAGGGGCCAAATTAGGGAATCCATTCTACTGGGCTTCTCAATGAAATTTTGATCCAAAGTGGATTCCAGTGTCTTATATATGATGTCAAGTTCCTAGGGTTCAAATTTCATCCATAAAAACATTTGGGAAGAGGTTAAATTGGCCAGATGACTGAAAATTAGGGAATTGGGGAAAAGTCAACCATGCTGAGGAAAAAGTCAACTCCTGACTTTTTGAGATCAAAATCTTGAAATTAGGGTTACAAAGATCCTATGGTTCAAATTTGATCAAGAAATGATGGAGGAATCAAGAGAAATCAAGAGAACCAAAACATACCATTTTTGGAAAATTAGGGTTTTCAAAAATGGCAAGTTTTGGCCATTTTAGCAACAACTTCATGAGAGGCCTTCTCCCAAAATATTAGGGCTATAAAAAATTCTACCTTGAGCCAATTAAAGATGGCATCGTAAGCTTTAAATCCATAGTTGGAACTCACTTATAGCATTAAAATTTAGAGAGTTATGATCATTCAAAGTTGGTGCAAATTAAGGCAAGCTAGGGCAAAACCAAGGCAGGCCTTGCATCCTGCGCACGTGCCAGGCAAGGTTTTCCATCAAACAGGTGGTGTGCCATAATTCAAGCAATTTTTCTCCATGTAAAAGGCCTCAAATTAAATTTCTTTGAACTACAAAGTTGTTTATTGCCATGTTTCCAACAACTTTGATGTTCAAATATTTTTCATTTGATCAAGGGATTAAGAGTTATGGGGAGGCAAAATGTTGATGTTCAAACTGAAATGCACAAGGCATCTTGCACAAGATAAGGCAATGCTATGCAGGCCCATAATGCAACATCATGACATGATGTTCATGGGGATATTTGAAGTGTCTAGAGTCCATGTTCCACATTGGTATGAATTACAAACTTGGTGTATGAAGCATCTACTTCAAATTGGCAACAAGAATCACATCATTTGGTGGCTTGTTCATGAAGAAACATTCATAAGAAGATCTCAATATGTCATATATTTTCTTGTGCAGCAAGGCAATATATTTCATGTTGGAATCAACTCAATTCAATTGTGTATGCTTCATCCAACTTGGTAGTGTTCACAAAATGCATTTCACTGGAGCACATGATCATGTGGCTGCCTGATCACTCCAATTATCATGCATCTTCCTTCAAAGCTAAGTGAAAATTCCATAACATGATACATCCATCTTATACATTGGATCAAGTCAGTCTCCTTAAATTACACTCACCCTCATTTTAATCAACATGAACATCACCATACTCAATCAGATTCGAGCCAAGCCAATGCAGCTTCATATCATTGATCTCCATCTTCAAATTACACAATTAACCTCAAGTTAGAACTAACTCTAGTTCTAACCATCAACTAGAGTTAGTTAGACTTAACCTTAGATATATAAGACTAACCTCTAACAGAATTACACAAAAAGTTTCATTTGCTCGAAATCACACACATCACTCCCCAAATGCTCTGAACATTCCTCTGGTTTAGCAGAAGATTTATAGTGCAGTTTTGCTTTGTTCAACTTCATCTTCACCATTTCAAGCTCAAGATTCTTCAATCCTTCATGCTCATCCTTCCATACATCATTGCCATGGATCCATTGGTATGAAATCTCCAAGGATTCAACTTTGCATCACCACTGCATAAGCTTGAATTCAGTTGAAGTTTCCTATTGATCTTCACCAAATACACTGGTCTCTGCATCAATATTTTGTTCATCATCATCCTCTGATCAAAATCCATGGAAGAATGAAGTTGATTCTCCAAGTGGAAGCTTAGTATCAGTTCTGTTGTTATCACTTTGTAGAGGTCAAGAGCACGGTCATCATCTCTAGTTTTCTTTGTCTGATCCAAGTCTTTGCACATCCAGGTAAACATCTTGCACTTGCTCTGCTTGTGAATTTTGGATTAAGACTTTATTTGTGAGTGATGTGAGGCTAATAACAAGAACGAATTGTTTCTGGATAGTAATTAGACCTGTTAGAGGTTCTTGAATATTTTAGGGAAAAATTTGAAGCGTTTGATATAAGCTGCGTGTGAGTCTTTGGATGATTTGAATGTTAGATTTGAGAATTATGTGATCTTAGCTTTCATTTGATATATTGTTCTTGCGTTTCTGGAAAATTTAGGAATGTGGTGCCGATGAGATGGCTGGAGAATATGACCGTAATCTTCTCCGGCCGGTGAGGGTTCAGTTAGGGTTTTAGGACTCGGAACATGTCATAACCATTGATCTTAGCTTCATCCAACGCACATAATTCAACCAACAAATAAATGAACCACATGCCGATCACGTGCACAATATTGTGAAGTTTTTTTATCATATTTTTATTGGCACCCCACGCACGTGTAGTTAAGGCTCAGTATAGTTATATTTCTGGATAAATTTACCCCCCAGACCCAATCCAACAAATTCAGTCATATTTCATTTTATTTCTTTTTTCTCACTTTATTTCATTTTTCGTTTTTGATTTTAAAATTACCAAAACCTCATCAAAAATTCCAGATTAATTCATGTGAGATCCTTATATTATTTCCTAATTTTCCATAATTTATGTTCCCATTTTTCTTTTATTCTTTAATCAGAATTAATTTCCCAATGAATTAATTTCTATTTCCTCCTTTTCTGAACAATCAATTTGTTCATTTTCTTTCTCCGAAACCACAAAAGATAAATGATTCATTCTTTTCACTTTAGTCAGAGGACTCATTAAATTTCTCCAACATATTTTTGTTTTGATTTTTAGGTCACTATAAGTAAAGATTTGGTCCATTTCTTTCACATGTATACATGCAAACCCTGATCCACTTCTACACTTCATTTGACCACCCAAAAATAAGATTTTTTGTGAGAATTTTTGTATGTAAGTCACCCTCTGGATTTTTTATTCAAGTGTCAATTTTCATAATTTTTCATGATCATTTAGTATTTTTCCAAGTTGCTTAATTCATAAGTCACATTTTTGTTCATTTACTTAACTTCCTTTGGTCCCATTAGAATAAGGCATTTATTCCATCACCTTGAGGTCTTAAATTTGAGTTTTATAGGTCCCATGGGATGTCCCTAAGTGTTGTGTACCCTCATTAGGTTTTCATCTTTGATTTTTAGGATTCCTTGAGTCTTAAGTCACCTATGCCTCATTTTAAACTAATTTCACTTCTTCCTTCCATCTTAAACATCTTAAATTCAATTTGTACATGAGTTAACTTCATTTTGTCTTTGATGTGTCTCATAATTGTTTTGTGATCACTCCCATATGTTCATATCAAGTTTAGAGTCTTTTGTTTCCTTTTGAACTTCACTTGTCATCCAAAGGACCTTAAAAACCCTAATTTGGACACCTAGCCTTAGGATGCCTCTTACTACATCATTTGTGAATATTTTCCAAGTCTAATTTCCATTCTAACTTGTTGTTAAGTCTCTGGTTTTTGTATGGGGAGGTCAAGTCCCTTTGGTCATTTTTGAATTATATTTTAAGTCATTAGAATCATGTTTCCATATGCATTCTCCCACCTTTCAATCTCATGTGTGAACATCTTTAACTTGAATCTCTTCTTTCTCAATTGAACTAATCTCATCCTTCACTTCCATATAGTGTTGAGTTCTGGATTTTTCATTTACCTTTGATTTTAGGAGATTTTAGTATGCTAAACACTTAGGTTTCCCTTTTAACTTCTTCCTTATGTCTCATTAGGGTTTAGTAGTACTTTAGGGAATAGTTTAACTTTAAATCACTTAATCCCTTTAGATGATTTTTAAATGATTTAGCTACTGAGTTTTGAAGTGTGTTATCTCATAGGATACCTTAGACTTAGGTCTTAACCTTAGAAGTTCACTAATATCTTTCTTAAGCTAATGTGAGTTCCTAACTGAAGTTTGCCATGTTATAATTGTTCAAATTACTTCATCATGCTAACATTTGTTTTGTAGGGGGGAAGATGAGGTAATCATTACTTCATTCCTTTTCTTATGCATTTAATTCTATTTGCCTTAGCACTTGTTGCTTTGTTCATAGGTTCCCTTTTGTTCTTTAGATTCAACTTAACTTCCTTAGGAAGTAAGTTGAATTCTAACTTGCTTTTCTTTTCCTTAGGTTTAGAATACCTCATTAACCATAGGATCACCTCTTGTACATAATAAGATAACTTAGGGTTGTGTCTTAGTCCCCCATTAGCTTTGACCTTTTTCCTCTTGAGTCTTCTTTTCTCATCTTCACACAAAATCAAAAATACTTAATAAATTCATGAAAGAATCTCTTGTGTATAGCCTTATTCCATGGGGCACTCACAGTCATTCCATCTTGTAATAGTGTGGGCTTGTCTAGCATGATGTACAAGTATGATCAAGAGGTTATTTTCACAAAGAAAATCTAAAAGATATTTCTTCACAAGCTACAAAAACATGTAATAAGTTCAACAAGCTAGTGAACTTAGACCCTAATCTTTGGAAACAAGTCTTGGATAAATTCTCCTTTCTTGGTATGCTTGTTCTATTATTCCATCATGGAATTTAGTAGCAAGTACACATTCCATGAAAAAGAGTTTGAATTCACTTCCTTGCAACAAATTCATACAAAAACTCTTAAAAAGACAAAACAACAAACAATAAGCGACTTTCCTGCGAGAACTTCTTTTCTCACCTCATTCATTCTAAACGCGAACTTGCGACAACTTGTCTCGCATGCAAGACGGTAAATGAACTCGTATCAGACAAGCCTGCAACACCTGAGTATAGACATACGTAGTTCCAACATAAAAAACACAAACAAATAGTTCCCGCCTTAGTTAGGCGAACTGCGTCGACTCTGATCCTCATTATCCCGATGAGGTACGTAGGCAGCGGAGTAGGGCCCGCTCGAGCACATTCTTTATTTTCCCTACATTTTCCCCATTCTTTCTTTTTATTCTTTTTTTGTTCCATTTCTCATTTCAGTTCCAGTTCCAGTAGCAGTTCTTTGTTCAACAGCATCTTATTTCTCACCCTTTGAAACAAACAAGCAAGTGTGGATCCCGTCGGGTACGACAGACGATCTGGGGTGCTAATACCTTCCTAGGTCGTAACCGACTCCCGAACTCAGATCTTTGGTTCGCAGGACCTTGTCTTTTCCTTCTTCCTCAGGTTTGTGCAACATTACCTTTCCCATTCATTCGGGATAAAAATGCCTGGCTGGAGACTCTACCTTTTTCGCGCCATTTTTCGCGATTGTACTAGGACGAAAATCCCGGGAGCGACAGGACCGAAGTTAGTTCGAGAAACTAACGAGAAAGTAAAGTTGATCAGAAAGAAGAGGAAGGCTTCTCAGAGTAGGAAAAAGAGTTACCATGATAAGTGAAAGAAGGATTTAGACTTCTAAGTTGGTGATCATGTGTTTTTTAGAGTCACGCCTGTGACTGGTGTTGGGAGAGCTTTGAAGTCTAAGAAGCTTATTCCTTGTTTTATCGGCCCGTATCAGATTTTGGACAAAGTTGGGAAAGTTGCTTACCGGATGGCATTACTTCCAAACCTTTCGAATTTGCACGATTTGTTCCATGTGTTGTAACTTCAGAAGTACATTTCAGATCCATATCACGTGGTTAGTATGGGCGATGTGCAAGTGCGATATAATCTCACTGTGGAGATGAAGCCTATACAAGTTGAGGACCGTGAAACAAAGACTCTTTGAGGGAAAGAGATTGTGTTGGTCAAAGTTGTTTGGTTGGGAGTTGCTGGAGAGAGCATGACCTGGGAATTGGAGAGCAAGATGTGAGACTCCTATCCCGAGTTGTTTGAATCAGGTAAATTTTCGAGGACGAAAATATTCTAAGTGGGGGAGAGTTATAATGCCCAAATATTTAATTGTTTATTTTTAACGAATATTTAATTATTTATTTGTGTTTTTCGGTTGATTTTATGTTGTTGTTGATTAAGTCGATAAGTTGGAAATTTATGTCGGAAGCCGTAGAAATATTATCAGAGATAATAGTATAATTGTTGTAGTGGGTTGGTTATTGGGCTTGAAAATTGTGTCTGAATTAGTAATTAGGGGGTGCAGTTTCTAGGCCCATTAGTAATTATAATAATTAGTTTATTTTAATAAAAAGAAAAAAAAATATTAGAACTAGGTTGATACTTCATTGTTTCTCTTCACAACACTATAAAACTGCAAACAACCCTCATCATTCAAATTCTGCAAGCCAATCTTCAATTTATCGCAAACGAGCTTTTACTATCAACAATGGAGTCTTCACCTGATTGACATTTGTAGTGGTAAAATCATGAGTGTAAGCTATTGGTTAACTTATCTCAAAGTAAATAGAGTCGCCACCATGCTTTTATTTTATCTCAAGTGGAAAAGGAAAAAAGAGTGAATAAATCCTAATGAATCTAAAAGCAAAAGCTAAACAAACAAACAGAGAACCGGGTAGGGGGTTAGGTCACAAAATGCGAAGGTTTTACGCACCCAAAATGTCTGTGATACTCCACGGGAGCCTTTTGAAAAATTTATTTCTTTTGGTTTGAAAATTGTTTGTAAAAATAGAGTGGAGGAATGAGAGAAGAATTAATTTTTAATGTTTTTGTGTTTGGAGAGGTTTACCATCTTATGCCTACGTACCCACAAAGTGCAATGCAAGATCAAAACACCATAGTTCATGGTACAAATAGTGAAAAAATTAGTGTGTTGAATTGATTTTAAAATGTAAAGATAAGTCATCATTCTTTAGCGAATAATTCCGCTAGAAAGAATGAATCATATCTAAACATGTAAAAAAAGTTAAAAGGAAAAGTGCACAAAGGCACAAAATATTTTATGAGTTTTGTATTTTTTATGGTTTTTTGAAAAAAAAAATTTAATATATTTATATGATTTAACATTTATTAAGAAAATAAAAGAAAAGGTAAAAATCACTTGACATAAGTCAAGGTTTGATTGTGAAAGTGGTTTTAAGTTTGAAAACAAAGAAATTTTTGAAATTAGGGAGAAGTTTTGAAAATTTAAGAAGGGGGGAGATGAAGAAACTATCCTAAAAAGAAATTAAAAAAGATAAAGGAGGAATGATCTAACCAAACTTGATGATGCTTCACATTTTATGATCATAAGAGTTCCATCCTTATAAGCTAGCAAATGGCCAAATAAAGGCAAGGCTACCATCTCCATGAAGATCAAAGCAAAGGGAAGGTGTCCTAGAATCTAAGTCCAAAACTCCAATTCCAATGCAAAGGATCATAACCAATAGTCCAAGATCAAGATCACAAGTTTTTTAGAGGTTTAATCCTTTATTAATTTTTTTGTGTCCAAATGGACAAAAGAAAATCAACACAATAACAAGAATATAAACATGATAATGGATGATAAAGCAATATAAAGCATGATAAAAATAAAGGAGATAAAGGTGCAAGAAGGAAATTAAAATGTTAATATAGTAATAGTAATAATAATATACATAATTGTGGTATGGTGAACTTAATCATCCATAACCAAAAGACTAACCAAGGTACTTAGTACTACAAATCGAAAAGGCAACTGATTCCTCTTTGTATCTTACACTATAGTGATTAATCAAGGCGATTAGATCCAAATTCAATGAAGTTTGAAAGAAGATTGGGAGATGCAAAGCAACTATGCATCAAACTTCACAAGTCTTGGATCTTAACGTAAAAATATCAATCACTTTGGGATTACGCGACCAACACAAGGTCCGCTCCACGAAATTACAAGTATCCAATTGGATTTTTATTCCGAATTAGGGACACATTTAAGTCTATGTTAAGCAATCGCCGAGTAACTTACGGAGTAATTACCCTACAAATGAGGTCGACCAACACCAATTAAGGTGAATAATGTATGTGTTAATTCATGCGAGATAAACAATATGTAAATCGTCATCCAGAAGCAATATTGCACGAAACTAAAGATGCATACCAAATTGAGTTTCATTTATGGTATTCCTTCATCTTTAAGTTCAATCACTCAACTTGGTGGATTAAAGTTTGAAAATATCTCACTAATACAAAGTACCTAAAGTGAATTAAATAATTCACTTAAAGGTAGATTTGGACTAATGAATATTAACCACTCTAATCCACACCCAAAGTCCATTGAAATTAAAGAGAATTCAGTACCAAGAATGTCTCCCAAGGTAAAAATAAGAAGGAGGAAGAAGAAGAAGCAAGAGGAATAAAAAACAGCTCAAAAATAAGCCAAAAATTAAGTTCTGACTCAGAGTAACCGGTTACTACCTAAGGGGTAATCAGTTACCTGAACAAAAAATCAGTTTTCTGGAAAAATTAACACATGTACAAAAATCTGCTAAATTCAGCATGATCCACTTTTTAAAATCTTTTTTCAAACATCTCATGATCATGAACTGATTTAGCACGAATTTTACAATCAAAATATAATGAAATTCCTGCAATCAAACAACAATTTATGCTTTAGAAGATCAACAACGAAAAGCATAAAGGATCTACATCTTGAATGTTGATGATGAAGGTAGAACCATGGAAAAAGTGAATTACCAAGAACACTCTTCAAATTGATCCAATATCAAGCTTGATCTACTGAAATTGATGAACAAAAAAGAATAGGATGAAGGTTTAGCTCAAAGTTGATCAAGAATTTAAGGTGAATTCTTGATAACTTTCAAAAGATAAGAAGAGCTTTAGTGAATTTGTGGTTTGGGTGGATATTTTGCAAGAGATTTGTTGGCTATCAAAAGCTTAAAAAGTGAATGAAATGAAGCGTCTATTTAAAGAGTTTAGGTATGGGAATTTGGTGGAATGGAGCTTGCTTTGGTAATTCAAATTAGGCTTGGTAATTCAAAAATTGGAGGGAATTATGAAAAGAGTGGTGATTAGTGAGGGTTTATGGTGGGAATTAATTTTAATGATGTATGTGAATTAATTTTAATGATGTTTGTGAATTAAATGAAGATGGTCTAGAATATTCCAAGAGTGATCAAAATGCAAGTAACCAGTTATGCCCTAGGTAGTAACCGGTAACTCAGTGCAAAATTTGAAAATTTTGTTTTCCTTTTACACTACTATGATTCCAGCTCGATTCTTTTGTGCATCGAAGAAGGCATGGAAATAAACACATGAACCTTGGAATTAGTTGAATAAATCAATTAAATCGGGAAATCCTTGATCAGATATATTTGAATTATTTGTGGATCAACTTTGACTTTTATCGGAGAAATTCATTTGAGCTGCAGGACTGCTATTTTTGGCATTTTTGACCTGAAAAATGATTATCAAAAGAAAACAACAAATATTTTTGGATTTTAATTAATGGTTAGTAATCATAAACAAATAAAAGAAAATGGTGATCCCCTGTGAGGCATAAACCTGCACCCGAGAAGAACCGAGAAACCAACATGATCTTGTTTGTATTGCAAGATGCAGGTGAAAAATGCGAAGAAATATTAGGGCAAAATTAGGGTGCTACAACATCGGACACTAAGTTCAAACCTCTTCTGTCCTTAATGGCATGCACATTTTCCCTACTATGATTTGACATGGGGTTTGGGAGAACATTTGGAGGAGGAGAAAAATTAATCGCTTTAGAATCAATCAAATACTGCACTTTGTTTTGAAACACCCTA
The DNA here is from genome assembly GCA_963966055.1 of Lathyrus aphaca. NCBI lineage: Eukaryota > Viridiplantae > Streptophyta > Magnoliopsida > Fabales > Fabaceae > Lathyrus > Lathyrus aphaca. The sequence continues at coordinate 284,086,696 of OZ014523.1, forward strand.
CACTTTTTAGTAGTGTGCCCTGGAGCACCTGAATGGAATTCACACCGGGCATTAATATCATAGACGGGTGGCAACTTGGCAGGAGGTGGTCCCATAGTGCGGAGCTCAACCATGTTCAACTTGATCAACTGTGGTAACAATGCAGAATAGGTCATAAGGATGGGATCAATGTGACGGTCTTTCTGCCTAGACCTCTGTTGAAACAACCTCTGTGCTTGTTGTTGTTGAACATGATATTGTGGTTGCTATTGCTGAACTGATGATTCATGGATTGTTAATGCAGTTGCCTAATGATAAGCCTAGGAATAATATCTTCCTAGACCCCTGGAACCATACACAACATTAGTCTCCCCCTCCCGTCTTCTCTGACCTCCATTCAACGGCTTCCTCCGATTGGAAGAACTGGCCCCACTAGTATCTTGAATTTTACACAACTTTAACAGACTCTCTATTCGTTCAATAGCAATAACGATATTAGAAAAACATGTGGACAGAAAAGCAGCTAAACGGTCTAAGAATACACCTTGCAAAGTTCCCATAAACATGCCGACCATCTCACTTTCCATCAATGGAGATTATACCTGAGCATCCATCTCACGCCACCTCTAGGAGTATTCTTTAAAGCTTTCTCTTGACTCCTGGGGAAAATCCTATAGTTGTGTGCGGTTGGGTGCTGTGTCTATGTTGTACTGGTACTGCTTAAGGAACGCCTCAGCCAAATCCTTCCAACTTATGATAGATGCTCTATTCAACTTCATATACAAACTTAAAGAAGCTCTGGACAAACTATCTTGGAAGAAATGCATCCAGAGCTTCTCATCATCAGTATTGGCATAAATTCTCCCAAAATAAGCATGGATATGTGTCCTTGGGCAGGAACTACCATTGTATTTGTCAAAGGATGGAGCTTTGAACTTGGGATGATTCCACACTCCAGGCACCATTCCTAAATTAGTCACGTCAATTCCCATGAAATTTTGGCATTCCATAGCTTTTATCTTCTCGGCCATTTCTTCGTACCTCCTGACATTGGCATCATTTAGATTTCCCACATCAGCGCCAATCAAAGTGAAATTATCTTCTTTTGTATCCTCTAGAGTATGCCCCACATTACGAGAAACATCTTTGTTAGGAATTGGGCATGCATTACGGGAATCATTCCCGTTCAGATTCCCATTCGGGGTTGCTCCATTACCATCCTGGTTCATAGTTTCTGGCTGCTCGACCATCAATCTCAGACGCTCTTGGTTCTGAGCCATTCCAATCATCAACTCCATGAACTGATCCATTATTGTCCTTAGCTCGGTGAGTTCAGCTTGATCAACCATTCTCACTTGATTACTTCTTGTCGGGTAGCAGTGCACACGCTGGTCAGCAATACTGTATGAAACTGAGGACACGTGATGAGAAAACCATATCCAGGTACCTTAAAAATGAAAAAATGGTATGTAGGTTATGCAATGAAATGTTTTCTATTCTCAAGGCCTTTTGTTCCCTAATTCCAGTCTTTCAAGAAACACACAGAAGTCCAGACGACATATGAGATAAAATCGTTGAGCAGGAACATTCATAGATGAATTCAAGCAAGTGTAGATCAATCTTGAGATGACACTATGATCAGGTGTTAGTGAGTGTCGCTCCATGGATTTCCATCCTAGTACAAACGCGAAAGTGGCGCGGAAGAGATAGAGTCGCCAGCCAGACATTTTTATCCCAAAGGAACGAGAATGGTAATGTTGCACAAACCGAAGAAAAGAAAAGGAATGACGCAGGTCTTGCAAACCAAAGAATCTGGGTTCGGGAGTCGGTTACGACCTGGGAAGGTATTAGCACCCCAGATCGTCTGTCGTACCTGACTTGATCCACGCTTGCAAAGAAACTGTTTCAAAGGGTGAAGAAATGAAAGTTGCTTCAAAAAGAAAGACTGGAATTGGAGAAAAGAAAAGAAAGGGGGAAAATGTATGGAAAATAAAAGAGTTCTCGAACGGGCCCTACCCCGCTGCCTACGTACCTCATATGGAAATGAGGATCAGAGACGCCGTAGCTCCCCTAACTAGGGGTGGAAATATTGCTTGTGTCTTAAGGCTTGAATTGCCTATGTCAATGCTCAAGTGTTGCAGGCTCGGATGACGAGTGTGTAACTGTCTTGCAAAGTGACAAGTAGTAGCAAGTTCATACGATGAGAGTGAGTGAGATGAGAAAAGAAGTCCCGAAGTAGAGACGTTTATTGTTTGTTGAAGTCTTTTTAAGAGCTTTTTATGGAGCGTGTCACAAGGGAGTGAAGGCAAATCCTTTTCTAAGGAATATGTCCATATTACCACATCCCAAAATAGAATGAGTAATAAGTCCACCAAGAATGAAGAAGATCCTCAAACTTGTGTCCTAAGATTAGGGTTTGAACTCACTAAATTGTTTGTATTTATTAAGTGTTTTTATGAATTAAGATGAAGAAGTGTTTTTTATGCTTTTTTCTTTAATAGGATGACAAAGGGGAGGGCCACCTCAATTATTATTAGATGTTTTTTTTATGTTTTTGTATGAAGATGAGAAGAGAAGAACCAAAGGGATCTAAAGGGTAAAAATACTAAGGGGATATACTAATCCTAGTGTTATCATGCATAGATGGGCCTAGGTTAGTGAGGTTTGAATTCTAAAGAAGAAGAAGGAAAGGGGAAAAAGAAGAGAAGAAAGGAGAGAAGAAGGAGCTAGAAGACAACTTACTTCTCTAAAGAAGGTAAGTTGCTTCTAAAGGGGAAGAAATGAAGTTAAGCACAAGATAGCATAAGGGCATCACATAGAAAAAGGAGAAAGCATAAAAGAAAGAGGAAAAAGAAGTTGGAAGTGTGGAAATCCCATCCACACTTCTTACTTACCATAGCCCCTGCAAGGAAAGGTTATAACACATTCCAATAGTAAGATGAGAACAATTAACATCAAATAAGATACAAAAAAGCAAGATCTCAACTTAGATCACTACAATCAGAAGCAAGATACTCCATTCACATGTTAAGATGCCTCAAACAATATCAAGAAAGAAGTATAACAAACAAAGCATTACAAATCATTACAAATCACCACAAAAAAGCAAAACAAGAATGAGGCAACAAGAAAGCATACAAGCTAAGCAAACATCATTCAACTTAGGATCAGAACCCTAACATATCAAGAATGTTCCTAAGAATAATGTAGAAGCATTCAAAAGAACTCACAAGTTCCATTAAAGTCAAGCATGAGAAGCATAAGAACATATGAGGTGAGATGAACATACATGTAAATGTGAAACTTCATGAATAGGTAACTCAAGGAACAATAAGGTGAAATCATCATATCAAGACCAGGGGCTTAATCACATGTCAAATGAACCCTAAAAAACCTATAGGAGTTGGCACAAGTGCCCTCCTAACCTAATAGGCAAACATATACCAAAAATAAGCTCAAACTAGGGTAAGTAAGCATAAAAATCCATATCAAATGAGCATTACATTCAAAAATTCCAAAAATATTCACAAAGGCTCATCAAACACATAAGATCATAATTCCAAAATAAGAAGATCAAAATCATAGGAAAACTAGGTTAGATGGAGGCATACAAGTCAATTAGTGTTTTGAAACTTCTCTTCAAAGAAAACAAACAAAAGCTAAATATACAATTCCTAAAAATCATGAAATAAATCTCACACAAACTTCAACATATTAAGAAACAGATGCAAAACGAATCATATCCATAGCTATTTTCATGTTCAAGATAAAAATTCTACAAATTAGCATGCACTTAAAAGGAATTAAAATAAGGAAATTAATCAACAATTAAATCAGTCATGAAAAAAATAAAATAAATGGAAAATAAAATTTCACAAAATTAAAGAAAATTAATATTGATTAACATGAATTTTCTGATGATTTTTAGATTCTCTTAAGTATTTTTAAAAATTAAAAACCAAACAAATAATCAAAAGAAATAAAAATAATACAAAACCATGAGAGGTTCAAACAGCAATGGAAAATAGTTCAAAACACTTGGGCTCATAACAAAGGGGGTGCAAATAGCAAGAAAGTCCCATGGAATCAGCGAACAAACACAGCCATTACTATGGAAATTCATGAAATCAAGGAAAAACACAGGCTCTTAGATCAATCCAACACAAGAGATTAAGTCAACACAAACGCCCAAGTCAACACATCAAATCTAAACGCGCGTGTGTGCATGATAGTTACAGTGAGGTGTTGGTGTAAGCCCTAGAGGCCAATACTTTTTGGTACTTGTATCGGATTATTCGTTTAATAATAAAAGGCATTTCTTTATTATGTTTGTCTTTCAGAATAATAAAGTCCCTAGAATAGTTAGTCTGTTTAATGAAATGTTAAGTGTGACTTAATCATGAGATCCCATTAAACATAAGGACATTATTCTTAAAATATCCGTAGTCAAGCTTTATTGCAAAGTGGGATAACATTAAAGCATTAAGACTATTATGAAGATAGACTGATGATCACATCTCATGGATCATGGATAAAGAGTTATCAAGTCTTGACATAGGTATAAATATTAGGAGTAATATTTATACCGGATTGACCCGCTATGAGAATACTACATAGTATGTTATGCAAAGTGTCATAAGTTATTCTCATGGTGATAATGGTGTATTACCACCCTTCGACCTGAAACCACTATGCACCCTAGATGTAGAGTCGGGTGCTTTATTGCTGATCAAACATTATCCGTAACTGGATGATCATAAAGACAGTTGATGGGCACTCCACGAAGCATGCTGAGGGACATGAGTGTCCTAGATGGAATTTGCCAATCCTGCATAACAGGAGAAATGTCTAAGGGCCCAATATTGAACTGGACAAGGATGACACAGTGTATGCCTTGTGTTCAATATAGACATAGGGGCAAAAGGGTAATTGTACAAACATATATTATCACGAAAAAGGTTTTGTCAGATCACATGACATTTTCGTGACTTGGGTAGCAGTGATGTGTTGCTAGATACCGCTCACTGTTTATTATGTTAAATATATAATTTAATATAATTACCAACGTTACGAAATCCTATAGGGTCACACACATAAGGACAGTTTGATGAGAGATAGAGAAATCAAAGGAACACCGTAAGGTACGGTGCACTTAAGTGAAAATAGAAATTCGGATAATATAATAATAATTATTGTTATTTTATAATGGTTATAAAATAATAATAAAATAAATATATTTATTATAATAATAGTTATTATAATATATAATATTATTATGGATCATGTGAATTGGGCTTTTAGCCCGCAGCCCACAAGAGAGTCTATAAAAGGAACCCTTGTGATGAAGCTTTCACTTGATGCAATTTCGTTTTTGATTCTCTTTTCTCACTCAAATAATTCCGTTCGTAAGCAGCTAGCACTGTGACCGGAAGCTGTTCGTGTGGACTGAGTAGAGGCGTTGCACTTCATCAACGCTTGTGATCGCTGCATCAAAGATCTGAATCGCCACAAAGAGGTAACGATTCTATCACTGACCATGCTCATTCGTAAGGATCACTAAAGGAAATTTTTGTTTTCCGCTGCGTTTAGATCGCAATTTTCCTTCATGAGGTGCCACACACAATGCATTATTCAGAAATTAAAACACAAAGGCAAGCACATGCAAGGGAGGGTATCTTTTTAATGTGTTGGCATTGCGTGGACCATCCAGATCAAACAATCCAAAGGCTTAGGCATCATCTTCTTTATTTCAAATTCAAATACAATTTCCAGAATCCGGCACCGGAAAAATCATAAGCATGAACAAATAATCACAAAAATCAACCATAACATCCAGATCCACTAATTAACACATGTTGATCTCAAATATGGCAATGGATTTTCAAGTAGGCCAAGGAACAAAGCAGATCGAACAAAAACATAATCATACATCAAACTTCAATTCAACAATACAACCTCAATTCTCATTCATTCTAAAAAATAAATAGATCAGCATCATCAGTGAAACACATAGATTAAATATCACACAAGAAATCAAAGATTCAGATCAATGAATTTGAAGCTCACCTGAGATTTCCAGAGCACGAATTAGATCAAGATAAGCCTCCAAATGCTAAAAATCAAAGCCTTATAACCTCTCCTGCAAAATAAATGCAAGAGAGATCTTGAAACCTTTTGGATCTAGCAATTCGAAAGCAACTACACCACACTTGCACCTTGAGAAACCTGGAGATTCAGCTTCAATGGTTGGTGGATTTGTGTCCTATGAAGCTCAAGGGTGATGAATCTGATCTTAGATGAAGCAATGTGTAGGTGTATGAAGAGATTCAAAGAAAAAATGCTTTGAGAGAAAAAACTTGAGAATGAGAAAATGGTGATGAAATATGGTGATTCAAAGGCCTCAATCTCTTAAAAATGATGTGAATTTGTATTGACTAAGGTTTAGGGGAGAATGCACGTGAGAATAGTGTGATGGAGGGGGTTTTGCATTTTGGCATGAAGAGTGTGATTGCACTATTTTTTAGTGATCTCTCTCTTCTCTTTGCACATGCTGATCACACATTACTCACTCATCACCACTGAAATAATCTTGGCCCTTGGATGCACTTGTATCATGCTTTTGGTGTGATTTTGCATTTTTACACTTTGTGAAATATTCTCTCATTCATGCACGATTTTTGTGATTTCTTTTGAGAAAAATGTATTTTATGCAATGCATTAGGATACCATGACCTTATTTTGCCCATAGGTAAGCTTGAAAACACGATATAAGGCATTTTGCAACTTGGTGGAAAATTGAATTTCAAGTCAAACCCTAAAAAAACCTAACTTCAAATAGTCATATATTTCAAACCACACATGCTATGGAGATGATCTTGTACTTTTTGAAAAGGGGAAGGAATACCCTACAATGTTCATGTTTGAGGAAAAATCATATGAGGTCATCTTGGTAATGAAAGAAGCCTTTGAAAACTAGGGCAAAACTTGCCAAAAATGGAAACTTCCATTATAAGTCACTTGCCAAAAATGGAAACTCTTTCAAGACCTCTTGATTCTTGATATTTGAGATCACAAAAGCCCTTCATTGACCTTAAGAAGGTCCCTTGACTTGAAAAATAGAATTGGAGCCCTTGAAATCTCACAGTTGACTTTTCAGATGCCCAGTTTGACAAATTTCTTCACTTACAAGTAACTGAAGAATTGACTAACTTCCTCAATGAATTTTCTCACCAAATTTCATACATAGGCCTAAAATATCATATAAAAGCCTTTGAATACAAGAATTGGTCAAAGATGTGAGAATTACTTACTCAAATGCAAAACCCTAATTAGGGTTTAACTATGTAGGAGAAAGTTGCTTCCTTGATCTTCTGATGATCTTTCACCTTTATTGCCTTTTGTGAATGACTTTAGGTTTGCATAAGACATGATAAAACCTTGTGAGATTCTTGAAATGTCACTTGGCCTTTGTCTTGACTTGTAGAACCTCAAAGTTTCCAAATGATTGATCATATGCCCTATGCTAGAACATGTGGGTGTCATGCTTCATTTTTATATGCTAAATGTTAGAATATGGTATGCTTATGCTATGCTCATGATATGTAAATGATGATGAAAAGGAGAGGGAAAATTTGGGGTGCTATAGCAGCCCCTATTCAAGCAACTGTTAATCTGAAAAGGACGAAAGCAACGGCTGTCGGCCGTTCAAGATGAACTGTGGTTGAATACCAAGAAGAACCAGAAATTTGCACTCTACCGGATAAATAAAAGAAATGGGAAAAAACCCAACCAAGGAGAACAGACTACTTGCAAACCTTGATGTGATGAAGAGTAACTCAGAACCAAAATCTTGTGTAGATTCAAAATAAAACAAAGAAGATGAGCTCCCTTCAAACAAACATGTTACGCCAGGTGAATAATATCTAGGACGGATGAGCCCTCTTGATATATTTTGCGTAGATATATGGTGTCAGGAATCCAGTAATGCACTTAAGTCTGTGGGATAGACATGCATAATCAGGATAAACGAACCCTCTTCATATACCTTGCGTAGATATATGGTTCCAGGACGGACGAGCCCTCTGCATATATCTTGCTTAGATATGTGGTGCTCAAGACAAATGAGTTTTCTTCGGATAACCTGTTACGCCAGGACCGGTAAACATTTTGACGTTTAATCCCACCGTCAGGACTTCAAACCTCTTCAATACGGACGAGTATTGGATGTCATCAAGGAAACACGGATGAGTGTTGAAAGTCAATGATACAGGCGAGTATCATACGATGATCAAAGAAACACAAACGAGTGCTTCAGGAAATGATACGAACGAGTATCAGCCACTGATATGGATGAGTACCAGAAAAGGCATCAAACACGGACGAGTGCTTGAAAAAAGTTAACACAAACGAATGTTAAGGACGATACGAACGAGTATCAAAAAGGTATCAAACACAGACGAGTGTTTGTCAAAATATAACACAGACGAGTGTTAAACAGGATACAGACGAGTATCGAACAGGTATCAAACACAGACGAGCGTTTGTCAAAAGATTACACAGACGAGCATCAAACACGATACGGACGAGTATCGAAAAGGTATCAAACACATACGAGTGTTTGTCAAAAGGCTATAAACCAAACAAAAACAAGTGAATGAAGCAACATCATAACACAGACGAGTGTTAAACACGATACAAACGAGTATCACAAAGGTATCAAACACAGACGAGTGTTTGTCAAAAGATAACACAAACGAGTGTTAAATACGATACAAACGAGTATCAAAAGGCATCAAACACAAACGAGTGTTTGTCAAAAGATAACACAGGCGAGTGTTAAACACGATATGGACGAGTATCGAAAAGGTATCAAACATAGACGAGTGTTTACCAAAAGATAACACAGACGAGTGTTAAACACAATACAAACGAGTATCAAAAATATATACTTGATTTGTAAGGAGAGTAACACCTCTGCATGGGGGAATATTTTCTTTAGAACATTCTGCTGAGAAAACAACTCAAGATGCTCTGCCAATCCTTTACTCTTGCTGGGGAAGAACAACTGTCTGTATTGTCACAAAGACCAAAAATAAATTGGCAACTTCCTGGGGAATATTTCAATGATGAGAATGGGTTTCCATCATGAACTCTGTTTTTAGACTTGGTTGGGAATGAGTGCTTGGTCAAATAACCCTTGATGGGAGAAGGATCCTGGCATTCTAACTCTATGGGGGAATCAAATATTCAACTTCTTGCTGGGGATACTTCACTATAGACTCCACTTGGGGATGTGAATTGTTCAACTAATCTTGACGTTCTGCTGGGGATACCTCCCTACCTCGATTCAACTGGGGAAAGGCTAACTGGGAACAGACCCCTATTATCTGCAAACCTGCAACAATAAAAGTACATCCATATGCCCCGGGAAATTACATGGCACAAGTTAATCATCACATGTCACCAGTCACTCAAAGTGTTTTTAGATGTTTTCCTTTTGCACATCAATCATAAAACCACCAAGTTCAATTGCAATGTTCTTTTACAAAAAATTCAGGACATTTTTGCAAACAAAGCAAATAAAAGATAAAAGACAAAGACAAAGCTTTTTGACTGAATATTATTTTATTGATGAGCCTCTGAATTGGCGAAAATTTACATCGAGAAGCAACCACCTGGAAAGAGGTAGTCACCACAAAATTGAGAAAAAGAAATTATCCTAATGGCAATATGCACGACATTCCAATGAGTTTCCTTTCTGCTATGACCAGTATATCTTCCCGATTTTCTGTTCTTGCCTTTTCCTTCTGAAGAGGAATATGAGACTGATTCCTATCCTTCGGATATTTCTAGATTAGCAATAACGATGATTTGGTACATATTACCCGCATCGCAGTCATTCACTTACTCCCTTATTTTGCGTGGATCGCCCTTTCAGATTTTCAATCCATCGGATACCCTTTTTTGCCAGAGTTGTCCAATATGGCTTTTCAACTCAGCAGGTGTATATTTTTTATTAATTTTCCCTAACTTTTTCCCGAACTTTTATTTCTATTTTTAGCTCGTCGGGATGCCCTTTTTTTGCTTGGACGTTAATTCTATTTTTGTGTCCAGCGGGTCTTTTTATGCGAAGTATTTTTTAACTGCGTCCGTGTTAACAGGGGATTGGAAGTCTTCGCCATCCATAGTAGTAAGCAATAGTGCCCCACCAGAAAAAACTTTATTTACTATGAATTGGCCCTCATAATTCGGTGTCCACTTGCCCATGTGATCTGAACCTGGAGGATTGATTCTTTTGAGTACAAGCTTACCACCTTGGTACTCCCGAGTGTGTACTCGCTGATCAAATGCTCGCTTCATTCTCCTATGATAAAGCTGACCATGACACACAGCTGTTAATCTTTTTTCATCAATTAGACACAATTGGTTAGATTGGGCATGCACCCATTCAGCCTCGTCAAGCTTGACGTCCATCATCACACGTGTAAACACCCCAAATTTTCCCTCACTCTTTATCACACCTTTGCTTGTGATCTTTCATTTTTGCATTAGCATAAGCATACTATCTCATATTGCATACTTGCTTCACTGCATAGTTCAATTTCATCTGCATCTAGGGTTTGTGATCTGAGCAATCCAAGAATCCATCTGAGCCATCCCAAAGGTCTAAAAGCTTTCCAAGAGGGTCCATGTGTGTTCTAAGATCATATTATGCTCCCCCAAAGTTCATGAAAGTTATGGGATCACAAGAACTGGCAAAGGCATGGAAGCAGAGCTAGGGTTTTCACTACACAGATGACCAAAATTAGGGTTTTGGTTTCAGAGGCCTTAACTCCAAAAATTTTGGTCATTATTGTTTCTAATGTTCTTAATATGTTATAATGATCATGTGTACCAAGTTTGATGAATAAATTCATTGTGGAAGTCATCTGATCATTGGGTAACTTCTTGAGCAAGTTAAGTCAAAATCAGGGCATCTGAGGCCCCCAACAATGGAACCAAAGGGTCATTTTCATCAAATTGAAGTTCAATGATCTTTATTTGATCTTAGAAGTGGTTGGAAGTTCACAAGATTGAAGAATTTTGAGCAAATTGCAAACTTGCCATTTTTGGAAATGACTTGAAATGCAAACTTTCCATTTTGGGAAAGTTTTTCAACCTCCTCTTTCATGACCAAAAATGCTTCAAATGAAAAATTCTTGGGCATGAAAGTTGTAGATTAGATCTTTGCCTTTTCAAAAAGTACAAGAACATGTCTTGATTCATCCTAGAACTCAAGATATGGCCTTTCAAAGTTGGCAAAAATCACATAATTTCAAGTTTCATGTCAAAGAGGGATTTTGCATATTGGCATGTTCAAGCTTCTAAATGACTTCTAATGTGCACAAATATGTTACAACATGTCAAGGGAGCATCCAAAGATCAAAATTGGCCCAAGATTGGAAGCATTTCATGGCTCGAATCACAAGAAACATCAAAGTTGGAAAATTGCATAAAGCATGACATCTCTTCATCCAAGCCATCCAGTTGCATAACAATGATCCTATGGCTCTCCTTGAAGCTAGCAGAAGCAGGACAAACCCAGAAACCAGCTCTACCATGGCCCATACCTCAAGGACACCAATCTTGACTTTTTGGCCAATGGAGTCATACCATTCCCACAGTGCAAATCTAATCTTCTGACTCATTCCAATAGTTTAGGGATTGCCTAAAGATCATAAACAAAGCATTCCATGAGCTCAGAACATACACAATATCAAATTTCAAAAAAATTTCAAAAAAAACCTTCCCTTCTTTGATTCTCTAAAACCATGCATCAAACTTCAGAAATTCTTTCACCATTCATTCAGAAATCACCCATAGAACACAAACCAACCATTGGAATGGCCTGAAACATCACAAACACAAACCTCATTTTCTGCTACACTAGAACTGGAACCTTCAAACTAGCCATCATAAAAGCTTTTGAAGCATTCCACTAGCCTCATGGGGGATCAAAGGAGGCTTTTTGCACAAAGGAGAGGCCCTGAAAGCTCACATTTGCAGTTCATCAGCTCAGGTAACCTCAACAGCAAAATCTTTCAGAGCTTAGTTTTCTTGTTATAAAATGAAAATATATGTTATGGGGATCACACTGATGCTTTTAGAATTGAAAATAGTCAAGAAATGAGCATGTTATGAGCTTCTGAAATTTTGTCCAGATTTTTGTTCTTCTTTGATTCTCCATGTTTGTGTGTTATAAATCATGTTTGAAGGTTGATTTGAGTTTAGTTTGAGTAGAGGATCATTTCTGGGATATTAATTTGGGGTGGGGTGGCCTGTAGAGAGATTTAGGGTTTTTGCTCGCCGGAGAAGATGACCAGAATACTGTTTCGGTCACCTGAAATTCATTAAGCCTTAATCTTGTATTAAATGCCAAGTTGAATATAGACCCTTGGATTGGATTTGCCTGCGCGCGTGTGTGGCCAGGATTACTTCATTAACACTAATTTTCATTTAATTAACTTAATTAGAATTAATTAAATAAAAAAATCTCAGATTGAATCTCAACCTTTGGATTACGCGCTAGTCAACCTTTCTTTCCCCAGTTTGAATCTCAGCCTTAGGATCTGATTACTTCCATTTTATTTTATTTTTATTTCCTTTTCTTTGCATTTTCTTTCTCATTTTATTTAAAATAGCAAAACTTATCAAAAAAATATGAAACTTTGTATTCTAACTTTAAATGTTTTTCTCAACCAGAAAACAATTTTTATTTTATTTTTTGCATATAAAAAGTATTTTTAAAATATTTAAATGCTATTTTTAATTAATTAAAGTATTTTAATTATTTAAAAATGCGTTTAGGTTTCTAAAAATCACCAAAACAATCATGAACCATTCCAATGCATTTAGAAACATTTTCAAACTCTTCACACAAATTTCTTTTTAGGTTGGATCATAGTTTACCAATTTTCTTTGAATTAAGGGTCTTTAAAATCACATTTTTTAACCCTAACTTTGAAAAATCATTTCTGCCTAACCAAGAAGAGTTTGAACTTGATTCTTTTTGCATTGTTTCACATCTTGCATGTAGTTTCTATGATATTTTCCTCATGAATTTATCTTGCATTTTCAAATTGATTTGCATTTTCCCTTTTGAATCACCCAAAAACCCTAGCAAACTTAGGAAAATCATAACTTTCAATAGGATAGGCTTCTGACCTTCTCCTTTGGGGTTTGACCTAATATGGGATTAGGGTTTGTTTGAGCTTGATTTCAAATTTTTATCATGTTGCATGCTTCTGTTTTGTTCATTTGCATCTCACTTATCCATGTAACCCTAATTTCTCATGTTCATTTGCATTCACCTTGCATATTCACCATCACATGAACTTTCCATGACATTTCATGCATTCATATGTCATCTTAGAGATCTTAGGACATGTTAGAACATTGCTTGATCATTTATTCATTCATTTGTCATGCTTTGCATTTATTTCATTTCATAAACATCCATGTGTTTTCAAACTTCTAAGCATGCTTTCACAACATCTCATCTTTGTAGGATCATTAATATGCACATTGTATGACTTTGCATCATCTCATATGCCATTTGCATTGCATAATCACTTCTGACTTTGGTCTTTGCATCTCATTTCATTTCATTCTTTATGCTTTATACCTTATGCATTCATACTAACCATTTCAGGAACTTTTGGTAAGTTAATGTGAGAAGTGGATTTTCCTTCACTTGTCACTTCTTCTTATCTCATTCCTATGCATCTTAACTTGTATTTGAAGCGAATTTGATTCACTTATGTTAAATATCTCTAACTTTCTTCCTTTAAGTTACTTATCTTCTTAGGAAGTAAGTAACTTATTCTTCTGCTTCCTCCTCCTTTCATCTGCTTCTTCCATTGTGGCTTCCTTGAAGATCTTTTCTCTTAAGCCTCACAAACCATAGGATATCCAAGAATGATAATGTCTAGGGTTGTGTTTATTTCCCCCTAGCTTTTACCTTTGAGTCTCCTTGAGTCTCTCTTCTCATCTCAATAATCAGAGACTAAACTCTTAAAGTTTTAGGACTTTGAAATTAGGATTATGCCTGCATCCTTCTCTTAGGATGGAGTGTATAACTTTAATCTTAAGTGTTAAACCTTTAATTTTTTTAAACCTCTTAATCAAGTCACACTAATAATCACCAAGACTTTATCTTGTAACTTGGGCCTTACATTAGGGTTCTAATTCTTCCTTATGGTTAAGAAGGACTAACCCTAGTGTTTAATGGACAAGTCCCCCTCAAGTTGTCTTACAAATTTAAAATCCATTTCTTAATCTGATCCTTTAATTTAAATCCACTTAATAAAGGCTTGTTATCTGATGAATTTAATCCCTAACCATGGATTAAGTTGAGGTATCTTCCTCAGTTTAAGGGTTCTCATCTATTATCCTTCTATTAGGATGGTGTAATGAGTTCACTAATCTGTGATTAGAGATTAAACTCATTACTTAACACTAAACAAAAACCCAAAAAAAAATCCAAATAATCACAAGTAGGTTAATGATATTAATCCTACACCATCATGATAATTAAGTTGAGATGCTTACCTCACACTTAAGTAGGCTCATTATCCCTAATCAGGGAGGATATAATGAGTTTACAAGCCCTTGATTTAGGCTTAAGCTCATTAACTTATGCAAAACACCAAAAAAATTAAAAATTGAAACGACAAAAGCAAACAATAATCGTCTCCTTCGGGATTCTTTTCTCATCACACTCATTCACAAGCGAGAACTTGCTTCTCCCGTCTAATGCAAGACAGTTAGCACTCGAGCCAGACAAGTCATACACTTGAGCATAGACAAGCAAGCAGTTCACAGTCAATTTATTTCCAGTCTCTTTGAGTCGAACTACGGTGTTCTGACTTCCTCATTCCACGAGAGGATATGTAGGCATAACCTAACTGTTATCGAAAAAAAGTCTATGTGTCATCCCCCTCTTTCAGCATTCTTTATAAGCCTCATTCCTGAGCAATTCACCCTTTTTGCACAAACACCTGTACATTCATCCTTAGCTTTTGCACACAGATAGCACATACACTATCCCTTTAAACACAATCTTGTAAGCGTGGATCCCGTCGAGTACGACGGACAATCTGGGTGGTAATACCTTCCCAGGTTGTAACCAACCCCCTTTCTCATTTTCTCTGGTTCGCAACCGTCTTATCCATCTCTTTCTAGGTTTATGCAGCATTACCTTTCCTTCGGAATAAAAATGCCTAGCTGGTGACTCTATTCAGTTTACCTCATTTCTCTCTTCGCCGACCGTTCACGTCTACACCAGAATGCAAATCTTCGGGAGCGACAGCTTGGCGACTCTGCTGGGGAGCCTTATTTTGCAACCAGGGCTTCTGGTTCTTTTTGTGGGTTTCTCTTAGCGCTTGTTTGATTTGTGTTTATGGGGGTGTTATGTGATACTTGTGCTTGTTGTTTATTTCTTTATTTATTGCTTTATGTACAGTTTTATTTATTGCTTTCATTTACTGTTTTTATGCATTTCATTACTATCATCATATCATTATGTTGGATCTTTGGTTTGCCTTGGTGGGAGGGATATTGAGTGAGTAAGGTTCCATACCGGGAGCCTGAGTGACACATAGGATAGAGTGGCTTCATATTCTTTCCCATTCCATTTTGGTCTGGTGTAGGAATATGAAACACGGTTCAGACATGGGTTTCTTCTTGAGAACTCTGTGCTACGGATTTCCTGTAATACTAGGGCTATCTAGGAAGCCTGCTAAGTCTGGATGACCTTGTTATGACCTTCAGCATCTGAGGTGAATTAGAGCGGGATCCTTTATGATTATTGTAAACATTGTACCTCCGGGTTAGAAGTGTTTACACTTCTCATAACTGATCCAAGTCTGAGGATCCTTGTTCTAGAACAATACATGTGAGGGGGTTGGGATGTTTACAGGTTTGCAGGAACCTTTGGCCTCATCATACCCTGTTACTGATATTGTTAAGGTCACATCATTTTGGACTGTTCTTGTGAAACCTTGGACTTGTGATTCTTTATTTGAGTCCCCCACCTGGCTACTGGTTCTCTAAACCTTCATCTGGACTTATGAACACACATGGACTTTATCAAGGCAGATAACAGATCCAGCATTTGATCATAAACCCTTGCATATCATTCTACATACATCATTTTTCATCATTTTAACATTTTTCTATTTGTTTTACAGGGTATCCACGTCTTATTTGGTTTTGGTTTTGACTGTTCATCTGCATCAGCTATCTTTATCAGAGATTCTTTTCAGCCTTCTGCATCAGCTATCTTCATCAGAGATTCTTTTCAGCCTTCTGCATCAGTTATCTTCATCAGATATTCTTCTTCAATACCTTCACCAGTTGCCTTCATCAGTACTTCTCCTCATTCTTCTTCATCAGCATCCATTGTCAGCATGGACCCATCCAGGAAGAGCAACATTACCTATCATTTCTTTGAGCCCACTCTGGCATGCATAAGACAGATTCAGACACTCATCACTCCTGATCATGTTCCTTTATTCAGGGAACATTATGGTGGCATAATGGACATGATCATGGACTTGGATGCATCACAGAGGAGTATGATCCACACTTGCCTTCAGTTCTATGACCCTCCACTCAGATGTTTTACCTTTCCAGACTTTCAGTTGGGCCCTTTGCTAGAGGAGTTCTCCATGTTGTTGGGTGTCCCCATCAGGAGAGGGATTCCTTTCAACCCTGAGATGATTGTTCCCAGGAATGAAGATATAGCTAAGGCTCTGTACTTAGAGTCCACCCTCATTGACCAGAATATGACCACCAAGGCTGGAATCCCAGGCCTCTATTTGGACTTCTTGGTTACTCAGGCCACCATTCATGCTGTAGTAGGGAAGTGGGACAATGTTTGTGCTCTTCTGGCCCTTAGCATATATGGAATCATCTTTTTTGCAGACGAGCCTAAGTTTGTTAGCAAGAGTGCTATCCATCTTTTCTTGCTGAAGAATCCAGTTCCCACCTTGCTAGGGGATTTCTATTACTCAGTGCATCAAAGGAATGAGAAGCAGAGGGGAAGATTAGTTAGATGTTGTGCACCTCTCTTCTATTGTTGATTATTGAGGCACTTGCCAAAGTTAGAAGCTTTCTTGAATCCCCATCAGTCAAGAAACTGGGCTAAGAGAATGATTGCCCTTACATCGGAAGACATTAGATGGTGCACTCAGAGCACCAAGGGAAGAGACATACTCACCAGTTGTGGGAAGTATCCCAATGTGCCTCTGATTGGAGTGAAGGGTTGCATCAACTACAATCCTTTGTTGTTCCAAAGGCAGCTAGGGTATGCCTTAGTACATCCCCCAAGAAAGCAGGACTTGTCAGAAACCCTTTACAGTGATATTCAGCATAACCTTGTCGTTGCCCGACAAGCAGCCTGGGCTTGGGATAACATTTAGATAAAAGGGACTGCCATTATTGGCAAGTGCAACAACATAGCTTCAGCTCAATATCTTGATTGGTCTCGTACCAGAGGACAGATCACCCGTATTCCATTTACCCTAGAGGATGTGCCTGGACCCTCAGCAGCAGAGCCTGTAGCTACAGTCAGCTTAGAGGAATTTGAGAAGTTGAAAGAAAGGAATGCCCAGTGTTCTCAAGCTCTAAAGAAGACCCTCTGGGAGAGGAATGATAGTCTTCTGGACAATGAGAGGTTAGAGAAGCTCCAGATCGAGCATATGACCAAGATTAAGAAGACAGATGATTACATCAGAAGAGCCCGAGCAGGGGAGTTGGTATTGAAGAACGCTTGCAAGGAAGCCAAGATTTAGAAGGCCAGAGCTGAGCACTACTTGGAGGAGAGTCGGGCTAGGTGGATCAGGATCACTGAGGCTCGTTCACAGGAAGATCAGAGGACCCAGGCTAGGATAGAGCAGCTGGAAGCTGTCGCTCCCACCAAATGAGGCTAAGTCAAATGGGGTATAGACGCGAACGGTCGGCAAAGAGGAGAGAACACACAAGGGTGAACTGAAAAGAAAAGAGTCGCCAGCTAGGCATTTTTATCCCGAAGGAAAGGTAATGCTGCATAAACCTGAGAAAAGATGGATAAGACAGTCACGAACCAGAGAAACTGAGAAAGGGGGTTGGTTACAACCTAGGAAGGTATTAGAACCCAGATTGTCCGCCGTACTCGACGGGATCCACACTTGAAAGATTTGTGTTTAAAGGGGTAGTGTCAGTGCTATTTTGTGTGCCAAAAGCTGGAAAAGAAATGCAAGTGTCAGTGTAAAAGGAAATGAAGTGAAATATGAGAGTGTCAGTGTAAGAACAAAGTGAGGAGCTCAAGACTATGAGGCTCAAAGAATAATGCAGGAAGGAGGGGGAATATACAGAGACTTTTGTTCGATAACTGTTAAGTTGTGCCTACGTATCCTCTCGTGCAATGAGGAAGTCAGAACACCGTAGTTCGACTCAAAGAGACTGAAAGATAAGTTTGACTGTGAACTGCTTACTTGCCTATACTCAAGTGTATGACCTGTCTGGCCCAGGTGCAAACTGTCTTGCATTAGACGGAAGAAGCGAGTTCTCGTTTGTGAATGAAGATGGTGAGAAACGAATCCTGGAGGAGACGATTATTGTTTGTTTTTGGTGTTTTCAATCTTTTATTGATTTTGGAGTTTGTCATAAGAAAATGAGCTTCAGCCTAAACCAAGGGTTAGTAAACTCATCACATCTTCCCTCTGCTTAGGGGTAATGAGAATACCTTAAGTGTGAAGTAAATACCTCACACTTAATCACCATGATATAGGATTAAGATCATTAACCTACTTGCAATTATTTAGATGCTTTTGGAATTTTGTTTGGTGTTAAGTAATGAGTTTAAGCCATAATCAAGGATTTAATGGACTCATTACACCCTCCTAATAGAAGGATAATAGATGAGAACATTTAAGCTGAGAAAGGCTCCTCAACTTAATCCATGATTAGTGATTAACCTCATGATAAAACAAAGCCTTTATTAAAGTGAATTTTAGTTAATGATGAGATTAAGAAGTAGATTTTATGGTTTGTAAGACAACTTGAGAGAGACTTGTCCATTAACACTAGGGTTAGTCCTTCTTAACCAATTAAGGAAGAATTAGAACCCTAATGCAAGGCCCAAGTTACAAGCTTGATGTCTTAGTGATTATTAGATGGATTGATTAAAGGAATTAAACACATCAAGGATTTAACACTTAGGATTAAAGTTATACACTCCATCCTAATAGAAGGATGCATGCATAAGATTAATCACAAAGCCTTAAAACCTTTAAGGTTTAGTCCTTGATTATGAGATGAGAAGAGAAGACACAAAGATGACACAAAGGTAAAACTAATGGGGGACTAATCAAACCCTAATTGTGATCATGCTTGGGTGTTCCTAGGGTTTATGAGGCTTGCAAAAGATCTTCAAGAGGAGAGCCACCAAGAAAGAAGCAGAAGAAGCAAGTCAACTTACTTCACTTAAGAAGATAAGTTGCTTGAAGAAAGAAAGTGAGAAAGAGACATAAATGAGCAAGCTCACTCTAATACACAAGTAAAATGCAGAAATGATGCATAAGAGGGATGAGAAGAGATTATGAGAAGTGAAGGCAAATTCACTTATCAATGACTTACCACCTGAAAAGTTAGTAACAAGAAATGAAATGAAATGAAAATGAGGTGAAATGCAATGATGCACACCAAAGTCAGAAGCACAAACATGATGTTAATGATGCTAAGAGATAAAGCAAACACAAGTCAAGAGTTGTGGATGATCACACAAGGATAAGGATGCAAATGGAGCATGCTTTGAACCATGAAAGTTCATGAAAGTTTGTGAAATGCAATGGAAGTATAACATGACAAATGAATGAAGCAATGATCAAACATGATTCTAATGTGTCCTAAGATGTCTTAGGAGTCATGTGAATGCACAAAATGTCATGGCAAGTTCATGTATGTGTAAACACCCCAAATTTGCCCTCACCCATTCACACCATGGCTTGTGATCATTTATCATATGCACAAACCCAATCATAGCATCTCATACCACATTTTTGATTCACTGCATAAATTCAGAGTCATCTGCATCTAGGGTTTGTGATCTGAGCAATCCAAGAGCTTCCTGAGCCACTCCAAAGGCCATCAATCACTTCAAAGGGGTCCATGTGTGTCCAAGTATCATTTTATATCCTCTCAAAGTAAATAATGCCAAAGAATCACAAGAACTGGAAATGGTGTGGAAGCAGAGCCAGGCTTAACTGCACAGATGACCTAAAATTAGGGTTTTGGTTTCAGAGGCCATAACTCCAAACTTTTTGGCCATTATTGTTTCTATTGGTCTCTATATGGTATAGGGAGTGTGCATATCAATTTTCATGAAGAAATTCCATGGGGAAGTCATCTGATCAAGAGTTGACTTTTCAGACAAGTCAGTGCAAAATCAGGGCATCTGAGGCCCCCAATGACCCAACCAAGGGATGATCTTCATCATTTTGAGTGTATATGATCTTTATTTGATCATGGAAGAGGTTGGAAGTTCACAAAATTCAAGAATTACAAGTTTTTGCAAAGTTGACTTTTTGGGGCAAGTTTGACTTTTAAAGAATTTGTCATTTTAGGCAACTTTTCAATCCTTACTTTTTGATCCCAAAATGCTTCAAATGGAAAAACTTTGGTCATGAAAGTTGTAGATTAGATCTTTCCCTTTTCAAAAAGTACAAGAACATGACCTAATTCATTTTGGATCAAAAGTTATGGTGCATCAAAGTTGGCAAAAATCACTAAATTTCAAGTTATGCACCAAATGGAAAATTTGCAAATTCATGTACCAAGCATTCTATTGACTTCGCATTGGCTTCAAAGCTTCACCACATGATCATACATAACCTAAAAAATAGAATTGGCCCAAGGGATTTTGCATTGCTTGCTTTGGTTTTCAAAGATCCTTAAGACATTTTCCATTACAAGTGCAAAAGATGGATTTTTGGCAAAGTCATTTTCCAAAGAGCTATGTGATTACCAACTGATTTCTATGCATTGCCATGACCAATTGAGACATCATGTAACAAAATTCAGCAAGAAATGCCTCATGTACATAGCATAAAATCACAAGAAAGCACAAGTGGGCAAGTTGCAAAAGCTAGCATAGCTCATGATCCATATGTTGCAGTCACTCTCAAGCAATCTAAGGGTCATCCTTGACCCAAGCTGAAGCAAGACATGACCTCAAACAGCTGCTGCCATAGCCCATGCTGCAAGTACCAATCACATTGACTTTTTGGCCAAAACTCCCATACTCATGGAACAGTAAGGAGCCACCCCTACTGACCTGCTCCACAGGCTATTCACACAACTTGGGAGGATTATAGCAAAGCATTGGCCCTTGAGACAAGCCAGAACACAGCATATCACAAAACCTGCCAAAACTTTCCTCTCTTCGAATCACCCTCCACAGTCATCAAACACTCATTCTATCTTCACCAATCAACTAGAAAACATTCATAGAGCCAATACCACCCCTCACAATGATCTGAAACAGCCTACATAAGGACCTCATTTTCTGATATATCAGATTCGAGCCTCTTAAAATAGCTTGTTTAAGCTCCATCCAAGCTTGCCATTAGCACCAGGGGAACCATTGGAGTGAGTCTGCACCAAAGAACAGCCCAGAAAGCCCAGAATCAGAAGCTTCACCCTCAGGTATGGTCCAAGAACTTTTTTCTCAGAGCTTGCTTTTCTTGTTATAAAATGGAAGTGTGTGTTATGCTGATCATGGGGATGTCCTTAGATTTGAAAATAGTGAAGGAATGGCCATTTTATGCTTCTCTGAAATTTTGCCCGTGTTTGAGTTTGAGCTTGTTCTTCTTTGTTCATGATGGATAAATGGATTTTAAGTGGGGGTTTTGGTTTAGAATGTTTGGGGGGTCATTTTGGTGAAAGAAATTTGAGGAATGGTGGCCTGTAGAAGAAGCTAGGTTTTTGAGTCGTCGGAGAAGACGACCGGAACACTGTTCCGGTCGCCTGAGGGTCATTAAGCCCTAATCTCATTAATTAGCCAACTTTGAATTCTGGCCTTTGATTTGCTTCTCCCGCGCGTGTTTGAACGTTCCAGATCAGTCATTAAACCCTAACCATTAATTAATTAACTTAATTTGAATTAATTAGGCAGAACGCATCTGGACCACTCCTTTACGCGCTAGTCAACTCCCTCCACCCAACTTTGAATCTCAGCCTTTGGATTGTCATACTTTCCATTTAATTTCATTTTTATTTCAATTTTTCTTATTTAACTTCTCCATTTATTTTAAAATAGTTAGAAAAATCCCAAAAATATTTCCCTTTGCATTTTTGTTTTAAATATTTTTCTTAATCAGAAAATATTTTTATTTTTATTTTTAGCATTAAAAAAGTATTTTTAAATATTTAAAAGTTTCTTTTTAATTAATTAATGAGAATTAATTAATTAAAAATACTTTTAGGTATTTAAAAATCACCAAAAAATTCATGAAACATTTAAAAATATTTAGAAACATTGTCCAACCCTCAAACCAAATTTCTTTTTTGATCTTGATGCATTTTAAGAATTTTCCATGGAATTAAAATCATTTTGATGCATTATTTTGATCCAAACTTCCAAAAATCATTTCTGCCTAACCCAAGAGAGTTGGACTTTGATTCTTTTTGCATTGCATTGTGTTTAGCATGTAGTTTGTGAGATTAAATGGCCATGATTTGATCTTTCATTTTCATTTTGTTTGGTAATTTTGTTGTCAAGGAACTCTAAAACCCTAGAAAACTTAGGAAAATCATAACTTGAATTAGGTTAGGAGTTGGAGTCCCTCCTTTGGGCAGTGAGTTAGTATAGGATTAGGGGTCCTTTGAGTGCATTTTCAATTTTTTATCTTAATGGTTGCTTCTGATTTTGATTTGTGTTTGATGCATTCATCATAAACCCTAATTTGGGCTTCCATATGCATCCATCTTGCATTTGCTTGCACAACATGACTTGCCATAGCATTTTATGCATCCATTTGATTCACTTTACATCTTAAGACATATTGAAAGCATGTTTGATCATTGCATCTTGCATTTGCCATGTTGTATGCCATTTGCATGTCATAACTTTTCATGTATGTTCATGTGTCTTAACTTGCTTCATTTGCATCCATGAGCTTGTATGATCATCCCCATGTGTTGTCTCATGTTTGCATCATCTCATGGCATCATTATCATCCCATATATGCTTCTGGTTTTGTCTCTCATCATGCCATTCCATCCCATTTTGCATTGCATTGCATTTCTTTTCTAACTTTTCAGGTGGTAAGTGGATTTGAGAAGTGAATTTGCCTTCACTTCTCATAAATTTCTCTTCATCTCTTTTATGCATCCATGCTGCATTTTGATATGTGTTTGAGATTGAGCTTGCTCATTCTTCTTCTTCTTACTTTCTTTCTTCAAGTGACTTGACTTCTTGAATGAAGCAAGTTACTTTGCTTCTCCTGATCTTTTTCTCTGCTTCATGGTGGTTCCATTGAAGATTTCTCTTGTAAACCTCACAAACCTTAGGAACAACCAAGCATGACAAGGATTAGGGTTTTGATTAGTCTCCCCACTTAGTTTTACCTTTGTGTCTCTTTGAGTCTTCTCTTCTCATCTCATAATCAGGGACTAAACCCTAAAGGCTTTAAGGCTTTGTGATTAAGTTTATGCCTGTATCCTTCTATTAGGATGGAGTGTATAACTTTAATCCTAAGTGTTAAACCCTTAATGTGTTTAACTCCTTTAATCAATTCACATAATAATCATCAAGACATCACACTTGTAACTTGGGCCTTGCATTAGGGTTCTAATTCTTCCTTAATTGGTTAAGAAGGACTAACCCTAGTGTTAATGGACAAGTCCCCCTCAAGTTGTCTTACAAACCCTAAAACTCACTTCATCATCATATCATTAAATAAAATCCATTTAACCAAAGGCTTGTTTTGTCATGAGTTTAATCCCTAATCATGGATTAAGTTGAGGAGCTTTCCTCAGCTTAAACACTCTCATCTATTATCCTTCTATTAGGATGGTGTAATGAGTCTGTTTAATCTTTGATTATGGCTTAATCTCATTACTTAACACTAAACAAAAACAACAAAAACATCTAAATAAACAACAAGTAGGTTAATGATCTTAATCCTACATCAGGATGATTAAGTGTGAGATGCTGACTTCACACTTAAGGTATTCTCATTACCCCTAATCAGAGGGAAGATGTGATGAGTTTACCAATCCATTGGTTTAGGCTTAAGCTCATTAATCTATGACAAACCTTCAAAAGCAATAAAAGACTGAAAACACAAGAACAAACAATAATCCTCTCCTTCGGGATTCTTTCCTCATCTCATTCACTCACAAACGAGAACTTGCTTCTTCCGTCTAATGCAAGACAGTTTGCACCTGAGCCAGACAGGTCATACACTTGAGCATAGACAAGTAAGCAGTTCACAAGCCAATCCACCTTTCAGTCTCTTTGGGTCGAACTACGGTGTTCTGACTTCCTCATTGCACGAGAGGATACGTAGGCATAACTTAACAGTTATCGAACAAAAGTCTCTGTATATTCCCCCTCTTTCTAGCTTTATTCTTTAAGCCTCATGGTCATGAGCATTTCATTCCTGATCTCACACTGACACTTCACATACTTCACTTTACACTTTTCTTACACTGACACCTATACATCCTGTTCCAGCTCTTTTATACACAAATTGCACTGACACTACCCCTTTAAAACACAAATCTTTTAAGCGTGGATCCCGTCGAGTACGACGGACAATCTGGGTGCTAATACCTTCCCAGGTTGTAACCAACCCCCTTTCTCAGTCTCTATGGTTCGCAACCGACTTATCCATACCTTTTCTTAGGTTTATGCAGCATTACCTTTCCTCCGGGATAAAAATGCCTAGCTGGCGACTCTATTCTTTTCCAGTGAGTTCACTGCTGTGTGTTCTCATTATTCCTTTCGCCGACCGTTCGCGCTTGTACCGGGATGCAAATCTTTGGGAGCGACAGCTTGGCGACTCTGCTGGGGAATCTGTACTATAACCAGGGTTTCTGGTTCTTTTTGTTGGTTCCTCCTAGCACTTGATTGATTTGTGTTTACTGGGGTGTTATGTGTTATCTGTGTTTGTATATTTGTTTTATTTACTGCTTTATGTACAATTTTGTTTATTACTTTCTTTATAGCTTTGTGCATATATATCATACTGTCATGCTGTCTATGCTGGATCTGTTTTGTTGCTTTGGTGGGTGGGTGTTCTATTGAGAGTTGAGGTCCTATACCTGGGACCTGAGTGACACCTAGGTTAGAGTGGTTCATATTCTTTCCCATTCCATCTCGGTCTGGTGCGGGAATATGAAACACGGTTCAGATATGGGTTTCTTCTTGAGAACTCTGTGTTGCAGATTTCCTGCAGTACTAGGGCTATCTGGGAAGCCTGCTAAGTCTGGATAACCTTTAGTATTGACCTTCAGAAACTGAGGAGAATTAGAGGAGGATCTTTTATGGTTATTGTAAACACTGTACCTCCGGGTTAGAAGTGTTTACACCTCTCATAACTGATCCAAGTCTGAGGATCTTTGTTTTAGAACATCACATGTGAGGGGGTTGGGTTGTTTACAGGTTTGCAGGTACCCTTGACCTCAGCATACCCTGTTACTTTGTTTTGATTAAGAGTACTCCATGTTGGAACAGTTCTTGTGATTTTAACCCTGGACATGTGACTCTTTATTTGAGTCCCCCACCTTGGTTACTGGACTTATGAACCTCCATCTGGATTTCCTGAACATACATGGACCTATATCAGAGCAGTTAATCAGATCCAGCTCAGTCACAAACCCTTGCATATCATTTGCATACATCCTCATTGCATCATTTTGACATGTGTTTATTTGTTTTTCAGGGTATCCATCCTATCATTTTGGCTTGGTTTTGACCCCTTCTTCAGCTTAGACCCATCTTCATCAGCACTTGCTTCAACAATCAGCCACTTGCTTCAGTCACTTGCATCCTCAGTCTCAGCCTATCAGTGGCCCATCTTCAGTGATATTCTCAGTCATCATCATCAGCACCCATTCTTCAGCAACATGGCACCTAAGAAAAGTAACATCTCCTATCACTTCTTTGAGCCTGAGCTAGCTAGCATCAGGAGGATTCAGACCCTGATTACTCCAGACCATATACCATATTTCAGAGAACATTATGGAGGAATCCTTGATGTGGTATTGGATTTGGACCCTTCACAAAGGAGCTTGATACATACTTGCCTGCAGTTCTATGATCTCCCCCTGAGGTGCTTCACATTTCAGAATTTTCAGTTGGGACCCTTGCTGGAGGAGTATTCATCATTGGTTGGTGTGCCTATCAGGGGTGGAATACCCTTCAACCCTGAGATGGCTTTCCCAAGTAATGAGGAGATAGCAAAAGCATTGCATCTGGAACCAGTTTTGATTGGGCAGAATTTGAAATCTAAAGCTGGAATCTCTGGTTTTCATCTGGATTTCTTGACTTCTCAGGCTAGTCTGAAGGCTTCCTTAGGAGAGTGGAAGGCAGTCTGTGCTCTGTTGGCCCTTAGCATATATGGGGTCATACTTTTTGCAGATGAGCCTAGATTTGTCAGCAAGAATGCAGTCCATCTTTTCATCCTGAGAAACCCAGTACCCACCTTACTGGGAGATCTTTACTACTCTGTTCATCAAAGGAATGAAAAGCAAAGGGGAAGATTAGTGAGATGCTGTGCTCCTTTGTTCCATACTTGGCTGCTCAAGCATTTACCAAAGACTGATGCATTCTTAAACCCTCACCAGCAGAAGAACTGGGCTAGAAGGCTTGCTGCTCTAACCTCAGATGACATCAGGTGGTGCACTCAGAGCACCAAGGGAAGAGACATCATTACAAGTTGTGGGCAGTTTCCCAATGTGCCTCTGATTGGAGTGAAGGGTTGCATCAATTACAACCCTCTGTTATTCAAAAGACAACTGGGCTATGCATTAGTCTACCCTCCTAGAGCACAGGATCTGACTGAGACCCTTTATTGTGAGATCAAGCCTAATCTGGCTATTGTCAGGCAGGCATCCTGGGCCTGGGACAATGTGCAGACTAAAGGAGTAACCATTCTTGGAAGATGCAATAATGTAGCCTCAGCACAATACTATGAGTGGTCTCATGCCAGGGCTCAAATTACTGGAATGCCCTTCATTATTGAAGATATGCCTGGACCTTCCACAGCACCACCTCCGGCAACTGTCAGCTTAGAGGAGTTTGAGAAATTGAAAGAGAGAAATGAGAAGCTGACTCAAGCTCTGCAGAAGACCCTCTGGGAGAGGAGTGATGGAAGGTTGGATATTGAGAGGCTAGAAAAGTTGAAAGTGGAGCATTTGGCTAGAATTGAGAAGTCAGAGGATTACATTAAGAAGTCTAGGGCTGGTGAACAGATCTTGAAGAATGCCTGCAAGGAAGCTCAGTTCCAGAAAGCCAGGACTGATTTGTATCTAAAGGAGAGTCAGGCTAGGTGGGTCAGGATCACCGAAGCTCGTACTCAGGAGGACAAAAGGACTCAGGATAAGATTGAACAGATGGAAGCTAGTGCAAAAGAGCAACAGGAAGCCCTGGCGGAAGCCCAGAGAGAGATCTCAGAGTTGAAGATTAGAGCTGGTGTAAAGAGGTCAAAGGACCAGAGTCAACACAAAAAGCTAACTGCAGCTATTGCTACAAGGAATCTCCTCATCAGGAATCTTACAGAGCGTCCAGCTGATCCTGTGACTGAAGCACTTCTCAAGGAAGTTCAGGAGGATGAGTTTGGTCTGGGAGTTTGACTTTTGCTTGTTGTTGCTTTCATTATATGTATTTTTCATTATGTTGTATTTTTAACCCCTCAGAGGGCTTGTATTGTAAAAGAAACAAACTATGTATCATTTACCTTTTTTGTAATATATGTGTTGGTTTGTTTCATCTGAATTCTTCAAGCAACATCACAAGTATCTTCTTCAAGGGTCTAGAAAGGTCAAAACCAAGTACCAAGCCGGATACCTTGGAAATAAATAGACACACTGCATTGCATACTAACCCTTTTGTTTTGTTTTGTAGGTTTTTGTTTTATTGTTACTAACTCTGTTGTGACTTCAGGAACTATTGCTCGACGTCGAGGGTTTCCACTCAATCGTCCACATAGATACCCCACCCGCAACAATCTTCCGGGCATACAGATGGACCAAATGCAGTAGGACCTTACAGAGGTCAGGAATCAAATGACCAACGAGAGATTGGAAATGAGGAATCAGATGACACAATTTATTGAGGTGATGAACAACATGGCTCAAAGCCAGGAGAGGTTAAGAGAACTAATAGAGGGGAGAAACCAGGAAGACCATCATCCAGGGACTGCTGGGACAAGCAACAATGAGAGAGTCCAACCTCATGTTAATCCCCCAGTCTTTGGACCCCACCAACATCCAGAGATCAACATCCCTGTCAATGTGCAAGGGACTGCCACAGCAGGTAGAGTACTGCAGGAAGACCCCCAGGAATATCAGTTCACAGTGATGGGAGCCGGGGAGGAAGCCTATGACAGAAGGCTAGAAGAGATTGCTGAGAAACTGAGATCTTTGGGGTCCCAGAATTCTTTGGGATTTGATGTTATGGACATGGGTCTAGTGGACGGGGTCAGGATCCCCCACAAATTTAAACCACCATGCTTTGAGAAGTATAACGGGACTTCCTGTCCCCGGACCCATTTACAATCCTTTCTGGGGAGGCTGAAGGCCTATACTATGGACGAAAAGCTATGGATGTTCTATTTTGAGGATAGCTTAACAAGAGCATCGAGGGAATGGTACTCCCACTTGACAAGAGCAACCATTAGATGCTGGAAGGACCTGGCGGAGGCCTTTATCAGACAGTATCAGTACAACCTGGATATGGCCCCCAACAGGACCCTCTTGATGGGGATGTCACAGTCATCCAGGGAAAGCTTCCGTGAATACGCTCAAAGGTGGAGACAGCTTGCTGCCGCTGTCCAGCCACCCATGTCAGAGAGGGAGATGGCTGATATGTTCATGAACACCCTCCAGGGGACTTACATTGATAGGCTAGCTTCCTTCTCCTCCACCAGCTTTGCGGATGTTGTCATAGCCGGGGAGAGAATTGAAAGCCTATTGAAGATGGGTAAGATCTCAGACAACGGTGCAAGCTCATCCAGTAATGCAAGAAAGCCTTTTGCAGGCCCAAGAAGAACTGGTGAAACCAATGCTATCCACACCAACAGGGGCAGGCCCCAATATGTTCATAGGTCTGTGGCAGCAGTCACCATTCCCGCTCCAATTCATCCTCAACCAGTTTATCAACCTCAGCAACAAAATTATCAGCAACAAACTCAGTTTCCTCCTCAAAGAAATTACACCAACAATAATAATCAGCAGAGACCATTCCAACAGAGGCCCTCTCAGGCCAATAGGGTGATCGATCCGATCCCTATGCCCTATGCCACATTACTGCCACAACTCTTGAAACTCAACCTAGTTGAGCTAAGGACGTTGGCACCTCCGGATCCTAACAGTATGCCCAGAAATTACGACGCCAGCGCCAGATGTGCCTTTCACTCAAATGCACCTGGTCATAGTACGGAAAAGTGCAGAGCTTTGCACATGAAAGTGCAGGATCTAGTGGATTCCAAGGCTTTAAACTTTGCACCACCACCAAATGTCAACAAGAACCCTATGCCACACCATGGTGGTCCCCGAATCAATGCTATTGAAGAAGACAAGCCGTCTTACTTAATAACCAGTGTGGGTCAGATTCGGACACCCTTGGTGGAGATTAAAGCTCAACTCCTGGAATGTCAAATGTTCCCAGGATGTGAGTTAGGGTGTGTTTATTGCAACATTTCAGTGAATGGTTGTGATAACCTGAGAGATGGCATAGATGGCCTCATTCAGAGTGGCCTGCTCCAAATCACCACATCAGTACCCACCAACCCAGCAATCTCATTAACAACAATTCCAGAGTCTACTACAACCGCAACAACCATTGTTCCAGATAACTCTTCAACTTCATCAACAAATGTTTCATCTGTCATTTCAACTGACCAGATAACAACAAACCTTCCTTCTACAACTTCAGCACCACTTCATTTTGAATCTCCTACAACAACAACACCCATCCTTCCAACAATGTCTCCTACAACATCAGCAGCCAACCATGAAGATGTCTCAACAGTTACGATTTATTATGATCCTGAAAATGATTCTGCTTACAACTCACAAAGTGCTACTCCTATCAGAGCACCGGTCACGATATATTATGATCCGCAGACTATCACGGTTCCTTCCGCAGCTGCCATCAGTCCAGTCACTGTCACAGTGCCTGGGCCAGTACCTTATGAAAGCAGTAATGCCATCCCTTGGCATTACGGCTCGGATTTATACTGCGAAGGACAAAAGATCACTTTTGAATCATCAACTTCTGCACCACAAATAGACAATGTGGGAGGAGGCGGAGGCTTCACTCGAAGCGGACGTCTCTTTGCCCCGCAAATTCAAAGACCCACTGCCGAAGCAGAAGCTGCTGCCAAGGCAAAAGGGAAGAATATGGTGAAAGAAGAACAGGTTGTTAGAGAAGTTTTGAAAACACCTTTTGATCAAGAAGTTGATGAATTCATGAGAATCATAAAGAAAAGTGATTACAAAATAGTGGACCAGCTTCACCAGACGCCTTCCAAGATCTCCATTCTATCATTGCTTATGTGCTCCGAGGCTCACCGGAATGCACTACTCAAAGTCTTGCACGCAGCTTATGTGCCAGAAGAGATCACCGTCAATCAGTTGGAAGCTGTGGTTGGAAATGTTAATGCTAGTAATGGACTAGGGTTCACCAACACTGATTTGACTACGGAAGGCCGCAATCATAACAAGGCTCTGCACATTACCATGGAATGTAAAGGTGCAGTTCTTTCCCATGTGCTGGTAGACACAGGATCATCCCTTAATGTCTTGCCCAAAAAGGCCCTTGTGAAGCTGGAATATGAAGGATTGGCATTACGACCCAGTAACTTGGTAGTGAGAGCCTTTGACGGATCTAAGAGATCAGTTCTGGGAGAAATTGAGTTGCCTGTAACGATTGGCCCACAGACTTTCAAAACGACCTTCTACGTGATGGACATTCAGCCTGCCTACAGCTGTTTGTTGGGTAGACCATGGATTCATGCCGCTGGCGCAGTAACGTCTACCCTTCACCAGAAGTTAAAATTCGAGTGGGAGGGCCAAGTCGTTACTATTTGTGGAGAGGAGGATATTTTTGTTAGCCATCTGGCTACTTACAAATATATTGAGATGGATGGGGAGATCCACGAGACGATGAGTCAAGGGTTTGAGGCCCTGAATATTAATGAAACCACTGCTGTGCTTGGGACCTCTATGACATCCTACCAGCAGGCCCGGAAGGTGGTGGAGGAAGGAAACGCTCAAGGCTGGGGCAAACTGTTGCCTGTGGAGAAGAAAGAAGATAGATTTGGGTTGGGTTACAAACCAACTCAAGAAGATCGAGCAGAGGCTGCCAAGAAGCCCAACTTTGTCAGTGGGGGGATGCTTATCCCCGATGCTGTCAACAACTTGGAAGATGAGTCGGAGGATGAACGCAACCTGGAAAGCTGGATTCGTCCAAAGGTCTCAGGGAGCAGTATCTCAAACTGGTCTTCCCAGGAAATTATAAGAGTTACTCCTGCAGAGTAATTATTATTTCCTGTATATTTTGAGCATGCATCAAGTCTTGCATCTTGCCCAAGATGACAAGACTCATTTTGTAATCGGGCCATCTGTAATTTTTGTGCAACAAGATTAATCAATGAAATATCAGACATCTTTTGCAAACAAGTCTTTTTTTTCTTTTCCGCTCACTGTTTTCCATTTTTCTTTTTGTACAAAAAAATAAATGGCAATGTTTTCAAAATGACAATTTCATTCCACTTTTCTAAACAAGATTAAAATCAATCACTAAAATGAACAAACTGAACCCTTGCAGAGAGTGCCTTCCAGACCGCACCGACAACAACACGGCTATGACTTCGTATGACTTTGACAATCCGATCAATCAAGCTGACGAAGGGGTTGAAGAAGATTACGAGCTTCCTGAAGAGCTAGCCAGATTGTTGAGACAAGAGGAGAAGGTTATCACTCCTCATCAGGAGGAGGTAGAAACGATTAATCTTGGTACAGATGAAGATGTGAAAGAAGTTAAAATCGGGGCCGGCTTACAAGACTCAGTGAAGAAACAACTGATTGACATGCTTCAAGAGTATGTGGATGTGTTTGCTTGGTCTTACCAGGATATGCCAGGGTTGGACACCGACATTGTTATGCATAAGCTGCCTTTGAGGGAAGAATGCCCACCAGTCAAACAGAAATTGCGCCGCACTCGCCCAGACATGGCAATGAAAATCAAAGAAGAGGTACAAAAGCAGTGGGACGCCGGATTCCTTGCTGTAACTAGCTATCCGCCATGGGTTGCTAACATCGTGCCTGTTCCAAAGAAAGATGGCAAGGTAAGGATGTGTGTTGATTACCGGGATCTGAACAGAGCCAGCCCAAAAGATGATTTCCCATTACCTCACATTGACGTATTGGTTGATAATACGGCTCAGTTCTCGGTATTCTCCTTCATGGACGGATTTTCAGGATACAATCAGATCAAAATGTCACCTGAAGACATGGAGAAGACAACCTTCATCACACCCTGGGGCACATTCTGTTACAAAGTGATGCCATTCAGATTGAAGAATGCTGGTGCTACGTATCAACGGGCTATGGTAACATTATTCCACGATATGATCCATAAAGAAATCGAATGTTATGTGGATGACATGATTGCCAAGTTCCTCACAGAAGAATACCACCTGGTAAATCTGCTGAAACTATTCAAGCGTCTGAGGAAGTATCAACTAAAGCTGAACCCCAACAAGTGCACATTCGGGGTGCGATCTGGTAAGTTGCTGGGTTTTATCGTAAGCGAGAAAGGGATTGAAGTGGACCCTGATAAAGTCAAAGCCATTCAAGAAATGCCTGCACCGAAAACTGAGAAAGAAGTTCGAGGGTTTCTAGGTAGATTGAACTATATCTCAAGGTTCATATCTCACCTTACTGCAACCTGTGAACCCTTGTTTAAACTATTGAGAAAGGAACAGACGGTCAGGTGGAACGAAGACTGCCAGAAGGCTTTTGACAAGATCAAAGAATACCTGCAAGAGCCACCAATCCTTATGCCTCCAGTTGAAGGGAGACCTCTGATAATGTATTTGACAGTATTAGAAGAGTCAATGGGGTGTGTGCTGGGCCAGCATGACGAGTCTGGTCGAAAAGAGTATGCAATATACTACCTGAGCAAAAAGTTTACCGACTGTGAACAACGTTATTCACTGCTCGAGAAAACTTGTTGTGCTTTAGCGTGGGCTGCTCGCCGACTGAGACAGTATATGTTGACCCACACTACCTTATTAATCTCAAAAATGGACCCAGTTAAGTACATTTTCGAGAAGCCAGCTCTTACCGGACGGGTTGCAAGATGGCAAATGATTCTCACGGAGTATGACATCCAGTAAACCTCTCAAAAAGCCATCAAGGGCAGTGTACTATCTGAATATCTTGCTGAGCAACCTATTGATGACTACCAGCCTATGATATTTGACTTCCCTGATGAAGACATCATGTTCATAAAAGAAAAAGATCATGAAGAGCCTATTCACACTGAAGGGCCTGACCCGGAAGAAGAATGGACTATGATGTTTGATGGGGCTGTTAATATGAATGGTCGTGGTGTTGGTGCTGTACTCATTACACCTAAGGGAGTTCACATGCCTTTCTCGGCAAAACTCACTTTCAACTGCACTAACAACGAAGCTGAATACGAAGCTTGTATTATGGGTCTTGAGGAAGCCATTGATCTCAGGATCAAGACGTTGACTGTATTCGGAGATTCAGCTCTGGTAGTTAATCAAACCAACGGCAAATGGTACACACACCAGGATCATCTGATACCTTACAGGGATTATACAAGGAGGTTATTGACTTTCTTCACAACGGTCAAGCTTGAGTATATCCCTAGGGACGAGAATCAGTTTGCAGATGCTTTGGCTACCATTTCGTCAATGATCAAAGTTCAAGCTTCCTGTTAATGCTATTATTCTATGATTGGCATTATGTTTGGTAAAACTAATATGGCTGGAAAATGTTGAATAAGAAGTTCCATATTAACATGGTATAGATTCTGGAAGAACATGTCAAACATGATGTCCTGACATGGTGGCACAGATAAATGTGGAAGTTGTCAAAGAAGATGTTGAATTCAGTTCAGAATGTCCTATCAGATGTTGGGACATTATCAAACAGAGTATAAGAACTTAATTCAGGATGTCCCAACAGATGTTGTCATATGTCACAGTCAGATGTCAAAGAAGATGTTGAAGTATCTGCAAATGTCATGACAGAATGTTACAGACAGATGTCAAAGAAGATGTTGAAACATCTACAAATGTCATGACAGAATTACTGTCATATGCTACAGACAGATGTCAAAGAAGATGCTGAAACATCTGCAAATGTCATGACAGATGTCAAAGAGAATGTTGAAACATCTGCAAATGTCATGACAAATGTCAAAGAGAATGTTGAAACATCTGCAACTGTCATGACAACATTACTGTCATATGTTACATATAGATATCAAACAAGAAGTGTTGAACTTAGTTCAGGATGTCACACCAAATGTTGTGACACTGTCAAACAGAGTAACCGTTAATGAACTTAAGTCAAGATATCAGGATGTCACACCAGATGTTAGGACATTGTATCAGTTGATGGAATAAGTTCAGTTTACAGGATGTCCCATCAGATGTTGTGACATTGTATCAGTAAATGAAGTAAGTTCAGTTTTTCAGGATGTCCCAACAGATGTTGAGACATCTCAGACCTGTGAAGATACATGTTTATGATTGTCTAAATCATGAACTGAAGGAAGTTTCATCAAGAAAGAAGCTGAATTGATATGTCAATCCTAATGGCTTAACACCACACTACACATCAATAGTTTATGAACCAAGCTTAGTTTTGTGTTCCAGAAGAAGGAAACTGGTGTGATGATGGATGCTTTGGGTGCTAGACAAATGTGTGATGATCACATATGTTTAGAACCTACTCCTAACCTGGAAGAGGAGGCATCTATGCTACATGTTGAAGACTTAGATAATGATCATTGCTTCTGTGGACCCTAGCATAGCCAAAAGGCTTAGGGCTAGAAAGGAAAAGAAGACTACAGGACATTCATCTCCTGAAAAGAAGCAGCCTACTCCAAAGAAAGACAAGGTCAAAGTGATACTTGGTCCTACTAAACAATGGAGCAAGGTGAATACCCAAAAGAGGAAAGCTGTAACTCCACCAGATTCAGATGTTGAAGAGGATGTCCCAACATCCCAACCAAAGAAGAAACCAGCACCCTCAAGGTCCACCTCTGCTGTTCCAGAAGCTCCTCTGGACAATGTTTCATTCCATCATGTGTCAAGTGTGAGCAGATGGAAATTTGTATACCAAAGAAGGGTAGCACTTGAAAGAGAGCTGGGCAGAAATGCACTTGAGTGCACTGAGGTAATTGACCTAATTTCTTCTGCTGGTTTATTCAAGACAGTATCAAACTTTTCACCTTGCTATGAGCTGCTAGTCAAGGAATTCATTGTCAACCTTCAAGAGGACTGTGATGATGGTAAATCAGATGACTTCAGAAAGGTGTATGTAAGAGGGAAATGTGTGGAATTCTCTTCTAGGGTTATCAACCACTATCTAGGAAGAGAATCTGATGGACCTAATGAGCTGGGAAAGATAAATAACCATGTGTGCAAGGTCATCACTGCTAATCAATTCAAAGCTTGGCCAGTCAAAGGGAAATTTTCTGTTAGCTTGCTGACAAGGAAGTATGCAATGCTGCATAGGATTGGCACTTCAAATTGGGTCCCTACCAACCATACCTCCTCAATAGCAACTGAATTGAGCAGGTTCATATATGCTGTGGGCACCCAAGCAAAGCTGTACTTTGGGGCTTATATTTTTTATCAGACATTGAAGCATGTTGGAACATCTGCAACAAAGCTTCCCATTGCTTTTTCCTCTCTGCTATGTGGAATCATACTAAGCCAGTATCCAGGTATCCTCACTGAGAAGGATTCAGTATGCAAAAGAAAAAGTCCTCTGGCCTTCCATTACAAACTTTTCTTGAGCCATCATGCTGCTGATGTTGAAGCTTCCACTAGGACATCTGCTGGACCTTCAAAAGCAAAGACTCCCATATCCAAAGCTGCCTTGATTGCAGATCTAAAGAACACTTGCAAAAATCTGGATGCCAGGAAGAAAAAGCTTGAGGAAGTATTTCAAAGGCTGGAGCTGGAAGAGGTTACTCAGAATACTGATGAATCTAATGATGAATCTGAAGATGAAGAAGCTTCTAAATGTATTTACAAATGTGGGTGAAAAATGCATGACTTTGGTCATGATTAAAGCTATCAATGTGACCAACAATTGCTAGAAGCAAGGGAAGAATGTCAGATTGGGAAGTCTGATCAGAATGGTTGTTGAACTGGTAGTCTCTTCCACTACTAGTCATGGATAGTGGCAGTATAAACCCTTTGTAGCAAGCAAACTAAGAGCATCTGTTTTGGAATATAAAATCAAGTGTGGATATTTATCAGTTGTGCTCTTTGTATGTTCATCAGGGGTGTGAAATTGAGAATTAGTGGAGTACATGCTCAGCTGGAGTATTGTTTATCCATGACATGAGGAGATCTTGCTAATCTTATCTGGAGCTAACCTTAAAATCCTTCAAAAGTAAAAGATCAGATTGTGTAGAACTATTTGATAAGGTATTATACAAGGATTTAAGATCAATTGTTGTTTGTGGAATTCACAAATATTTGATTGATTATCCTTGTGATTCAAGATTGGTGATGTTCAAAAAGATGTTGGAACATCTTATCATCAGAGTTTGTGCAGAATCATGGGAGAGGTATTGCATAAGCTGTAGCATTGGCTTCAGTCTTGTGTGACAAGAGTTATGTATTTCTGGAAAGTTTCTTGGGAAGAACTTGTCTGGATATTGTTGATTCTGAAGATGGAGATGAAAGACCATGAACATATCATAATCTTGGTGACTACTTGGATTGGTTTATTTCTGATCTAGGTGTAGTCCAGAATGCTCATCATGGAGTTAAGATAGGTGGAGATATCATAAATTTGTTTAGACTGCTTTACTCAAGGAAAGGTGGCATCCTTGGTATAGTTTTGAGGTGTAGTTCTTAACTATTCCTTCTGAATAATCAGACAGTGGCAGGTTTGAAGACTTTGGAGAAACATTGGAAGTTTCTCATCAATATGTGTTATTGGTAAGAACTTCTGCAAAACCAATAGAATGGAGGTTGTCTACTCAAACTTGATGGATAAATCAAGTCTATGAGAGCATGTAACTCTTGTTCTATAAAGGAAGGAGGTTCTTTCAAGTGGCAGAAGAAGGAACTGAATTTAACAGATGGATGTGGGCTAATAATGTTTAAACATCTAGTTCAACATCAGAGTCTAATTGGTGAAGATCAACTTTTTTGATCAGGATATCTTTGGAAGCTTTATTATAA
This sequence comes from Lathyrus aphaca, assembly GCA_963966055.1. Taxonomy (NCBI): domain Eukaryota; kingdom Viridiplantae; phylum Streptophyta; class Magnoliopsida; order Fabales; family Fabaceae; genus Lathyrus; species Lathyrus aphaca. The sequence continues at coordinate 284,124,396 of OZ014523.1, forward strand.
ACGTGAAGAAGACAAAAGTGGCAATTGGCTTTTTCATATGAGGATTCATAAAAGAGGTTATCAAAATGTGGTAATTGGTTGATCTTTAAAGTGGATTCGAAGAATCAAGATAATCAGAATGTGGCAGCTGGTTGTTCTTGAGGATTGTCTTGGAACAAATTGCTCTTGGGCAGAGGAGTGATGAGTTGAAGACTCAAGAGGATTTATTCTTCTTGAAGGTGGATGAGAGTTTATCACTCTTTCTGGATTTCTAATTCTAACTGGTGGCACAGTGTAGTTGAAGATTTTCAGTTCTTGGATTACTATACTATAGTAAGTCCAGTTGGTGGAGCACATCTAGGATCATGGTGATAAGGTCTTGGTGTATAAAAAAAAATGTTCTAACTAAGTGTTAGTACATTATCTGGGGTGTTTATCTACATGGTTTCTATTATTAGACTACCTAATCATATGGGAGAATGATGAAGTAGATGATCTATATTGGAAGAAACATGTAGAAGAGACTGGAAGTGTTCCTCGTGCTAAAAAGCCAAGAACTCCAAAAAGATCAAGTTTTCAGCAAGACCAAAGGCATACCTTCACCATTGTACAACACTCCAAAAGCTTCTGAATATGTGGATGATTCCATAAAGGAGTTGGTAACCAAAATCCTATCTGAGCAAAGAGTGGTAAGTGGCATATCTATCTCTCTGAACACTATGTCAGCCCCACAAGAAGATCAACAAACTCAGGCTGCAAAGGACACTCCTGCTCAACAGGATGTCCCAATAGATGTTGAAACATCTGAGGACCAGCACAAGGCCTCAACTGAAGAGCACATCTCTGTTGATCCATCAGAAGTATATCAGGTATTGATTGCTTGGAAGTTTGTTTGTGGACATTCATTCTAATTTCATAATTAGTTTGGATGTGTTTTATCTGGATTGTATGGCCTTTGGTGTGTAAAGGCTTAGTGTCAAGAACCTGTGTGCTAGAAGATGTTCATCTTGTGTAGTATGTGGTAACTACAAACCCAGAAAGGAATCAGGTATGCTTTGGTACAAGAAGTGAATGTGTTCAATTGGGAATTGAACAGAGGGTGAGCTCTTGAAGACATGAAGATGCGTCTTATGTTTTCCTTTCATCAATGTACAGAGAAGCATGGAGTATCCTAGATAGGGGGAGTGTGTTACAAGTATGTGCACTTGATTTTGTGGTGTTAAGGGGGAGTAATACCTTAACCAGATAAGGAGAATCCTAAGAGTCTAGAAGGCTATATTATATAAAGCTGCTCTTTGCAGTTTATGTTTGATTCTTGAGGAATTGTGAAGCTTGTGTGTGTTTCAAGCTTATGAAGATTATATACCTCTATTTTTATTATGGTACCTTTGTCTTTTTATGGCTAAAAAGGGGGAGAAGTAATAGTGTGAGGTCTGATATGAAGATGTGATGTTAAGGAACTTCTACATAAGGTACTATTACACCTGTATGTAAATTAGTTTTAGCCAAAATAAGCCAAAGGGGGAGATTGTTAATGCTATTATTCTATGATTGGCATTATGTTTGGTAAAACTAATATGGCTGGAAAATGTTGAATAAGAAGTTCCATATTAACATGGTATAGATTCTGGAAGAACATGTCAAACATGATGTCCTGACATGGTGGCACAGATAAATGTGGAAGTTGTCAAAGAAGATGTTGAATTCAGTTCAGAATGTCCTATCAGATGTTGGGACATTATCAAACAGAGTATAAGAACTTAATTCAGGATGTCCCAACAGATGTTGTCATATGTCACAGTCAGATGTCAAAGAAGATGTTGAAGTATCTGCAAATGTCATGACAGAATGTTACAGACAGATGTCAAAGAAGATGTTGAAACATCTGCAAATGTCATGACAGAATTACTGTCATATGCTACAGACAGATGTCAAAGAAGATGCTGAAACATCTGCAAATGTCATGACAGATGTCAAAGAGAATGTTGAAACATCTGCAAATGTCATGACAGATGTCAAAGAGAATGTTGAAACATCTGCAACTGTCATGACAACATTACTGTCATATGTTACATATAGATATCAAACAAGAAGTGTTGAACTTAGTTCAGGATGTCACACCAAATGTTGTGACACTGTCAAACAGAGTAACCGTTAATGAACTTAAGTCAAGATATCAGGATGTCACACCAGATGTTAGGACATTGTATCAGTTGATGGAATAAGTTCAGTTTACAGGATGTCCCATCAGATGTTGTGACATTGTATCAGTAAATGAAGTAAGTTCAGTTTTTCAGGATGTCCCAACAGATGTTGAGACATCTCAGACCTGTTACCAGAATTAATTAATAACTAACTGATCTGAGATATTTAAGGAGAGTTATCTGGAATTAATTATGGATGGATAAAAACAGAACAAGGCGCATCTGTAGGGAGTTTTGTTATGAAGATTCAGATTAATCAGAAGAACAAAATCACCTAGAATCTAGGAAGTAACAAACCCTAATTCAAGGTGATGACATTGGATTTATCAGATCTGAATTATGCAGAATATTCTGGAGATATTATGCAATCATATGTGGTGCTGATCTAGAAGATCTTAAAGACTCAATTTAAATTGAAGACAAATATTGAAAAATATAGGTTTCTATATTTAGAGATATTTTAGAAGTTGAAGATCTTTTGGAATATTTGTAGCAGATATTTCTGCATATTTGTAGCAGATATTTCTGCATATTTGTAGCAGCTATTGTTGTGATTGTTTAGGCCCAAATCCAGTTGGGAATAGGTTATAAAAGAAACCTTGTAACCTAGTTTAGAATCAACCCAATGAACCGAAAATGTAAACATTATTAGGGTTGTGTCCTTGTGTCAGCCGTGCATAACAAGTAACACTATTGTGGCTGTTTCACTTGTGATTCTCGAAGCTTGTAAGCAAGAGAAGTATTGTGTCTTGATTGAAACTTCTAAGTAAGATCAAGCTGTTGTGTTTGAAGTGTGACTTCAATTTTATTAATCATTGTAAAAGATCACTGTGTGATTGAGGGGGAGTGAGTAGGGTACTCATATCTAAGTTGTGTCTTAGGTAGAAATTGCATTGGGTAGTTATTAAGTGATAGATTAAACAGGGTGGTTTAAGTCTAGAATTAATATTACTTATAGTGGATTTCCTCCTGGCTTGGTACCGCAGATTTCAGTGTCCAGACTTGATAGACCAGCATATGTATTTGCAGCAGATATTGTCAAAGATGATAAGCCTTGGTTCCATGACATTAAGTGCTTCTTGGAGGATCAAACATACCCATCTGGGGCATCTTCCAATGATAAGAAGACTTTGAGAAGGCTTGCTGGTGGTTTCTTTCTGAACACTGATGGCTCCCTGTACAAGAGAAACTTTGATATGGTACTCCTCAGATGCGTTGATAGAACGGAAGCAGACTTGTTGATGCATGAAGTGCACGAAGGATCCTTTGGTACCCATGCAGGAGGGCATGCCATGGCTAAGAAACTGCTAAGATCAGGCTATTACTGGATCACAATGGATGCAGACTATTGTGCTTATGCCAGAAAATGCCATAAACTCCAGATTTATGCGGATACGGTGCATGTGCCTCCCAATCCTTTGAATGTGATGTCTTCACCTTGGCCCTTTGCCATGTGGGGCATTGACATGATTGGCAAGATTGAACCGACTGCTTCTAATGGCCACAGATTCATCCTGGTTGCCATTGATTATTTCACCAAGTGGGTCGAAGCAGCTTCCTATGCAAATGTTACAAGGCAAGTGGTAGCCAGATTTCTGAAGAGAGATATCATCTGTCGATACGGAGTTCCCGAGCGAATCATTACTGATAATGGTTCTAACTTAAACAACAAAATGATGGCTGAGCTATGCCGGGACTTCAAGATCCAGCACCACAATTCTTCTCCTTACAGGCCAAAGATGAACGGCGTTGTTGAAGCAGCTAATAAGAATATCAAGAAGATTGTGCAGAAGATGGTAGTTACATACAAAGACTGGCATGAAATGCTGCCATTTGCCTTGCATGGGTACCGCACGTCAATCAGAACATCTACTGGGACAACACCGTATCAGCTTGTGTATGGTATGGAGGCAGTCCTACCTGTTGAAGTTGAATTACCCTCCCTACGGGTACTAATGGATGTTAAGCTGAACGAAGCAGAGTGGGTTCGATCCCGATACGAACAACTGAGCCTGATTGAAGAGAAAAGATTGGTTGCAATCTGTCATGGGCAGTTGTATCAGAAAAGAATGAAGAGAGCCTTCGATCAGAAAGTCAGGCACCGAGAGTACCAAGTAGGAGATCTTGTGCTGAAAAGAATCCTCCCTCCTCATACAGACCACATGGGCAAATGGACTCCGAACTATGAAGGACCATTTGTAGTAAAGAAAGTTTTCTCTGGTGGAGCACTGATGCTCAGCACCATGGATGATGAATATTTCCCGTCCCCTGTGAATTCAGATGCAGTTAAAAAATACTTCGCGTAAAAAATGACCCGCTGGACATAAAAACAGAATGTAGATCCAGGCAAAAACAGGGCATCCCGGCGAGTCAAAAACAGAATAAAAGACTCGGGCAAAAATAAGGGAAATAAACAAAAAAAACTGTACACCCGCTGAGTTGAAAAGCCGCATTGGACAGCTCAGGCAAAAATGGGTATCCCGATGGATTGAAAACCCGAAAGGGAAATCCATGCAAAATAAGGGAATAAGCGAACAACTGCATTCTGAATTCGTCTGTATCACTTACAAACCGGTTAAGCTTCGAAAGGATCAAGCTTCTGTCAGAATCAGCCTTCTTCAGAAAGCAAGACGAGAAGAATGTCAAATGTCATACGAGTCATAGCAAGAGGAAGCTCCTTAAAGCGTCATCAACATTGCCAGCATTTTTTGTTTCTCAATTTGTAACAATCTCCTCATTTCAGGAGATATGTTTCCTTGACTGTATCTTGCCAATTCAGGGCACATGAATTAATAAAATCAGATTTTTCAGTCATGTTTTGTCTCGTACATTTTTGTTTGCAAAGAATGTCTGATGTCCTAAGAAAAACTGATTGCATGGATACAGGTGTTACCTTTAAAAGAAAAGAAAATAAAACGCGTGCTCGCAGGGAATATACTTACCCTCAGAAGTGTCTAACTCCTATGACGGAATCCGGTAAGGGATACCTCAGGATTACTTGTGCGTTTCTTGTCTTTGCAGGATTGCAGGTATCCAAAGCGTAGCATGGGGCATGAAAGCTTCATCCCAGCGAGCCGGCAAATCAACGCTCACTCAGCCTTAGCACTCCGAGTAGTTTCTCCCCAGCTGAGTTGCCACTGGTTGTTTCTCCCAGCCGAGTTGCCAATCATTCTTCCCCGGAAGAATGCAAAAGTCAGGGAACCATCTCCCCACAGAGTCCTCAGCCTCTATCCAGAAGAGGAACGCACGAAGGAGTCACAACAGAGTGAAGAAAGCTTCTACAAACCCCCAGCTGGGTCCCTCATTACAGGAATAGGTCTATCATTGACCCATTTCCCCAAGCAGAATCATTTCATCAGATCTACTAACGATCTTATCCCCAGCTGGGATGTTCACTTCAAACAGATCAACCAGAGATCTTCACAGTATTGGGATCCGAATCCCAGATCGGTATCTTTGCATAATCATAGCAATCGCATCATATTCACCTAACAAAGCGTAGCATTCCGTCTTAAGTACGGAGCATTACGGAAAAAATCAAACATATAGCATAATCATAAGTCATGATTTGAATCAAACACTTGTGAATATTATCAACTCATCAACAAAATGCAGAATCCCTCCCGGATTCCCCAGCAAAAGCAGTTGCCTCACATTCACCAGTACATACTCCCTTTGACACCCGTCCATGTCATATCCCCAGCAGAAAGCCAAAGATATCCCCTTTGCACTCACAGATACTTGCATTTATGACTTTCTTGACATCCGTCCATGTCACTTTTCCCAGAACAGTAACCTAAAACACTTTGTACACCAGATATTTGTTTATACTACACTCTTCTCCCTTTTGACACTCGTCCGTATCACTCTCCCCAGCAAGTTAAACATTCATCTATACACCACTCATACTACTCATACTTATACAGATACTCGTCCGTATCTTGTATACACCAGTTATATCCCCGCAGATTCAACAATAGTCCTTGTTCTTTGCTAACCAGTTGGTACTCGTCCGTACCATCATCTCAGAACATGTGTCTAGCGTTTGTTTCTACATGATACTCGTCCGTATCATAGTCTTAAGGATGCTCGTCCGCATCTTTAATCCATACACTGTGTCAAACACTTACGTCTCCTTGAATATAGATACTCGTCTGTGTCTACTATTCCCCAGAAGAGTCCCCTCAGATTCAACACTCGTCCGTGTTCTCTGTTAACCCGTTGATACTCGCCCGTGTCATCATCTCTGAACACGTGTCAGTATTTGTTTCTACCTGATACTCGTCCGTATCATAGTCTTAAGGATGCTCGTCCGCATCTTTAATCTATACATAATACCAAACACTTATACCTTTTATTTCTTGGATGTAAACACTCGTCCGTGTTTACTATTCCCCACTAAAACAAATTTCTTTTTATCTGACATTCGTCATGATGAACCCTGAGAGCAGCCGTCCCCTTCTAGGTGGTCGTCCTCCACCTCTTGATGATCGTTCTTCATCATGCTCGTCCGATGGCCGTCCCCATCGTTGTTTTTCTATCCGACATTCGTCCTATGTCGTGATATTTAGCAGCCGTCCCCTGCTAGGTGGTCGTCCTCCACCCCTTGATGATCGTCCTTCATCATTTTATCCTATGGCCGTCCCCATTGTTGATTTTGGTTATCTGACGTTCGTCCTACGTCATGATAAACCTTGAGAGTAGCCGTCCCCTGCTAGGTGGTCGTCCTCCACCTCTTGATGGTCGTCCTCCATCATGCTCATCCGATGGCCGTCCCCATCGTTGATTTTCTATCCGGCATTCGTCCTATGTCGCGATACTTTCGGCAGCCGTACCCTGCCAGGTGGTCGTCCTCCACCATTAGATGACCGTCCCTCATCTTAACCCTTACAGAGCAGCCGTCCCCTTCTAGGTGATCGTCCTTCACCTTTGATGACCGTACCTCATCATCTGTTTATTTCATTTATTCTTTAACCCGATGGCCGTCCCCGTCGTGGTCCCTTTCCTTTTTTAGTCCGATGGTCGTCCCCATCGTTGGTTACTTTGCTTTATGAACTTGATGGCCGTCCCCATCATAATACCTTCTATCCCCAGCATGTCGGCCGTCCCCGTCATTACTCTTTACCCATCAGTCGTCCTCTGCTCGACGGTCGTCCTCCGTCGCCCATACTTTACAATATACTTTATTTTCTTTATTTTCTATATCCCTTTTCTTCTTCATTCTGAGAGTGCAAATTTTGGACTGTCTTTGGTATTCAACCACAAGTTATCTCGTTTGCCTGTTAAGCCGTCGCTTACATCCTGCACAGCTAACTCATGTTTGAATAGGGGCAGCTGTAAACACCCCAAATTTGCCCTTACCCATTCACACCATGGCTTGTGATCATTTCTCATATGCACAAACCCAATCATAGCATCTCATACCACATTTTTGATTCACTGCATAAATTCAGAGTCATCTGCATCTAGGGTTTGTGATCTGAGCAATCCAAGAGCTTCCTGAGCCACTCCAAAGGCCATCAATCACATCAAAGGGGTCCATGTGTGTCCAAGTATCATTTTATATCCTCTCAAAGTATAGAATTCCAAAGAATCACAAGAACTGGAAATGGTGTGGAAGCAGAGCCAGGCTTAACTGCACAGATGACCTAAAATTAGGGTTTTGGTTTCAGAGGCCATAACTCCAAACTTTTTGGCCATTCTTGTTTCTATTGGTCTCTATATGGTATAGGGAGTGTGCATATCAATTTTCATGAAGAAATTCCATGGGGAAGTCATCTGATCAAGAGTTGACTTTTCAGACAAGTCAGTGCAAAATCAGGACATCTGAGGCCCCCAATGACCCAACCAAGGGATGATCTTCATCATTTTTAGTGTATATGATCTTTATTTGATCATGGAAGAGGTTGTAAGTTCACAAAATTCAATAATTACAAGTTTTTGCAAAGTTGACTTTTTGGGGCAAGTTTGACTTTTAAAGAATTTGTCATTTTAGGCAACTTTTCAATCCTTACTTTTTGATCCCAAAATGCTTCAAATGGAAAAACTTTGGTCATAAAAGTTGTAGATTAGATCTTTCCCTTTTCAAAAAGTACAAGAACATGACCTAATTCATTTTGGATCAAAAGTTATGGTGCATCAAAGTTGGCAAAAATCACTAAATTTCAAGTTATGCACCAAATGGAAAATTTGCAAATTCATGTACCAAGCATTCTATTGACTTCACATTGGCTTCAAAGCTTCACCACATGATCATACATAACCTAAAAAACAGAATTGGCCCAAGGGATTTTGCATTGCTTGCTTTGGTTTTCAAAGATCCTTAAGACATTTTCCATTACAAGTGCAAAAGATGGATTTTTGGCAAAGTCATTTTCCAAAGAGCTATGTGATTACCAACTGATTTCTATGCATTGCCATGACCAATTGAGACATCATGTAACAAAATTCAGCAAGAAATGCCTCATGTACATAGCATAAAATCACAAGAAAGCACAAGTGGGCAAGTTGCAAAAGCTAGCATAGCTCATGATCCATATGTTGCAGTCACTCTCAAGCAATCTAAGGGTCATCCTTGACCCAAGCTGAAGCAAGACATGACCTCAAACAGCTGCTGCCATAGCCCATGCTGCAAGTACCAATCACATTGACTTTTTGGCCAAAACTCCCATACTCATGGAACAGTAAGGAGCCACCCCTACTGACCTGCTCCACAGGTTATTCACACAACTTGGGAGGATTATAGCAAAGCATTGGCCCTTGAGACAAGCCAGAACACAACATATCACAAAACCTGCCAAAACTTTCCTCTCTTCGAATCACCCTCCACAGTCATCAAACACTCATTCTATCTTCACCAATCAACTAGAAAACATTCATAGAGCCAATACCACCCCTCACAATGATCTGAAACAGCCTACATAAGGACCCCATTTTCTGATATATCAGATTCGAGCCTCTCAAAATAGCTTGTTTAAGCTCCATCCAAGCTTGCCATTAGCACCAGGGGAACCATTGGAGTGAGTCTGCACCAAAGAACAGCCCAGAAAGCCCAGAATCAGAAGCTTCACCCTCAGGTATGGTCCAAGAACTTTTTTCTCAGAGCTTGCTTTTCTTGTTATAAAATGGAAGTGTGTGTTATGCTGATCATGGGGATGTCCTTAGATTTGAAAATAGTGAAGGAATGGCCATTTTATGCTTCTCTGAAATTTTGCCCGTGTTTGAGTTTGAGCTTGTTCTTATTTGTTCATGATGGATAAATGGATTTTAAGTGGGGGTTTTGGTTTAGAATGTTTGGGGGGTCATTTTGGTGAAAGAAATTTGAGGAATGGTGGCCTGTAGAAGAAGCTAGGTTTTTGAGTCGTCGGAGAAGACAACCGGAACACTGTTCCGGTCGCCTGAGGGTCATTAAGCCCTAATCTCATTAATTAGCCAACTTTGAATTCTGGCCTTTGATTTGCTTCTCCCGCGCGTGTTTGAACGTTCCAGATCAGTCATTAAACCCTAACCATTAATTAATTAACTTAATTTGAATTAATTAGGCAGAACGCATCTGGACCACTCCTTTACGCGCTAGTCAACTCCCTCCACCCAACTTTGAATCTCAGCCTTTGGATTGTCATACTTTCCATTTAATTTCATTTTTATTTCAATTTTTCTTATTTAACTTCTCCATTTATTTTAAAATAGTTAGAAAAATCCCAAAAATATTTCCCTTTGCATTTTTGTTTTAAATATTTTTCTTAATCAGAAAATATTTTTATTTTTATTTTTAGCATTAAAAAAGTATTTTTAAATATTTAAAAGTTTCTTTTTAATTAATTAATGAGAATTAATTAATTAAAAATACTTTTAGGTATTTAAAAATCACCAAAAAATTCATGAAACATTTAAAAATATTTAGAAACATTGTCCAACCCTCAAACCAAATTCCTTTATTGATCTTGATGCATTTTAAGAATTTTCCATGGAATTAAAATCATTTTGATGCATTATTTTGATCCAAACTTCCAAAAATCATTTCTGCCTAACCCAAGAGAGTTGGACTTTGATTATTTTTGCATTGCATTGTGTTTAGCATGTAGTTTGTGAGATTAAATGGCCATGATTTGATCTTTCATTTTCATTTTGTTTGGTAATTTTCTTGTCAAGGAACTCTAAAACCCTAGAAAACTTAGGAAAATCATAACTTGAATTAGGTTAGGAGTTGGAGTCCCTCCTTTGGGCAGTGAGTTAGTATAGGATTAGGGGTCCTTTGAGTGCATTTTCAATTTTTTATCTTAATGGTTGCTTCTGATTTTGATTTGTGTTTGATGCATTCATCATAAACCCTAATTTGGGCTTCCATATGCATCCATCTTGCATTTGCTTGCACAACATGACTTGCCATAGCATTTTATGCATCCATTTGATTCACTTTACATCTTAAGACATATTGAAAGCATGTTTGATCATTGCATTTTGCATTTGCCATGTTGTATGCCATTTGCATGTCATAACTTTTCATGTATGTTCATGTGTCTTAACTTGCTTCATTTGCATCCATGAGCTTGTATGATCATCCCCATGTGTTGTCTCATGTTTGCATCATCTCATGGAATCATTATCATCCCATATATGCTTCTGGTTTTGTCTCTCATCATGCCATTCCATCCCATTTTGCATTGCATTGCATTTCTTTTCTAACTTTTCAGGTGGTAAGTGGATTTGAGGAGTGAATTTGCCTTCACTTCTCATAAATTTCTCTTCATCTCTTTTATGCATCCATGCTGCATTTTGATATGTGTTTGAGATTGAGCTTGCTCATTCTTCTTCTTCTTACTTTCTTTCTTCAAGTGACTTGACTTCTTGAATGAAGCAAGTTACTTTGCTTCTCCTGATCTTTTTCTCTGCTTCATGGTGGTTCCATTGAAGATTTCTCTTGTAAACCTCACAAACCTTAGGAACAACCAAGCATGACAAGGATTAGGGTTTTGATTAGTCTCCCCACTTAGTTTTACCTTTGTGTCTCTTTGAGTCTTCTCTTCTCATCTCATAATCAGGGACTAAACCCTAAAGGCTTTAAGGCTTTGTGATTAAGTTTATGCCTGTATCCTTCTATTAGGATGGAGTGTATAACTTTAATCCTAAGTGTTAAACCCTTAATGTGTTTAACTCCTTTAATCAATTCACATAATAATCATCAAGACATCACACTTGTAACTTGGGCCTTGCATTAGGGTTCTAATTCTTCCTTAATTGGTTAAGAAGGACTAACCCTAGTGTTAATGGACAAGTCCCCCTCAAGTTGTCTTACAAACCCTAAAACTCACTTCATCATCATATCATTAAATAAAATCCATTTAACCAAAGGCTTGTTTTGTCATGAGTTTAATCCCTAATCATGGATTAAGTTGAGGAGCTTTCCTCAGCTTAAACACTCTCATCTATTATCCTTCTATTAGGATGGTGTAATGAGTCTGTTTAATCTTTGATTATGGCTTAATCTCATTGCTTAACACTAAACAAAAACAACAAAAACATCTAAATAAACAACAAGTAGGTTAATGATCTTAATCCTACATCAGGATGATTAAGTGTGAGATGCTGACTTCACACTTAAGGTATTCTCATTACCCCTAATCAGAGGGAAGATGTGATGAGTTTACCAATCCATTGGTTTAGGCTTAAGCTCATTAATCTATGAAAAACCTTCAAAAGCAATAAAAGACTGAAAACACAAGAACAAACAATAATCCTCTCCTTCGGGATTCTTTCCTCATCTCATTCACTCACAAACGAGAACTTGCTTCTTCCGTCTAATGCAAGACAGTTTGCACCTGAGCCAGACAGGTCATACACTTGAGCATAGACAAGTAAGCAGTTCACAAGCCAATCCACCTTTCAGTCTCTTTGGGTCGAACTACGGTGTTCTGACTTCCTCATTGCACGAGAGGATACGTAGGCATAACTTAACAGTTATCGAACAAAAGTCTCTGTATATTCCCCCTCTTTCTAGCTTTATTCTTTAAGCCTCATGGTCATGAGCATTTCATTCCTGATCTCACACTGACACTTCACATACTTCACTTTACACTTTTCTTACACTGACACCTGTACATCCTGTTCCAGCTCTTTTATACACAAATTGCACTGACACTACCCCTTTAAAACACAAATCTTTTAAGCGTGGATCCCGTCGAGTACGACGGACAATCTGGGTGCTAATACCTTCCCAGGTTGTAACCAACCCCCTTTCTCAGTCTCTCTGGTTCGCAACCGACTTATCCATACCTTTTCTTAGGTTTATGCAGCATTACCTTTCCTCCGGGATAAAAATGCCTAGCTGGCGACTCTATTCTTTTCCAGTGAGTTCACTGCTGTGTGTTCTCATTATTCCTTTCGCCGACCGTTCGCGCTTGTACTGGGATGCAAATCTTTGGGAGCGACAGTATGCAAGCAAGTGAGAGATGAATGCAAATGAAGGCAAAAATTAGGGTTTATGCACAAGTCATAAAGCAAAATCCAAAATCAGAAGCAAATGACAAGATAAAAAATTGAAAATGGGATCAAAGGAACCCTAACCCTACATAAGTTAACTGCCCAAAGGAGGGGACCTAACTCTTAACCTAATGGGGGTTATGATTTTCTCAAGTTGGCTAGGGTTTTAAGGCACTTCAAAAGGAAAAATGCACATCAAATTGAAAATGAAAGATAAATTCAAACTAATTTTAACCTAGAAACTACATGATATGAGGAATGCAATGCAAAAAGAACCATCATCAAACTCTTCAAGGTTAGGCAGAATGGATTTTTCTAAGTTAGGACCAAAATATTGCCTTTTAAGAACTTTAATTCCAAAGAAAAATGCCAAAGCATGTCAAGAACCAAAAAGAAATTTGTTTTAAGGGTTTGATAATGTTTCTAAATGTATCAAAATGCAATGTGATTTTTTTTGTGATTTTTAGAAACCTAAATGTTATTTTAATTAGTTAATTCTCATTAACTAATTAAAATAAACATTTAAATATTTTTAAAATACGAAAATTATGCAAAAAATAAAATAAAAATTATTTACAGAAAGAGAAAAATATTTTAAGGTATGATGCAAAAAATGAGATTTTTTAGAAATGATTTGCTATTTTAAATAAAATGTGCAAGAAAAATGAATTAAAAAGAAAATAAAATTGAATTAAATGAAAAGTAATTAGATCCAAGAGTCAGGATTCAAAGTGGGAAGAAATTGGTTGACTGGCGCATCATCCAAGGGTTGGGATTTATCCTGATTAAATTAATTTAATTAATCTTAATTAAAATAAATAAATGAGGATTAGGGCTAATCAAAGCAATCCTGGCCACTGAAAAACGCGCGCGCAAGGCAGATCCTAAGGCTGACATTCAAAGTTACTTAATTACAGGATTAGGGCTTAACCACTTTCAGGCGACCGGAACAGTGTTTCGGTCGTCTTCTCCGACGAGCCCAAACCCTAACTTCTCTCTCAGGCCACCATTCTCCAAATTTCTTGCACAAAAATGATCCTCTAACAATCCTAAACCTAAATCCCCAACCAAAACTCATTTATTTTGCCTCATGAACATGAATCGAACAAAAATGTAAAAACGGGCAAAAGTTTCAGAGCTCACATACATGGTGGTTTCTCAACCATTTTCAAAAATAATCATATCCCCATGATCAGGGAGGCATATAGAACCATAAAAGAACTTAAAAGCAAGCTTATGGGAAAAAAGTTCATCATGTTACCTGAGATGGGGACCTTCTGATTCTGAGCTTTCTGGGTCCTCCCTTGATGCAAGCCCACTCCTATGAACCTCCTGAAGATGATACGTAGCTTAGAAAACTTTGAGGATGGCTGGTTTTGAAGTTTCAGTTCTGGTGTAGCAGGTTTTGAGGTTTTTGTATGTGATGTCTTTGGCTGTTTTGAGGGTTGATTCTTGTTCTATGGATGATATGTGACTTGTTGGTGAAGAAAAATTGGAGGTTTGATGGTTGTGTCAAGAGTTTCGAAGAGATGAAGAAGAGGGCAGTTTTTGTGTATCCTGGCTTATTGGAGGTTGCAGGCTTGTGTGTGTGTCTCTTTCAAGTCCTTGAGGTCCACATATGAGGCTCTGATTGGGCAGAGGGTTGGTAGTGGCACAGTTTGATTGGCATGGGCAAAATGCAAAAAGTCAAGATTTTGTGTACCATAGGTATGGCTCGGGTCAGAGGAGATCTTAGGGCTTGTCCTGCTTCAGCTTGAGTCAAGGAAGGCCTTTGGATCTGATTTTGTGAGCTGGATGGTCTTGATCAAGAGTTTTCAATGTTCTGGCATATTTCCCTCTTTGAAATTTCTTGTGAACCAAGGCAAAAAATCTTGTGAATTCTTGGACAAATTGCAGCAAAATGAACCATATGAAGTTGTTATGATGCCTTGAACTCAATTAGCAACTAATTCAAGCATTAAAAGTTCCTTTTGCAAAAATTCCAATTTTGAAGATTCATGAGAAAATGCCTTATGTAACTTGTAATTCAAGGCATAGAAATGAGAAATCCTTTGGGAAATTCTGAATTATGGATCATGAATGATGTTTGTGTGATGGTTAGAAGTTGATTTGAGGTCACATTTGGTTTTGGCAAGTGTTTTTTGCAAGTTTCCTCTTTGGCACAAAAGTGAAAATTAAGTGATTTTGTCCAACTTTGCAAGGCCATAACTTTTGTTCTATGATGAATTAGATCAAGTTCTTGTACTTTTTGAAAATGGGAGTATCCAATATACAACTTTCATGACCAAGAATTTTTCATTTGAAGCATTTTTGAGTCAAAAAGAGGAGGTTGAAAAACTTTCCCAAAATGGCAAATTTCCATTACAAGTCACTTTCCCAAAATGGCAACTTTGCAAATGGCTTGAAATTCTTCAATTTTGTGAACTTCTAACTTCTTCTAAGATCAAATAAAGATCATATACACCCAAAATGATGGAGAAGACCCTTTGGTTGGGTGATTGGGGGCCTCAGATGCCCTGATTTTGCACTGACTTGCTCAAGAAGTCATCTTGTGATCAGATGCCTTCCCCATTGAATTTCTTCATGAAAATTGGTATGTATGATCCTTGTAACATATAAAGACCAATAGAAATAAGAATGACCAAAAAATTTGGAGTTATGGCCTCTGAAACCAAAACCCTAATTTTAGGTCATCTGTGCAGTTAAGCTTGGCTCTACTTCCATGCCTTTCCTCAGTTCTTGTGATTTTTGACTTTATTGATCTTGGGATGATGTAATATGATGATTGAACATACACGAGCCCTTTGAAATGATTGAAGACCTTTGGGGTGGCTCAGATAGCTCAGGGATTGCTCAGGTCACAAACCCTAGATGCAGATGACTTCAAACCAATGCATTGAAGCAAAAATGTAATATGAGATGATATGATTGAACTTATGCATATGAAAAGAATCACAAGCCATGGTGAAATGAGTGAGGGCAAATTTGGGGTGTTTACAGAAGCTAATGAGAAGAAGAATCAGGAGGCCTTGTTAGCAGCACAGAAAGAAATCTCTGAGTTGAAACTCCGGGCGGGGTTGAAGAGATCAAAGGACCAAGACAAGCATAAGAAGTTGACAAGTGCCATTTCCACCAGGAACCTTCTTATCAGGACCATCACAGAGCATCCAGTTAGCCTAGTGATTGATGCTCTCCTGAAGGAAGTCAGAGAGGATGATTATGGGCTGGATGTTTGATTTCTTTATACTTGTACTTCATTTTGTTTGTACTTTTGTAGTTGTATTTTGACCCACCATGGGGACTTGTTGTAATCAAAACTATGTATCTTTACATTTTGTAATATATGGTTTTTGTTATTTTGTGGGCTTCATCTCACTCGATTGTCATCATTCCTCGAGGTCTGGAAGGTCAAAACCAAAGAACCAAACCGGATACCCTTGGGAGACAAATAGACATCCTGCATTGCATACTAACCTCATTTCTTTGTTTTGTAGGTTTTTGTTTTGTTGTTTCTCACTTTGTTGTGATTTCAGGAAACATTACTCGTGGGAGAGTCTTCACCATCAACAGAGTTCACCGGTATCCGACAAGAAACAACCTTCCAAGCTTACAGATGGACCAGGTTCAGCAAGATCTGACTGACGTAAGAACCCAGATGGCTAATGAAAGGACTGAGATGAGGGCTTAGATGAACCAGTTTATGGCAGTGATGACCGGGTTGGCCCAAAGCCAGGAAAGACTAAGAGAGTTGGTCGAGCGGCAAACTCCTGAAGAAAACCACCCAGGTACAGGGGGTACCAGCAACAATGATCATGTACAGCCTCGTACTGATCCCCCGGAGTTCGGACCTCATCTTAACCCTGACATTAATACAATCAGGAATACCCAGGGTAATACTGGAGGGCGTGCCTTGCAAGAGGACCCTCGGGAGGAACAATTCACTGTAGTTGGGGCGGGAGATGAAGTCTATGATCGTCGCCTGGACGAGATAGCAGAAAAGCTGAGGTCTCTAGAGTCTCAAAACTCCTTAGGCTTTGATGTTATGGATATGGGGCTGGTGGAGGGAGTTAGAATTCCTCACAAATTCAAACCCCCTGCTTCGAAAGATATAATGGAACATCCTGCCCTTGCACCCATCTCAAATATTTCCTGGGAAGATTAAAGGCATACACCATGGATGAAAAGCTATGGATGTTCTATTTTGAGGATAGCTAGACAGGGGCATCCCGTGAGTGGTACTCTCATCTGACTAGGGCCACAGTAAGAAATTGGAAAGATTTGGCAGAGGCTTTCATTCGCCAATACCAATACAATCTAGGCATGGCTCCTAACAGAACACTTCTAATGGGTATGTCACAATCCTCCAGGGAAAGCTTCAGAGAGTATGCTCAGAGATCGAGGCAATTAGCTGCCGCTGTTCAACCTCCAATGTCAGAAAGAGAAATGGCAGATATGTTTATGAACACCCTCCAGGGGACATACATTGATAGGTTGGCTGCTTTCTCTTCCACTAGCTTCGCTGACGTGGTCATAGCTAGAGAAAGGATTGAGAGTTTATTGAAAATGGGAAAGATTTCTGATAACGGCGCCAACTCAAGCAGCACAAGGAAACCTTTTGCATGACCTCGCAGGTCGGGGGAAACTAATTCAGTTCACATGGGCAGAGGAATACCCCAGTATATGCCAAGGTCAATTGCCGCTGTCACAATTTCTACTCCACCTCCTCAACAATAATACACTCCGTAACCACAACATTTTCGTCAACAACAACATTTTCCTCAACAAAGGTCCTATAACAACAACAACAACCAACAACAACGCCCTTTCCAGCAAAGGCCATCTCAAGTCAACAAGATAAATGAGCCTATACCAATGCCATATGCCCTTTTCTTGCCACAACTTCTGAAGCTTAATCTTGTTGAATTAAGGACTCTGGCTCCACCAGATCCTCAGAACCTTCCGAGAAATTACGACGTCAATGCCATATGTGCCTTCCATTCTAATGCACATTGTCACACCAAAGAAAAGTGCAGAGCTTTGCACATGAAGGTCCATGATCTAGTTGATTCAAAGGCCTTAAATTTTGCACCACCTCCTAATGTCACGAAGAATCCTATACCCAGCCACGGTGGGCCAAGGATACATGCAATTGAGGAGGGTCAACCCATGAATTTAATTGAAGATACTGCAAGCATTCAAACACCTCTGGCAGAGGTTAAAGCTCAGCTTTTAAAATGCCAGGTGTTTCCAGGTTGTGGGGCCTACTGTGAATCTTGCAAAGTTTCCGTCAATGGGTGTGCAAGCTTAAAAAGTGGTATCAATGGCCTTATCAGAGAAGGTATCCTGCAGATAACATCAACGGTTTCTACAACATCAGCAACTCCTTTTATAACAACAACTCCTACAACTTCAAAGACAATTGTTCCGACATACTTGTCTACAAAATCAACAAACATCTCTTCCATCACTTCAACAAACACTAGTTCAACCACATCCGCTTCTACAACTACAACAACCATTAACAATGACATCTCCACAGTCACCATATACTACCACCCAGCGATGGTCCCTAATTCCAACAATTTTCAACAACAACCCAGCTTCAGTCATTCACCACCACCACCACCAGTCAGAAGCCCTGTCACCATATATTACGATCCACTGACGATCACAGTTCCTACCTCCGCTGCAGTCAGTCTAGTCACCATCACGGTACCTGGGCCCATTCCGTATGAAAAAGACAATGATGTACCATGGCACTATGGTTCAGACCTCTACTGCAACGGAGAGAGAGTCCTCCTTGATTCTTCAGCTCATACACCACAGATGGATAATGTCGGGGGAGGCGGAGGCTTCACCCGAAGCGGATGCCTCTTCACGTCACAAGCACCAAGAGTTAATATTGAGGCAGAGGATGCTGCCAAAGCCAAAGGTAAAAATGTGGTGCCTGGGGAACCTGTACCAAAAGAAGCCCATAAAACATCCTTTGATCAAGATGTGGATGAATTTATGAGGATAATCAAGAGAAGCGACTACAAGGTTGTGGATCAGACTCCTTCCCAGAACTCCATCTTATCATTGTTGTCGTGTTCTGAAGCTCATCAGGATGCATTACTTAAGGTCTTGCACACAGCCTATGTGCCTGAGGAGATCACGGTAAATCATCTTGAGACAGTGGTGTCTAATGTTAATACTAGCCATGGGCTAGGCTTCACCAACACTGATTTGACAACGGAAGGTCATCACCACAACAAAGCTTTACACATCACTCTGGAATGTAAAGGGGTTGGGCTTTCACATGTTCTTGTTGACACTAGGTCTTCACTCAATGTATTGCCAAAGAAGGCCCTTGTTAAGCTTGAATATGATGGTATTGCTCTCCGACCAAGCAATCTGGTGGTTAGAGCTTTTGATGGTTCCAAGAGGTCTGTTCTTGGAGAGGTGGAGCTTCCTGTGATAATTGGCCCGCAGGTCTTTCAGACTACTTTCTACGTGATGGACATTCAGCCGGCCTACAACTGTTTGTTGGGTCGACCATGGATTCACGCCGCTGGCGCAGTTACGTCGATTATCAGAAATTGAAATTGAAATATGAGTGGGAATGGCAGATTATCACAATCTGTAGTGAAGAGGATATTTTTGTTAGCCATCTGGCCACCTACAAATACATTGAGATGGATGGTGAAATCCACGAGACCATGAGCCAAGGTTTCGAAGCACTGAACATCAATAAGGCGACAAATGAAGTATTTACTGCATCCCAGGAAGATAGGATGGGTGCTTCAATTGTCTCCTACAACAAGCTCGGAAGGTTGTTGAAGATGGAAGCGCCCGAGGCTGGGGCAAGCTGCTACCAGTGGAGAAGAAGGAGGACAAATTCGGTTTGGGTTACAAACCATTCCGACAAGATCAAGCAGAGGCTGCTAAGGAGCCCAAGTTCATAAGTGGAGAGATGCTATCAATAACGTGGAGGACGAGGCAGAAAGAGACCTCAACCTGGAGAGCTGGATTCGTCCAAGGACCCCGGGCCAACAAGTCCTTAACTGGTCTTCCCAGGAAATTATAAGAGTTGCTCCTACAGAGTAATTATTATTTCCTGCCTTTTTAGCATGCATCAAGTCCTAAATCTTGCCCAAGGTGTCAGGACTCATTTTGTAATAGGGCCATATTTGTATTTTGTGCAAATGGAATATCAATGAACAATGGACATCTTTTGCAAACAATTTTCTCTTTCGCTCACTGTCTTTTCATTTTTGTTATTTTTTGCACAAAACAATAAAATGGCAATGTTTTCAAAATAAATAACTTCAATTTTCTGAACAAGATTAAAATTAATCACTAAAAAGAACAAATCTCAACCCTTGTAGAAATAATCCTCCATATTGCATCGACAACATCACTGCTATGACCTTGTATGACTTCGACAATCCAATTAATCAAGCAGATGAAGGGGTTGATGAAGACTATGAGTTGCCTTAAGAGTTAGCCAGGTTGTTGAGGCAAGAAGAGAAAGTGATTACTCCTCATCAGGAGAAAATTGAAACTGTTAATCTTGGTACCGAGGAAGAGGTAAAAGAAGTGAAGATTAGGGCCAGTCTGCAAGCTCCAGTAAAGGAACAACTCATCAGTATGCTTCGGGAATACGTCGACGTCTTTGCTTGGTCCTATCAAGACATGCTGGGTCTAGATACGGATATTGTCATGCACAAGCTACCATTGAAAGAAGATTTCCCTCCAGTTAAACAGAAATTGCGTCGTACTAACCCAGATATGGCCATGAAGATTAAGGAGGAAGTACTAAAACAGTGGGACGTCGGTTTCCTTGTTGTAACTAGTTACTCGTCGTGGGTTGCTAACATTGTACCAGTGCCTAAGAAGGATGGCAAGGTGCGTATGTGCGTGGATTACCGGGATCTAAACAGAGCTAGCCCGAAGGACGATTTCCCATTACCTCACATTGATGTATTGGTCAACAACACAGCTCAGTTCTCGGTATTTTCTTTCATGGATGGATTTTCTGGGTACAATCAGATCAAGATGTCACCCGAAGACATGGAGAAAACAACTTTCATCACACCTTGGGGCACGTTTTGTTACAAGGTAATGTCGTTTGGACTGAAGAACGCCGGTGCAACTTATCAACAGGCTATGGTAACGTTATTTCACGATATGATCCACAAAGAAATTGAATGCTATGTGGATGACATGATTGCCAAGTCCCTTATAGAAGAAGACCATCTGGTAAATCTGCTGAAGTTGTTTAAGCGTCTGAGGAAGTATCAACTGAAGTTAAACCCCAACAAATGCACATTCGGGGTGCGTTCTGGTAAGTTGCTGGGATTTATCGTAAGTGAAAAGGGAATTGAGGTTGATCCCGACAAAGTCAAAGCAATTCAGGAGATGCCTGCACCTAGGACTGAAAAATAAGTTTGGGGGTTCTTAGGTAGATTGAACTACATATCAGGGTTCATATCTCACCTCACTACAACCTGTGAGCCCCTGTTCAAACTGTTAAGAAAGGAACAGACAGTCAGGTGGAACGACGATTGTCAGAAATCTTTTGACAAGATCAAGGAGTACCTGCAAGAACCTCCAATTCTCATGCCTCCAATTGAAGGAAGACCTCTGATAATGTATTTGACAGTATTAGAAGGGTTAATGGGGTGTGTGTTGGGCCAGCATGACGAGTCTGGTCGAAAAGATATGCAATATACTACCTAAGCAAAAAGTTTACCGATTGTGAACAACGTTATTCACTGCTCGAAAAAACTTGATGTGCTTTAGTGTGGGTTGCTCGCCGACTAAGACAGTATATGTTGACTCACACTACCTTGTTAATCTCAAAAGTGGACCCCGTCAAGTACATATTTGAGAAGCCAACACTTACCGGAAGGGTTACAATATGGCAAATGATTCTAACAGAGTATGACATTCAGTACACATCTCAAAAGGCCATCAAGGGCAGTGTACTGTCTGACTATCTAGCTGAGCAACCCATTGATGATTACCAGCCCATGAGATTTGACTTCCCGGATGAGGACATCATGTACCTAAAAGCAAAGGATTGTGAAGAGCCAGTTCACACTGAAGGGCCTGATCCCGAAGAAGAATGGACTATGATGTTTGACGGGGCTGTCAATATGAATGGTCGTGGAGTTGGTGCAATGCTCATTACAACTAAAGGAGTTCATATGCCTTTCTCGGCAAAACTCACCTTTGCCTGCACTAACAATGAAGCAGAATACAAAGCATGTATCATGGGATTTGAGGAAGCCATTGAACTCAGGATCAAAACATTGAATGTATTCGGAGATTCAGCTTTGGTAATCAATCAGACCAACGGTAAATGATACACTCATCAGGAGCATCTGATTCCATACCGTGATTAAACGAGGAGATTGTTGACCTTCTTCACAATAGTCAGACTTGAGTACATCCCTCGAGATGAAAATCAGTTTGCAGACGCTTTAGCTACCATTTCCTCCATGATCAAAGTTCAAACCGCCAATTACGTGCCTCGGATTTTGGTATCCAGACTGGACAGACCGGCGTATGTATTCTCCGTGAACACGGCTAGTGATGACAAACCTTGGTTCCACGACATAAAATGTTTCTTAGAGAATCAGACGTACCCACTTGGGGCATCATCTAATGAAAAGAAGACATTAAGAAGATTGGCCGGTAGTTTCTTCCTCAATGCTGATGGTTCATTATACAAGCAAAACTTTGACATGGTCCTGCTCAGATGTGTTGACAAGAAAGAAGCAGACCTACTGATGCACGAGGTGCACGAAGGTTCTTTCGGTACCCATGTCGGAGGGCATGCAATGGCTAAGAAGTTATTAAGATCACGTTACTACTGGATCACAATGGATGGAGATTGTTGTACCTATGCCAGAAAATGCCACAAGTGCTAGATCTACGCAGATAAAGTGCATGTGCCTCCAAATCCTTTGAATGTGATGTCTTCACCTTGGCCCTTTGCCATGTGGGGCATTGACATGATTGGAAAGATTGAACCGACTGCTTCAAATGGCCACAGATTCATCCTGGTATCCATTGATTACTTCACCAAATGGGTTAAAGAAGCTTCAAATGCAAACCTCACCAGACAAGTGGTAGCCAGATTCTTGAAAAGAGACATCATTTGTCGATATGGAGTTCCCGAGCGAATCATTAATGATAATGGTTCCAATTTGAACAATAAAATGATGGAAAAACTGTGTCGAGACTTCAAAATCCAACATCACAACTCTTCTCCTTACAGGCCAAAGATGAATGGCGCTATTGAAGCAGCCAACAAGAACATCAAGAAGATTGTGTAGAATATGGTAGTTACCTACAAAGACTGGCATGAGATGCTACCATTTGCCTTGCATGGGTACCGAACCTCAATCAGAACGTCTATTACGGCAACGCCTTATCAGCTTGTGTATGGTATGGAAGTTGTCCTACCTGTTGAAGTTGAGCTACCCTCCTTACGGGTAATGATGGATGTGAAGCTGGATGAAGCAGAATGGGTCCGGTCTCGGTACAATCAACTGAATCTGATCGAAGAGAAAAGATTAGCTGCAATTTGTCATGGGCAGTTATATCAGAAAAGGATGAAGAGAGCCTTCGATCAGGGCACCCAAATTAATAAGATCAGAGTTTTCAGTCACACCTTGTTTTGTACATTTTGGTTTCGTTTGCAAAATGTCCAATCTTCATAATACAACAATTGCATAAAACATATGAGCCATTTTTGATCAAATGCTTGCAGGAAATGTATTACTTTCAGATAAGTCTAACTCCTATGACGGAAGCTGGTTAGGGATACCCCAGGATACTTGTGCGTTTTCCTTTGTCTTAGCAGGTTGCAAGCTATCAAGACAGATAATCTTTCGCAGCATCGGACATATCAAGCATTGAATCCCCAACATGCTACTTCCCAGAAGTTATCTCCTCCCCAAGCAGGACCTCCCGAGCAGTGCCTTCCAGCCTCTTCCACAGCCAGGTGGTCAAGAGCTCTCTGTTTCCCACCAGAGTGCCAAATTTCCCTCATCCTCAGCAGAGGTGATGGAACTGATTCACCACAGAGTTTCCATTCTCTCCCCAGTAGAGCAATGCTTGAAACGCATCCCCAACGGAGTGGCTAAAACTTCTTTCTCCCCAGCTAAGTTCTCCCTCCGGGTAGATCTACCAATGATATATTTCCCCAAGCAGAGTTCTCCCTTTGGACAGATCCATCAATGATCTCTTTCCCAGCCGAGTTATCCCTCCAAACAGATCAGCCAGAGATCTTTATCCCCGCAGGATCCGAGTCCCGGATCAGTTTATCTCCTTTGCATGATCATAGCATTTGCATCATATTCACCAGAAATAAGCGTAGCATTTCGTATAATACAGAGCATTACAGAAAAAATAAAACATTTGCATGATCACAAGCCAGGTTCGAACCAGTCACCTACAGTTACCATCAATATTTCATCAGCAATATACAGAACTCATACCCCTTACAGATAAAAGCCAAAGCGTCCCCTTTGCAATTTAAATACAGATACCTATGCATGCTCTTTTTGACACTCGTTCATGTCATCCTTCCCCAGTAAGGTTGCCAGAACACCTTCTGCAAGCAGATACTTGTCCATAACATTCTTTTCTTGACACTCGTCTGTGTCATCTTATCTCCCCACAGATCGCCATAATACCTTTTGCACTCTAAAATACGGATTTTTGTTCATAACTTGTACATATTCATATTTGACACTCTTCCGTGTCATACTTCCCCAGCAAGTCAAACACTTGTTCGTGTCTTGCACATACCTCACCAACAGATCAGTACTTGTACATACTTATACAGAATCCTCTGATACTCGTCTGTATCTTGTATATATCACTCCTCAACAGATTCGACACTCATCTGTGTTCCTTGTTAACCATTTGATACTCGTTCGTATCATCATCTTTGAACACGCGTCAACGTTTGTTTCTACCGATACTCGTCCGTATCATGGTCCTAAGGATGCTCGTCCGCGTCTTTAATCTATACACATTGTCAAAAACTTATATCTTTTATTCGTGAAAGTGTAAGAACTCATCCGTGTTTACCATTCCCCAGTAAGTCACCAATAAAACAACTTGCCTCTATCCGACATTCGCCCTATGTCGTGATACTTTCGGCAGTCGTCCCCTGCCAGGTGATCGTCCTTCACCATTGGATGACCGTCCCTCATCCTTTCCCCAGTAGAATCTCCATTACTGGAACTTTCTATCCGGCATTCGTTCTATGTTGTGATAAAGAGCAGATGTCCCCTGCTAGGTGATCGTCCTTCACCTTTTGATGACCGTCCCTCATCATTTTATCCGATGGCCGTCTCCATTGTTGATCTTGTTATCCGACATTCGTCCTATGTCGTGATAAACCCCGAGAGCAGCCGTACCCTGCTAGGTGATCGTCCTTCACCTCTTAATGATTGTCCTTCATCATGTTTATCCGATGGCCGTCCCCATCGTAGACCTTTTATATCCGACATTCGTCTTATGTCGTGATAAAGAGCAGTCGTCCCCTGCTAGGTGATCGTCCTTCACCTTTGATGACCGTCCTTCATCATTATTTCTTTTTTAAACCGATGTTCGTCCCTATAATTGCTTACTTTACTTTCCTAAGCCTAGTGGCCGTCCCCATCATTGCTTTTCTCATTACTTTAACCCCCAGAGAATCTTATTTCCTTACCCGATGATCGTCCCCGTCGTGATCTCTTTATTTCCCCAGCCTGATGGTCGTCCCCATCAGTGCTTTACCTACTAAATTATCCCCAACAGTCTTCCTCTACTCGATGGTCGTCCTCCATCGCTTTCATTTGATAATCATACTATACTATTTTTCACAATTTATATCCCTTTTCTTCCTATCCCCAGCGAGTGCAAATTTCGGATTGTCTTTGGTATTCAACCACAAGTTATCTTGTTTGTCTGTTAAGCCAGACGCTTACATCCTAAATAGCTAACTCATGCTTGAATAGGGGCAGCTGTAAATACCCCAAATTTTCCCTCACTCTTTATCACACCTTGATTTGTGATCTTTCATTTGTGCATTAGCATAAGCATACTATCTCATATTGCATACTTGCTTCACTGCATAGTTCAATTTCATCTGCATCTAGGGTTTGTGATCTGAGCAATCCAAGAATCCATATGAGCCATCCCAAAGGTCTCAAAGCTTTCCAATTGGGTCCATGTGTGTTCTATAATCATATTATGCTCCCCCAAAGTTCATGAAAGTCAGGGGATCACAAGAACTGGCAAAGGCGTGGAAGCAGAGCTAGGGTTTTCACTACACAGATGACCAAAATTAGGGTTTTGGTTTCAGAGGCCTTAACTCCAATTTTTTTGGTCATTCTTGTTTCTAATGTTCTTAATATGTTATAAGGATCATGTGTACCAAGTTTGATGAAGAAATTCATTGTGGAAGTCATCTGATCATTGAGTAACTTCTTGAGCAAGTTAAGTCAAAATCAGGGCATCTGAGGCGCCCAACAATGGAACCAAAGGGTCATTTTCATCAAATTGAAGTTCAATGATCTTTATTTGATCTTACAAGTGGTTGTAAGTTCACAAGATTGAATAATTTTGAGCAAATTGCAAACTTTCCATTTTTGGAAATGACTTGAAATGCAAACTTTCCATTTTGGGAAAGTTTTTCAACCTCCTCTTTCATGACCAAAAATGCTTCAAATGAAAAATTCTTGGGCATGAAAGTTGTAGATTAGATCTTTCCCTTTTCAAAAAGTACAAGAACATGTCTTGATTCATCCTAGAACTCAAGATATGGCCTTTCAAAGTTGGCAAAAATCACATAATTTCAAGTTTCATGTCAAAGAGGGATTTTGCATATTGGCATGTTCAAGCTTCTAAATGACTTCTAATGTGCAAAAATATGTTACAACATGCCAAGGGAGCATCCAAAGATCAGAATTGGCCCAAGATTGGAAGCATTTCATGGCTTAAATCACAAGAAACATCAAAGTTGGAAAATTGCATAAAGCATGACATCTCTTCATCCAAGCCATCCAACTGCATAACAATGATCCTATGGCTCTCCTTGAAGCTAGCTGAAACAGGACAAGCCCAGAAACCAGCTCTTCCATGGCCCATACCTCAAGTACACCAATCTTGACTTTTTGGCCAATGGAGCCATACCATTCCCACAGTGCATATCTAATCTTCTGACTCATTCCAATAGTTTAGGGATTGCCTAAAGATCATAAACAAAGCATGCCATGAGCTCAGAACATACACAATATCAGATTTCACAAAACTTACAAAAAAACCTTCCCTTCTTTGATTCTCTAAAACCATCCATCAAACTTCAGAAATTCTTTCACCATTCATTCAGAAATCATCCATAGAGCACAAACCAACCATTGGAATGGCGTGAAACATCACAAACACAAACCTCATTTTCTGATACACCAGAACTGGAACCTTTAAACTAGCCATCATAAAAGCTTTTGAAGCATTCCACTAGCCTCAGGAGGATCAAAGGAGGATTTTTGCACCAAGGAGAGGCCCTGAAAGCTCACATTTTCAGTTCATCAGCTCAGGTAACCTCAAGAACAAAATCTTTCAGAGCTTAGTTTTCTTGTTATAAAATGAAAATATATGTTATGGGGATCACACTGATGCTTTTAGAATTGAAAATAGTCAAGAAATGAGCATGTTATAAGCTTCTGAAATTTTGTCCATATTTTTGTTCTTCTTCGATTTCCATGTTTGTGTGTTATAAATCATGTTTGAGGGTTGATTTGAGTTTAGTTTGAGTAGAGGATCATTTCTGGGCAATTAATTTGGGGTGGGGTGGCATATAGAGAGATTTAGGGTTTTTGCTCGCCGGAGAAGATGACCGGAACACTGTTCCGGTCACCTGAAAGTCATTAAGCCTTAATCTTGTATTAAATGCCAGTTTGAATATAGACCCTTGGATTGGATTTTCCCACGCACGTGTGTGACCAGGATTACTTCATTAACCCTAATTTTCATTTAATTAACTTAATTAGAATTAATTAAATAAAAAAATCTCAGATTGAATCTCAGCCTTTGGATTACGCGCTAGTCAACCTTTCTTTCCCCAGTTTGAATCTCAGCCTTAGGATCTGATTACTTCCATTCTATTTTATTTTTATTTCCTTTTCTTTGCATTTTCTTTCTCATTTTATTTAAAATAGCAAAACTTATCAAAAAAATATGAAACTTTGCATTCTGTCTTTAAATATTTTTCTCAACCAGAAAACATTTTTTATTTTATTTTTAGCATATAAAATGTATTTTTAAAATATTTAAATGCTATTTTTAATTAATTAAAGTATTTTAATTAATTAAAAATGCGTTTAGGTTTCTAAAAATCACCAAAAAAATCATGAACCATTCCAATGCATTTAGAAACATTTTCAAACTCTTCACACAAATTTCTTTTTAGGTTTGATCATAGTTTACCAATTTTCTATGAATTAAGAGTCTTTAAAATCATATTTTTTAACCATAACTTTGAAAAATCATTTCTGCCTAACCAAGAAGAGTTTGAACTTGATTCTTTTTGCATAGTTTCACATATTGCATTTAGTTTCTAGGATATTTTCTTCATGAATGTATCTTGAATTTTCAAATTTATTTGCATTTTCCCTTTTGAATCACCCAAAAACCCTAGCAAACTTAGGAAAATCATAACTTTCAATAGGATAGGCTTCTGACCTTCTCCTTTGGGGTTTGACCTAATATGGGATTAGGGTTTGTTTGAGCTTGATTTCAAATTTTTATCATGTTGCATGCTTATGTTTTGTTCATTTGCATTCACCTTGCATATTCACCATCACATGAACTTGTCATCTTAGACATCTTAGGACATGTTAGAACATTGCTTGATCATTTCTTCATTCATTTGTCATGCTTTTCATTCATTTCATTTCATAAACACCCATGTGTTTTCAAACTTCTAAGCATGCTTTCACAACATCTCATCTTTGTAGGATCATTCATATGCACATTGTATGACTTTGCATCATCTCATATGCCATTTGCATTGCATAATCACTTCTGACTTTGGTCTTTGCATCTCATTTCATTTCATTATTTATGCTTTATACCTTATTGTAAACACCCCAAATTTGCCCTCACTCATTTCAACATGGCTTGTGATCTTTCCATGTGCATAAATTCAATCATAGCATCTCATATTGCATTTTTTGCTTCACTGCATTGTTTCAAAGTCATCTGCATCTAGGGTTTGTGATCTGAGTCATCCATGAGCCATTTGAGCCACTCCAAAGGTCATCAATCACTTAAAAGGGGTCCATGTATGTTCAAGCATCATATTATATATCCTCACAAGGTCAAGAAAGTCAAAGAATCACAAGAACTGATAATAGCATGGAAGCAGAGCCAGGTTTAACTGCACAGATGACCTAAAATTAGAGTTTTGGTTTCAGAGGCCATAACTCCAATTTTTTTGGTCATTCTTGTTTCTATGAGTCTCTATATGTTATAAGTATCATGCATATCAATTTTCATGAAGAAATTCAATGGGGAAGGCATCTGATCAAGAGATGACTTCTTGAGCAAGTCAGTGCAAAATCAGGGCATCTGAGGCCCCCAATGACCTAACCAAAGGGTGTTCTCCATCATTTTGAATGTGTATGATCTTTATTTGATCATAAAAGATGTTAGAAGTTCACAAAATTGAAGAATTTCAAGCCATTTGCAAAGTTGCCTTTTTGGGAAAGTGACTTATAATGTAAACTTGCCATTTTGGGAAAGTTTTTCAACCTTCTCTTTTTGATTCAAAAATGCTTCAAATGAGAAAACTTTGGTCATGAAAGTTGTATAATGGATCCTCCCATTTTCAAAAAGTACAAGAACTCATTCTAATTCATTTTGGATCAAAAGTTATGGCTTGGCAAAGTTAGCAAAAATCACATAATTTCATGTTTTACACCAAAGAGGCATTTTGCAAAATGGTATGATAAGGCATTCTAAAGGCTTCAAATGTGCACAAACACTTCACAACACACTCATATGACCTCTAAAGATCAGAATTGGCCCAAGAATTATGCATTTTGGTGCCTTGAACCTAATGAATTTCCAAAAGGGCCAAAATTGGACAAATTTGCAAAATCACCCCTAAGCTTCAGTCCACTTGCTGCATTGCCTCAATCTTACTTCCATGGTTCTCCTTGATCACAGCTGAACCAAGCCATGCCTCTAAACCAGCCTGCCATGACCCATACCTCAAAGGACATCTAACATTGACTTTTGGCAAAATGGACCATACCAATCAACATAGGCTAGCAACAACTCTCTGACCTATCCCAACTTGATACATGTACCAAAAGAAACTCAACACAACACACAACACAAGCTGAAACCTCCCACAAGTGAGCATTCTCCAAAAAATCCCTCTTTATGCATTTTTCTTCGAATCTCAATGCACAAGCCACAAACCTCAAAACAAACTTCATAGAATCACTCACCATGATCCTCTGATCATTTCCCAACCATCATTTGATCCTGAAACCATCCCCAACAGAAATACGATTTTTCACTCCCCTTGGTCAGAACTTCATCAATCTCACAAACCAGCCACAATACAATCCAACTAAGCTTCAAAGCTTCCTCAGGAAGATCATTTTCGGCCACCTGAAAGTCATTAATGCCTTAATTGTGATTAGGGCTCAGTTTGAATGTGAGCCATAGATCCTGTTGACCCCAGTTGACCCGCGCGCGAATGAGTGGCCCAGATCCATCATTAAAACCCTAAACCTGATTTATTAAATTAATTAATTAGGTTTAATTTGAATTTGCCAGTTTGAACCTCAGCCCTTGGTTCTGGCGCCAGTCAATTCCCTCCATTTTCTTTTGAATCTCAGCCTCAGAATTTGCATACTTTCCCTTTTGTTTAATTTTAATTCATTTTATTTATATTAAACTTCTACGAATTTTTAAAAATAGTAAAACACTTTAAAAAATTCTGAAATTTTTTGTCAAACATTTCATTAATTTTCAGAACCCAAAAATATTTTTATTTTTATTTTTTGCATTAAAAATTATTTTTAAATCATTTAAATGTTTATTTTTAATTAGTTAAGGGAAATTAATTAATTAAAAATGCATTTAGGTATTTAAAAATCACCAAAAAATTCATATTGCATTTAAAAACATTTAGAAACATTATCCAACTCTCAAAACAAATTTATTTTTGGTCCTTGATGCATTTTGACAATTTTCATTGGAATTAAATTTGTTTAAAGGCAATATTTTGATCTTAACTTGAAAAAATCCATTCTGCCTAACCATGATGAGTTTGATAATGGTTCTTCTTGCATTGCATTCTTCATAGCATGTAGTTTTTAGGGTAAAATTGGTTTGAATTTATCTTTCATTTTCAATTTAATGAGCATTTTTCCTTTTGAAGTGCCTTGAAACCATAGTTGACTTAAGAAAATCATAACTTCCATTAGGATAAGACTTACGTCCCCTCCTTTGGGCAGTGAACTTGTGTAGGGTTAGGGTTCCTTTGATCCCATTTTCAATTTTTTATCATGTCATTTGCTTCTGATTTTGAATTTTGCATTGCATATTGTATGTAAACTCTAATTTGTGCCTTCACTTGTATCCATCTCTCATATGCTTGCATTCAAGGACTTGCCATGACATTTTTGAGCATCAACATGACATATAAGACATATTAGGACATATTAGAATCATGTTTGATCATTTCATCTTTCATTTACCATGTTATGCATTCATATCATTTCATAAGCTTTCATGAACATTCATGGTTCAAGGCAGGCTCCATATGCATCCATTCTCTTGTATGCTCTCATATATGCATCTTGTATGACTTTGCACCATATCTTGACATCATTTGCATCATGTGTATGTTTCTGACTTTGGCCTTTGCCCATCCATATGCATTGTTTCATCTCATTTCTTCCCTTATGCATCTTGTACTAACTTTTCAGGTTAATGGTAAGTTTGTTTGGGAGGTGGATTTGCCTTCACCTCCTACCTCTTCTCACCTCATCATTTTACATCCTTGCTGAATTTTTACTTGTCTTAGAGTGAGCTTGCTCACTTGTGCCTCTCTTCCCTCTTTTCTCTTCTCTTCTCATCCCTTTTCTATCTTGCTTCTTCTTGGTGGCTTCCTTGAAGATTTCTCCTCTTAAGCCTCACAAACCCTAGGACTTCCAAGCATGATAACATTTTAGGATTGTTTAGTCCCCCTTAGACTCTTTCCTTTGAGTTTTCTTTAAGTCTCTCATCTCATCTCATAATCAAGGACTAAACCTTAAAGGTTTTAAGGCTTTGTGATTAAGCTTATGCCTGCATCCTTCTATTAGGATGGAGTGTATAACTTTAATCCTAAGGGTTAAACCCTTGATGTGTTTAAATCCTTTAATCCATCCATCTAATAACCACTAAGACATCAAGCTTGTAACTTGGGCCTTGCATTAGGGTTCTAATTCTTCCTTAATTGGGTAAGAAGGACTAACCCTAGTGTTAATGGACAAGTCCCCTTCAAGTTGTCTTACAAACCATAAAACTCATTTCTTAATCTTACCATTAACTAAAATCCACTTTAATAAAGGCTTTGTTTTGTCATGAGATTAATCCCTAATCATTGATTAAGTTGAGGAGCCTTCCTCATCTTAAATGTTCTCATCTATTATCCTTCTATTAGGATGGTGTAATGGGTCCATTAAATCTTTGATTATGGCTTAAACTCATTACTCAACACTAAACAAAAACCCCAAAAACATCTAAATAATCTCATGTAGGATAATGATCTTAATCCTACATCAGGGAGATAAAGTGTGAGGTGCTTACTTCATACTTGAGGTATTCTCATTACCCCTAATCAGAGGGAAGATGTAGTGAGTTTACTAACCCTTGGTTTAGGCTTAAGCTCATTGACTTATGACAAATCTCAAAAGGCAATAAAAGATTGAAAACTCAAAAAACAAACAATAATCGTCTCCTCCGGGATTCTTTTCTCATCTCATTCACTCACAAACAAGAACTTGCTTCTTCCATATAATGCAAGACAGTTAGCACCTGAGCCAGACATGTCATACACTTGAGCATAGACAAGCAAGCAGTTCACAAGTCAATCTATCTTTCAGTCTCTTTGGGTCGAACTACGGTGTTCTGACTTCCTCATTGCACGAGAGGATATGTAGGCATAACTTAACAGTTATCGATAAAAAGTCTTTGTATATTCTCCCTCCTTCCAGCATTATTCTTTAAGCCTCATAGTCTTGAGCATTTCACTCATGTTCTTACACTGACACTTCCCTTGTACACTTCACACTTCGTTTACACTGACACTTGCATTCTTTCCAGCTTTGATACACAGATTGCACAGGCACTACCCCTTTAAAACACAAATCTTTTAAGCGTGGATCCCGTCGAGTACGACGGACAATCTGGGTGCTAATACCTTCCCAGGTTGTAACCAACCCCCTTTCTCAGTCTCTCTGGTTCGCAACTGTCTTATCCATCTTTTCTTAGGTTTATGCAACATTACCTTTCCTTCGGGATAAAAATGCCTAGCTGGCGACTCTATTCATTTCCCTCTCCTTTCGCCGACCGTTCGCGTCTGTACCCCTCTTGACCTGGGTGTCATTTTGGTGGGAGCGATAGCTTGGCGACTCTACTGGGGACCCTTATATTGTAACTAGGGCTTCTGGTTCTTTTTGTGGGTTCCTCCTAGCGCTTGTTTGATTTGTGTTTACTGGGGTGTTATGTGCTAATTGTGTTTATTTGCTTTATTTATTGCTTTATGTACAACTTTATTTATTGCTTTCTTTACAGTTTTTACATTTTTCATACTGTCATTATCATTGCTGGATCTGGTTCCTGTTTTGGTGGGTGGGGTTTCATTGAGAGTTTAAGGTCCTATACCTGGGACCTGAGTGACACCTAGGCTAGAGTGGTTCATGTTCTTTCCCATTCCATTATGGTCTGGTGCGGGAATATGAAACACGATTCAGATATGGGTTTCTTCTTGAGAACTCTGTGCTACAGATCTCCTGTAGTGCTAGGGCTATTTGGGAAGCCTGCTAAGTCTGGATGACCTTTATTATGACCTTCAGAAACTGAGGTGAATTAGAGGAGGATCTTTTATGGTTATTGTAAACATTGTACCTCCGGGTTAGAAGTGTTTACACTTCTCATAACTGATCCAAGTCTGAGGATCCTTGTTTTAGAACATTGCCTGTGAGGGGGTTGGGCTGTTTACAGGTTTGCAGGTACCCTTGGCCACATCATACCCTGTTATTTGTTTTGATTAAGAGTACCTCATTTTGGACAGTTCTTGTGATTTAACCCTGGATATGTGACTCTTTATTTGAGTCCCCCACCCTGGTTACTGGATTTCTGAACCTCCATCTGGACTTCTTGAACATACATGGGCTCATATCAAGACTGATAATCAGATCCAGCATGATCACAAACCCTTGCATATCATTTGCATACATCATCATTGCATCATTTAACTTTTGTTTATTTGTTTTTCAGGGTATCCACATTATATCTGGCTTGGTTTTGACCCCTTATTCTGCATAGACCTCTACTTCAGCTATCTTCATCAGTTGCCTGCTTCAGTAGTCTTCATCATCACCAGCATCAGCCTATCAGTAGCTCATCTCCAGTATCAGTCTTGATCCCCATCAGCACCTGTCTTCAGTTCTTCATCAACATTCATGGCTACTCCCAGGAAGAGCAACATATCTTACCATTTCTTTGAGCCTGTGTTGACTGGTATCAGACAGGTCCAGTCACTTATCACCCCTGACCACATCCCATTATTCAGAGAGCATTATGGAGATATCTTGGATATGGTTATGGACCTTGACCCTTCTAAGAGGAGCATGATCCATACATGCTTGCAGTTTTATGACCCTCCTTTGAGATGCTTCACATTTTTAGACTTTCAGCTAGGACCTCTGCTGGAGGAGTTTTCATCATTGATTGGAGTACCTGTCAGGGGTGGAGTCCCCTTCAACCCAGAGATGCCAGCTCCCAGTAATGGAGAAGTAGCAAAAGCACTATACCTGAAGCCTGCCTTGATTGAGCAAAGCATGACAACAAAAGCTGGGATCCCTGGTTTGCACTGAGACTTCTTGATTTCTCAGGCCACCCTGAAGGCCTCTTTGGGAGAATGGAGGGCAATTTGTGCACTATTAGCCCTCAGCATATATGGGGTTATACTGTTTGCAGATGAGCCCAAATTTGTCAGCAAGAATGCTATTCATCTTTTCCTTCTGAGGAACCCAGTGCCCACATTGCTGGGAGATTTTTACTACTCCATCCATCAGAGGAATGAGAAACAAAGAGGGAAGTTGATGAGATGCTATGCTCCCTTGTTTCATACTTGGATGCTCAAACACCTACCCAAATCAGATGCCTTCTTAAATCCTCACCAACAGAAGAATTGGGCCAAGAGGCTCATTGCTTTGACTTCAGATGATATCAGATGGTGCACCCAGAGCACCAAGGGCAAAGATATTATCACCAGCTGTGGGCAATACCCAAATGTACCTCTAATAGGAGTAGAGGGTTGCATTAACTACAATCCTTTGCTATTTAAGAGACAACTAGGCTATGCTTTGGTCCACCCTCCTAGAGTGCAAGATTTAGTTGAGACCCTGTATTGTGAAGTAAGGCCAAATTCAGTTGTTGTCAGACAAGCATCCTGGGCCTGGGACAACATCCAGACAAAAGGAATGGCTATTCTGGGAAGGTGTAATAATGTTGCTTCAGCTCAGTACTATGACTGGTCCCATGCCAGGGTTCAGATTACTGGAATGCCCTTCACCTTGGAGGACATACCTAGACCCTCTACAGTACAGCCAGCAGCAACTATCAGCCTGGAAGAATTTGAGAAGCTGAAGGAAAGGAATGAGAATCTGTCTCAATCTCTGAAGAAGACCCTTTGGGAGAGGAGTGATGGTCGTCTGGACATTGAGAGGTTGGAGAAGCTTAGGGTGGAGCATCTGGCCAAAATTGAGAAAGCAGAGGACTACATCAAGAAATCAAGAGTTGGGGAGCAAATATTGAAGAATGCCTGTAAGGAAGCCAGGATTCAGAAGGCTAGGACTGAGCTCTATCTGCAAGAGAGTCAGGCTAGGTGGGTCAGGATCACTGAAGCCCGTACTCAAGAAGATCAGAGAACTCAAGCCAGAATTGAGCAGTTAGAGGCCAATGAAAAGAAGCAGCAGGAAGCTTTGTTGGCAGCCCAGAAGGAGATTTCAGAGTTGAAGCTTAGGGCTGGACTGAAGAGGTCAAAGGACCAGGATAGGTGTCGCTCCCAAAGATTAGCATCCCGGTACAAGCGCGAACGGTCGGCGAGAGGGACAATGAGAACACTCAGCAGTGAACTCACTGGAGATGAAAAGAGTCGCCAGCTAGGCATTTTTATCCCGGAGGAAAGGTAATGCTGCATAGACCTCGAAAAAGATGGATAAGACGGTTGCGAACTAGAGAGACTGAGAAAGGGGGTTGGTTACAACCTGGGAAGGTATTAGCACCCAGATTGTCCGCCGTACTCGACGGGATCAACGCTTAAAAGATTTGTGTTTTAAAGGGGTAGTGTCAGTGCAATCTGTGCGTAAAGAGCTGGAAAGAAGATGTACAGGTGTCAGTGTAAAAGAAATGTGAAGTGCATAAATGTACAGTGTCATTGTAAGGACAAGAGTGAAATGCTCATGATAATGAGGCTAAGAGAATGATGCTGGAAGAGGGGGAATATACAGAGACTTTTGTTCGATAACTGTCAAGTTATGCCTACGTATCCTCTCGTGCAATGAGGAAGTCAGAACACCGTAGTTCGACCTAAAGAGACTGAAAGGTGAATTGACTTGTGAACTGCTTACTTGCCTATGCTCAAGTGTATGACCTGTCTGGCTCAGGTGCAAACTGTCTTGCATTAGACAGAAGAAGCAAGTTCTCGCTTGTGAGTGAATGAGGTGAGAAAAGAATCCCGAAGGAGACGATTATTGTTTGTTTTTGTGTTTTCAGTCTTTTATTGCTTTTGGATTTTGTCATATGTTAATGAGCTTAAGCCTAAACCAATGGATTTAGTAAACTCATCACATCTTCCCTCTGATTAGGGGTAATGAGATTACCTTAAGTGTGAAGTCAGATTCTCACACTTAATCACCATTTGATGTAGGATTAAGATCATTAACCTACTTGTGGTTATTTAGATGTTTTTGTGGTTTTTGTTTAGTGTTGAGTAATGAGGTTAAGCCATAATCAGGGATTAAACAGACTCATTACACCATCCTAATAGAAGGATAATAGATGAGGGTGTTTAAGCTGAGGAAAGCTCCTCAACTTAATCCATGATTAGGGATTAAACTCATGACAAAACAAGCCTTTGATTAAGTGGATTTTATTTAATGGTGAGATGATGAAGTGAATTTTATGGTTTGTAAGACAACTTGAGGGGGACTTGTCCATTAACACTAGGGTTAGTCCTTCTTAACCAATTAAGGAAGAATTAGAACCCTAATGCAAGGCCCAAGTTACAAGTGTGATGTCTTGATGATTATTAGATGGATTGATTAACGGAGTTAAACACATTAAGGGTTTAACACTTAGGATTAAAGTTATACACTCCATCCTAAGAGAAGGATGCAGGCATAAGCTTAATCACAAAGCCTTAAAGCCTTTAGGGTTTAGTCCCTGATTATGAGGTGAGAAGAGAAGACTCAAAGAGACACAAAGGTAAAACTAAGAGGGGAGACTAATCAAAACCCTAATCATTGTCATGCTTGGTTGTTCCTAAGGTTTGTGAGGTTTTCAAGAGGAGTCTTCAATGAAACCACCAGGAAGCAGATGAAAGGATCAAGAGAAGCAAAGTGACTTGCTTCACTCAAGAAGTCAAGTCACTTGAAGAAAGAGAGTGGGAAGAAGAAAAAATGAGCAAGCTCAAACTCAAATACATATAAAAATGCAGCAAGGATGCATGAAAGAGATGAAAAGAAGTTATGAGAAGTGAAGGCAAATTCACTTCTCAAAATCACTTACCACCTGAAAAGTTAGAAAAGAAAATGTAATGCAGTGCATAATGGGATGAGAGGGCATGATGAGAAACAAAACCAGAAGCATATACATGATGCTAATGATGCTATGAGATGCTACAAACATGAGGCAGCACATGGAAATGATCATACAAGTTTTATGAATGCAGATGATGCAAGTTAAGAACCAAGAACATACATGAAAAGTTATGAAGTGCACATGGCATACAACATGGCAAATACATGATGCAATGATCAAACATGCTTCCAATATGTCTTATGATGTTCAATGAATCAAATGGAAACATGGAATGTCATGGCAAGGCATGCTATGCAAGGAAATGCAAGATGGATGCATATGGAAGCCCAAATTAGGGTTTATGAACCATGCATCAAACACAAACCAAAACCAGGAGCAAACAACATTACAAAAAATTGAAAATGCACTCAAAGGACCCCTAATCCTATACTAAACCAATGCCCAAAGGAGAGGTCTCAACTCTTAACCAATCTCAAGTTATGATTTTTACAAGTTTTCTAGGGTTTTAGGGTTTCCAAACAAAAGAAATGCCAAACAAATTGAAAATGAAAGATCAAATCATGGCCATTTAATCCCACAAACTACATGCTAAACACAATGCAATGCAAAAAGAATCAATGTCCAACCCTTCATGGATAGGCAGAAATGATTTTTTGAACTTTGGATCAAAATAATGCACAAAAATGATTTTAATTCAATGAGAAATTCTTAAAATGCATCAAGATCAAAAAATAAATTTGGTTTGAAGGTTGGACAATGTTTCTAAATGTCTTAGAACATTTCATGAATTTTTTGGTGATTTTTAAATACTTAAAAGTATTTTTAATAAATTAATTTCCATTAATCAATTAAAAATAAACTTTTAAATATTTAAAAATACTTTTTTAATGCTAAAAATAAAAATAAAAATATTTTTGTGTCATAAAAATTAATGAAACTCTTGAGAAAAAGTTTCATAATTTTTAAACAAATTTTACTATTTTAAATAAATTATGCAAATTAAAAGAAAAGAAATGAAATAAAAATGAAAATAAATGGAAGTATGCAGGATGGAGGGCCAGGATGCGTTCTGGGTTTGAATGGGTTGACTGCGCGCGCAGATCAAAGGCCCACATTCAAACTTCCTAATTTTAATTAATTAAATAAATTAAACCTGATTATGAACTAATGACATGATCCATACCACACACACACGCGCTGGAAGCCATATCCAAGGCTCCACGTTTAAAATTTGCCCTAACCCTAATTAAATGACTAATGACTTTCAGGCGGCCGGAGAAGACTTCCGGTCGTCTTCTCCGGCCAGCACCCTCCCTGAAAAATGCTAACTCTCACCCTAGCTCACTAAAACCTAATTTTCTTGCCCAGAAATCAACCCCAATCATCATAGAGCAAGAATTAAAAGCCAAAACACATTTATTTCACACAATAAGGCTGAATCGAAGCAAAAAGGAAATAGGTCAAAAAATTTCAGGAACACCATACATGCTCAAAACTCAATGATTTTCGAAACCAAACATATCATCATGATCAGTGGAACATAGAGAACCAATTAAGAACTTAAAAACAAGCTCCTGGAAAAAATGTTCATGAAGCTCACCTGAACTGGAGCTTTGATCTCTGGCACCTTCTGGCTAGTTTCCTGCTTGCAATCTACTCCACTTGACCTCCTAAGAAGCTTTCAATGCTTGGAAAGAGCTTATGATGGCTGGTTCTGAAGTTTGAACAAGTTCTGTTCAATGAAGGGCAGGAATCGTGTTTGGGATTCTGAAGGTTTCAGGCTGTGATGATGGCTTCTTTGTGACCAGGGAGATGAGTTGAGTTGACCTATGAGGTTTGTTTTTATGTTTGTGAGCTGTGTGATCAGTTTCGAAAGGTTTTGCAAGTGAGGGTGAAAATGGAGAAGTGGAGTTCTTGCTGGTTTCAGGCCTAAGTCTTGTTGGTTTTGGCTCAGTGAAGCAAGGTGAGTTGATCTATGGAAATGTTTTTTGTGTTGGTGGGCTATGGAGGGAGATTCGAAGGCTTTTGCTTGAGGGGGTGATTTTGTGAATGTGATGTTGTGATCTGTTTCAGCCTTGCTCCTTGTATGAAATGGCTAGCATTTTGTCCACATAAACTTCTCTCATTGGTCAGATGATGTGACCTGCCCTTTATTGATTGGTATGGCCACTTTTGCAAATTGTCAACTTTGTTGTAAGAGAGGCATGGGCTTGGTTCTAGGCTAGCACAAGTACATGGACTGGCGCAGCATGGTGTGTGAGTGAGGCTAGGGTGGCTCAGCAGCCAAGGCAGCAAGTTGGTGAGGTGTGATGAGTGGTTTTGCAAGTTGGTTCCTTTTGAAACTTCATGAAAATCCCTTGCCTTGCCAACCATGAACATGTGAT
Organism: Lathyrus aphaca; assembly: GCA_963966055.1. Classification (NCBI taxonomy): domain Eukaryota; kingdom Viridiplantae; phylum Streptophyta; class Magnoliopsida; order Fabales; family Fabaceae; genus Lathyrus; species Lathyrus aphaca. Next base: position 284,164,543 of record OZ014523.1, read on the forward strand.
CTTTTGGTTCAAATCTGATTTTTAGGTCACATGTGATGTTTGTACATTGGTTTGATATGAACTAGAAGCCAAAAATGCCTTGGTACAAAGTTTTTTGCAAGTTTTCCAATTGGTGCATATCTTGAAAATTAGTGATTTTTGCCAACTTTGTCACACCATAACTTTTGATCCAAGAAGAATTAGGTCATGTTCTTGTACTTTTTGAAAAGGGAAAAATGTATTCTACAACTTTCATGACCAAAGTTTTTTTGTTTGAAGCATTTTTGGATCAAAAAGCAAGGCTTGAAAAATGGCATAAAATGACATATTCTTTAAAAGTCAACCATGCCCTAAAAAGTCAACTTTGCAAAAACTTCAAATTCTTGAATTTTATGAACTTCAACCTTCTTCCATGATCAAATAAAGATCATATACACTCAAAATGATGAAGATCACCCCTTGGTTGGGTCATTGGGGGCCTCAGATGCCCTGATTTTGCACTGACTTGTCCAGAAAGTCAACCCTTGATCAAATGACTTCCCCATGGAATTTCTTCATGAAAATTGATATGCATACTCCCTATACCATATAGAGACAAATAGAAACAATAATGACCAAAAAATTTGGAGTTATGGCCTCTGAAACCAAAACCCTAATTTTAGGTCAACTGTGCAGTCAAACTTGGCTCTGCATCCACACCAATCCCAGTTCTTGTGATTCTTTTGCATTTTTGACTTTGGGAAGATGTAATATGATATAAGAACACACATGGACCCCTTGGAAGTGATTAGTGGCCTTTGGAGTGGCTCAAGAAGCTCTTGGATTGCTCAGATCACAAACCCTGGATGCAGATAACTTTGAATCTATGCAGTGAATAAAAAATGGGATATGAGGTGATATGATTGTGTTTATGCATATGAGATGATCACAAGCCATGGTGTGAATAGGTGAGGGCAAATTTGGGGTGTTTACAATAGGAACAAGAAGCTGACCACTGCCATTGGCACCAGGAACCTCCTCATAAGGACCATTACAGAGCATCCAGCTGGTCCAGTGACTGAGGCACTTTTGAAGGAGGTTAAGGAAGATGAGTTTGGATTGGATGTTTGACTTCTTTGGTTGTTGTTCATTTCCATTTTATGTACTTTTTCTTTTTTTGATGTATTTTGACCCTCCATGGGCACGTGTTGTAAAACAGACTATGTATTATTCATCATTTGTAATATATTTTAGTTTGGGGTTTCTTTCCTCAAGCAACATCAAAACATCTTCCTTGAGGTCTGGAAAGGTCAAAACCAAGAACCAAGCCGGATACCTTGGAAAACAAATAAGCATACTGCATTGCATACTAACTTTGTTTTGTTTTGTAGGTTTTGTTTTTCTTTGTTTCTAACTCTGTTGTGATCTCAGGAAATATTGCTCGCAGAAGAGTGTTCCCTGTCAACCGTACGCACCGGTACCCTACTCGCAACAACCTTCCTGGTATCCAGATGGAGCAAGTACAGCAGGACCTGACTGAGGTCAGAACTCAGATGGCTAATGAAAGAGTTGAAATGAGAAACCAAATGACCCAATTCATGGCTGTAATAACTGGCTTGGCCCAGAGCCAAGAAAGGTTAAGGGCATTGGTAGAAAGACAAACTCCCGAGGAACCTCATCCTGGCACTGGAGGAACAAGTAATAATGAGAGGGGTCAGCCTCATGTTAATCCACCAGTATTTGGACCTCATCTAGATCCGGAAGTCCACATCCAAGGAAATGTGCAAGGAAATACTGCTGGAGGAAGAATCTTGCAAGAAGATCCCCAAGAAGAGCAGTTTACTGTCATGGGAGCTGGAGACGAAGTCTATGATAGGAGGTTTGATGAAATTGCTGAGAAGTTGAGATCTTTGGAGTCTCAAAACTCCTTGGGTTTTGTCGCTCCCGATAAATGGGAATGGCCCAAATAAGGGTACAGACGCGAACGGTCGGCGAAAGGGGCATGCGAGAACACACAGGAGTGAACTCACAGGGAATGAATAGAGTCGCCAGCTAGGCATTTTTATCCCGAAGGAAAGGTAATGCTGCATAAACCTAGAAAGATATGGATAAGACGGTTGCGAACCAGAGAGACTGAGAAAGGGGGTTGGTTACAACCTGGGAAGGTATTAGCACCCAGATTTTCCGTCGTACTCGACGGGATCCACGCTTAAAAGATTTGTGTTTTAAAGGGGCACTGTCAGTGCAATTTGTGTATCAAAGCTGGAAAAGAATGCTAGTGTCAGTGTAAAAAGAATGTGAGGTGTGTAAATGTACAGTGTCAGTGTAAGAACAGGAATAAGATGCTCAAGATCATGAGGCTTAAAGAATAATGTTGGAAGGAGGGGGGATATACGAAGACTTTTGTTCGATAACTGTTAAGTTATGCCTACGTATCCTCTCGTGCAATGAGGAAGTCAGAACACCGTAGTTCGACCCAAAGAGACTGAAAGATGAATTGACTTGTGAACTTCTTACTTATCTATGCTTAAGTGTATGACCTGTCTGGCTCAGGTGCAAACTGTCTTGCATTAGACGGAAGAAGCAAGTTCTCGTTTATGAGTGAATGAGATGAGAAAAGAATCCCGAAGGAGACGATTATTGTTTGTTTTTGAGTTTTCAATCTTTTATTGCTTTTGAAAGTTTGTCATAAGTTAATGAGCTTAAGCCTGAACCAATGGATTAGTAAACTCATCACATCATCCCTCTGATTAGGGGTAATGAGAATACCTTAAGTGTGAAGTCAGCTTCTCACACTTAATCACCTTTGATGTAGGGTTAAGATCATTAACCTACTTGTGATTATTTAGATGTTTTTGGTGTTTTTGTTTAGTGTTAAGTAATGAGATTAAGCCATAATTAGGGATTAAACAGACTCATTACACCATCCTAATAGAAGGATAATAGATGAGAATGTTTAAGCTGAGGAAAGCTCCTCAACTTAATCCATGGTTAGGGATTAAACTCATGACAAAACAAAGCCTTTAATTAAGTGGATTTTATTTAATGATATGATGATGAAGTAATTTTAGGGTTTGTAAGACAACTTGAAGGGGACTTGTCCATTAACACTAGGGTTAGTCCTTCTTAACCAATTAAGGAAGAATTAGAACCCTAGTGCAAGGCCCAAGTTACAAGCTTGATGTCTTGATAGTTATTAAGTGAATTTATTAAAGGAGTTAAACACATTAAGGGTTTAACACTTAGGATTAAAGTTATACACTCCATCCTAATAGAAGGATGCAAGCATAAGCTTAATCACAAAGCCTTAAAGCCTTTAGGGTTTAGTCCCTGATTATGAGATGAGAAAAGAAGACTCAATGATGACACAAAGGTAAAATCTAAATGGGGGACTAATCAAAACCCTAATCATTGTCATGCTTGGTTGTTCCTAAGGTTTGTGAGGTTTGCAAGAGAAATCTTCAGAGAAACCACCAGGAAGCAGATGAAAGGAGCCAAGAGAAGCAAAGTAACTTGCTTCATTTAAGAAGGCAAGTCACTTGAAGAAAGAAAGTAAGATGAAGAAGAATGAGCAAGCTCAATCTCAAACACAAAACAAAATGCAGCAATGATGCATAAGAGGGATGAAAAGAAATTGTGAGAAGTGAAGGCAAATTCACTTCTCAAAGTTACTTACCACCTGAAAAGTTAATGAAAGGAATGCAACACAATGCAAGATGAGATGAAATGACATGATGCATATCAAAACCAGAAGCATAAGTATGGTGCTAATGATGCTATGAGATGATGCAAACATGAATCTAGGCATGAGGATGATCATATGAACATATGGATGCAAGAGAAGCAAGTTTAGAACCATGATCATACATGAAAAGTTATGAAGTGCAAATGGCATACAACATGGAAAATGCAAGATGCAATGATCAAACATGATTCTAATATGTCCTAAGATGTAATATGAATCAAATGAATGCACAAAATGTCATGGCAAGTCATGGTATGCAAGCAAATGCAAGATGAATGCAAAAGGAAGCCCAAATTAGGGTTTATGATCAATGCACCAAACAAAAACCAAAACCAGAAGCAAACAACGAGATAAAAATTGAAAACACATCCAAGGGAACCCTAAACCTATACAAACTCACTGCCCAAAGAAGGGGTTCTAACTCTTAACCTAATGAGAGTTATGAATTTCTTAAGTATGCTAGGGTTTTAAGGTACCTTGTCAAGAAAAATGTCAAACAAATTGAAGATGCAAGATCAAATCATGCCAATTTAATCCTATGAACTACATGCTAAACAAAATGCAATGCAAAAAGAATCAATGTCCAACTCTTAAAGGATAGGCAGAAATGATTTTTTGAAGTTTGGATCAAAATAATGCTTTGAAATAGGATTAATTCCATGGAAAATTATCAAAATTCCTTAAGATCAAAAAATAAATTTGGTTTGAGGGTTGGACAATGTTTCTAAATGATTTTAAAGGTTTCATGAATTTTTTGGTGATTTTTAAATACCTAAAAGTATTTTTAATTAATTAATTCTCATTAATTAATTAAAAATAAACTTTTAAATGATTTAAAAATATTTTTTAATGCAAAAAATAAAAATAAAAATGTTTTTGTGTTTTAAAAATTAATGAAAGCCTTGACAAAAAATTTCATAATTTTTAAATGTATTTTGCTATTTTTAATAAATATGAGAAATAAAATATAAAGAAAATGAAATAAAAATGAAAAGTATGCAGTATGAGTGGCTCAGATGGAAAGTTGAGAGATCCAGAGGCTGTGCGTGCAAGTCAACAAGACTGGGAGTAATCAAAATCCAAGGCCAAGGTTCAAAGTTCCTAAACGCGCGCAATCTGATGGCTGAGGTTTAAAGTTGATTTAATTAATTATGATTTACTTAATTAATCAGGATTAGGGCGTAATGAATCATCTGGGCCGTTCACAAGCGCGCGGGAAGCAACATCCTAGGGACAAAATTTAAAGTTGCGTAATTAAACAGGCATAACCCTAATCAACTTCAGGCGACCGGAGATGAGCTCCGGTCGTCTTCTCCGGCAGGGCCAAAACCCTAGAACATGCTACAGGTCACCATTCATCAAATTGAAACCAGGGAAATGATCCTCTACCCAAACCCCATTCAAATCACCCCTCAAACAACATTTATAACCCAAGAACAAAGAGAATCGAAGCAAGCAAGTTTCACGGGTGAAATTTCAGAGAACCACCAAAAGCTCATTTCTTCACCATTGTTGATTCTAAAGATACCACCATGATCAGCATGACATATACTTTCAATTTGTAACAAAAAATACAAGCTCTGAAAAGTTTGAGATTTGAAGCTACCTGAAGTGGTGAACTATGAATATGAGCTTTCCAGACCTTTCTTTGATGCAGAATATCTCCTCTGAACCCTCTGAAGTTAATGGAATGCCTCAAAACTCTTGTTGATGACTAATTTGTGAAGGTGAGTTCTGGTGTAGCAGATTTCACAGTTGTGTTCTAGGGGGTTTCAAGCTGTTTTAATGGTGGATTCTGGTTCTTTGGAGGATGTATGATTTATTGGTGAAGAGAAAATGAGTGTTTGATGGCTATGGAGGGAGATTCGAAGAGAGGAAAGTTTTGACAGTTTTTGGAGTGTGCTGCAATGTGTGTGTTCCAGGCTTGCTTCTCCATTGTTTTATGACCCTTAGGCAATCCATAAACAATCCCAACAATCTAGGAGGGCAGGTGTGCACTGTGGGATTGGTATGGGAGGATTGGCCAAAAAGTCAAGTTGATTTGTACTTGCAGCATGGGCTATGGTAGTAGCAGTCTAAAGGCTTGTCTTGCCTCAGCTTGAGTCAAGGATGGCCCTTGGATGGCTCATGAAAGTCTGCTGCATTTGGATCATGAGTTGAGAGAGATTTTGCAACTTGCCCACTTGTTACATTTCATGACTTTTGGTTATGTACATGAGATAATCCTTGCTGAATTTTGGTGTATGATGCTTCTTGAAGTCATGACAATGTGTTAAAACCAGCTAGAGATCATACAATTCATTTGAGAATGATTTTGCCAAAAATCCCTCTTTGCACTTTTATGAAAAATGACTTATGGATACTTGAAAATCAAGGCACAAAAATGAGAAATCCTTTGGGCCAATTCTGATTTTAGGTCATGGTACATGCTTGTATGAAGATTAGAAGTGTATTTGATAGCTCAATTTGCCTTGGCAAGTGAATTTGCAACTTTGCCTCTTTGGTAGAAACTTTGAAATTTTGTGATTTTAGCCAACTTTGACAAGCCATAACTTTTGATCCAAAATGAATTAGGTCATGTTCTTGTACTTTTTGAAAAGGGAATGATCCATTCTACAACTTTCATGACCAAAGTTTTTCCATTTGAAGCATTTTTGAATCAAAAGGTAAAGGTTGAAAAAGTTTCCTAAAATGGCAATTTCATTAAAAGTCAAACTTTCCCAAAAAGTCAACTTTGCAAAAGACTTGAAATTCTTCAATTTTGTGAACTTCCAACTTCTTCTATGATCAAATAAAGATCATACACAATCAAAATGATGAAGAACAACCTTTGGTTGGGTCATTGGGGGCCTCAGATGCCCTGATTTTACACTGACTTGCCTGAAAAGTCAACTCTTGATCAGATGACTTCCCCATGGAATTTCTTCATGAAAATTGATATGCATACTCCCTATACCATATAGAGACCAATAGAAACAAGAATGACCAAAAAATTTGGAGTTATGGCCTCTGAAACCAAAACCCTAATTCTAGGTCAATTGTGCAGTCAAACCTGGCTCTGCTTCCATACCATTCTCAGTTCTTGTGATTTTTTGACATTCTTGACTTTGAGAGGATATAATATGATGCTTGAAAATACATGGACCCCTTTGAAGTGATTGATGACCTTTGGAGTGGCTCAAGAAGCCCTTGGATTTCTCAGATCACAAACCCTAGATGCAGATGACTTATGATCAATGCAGTGAATCAAAAATGTGGTATGAGATGGTATGATTGGATTTATGCATATGAAATGATCACAAGCCATGGTTTGAATGGGTGAGGGAAAATTTGGGGTGTTTACAGCTGCCCCTATTCAAGCATGAGTTAGTTGTGCAGGATGTAAGCGGCGGCTTAACAGGCTAACAAGATTACTTGTGGTTGAATACCAAAGACAGTCCAAAATTTGCACTCACAGAATGAAGAAGAAAAGGGATATAGATTGTAAAAGAAAATAAAGTATATTATAAAGTGTGGGAGACGGAGGACGACCGTCGAGCAGAGGACGACTGCTGGGGAACAAGCAATGACGGGGACGGCCGACATGCTGGGAAAGGTGTGGAAAATAAAGCAATGACGGGGACGACCGACATGCTGGGGATATAAGAGATTATGATGGGGACAGCCATCAAGTAAAGCTATAAGATCCTCTGGTGGTTAATGAAAAATGATGGGGACGGCCATCAAGTTCAAAAAGTAAGGTAACCAACGATGGGGACGGCCATCGGGCTAAACTGATGAAGGACGATCATCAGGAAAAGGAAAAGGGACCACGACGGGGACGGCCATCGGGTTAAAGAATAAATGAAATAATGATGAGGGACGGTCATCAAAGGTGAAGGACGATCACCTATCAGGGGAAGGCTGCCCTGAAAGGGGTAAGATGAGGGACGGTCATCAAAGGTGAAGGACGATCACCTGGCAGGGTACGGCTGCCGAAAGTATCGCGACATAGGACGAATGCCGGATAAAAAAGTCAACGATGGTGACGGCCATCGGACGAGCATGATGAAGGACGATCATCAAGAGGTGAAGGACGATCACCTAGCAGGGGACGGCTGCTCTCAAGGTTTATCATGACATAGGACGAATGTCAGATAACAAATCAACGATGGGGACGGCCATCGGATAAACATGATGAAGGACGATCATCAAGAGGTGAAGGACGATCACCTAGCAGGGTACGGCTGCTAAATATCACGACATAGGACGAATGTCGGATAGAAAAGGTCAACGATGGGGACGGCCATCGGATGAGCATGATGAAGGACGATCATCAAGAGGTGAAGGACGATCACCTAGCAGGGGACGGCTGCTCTTAGGGTTTATCATGACATAGGACGAATGTCAGATAGAAAAGAAAATTTACTCTACTAGGGAATAGTAAACACGGACGAGTGTTTATATCCAAGAAATAAAAAGGTATAAGTGTTTGGTATTGTGTATAGATTAAAGATGCGGACGAGCATCCTTAAGACTATGATACGGACGAGTATCGGGTAGAAACAAATACTGACACGTGTTCGAAGATGATGATACGGACGAGTATCAACCGGTTAACAACGGACACGGACGAGTGCTGATTCTGAGGAGATTCTTCTGGGGAAAAGGTAGACACAGATGAGTGTCTAATTTCAGGAAGACACGAGTGTTTGACACGGTGTATGGATTAAAGATGCGGACGAGCATCCTTAAGACTATGATACGGACGAGTATCAGGTAGAAACAAACGCTTGACGCATGTTCTGAGATGATGATACGGACGAGTACCAACTGGTTAACAAAGAACATGGACGAGTGTCGAATCTGCGGGGATATAAATGGTGCATATAAGATACGGACGAGTATCTGTATAAGTAAAAATAAATATGAGTGGTGTGTAGATGAGTGTTCAACCTGCTGGAGAGAGTGACACGGACGAGTGTCAAAAGGAGAAGAGTAGAGTATAAACAAGTATCTGATATACAAAGTGTTTAAGTAATTATGTTGGGGAAGGTGACACGGACGGGTGTCAAGGAATTGTGTATGTATGTATCTGTGAGTGCAAAGAGGATGCTTTGGCTTCCTGCTGGGGATATGACACGGACGGGTGTCACAAGGAGTATGTACTGATGTTTGTGGGTGTAAGGCAACTGCTTTAGCTCTTTGCTGGAGAATCTGGGGAGCATTCTGTATATTGTTGATGGATTATCATTATTCACAAGTGTTTGATTCAGACCATGACTTAAGATTATGCAACATGTTTGATTTTTGCGGTAATGTTCCGTATTAGACGGAATGCTATGCTTTGTGGGGTGAATATGATGCGAATGCTATGATTATGCAAAAGATACCGATCCGGGATGCGGATCCCGTTGCTGTGAAGATTCTTGGTTGATCTGTTTGAAATGAGCATCCTTGCTAGGGATAAGATCGTTGGTAGATCTTGTATATATGACTCTGCTTGGGGAAATAGGTCATTGATAGACCTATTCTTGGTAATGAGGGACCCAGCTGGGGTTTGTAGAAGTCTCTGTCACTCTGTTGTGATTCCTTTGTGTGCTGCTCTTCTGGATAGAGGCTGAGACTCTGTGGGGAAGTGGTTCCCTGGCTTTTGTGCTTAGCTGAGGAAGCATTATTGGCACCTCGGCTGGGGAGAAAATAACAAGTGGCAATTCAGCTGGGGAGAAAACACTTGGGTGCTAAGCCTGAGTGAGTGTTGATTTGCCAGTCTGCTAGGAGTGAAGCTTTCATGCCCCATATCGTGTTTTGGTTACCTGCAATCGTACAAGTAATCCCGAGGTATCCCTTACCGGATTCCATCATAGGAGTCTAGACACTCTTGGGAGTAAACATATTTCCTGCAAGCACGTATTTAAAAGAAGCATCTGTATTTATGTAATCAGCATCTTATAGACATCGGACATTTTGCAAATGAAAATAAAATGTACGAGATGAGACATGACTGAAAATCTGATTTTATTAATTCATATGCCCTGAATTGGCAAGATACAGTCAAAGAAACAAATCCCCTAGAATGAGGAGATTGCTATAAATTGAGAAACAAAATGTTGGCAATGTTGACGACGCTTCAAGGAGCTTCCCTTGGCTATGACTCGTATGACATTTGACGTTCTTCTCGTCTTGCTTTCTGAAGAAGGCTGATTCTGAAAGAGGCTTGATCCTTTTGAAGCTTACCAAGTTGTAAGCGATACAGACGAATTCAGAATGCAGTTGTTCGCTTATTCCCTTATTTTGCATGGATCCCCCTTTCGGGTTTTCAATCCATCGGGATACCCATTTTTGCTTGAGCTGTCCAATGCGGCTTTTCAACTCAGCGGGTGTACATTTTTTGTTTATTTTCCCTTATTTTTGCCCGAGTCTTTTATTCTGTTTTTGACTCGCCGGGATGCCCTATTTTTGCCTGGACTTACATTCTGTTTTTATGTCCAGCGGGTCATTTTTATGCGAAGTATTTTTTAACTGCATCTGAATTCACAGGGGACGGGAAGTCTTCACCATCCATGGTACTGAGCATCAGTGCTCCACCAGAGAAAACTTTCTTTACCACGAATGGTCCTTCATAGTTTGGAGTCCACTTGCCCCTGTGGTCTGTATGAGGAGGGAGTATTCTTTTCAGCACAAGATCTCCTACTTGGTACTCTCAGTGTCTGACTTTCTGATCGAAGGCTTTCTTCATTCTCTTCTGATACAACTGCCCATGACAGATTGCAGCCAATCTTTTCTCTTCGATCAGACTCAGTTGTTCGTATCGGGATCGGACCCATTATGCTTCGTTCAACTTAACATCCATCAATACCCGTAAGGAGGGTAGTTCAACTTCAACCGGTAGGACTGCTTCCATACCATACACAAGCTGATACGGTGTTGCCCTAGTGGATGTTCTGATTGACGTGCGGTACCCATGCAAGGCAAATGGTAGCATTTCATGCCAGTCTTTGTAGGTGACTACCATCTTCTGCACAATCTTCTTGATATTCTTGTTAGCTGCCTCAACAGCGCCATTCATCTTTGGCCTGTAAGGAGAAGAATTGTGGTGTTGGATCTTGAAGTCCCGACATAGCTCTGCCATCATTTTGTTGTTTAAGTTGGAACCATTATCAGTAATGATTCGCTCAGGAACTCCGTACCGACAGATGATGTCTCTCTTCAGAAATCGGGCTACCACTTGCCTTGTAACGTTTGCATAAGAAGCTGCTTCAACCCATTTGGTAAAATAGTCAATGGCTACCAAGATGAATCTATGGCCGTTTGAAGCAGTAGGTTCAATCTTGCTAATCATGTCAATGCCCCACATAGCAAAGGGCCAGGGTGAAGACATCACATTCAGGGGATTGGGAGGCACATGCACCTTATCCGCATAGATCTGGCATTTATGGCATTTTCTGGCATAGGCACAACAGTCGGCATCCATTGTGATCCAGTAATAGCCTGATCTTAGTGATTTCTTAGCCATGGCATGCCCTCCTGCATGGGTACCAAAGGATCCTTATTGCACCTCGTGCATCAACAAGTCTGCTTCTGTTCTATCAACGCATCTGAGGAGTACCATATCAAAGTTTCTCTTGTACAGGGAACCATCAGTGTTCAGAAAGAAACTACCAGCAAGCCTTCTCAAAGTCTTCTTATCATTGGAAGATGCCCCAGGTGGGTATGTTTGATCCTCCAAGAAGCACTTAATGTCATGGAACCAAGGCTTATCATCTTTTACGACGTCTGCTGCAAATACATATGCTGGTCTATCGAGTCTGGACACTGAAATCTGAGGTACAAAGTTGGCAGCTTGAACTTTGATCATGGATGAAATGGTAGCCAGAGCATCTGCAAACTGATTCTCGTCCCGGGGGATATACTCAAGCTTGACTGTTGTGAAGAAAGTCAATAACCTCCTTGTATAATCCCTGTAAGGTATCAGATGATCCTGGTGGGTGTACCATTTGCCGTTGGTTTGATTAACTACCAGAGCTGAATCTCCGAATACAGTTAAAGTCTTGATCCTGAGGTCAATGGCTTCCTCAAGACCCATAATGCAAGCTTCGTATTCGGCTTCGTTGTTAGTGCAGTTAAAGGTGAGCTTTGCCGAGAAAGGCAGGTGAACTCCCTTAGGTGTAATGAGTACTGCACCAACACCACGACCATTCATATTAACAGCCCCATCAAACATCATAGTCCATTCTTCTTCCGGGTCAGGCCCTTCAGTGTGAATAGGCTCTTCGTGATCTTTTGCTTTTATGAACATGATGTCTTCATCAGGGAAGTCAAATCTCATAGGCTGGTAATCATCAATAGGTTGCTCAGCAAGATAATCAGACAATACACTGCCCTTGATGGCTTTCTGAGATGTGTACTGGATGTCGTATTCTGTGAGGATCATTTGCCATCTTGCAACCCGTCCGGTAAGAGCTGGCTTCTCGAAAATGTACTTAACTGGGTCCATCTTGGAGATCAATAAGGTAGTGTGGGTCAACATATACTGTCTCAGTCGGCGAGCAGCCCACGCTAAAGCACAACAAGTTTTCTCGAGCAGTGAATAACGTTGTTCACAGTCGGTAAACTTTTTGCTCAGGTAGTATATTGCATACTCTTTTCGACCAGACTCGTCATGCTGGCCCAGCACACACCCCATTGACTCTTCTAATACTGTTAAGTACATTATCAGAGGTCTTCCTTCGACTGGAGGCATAAGGATTGGTGGTTCTTGCAAGTATTCCTTGATCTTGTCAAAAGCCTTCTGGCAGTCTTCATTCCACCTAACCGTCTGTTCTTTTCTTAAAAGCTTGAACAATGGTTCACAGGTTGCTGTAAGGTGAGATATGAACCTTGAAATGTAGTTCAATCTACCTAGAAACCCTCGAACTTCTTTCTCAGTCTTTGGTGCAGGCATTTCTTGAATGGCTTTGACTTTATCAGGGTCAACTTCAATCCCCTTCTCACTTACAATAAAACCCAGCAACTTACCAGATCGCACCCCGAATGTGCACTTGTTGGGGTTCAACTTCAGTTGGTACTTCCTCAGACGCTTGAATAGTTTCAGCAGATTTACCAGGTGGTCTTCTTCTGTGAGGGACTTGGCAATCATGTCATCTACATAACACTCGATTTCTTTGTGGATCATATCGTGGAATAATGTTACCATAGCCCGTTGATATGTTGCACCTGCATTCTTCAGTCCGAATGGCATCACCTTGTAACAGAACGTGCCCCAGGGTGTGATGAAAGTTGTCTTCTCCATGTCTTCAGGTGACATCTTGATCTGATTGTATCCTGAAAATCCATCCATGAAGGAGAATACCGAGAAGTGAGCCGTATTATCCACCAATACATCGATGTGAGGTAATGGGAAATCATCTTTCGGGCTGGCTCTGTTCAGATCCCGGTAGTCAACACACATTCTCACTTTGCCGTCTTTCTTAGGCACAGGTACAATATTAGCAACCCACGGCGGATAGCTAGTCACAGCAAGGAATCCGGCGTCCCACTGCTTTTGTACCTCTTCCTTTATCTTCATTGCCATATCTGGGCGAGTACGGCGCAACTTCTGTTTTATTGGCGGGCAGTCTTCTTTCAATGGCAGCTTGTGCATGACAATATCGGTGTCCAACCCTGGCATGTCTTGGTAATACCAAGCAAACACATCCACATACTCCCGAAGCAGATCAATCAGTTGTTCTTTCACTGAGTTTTGTAGGCAGGCCCCGATCTTAACTTCTTTCACGTCTTCATCCGTACCAAGATTAACTGTTTCAATCTCCTCCTGATGAGGAGTGATAACCTTCTCCTCTTGCCTTAACAACCTGGCTAGCTCTTCAGGAAGCTCATAATCTTCTTCAACCCCTTCATCGGCTTGATTGATTGGATTGTCAAAGTCATACGAAGCCATAGCTGTGTTGTTGTCACTGCAGTCCGAAAGGCGCTCTCTGCAAGGATTTAGATTGTTCATTTTAGTGATTGGTTTTAATCTTGTTTAGAAAAAGTGAAATGAAGTTCGTCATTTTGAAAACACTGCCATTTTATTTTTGTACAAAAAGAAAAATGAAAAACAGTGAGCAGAAAAGAAAAAGACTCATTTGCAAAAGATGTCTGATTATCATTGATTGATCTATTTGCACAAAATTACAGATGGCCCGATTACAAAATGAGTCTTGTCATCTTGGGCAAGATGCTAGACTTGATGCATGCTTAAAATATACAGGAAATAATAATTACTCTGCAGGAGTAACTCTTATAATTTCCTGGGAAGACCAGTTTGAGATACGGCTCCCCGGGATCCTTGGACGTATCCAGCTCTCCAGGTTGCGCTCATCTTCCGACTCATCTTCCAAGTTGTTGACAGCATCAGGGGTGAGCATCCCCCCACTAACAAAACTGGGCTTCTTAGCAGCCTCTGGTTGATCTTGTTGAATTGGTTTGTAACCCAACCCAAACCTGTCCTCCTTCTTCTCCACAGGCAACAGCTTGCCCCAGCCTTGAGCATTCTCCTCCTCAACAACCTTCCCGGCTTGCTGGTAGGATGTCATGGAAGTCCCAAGTACAACAGATGCTTCGTTAATGTTTAGGGCTTCAAATCCCTGACTCATGGTTTCATGGATCTCCCCATCCATCTCAATGTATTTGTATGTAGCCAGATGGCTGACAAAAATATCCTTTTATCCACAAATAGTAACGACTTGGCCCTCCCACTCGAATTTTAACTTCTGGTGAAGGGTTGAGGTCACGGCGCCAGCGGCGTGTATCCATGGTCTACCCAATAGACAGCTGTAGACAGGCTGTATATCCATCACGAAAAAGGTCGTTTTGAAAGTCTGTGGGCCAATCGTTATAGGCAACTCAATTTCTCCCATAACTGATCTCTTAGAACCGTCAAAGGCTCTTACTACCAAATTGCTGGGGCGTAATGCCAATCCTTCATATTCCAGCTTCACAAGGGCTTTCTTAGGTAGGACATTGAGGGATGACCCTGTGTCCACCAATACATGAGAAAGAACTGCACCCTTACACTCCAAGGTAATGTGCAAGGCCTTGTTGTGATTGCGGCCTTCCGTTGTCAAATCAGTGTTGGTAAATCCTAGTCCATGACTAGCGTTAACATTTCCAACTACAGCTTCCAACTGATTGACGGTAATCTCCTCTGGCACATAAGCTGCGTGCAAGACTTTTAATAGTGCGTTCCGATGAGCCTCGGAGCACATTAGCAATGATAAAATGGAGATCTTGGAAGGTGTCTGGTGAAGCTGGTCCACTATCTTGTAATCACTTTTCTTGATGATCCTCATGAATTCATCAACCTCTTGATCAAAAGGGGTCTTTAAAGCTTCTTTAGCAACTTGTTCTTCTTGCACCATGCTCTTCCCTTTTGCCTTGGCAGCAGCTTCTGCTTCAGCAATGGGTCTTGGAATTTGTGGGGCAAAAAGACGTCCGCTTCGAGTGAAGCCTCCGCCTCCCCCCACATTGTCTATTTGTGGTGAAGAAGTTGATGATTCAAGAGTGATTTTCTGCCCTTCGCAGTATAGATCTGAGCCGTAATGCCAAGGGATGGCATTACTGCTTTCATATGGAATGGGCCCAGGTACCGTGATGGTAACCAGGCTGACTGCAGCAGAGGAGGGTGTTGCAATAGTATGTGGATCATAGTATATTGTAACTGATGCTTTGACAGGAGCGGCATTCTGTGAGTTGTAGGCAAAATCATTTGCAGGATCATAATAAATTGTAACTGTTGAGACACTTTCATTATTTGCTGTTGATGTTGTAGGAGACACTGTTGACTGGATGAGTGTTGCTGTTGTAGGAGGCTCTGAATGAAGGGGTGTTGAAGTTGTAGAAGAGATGTTTGTTGATAGATGGTTTGTTGAAGTGATATTTGAAGCATTTGTTGATGAAACTGAAGAATTGTTTGGAATAATTATTGTTGCAGTTGTAGGAGACTCTGGAACTGTTGTTGGAGAGATTGCTGGATTTGAAGGTATTGATGTTGTGATTTGAAGTAGACCATTCTGGATAAGACTGTCTATGCCGCTTCTCAAGTTATCACATCCGTTTACCGAAATGTTGCAATAACCGCACCCAAGTTCACACCCAGGGAATATCTGGCATTCAAGGAGTTGAGCTTTAATCTCTACCAGGGGTGTCCGGATCTGCCCAACACTGGTTATTAAGAAAGACGGCATATCTTCCTCAATAGCATTAATTCTGGGCCCTCCATGGTTGGGCATAGGGTTCTTGTTAACATTTGGCGGTGGTGCAAAGTTTAGAGCTTTAGAATCTACCAGGTATTGCACCTTCATCTGTAAAGCTCTGCACTTTTCTGTACTGTGGCCAGGTGCGTTAGAATGAAAAGCGCATCTGGCGTTGGCGTCGTAATTTCTTGGCAAACTGGAAGGATCTGGTGGTGCCAACGTCCTTAACTCAACTAGGTTGAGCTTCAGGAGTTGTGGCAGTAAAACGGCATAAGGCATAGGGATCGGATTGATCACCCTATTGGCCTGAGATTGTCTCTGTTGAAATGGTCTTTGCTGATTGTTGTTGTTGTTGTTGTAGTTTCTCTGAGGAGGAGGGTACTGAGTTTGTTGCTGGTAATTGGTTTGTTGCTGTGGTTGATAAGCTGGTTGCTGAGGAAGTGGAGAGGGAATGGTGACTGCTGCCACTGACCTATGAACATATTGTGGTCTGCCCCTGCTGGCCTGAATAGAATTGGTCTCACCAGTTCTTCTTGGACCTACAAAAGGTTTTCTGGGGTTGCTGGACGAGCTCGCACCATTGTCAGAAATCTTGCCCATCTTTAATAGGCTCTCAATTCTTTCCCCGACTATGACTACATCAGCGAAGCTAGTGGATGAAAAGGCAGCTAGCCTATCAATGTATGTCCCTTGGAGGGTGTTCATAAACATATCAGCCATTTCCCTCTCTGACATGGGTGGCTGGACAGCAGCAGCAAGCTGTCTCCACCTCTGGGCGTACTCCCGGAAGCTTTCCCTGGATGATTGAGACATTCCCATCAGGAGGGTCCTGTTGGGAGCCATATCCAAGTTGTACTGGTATTGTCTGATAAAGGCCTCAGCCAGGTCCTTCCAGCATCTAATAGTTGCTCTAGTCAAGTGAGAGTACCATTCCCTTGAAGCTCCTGTTAAGCTATCTTCAAAATAAAACATCCATAGCTTTTCGTCCATGGTATATGCCTTCAGCCTCCCCAGAAAGGATTGTAAATGGGTTCGGGGACAGGAAGTTCCGTTGTACTTCTCAAAGCACGGAGGTTTAAACTTGTGGGGAATCCTGACCCCGTCCACTAAACCCATGTCCATAACATCAAAGCCCAAGGAATTCTGTGATTCCAAGGATCTCAATTTTTCAGCAATTTCATCTAGCCTTCTGTCATAGGCTTCATTCCCAGCTCCCATCACAGTAAATTGATCTTCCTGGGGGTCTTCCTGTAATACTCTGCCTACAGTGGCATTCCCTTGCACATTAGCAGGGATGTTGATCTCTGGATGAAGGTGGGGTCCATAGACTGGAGGATTAACATGAGGCTGAACCCTCTCATTGTTGCTTGTCCCCCCAGTCCCTAGATGGGGTTCCTCCTGGGTCTGCCTTTCTACTAGTGCCCTTAATCTCTCTTGGCTCTGTGCCAATCCATTCATCACCTCCATAAACTGGGTCATCTGATTTCTCATTTCCAGTCTCTCATTGGCCATTTGAGTCCTGACCTCTGTAAGGTCCTGCTGTACTTGGTCCATTTGTATACCTGGAAGGTTGTTGCGGGTGGGATATCTGTGTGGACGGTTGAGTGGGAACACCCGACGTCGAGCAATAGTTCCTGAGATCACAACAGAGTTAGTAACAACAAAACAAAAACCTACAAAACAAAACAAAAGTTAGTATGCAATGCAGTATGCTTATTTGTTTCCAAGGTATCCGGCTTGGCATTTGGTTTTGACCTTTCCAGACCCCTGAGGAAGATGCTTTTGATGTTGCTTGAAAGAACTCAGATAAAAACAAACTAGTAAATATATTACAAAAGGAAAAACATACATAGTTTGTTTTTTACAATATATGCCCTCTGAGGGTTCAAAAATACAACATAAAAGAAAAGTACAATGAAATGAAAGCAACAACAAGCAAAAAGTCAGACACCAAGACCAAACTCATCCTCCTGGACCTCCTTCAAGAGTGCTTCAGTCACAGGATCAGCCGGATGTTCTGTGAGATTCCTGATGAGAAGATTCCTGGTGGCAATAGTTGCAGTTAGCTTCTTGTGTCTGCCCTGGTCCTTTGACCTCTTTACACCGGCTCTGAGTTTTAATTCTGAGATCTCCCTCTGGGCTGCTACCAGGGCTTCCTGTTGCTCCTTTGCATTAGCCTCCAACTGCTCAATCTTATCCTGAGTCCTTTTATCCTCCTGAGTGCGAGCTTCAGTGATCCTGACCCACCTAGCTTGGCTCTCCTTCAGATAAAGATCAGTCCTAGCTCTCTGGAACTGGGCCTCTTTGCAGGCATTCTTCAAAATCTGTTCTCCAACCCTTGACTTCTTGATGTAGTCCTCTGACTTTTCAATCCTGGCTAGATGCTCCACCTTTAGCTTTTCTAACCTCTCAATGTCCAGACGACCATCACTCCTCTCCTAGAGGGTTCTCTTCAAGGCTTCAGACAAATTCTCATTCCTCTCTTTGAGTTTTTCAAACTCTTCCAGGCTGACAGTTGTTGGAGGTGGTGCTGTGGAAGGTCCAGGTACATCTTTAATTGTGAAGGGCATCCCAGAAATTTGAGCCCTGGCATGAGACCACTCATAATACTGAGCTGAGGCCACATTATTGCATCTCCCAAGAATGGTTACCCCTTTAGTCTGAACATTGTCCCAAGCCCAGGATGCTTGCCTGACAATAGCCAGATTAGGCTTGTTCTCACAATAAAGGGTCTCTGCTAGATCTTGTACTCTAGGAGGGTGGACCAATACATAGCCCAGTTGTCTTTTGAATAGCAGAGGGTTGTAGTTGATGCAACCCTTCACTCCTATCAGGGGCACATTAGGGAACTGCCCACAACTAGTAATGATGTCCCTGCCCTTAGTGCTCTGAGTGCACCACCTGATATCATCTGAGGTTAGAGCAACAAGCCTCCTAGCCCAGTTCTTCTGCTGGTGAGGGTTCAAGAATGCATCAGTCTTTGGCAAATGTTTGAGCAGCCAGGTATGGAACAAAGGAGCACAGCATCTCACTAACCTTCCCCTTTGCTTTTCATTCCTTTGGTGAACAGAGTAGTAGAAGTCTCCCAGTAAGGTGGGTACTGGGTTCCTCAGAATGAAAAGATGGA
The DNA here is from genome assembly GCA_963966055.1 of Lathyrus aphaca. Lineage (NCBI taxonomy): Eukaryota > Viridiplantae > Streptophyta > Magnoliopsida > Fabales > Fabaceae > Lathyrus > Lathyrus aphaca. The sequence continues at coordinate 284,183,588 of OZ014523.1, forward strand.
TTGCATTCTTACTAATAAACTTAGGCTCATCCGCAAATAATATAACCCCATATATGCTGAGGGCTAATAATGCACAGACTGCCTTCCACTCCCCCAAGGAGGCCTTCAGAATAGCCTGAGAGGTCAAGAAATCCAAGTGTAGACCAGAGATTCCAGCCTTGGCTATCATGTTCTGCCCAATTAGGACTGGTTCCAGATGCAATGCCTTTGCCACCTCTTCATTACTAGGGAAAGCCATCTCAGGGTTGAAGGGGACTCCACCCCTAATAGGTACACCAATCAGTGATGAATACTCTTCCAACAAGGGTCCCAACTGAAAATCCTGGAAGGTGAAGCACCTCAGAGGGGGATCATAGAACTGCAGGCAAGTATGAATCAAACTCCTCTGTGAAGGGTCCAAATCTATAACCACATCAAGGATTCCTCCATAATGTTCTCTGAATAGTGGTATATGGTCTGGAGTAATCAGGGCCTGGACCTTCCTGATGCCAGCTAGCTCAGGCTCAAAGAAATGATAGGAGATGTTGCTCTTCTTAGGTGCCATGTTGCTGAAGAACAGATGCTGATGATGATGACTGATACTAGAAGATGGGCCACTGACAGGCTGAGACTGGTGATGCAGGTGACTGAAGCAGGTAGCTGATGAGGAATAGCTGAAGCAGATGCTGGTGAAGATAGGTCTATGCAGATGAAGGGGTCAAAACCAAGCCAAAATACAGTATGGATACCCTGAAAAACAAATAAGCAAATGTCAAATGATGCAATGATGATGTATGCAAATGATATGCAAGGGTTTGTGATCAAGCTGGATCTGATTAACTGCCTTGATATAGGTCCATGTATGTTCAAGAAATCCAGATGGAGGTTCATAAGTCTAGTAACCAAGGTGGGGGACTCAAATAAAGAGTCACATGTCCAGGGTTAAAATCACAAGAACTGTTCCAAGATGGAGTACTCTTAATCAAATCAAAGTAACAGGGTGTCGCACCTCGAAAAATACGACCTCGCGATAAAAAATTACCGCGGATAAAAATTAAAACAACAGAGTCGCCACCGAACTTATTTTATTCCAATTAAGGAAAGGGAAAATATCGAGAAACCCTTTGTAAAAAAAACGGATAGAACAAGGTCTTTGAAACCAGATTCTAGGTTCGGGAGTCGATTCCGTAAGAGGAAGGTATTAGCACCCCTTACGTCCGTTGTACTCAACGGGAACCTCTTAGTTTAACTTGCAATCTAATGCTGACTTATGCTTTCTGTTTTCTTCGAATAATAAAATAAATGCGAAAGATTCTAATATAAGGTTAATAGGAGAAATGGGTTATTTTGTTCCTAGGGTGCTCGGCAAGGAGTAAGATCCGTGTGCCTACGTATTCCCTTGTGCAATGGGAAAGTCAGAGCTTCGTAGTTCGTGATACTAAGGTGGATCGGTTTGTTTTAATGAACAGTTATTTAAATCGCATTCTACTGTTAAGCGTTGGCTTGTCTGCTCGCGAAAGGAGGCTGAAGCGCTAGCTTGTTTGAGATAGAAGGGATTTAAATAAAGTTTTCTTTTAAAAGATGTTTGATTCGATTGATGTTTTTAAGAATGAAAGGGTAAATAAACTGCGTCTTGAGGGGCGGGCCTCAGGAGAGTTTATTCGAGAATTCGAGGAATGCGAGACTCCAGAATCCAATTCTTTCATTATTTGATATGTCGATTAAATATTTTAAATTACGGAAAGTCGAATGAACCGCATCCCGCGGGGCGAGCCTCGGGAGTGTTCATTCAAGAATTCGAGGAATGCGAGACTCCAGAATTCAGTTTTCCGTTATTATAAAAAGATATTTGAGTGTCGAATTCGGAAAAAATTGATGGCGAGGCACGGTGCGCTCGACTTACGTTAATTCGCGATTCCATTAAAGCGATAAAAAAAAAGAATTAAATTAAATTGCAACAATTAGAATAAGTGTATATGAATAATAAAATTAAATTGAATTTAATAAAAAGCTAAATAATTGAAATAATATAATAGAATGTAAATTAACTTAAATTAATTTTATTGAAATTGAATTTCATAAATGATAAAAAAAGATAAATTAAATTGTAACAATCAAAATAAATGAGTAAGAATAATCAAATTAAATTGAATTTTAATAGAATACTAAAGTAATTGAAATAATATGAGAAAATGAAAGTTAAGTTAAATTTATTGAAATCGAAATTGAATTACATAAAAAAATAGAAAGCCTCATAATAATTAAATTTTCCGATTAAAAGTATCGGAAACAATTTAATTTGTTTTAATATCATTGGCCCTAATAAAAATTAAAATTAATAACACATATTTTTTAAATAAACATTTCTCTAAGAAAATAAACTATTAAAAATCAGAAGAAAAAACTATAAGAATTAAAATAGGAACAAGATAATAGAAAATTTTAAAAGAAAATAAATAAATAAATAAGGGAGAGGGTTCGTTTATTTTTAGTGTGTGGAGAGTGAAACATTGTTGGATCTAAGGCCTAATAACAACATAATATGCTCTTGCTTAAAATAAATAAATAAATAAAAAATAACAAAAACAACTTTAAATGAAAGTGAGGATGTGCACCGTGTAAACTGATTATAGTGGACTTTAGAAAGAAAACCTAAAGCTTAATATAATATCTTTTAACTTAAATAAAAGAAAAAGTCAAATAAAATAATAATGAATAAAAAAAGAAAAGGAAAGAATAGAAATGGTCAAATAAATAGCACAGGAAATTCACAGAATATAAAAGTAACAAAAAAACAACTCAAGCAACGCCGCTCTCCCACACGCGGACATTTTCGATCTCAGCCTCTCACTCAATCTCACCGTTTTCAGGTCTGACCTTCTCTCTTTCGGATTCTCTCAACTCCGACTTCACGGCTCCGCTTTGGTCTCAGATCTCCGTAGTGTTCGGATGCGATTGAAGCAGCGGTGGAGGTTCGGCTTTGGTGGTCTCGAACGGCGGTGGTTTAGGCCGAATTCTGGGTTTGGAAAAAAGGTGGTGGTGTTCGTGCCGGTTTCACAGTGGTGGCCTTGGTTAGCTCTCAACTCAACCGTTATTTTCACAGCGTTTTTGGATTCGCGTGGTGGTGAGGTTCTGTTGAAGGTTGTTTTGGATGGTGTTGAACGAGGAATGTAAAAAAGAAAATAAGGAAAGGAAAAATATAATGGGTTTTTTTTTATGCTGCTTTGACAAAGGTTTATTGAAGAGGTTGAAATTTGAGCATATTTATTGATGCAAGTGTGAAGAAAAAGATTAATTGCAGATTTTTATTGGGAAAAAAAAAAGTATATATTTTTTGGTTGTTTTGTGTTTGAAGCTTGGTTTGTATTTGTTTCTGCAGAATTTTGTTAAGGTTGTTCAAGCTTTTCTTTGTGAATGAAATGGTGTTGTTTATATAACAGAAAATTAGTGAGGGTAAAATGGAATTTTGTATTTAGATTTGGAGAGGATTTGAAAGATTTTGAGCTGTGAAATTGAATCTTTTGTTGCTGAGATTGTTGACAGGCTGTGGATTTTGAGGAGCTGTGAAAATCAAAAAGTTTGTTGTAGTGAGGTAGTGGAAATTGTTATAACAGAAACTTTGGTGTGTGGTTTAGTGAGGTGTGTGGTAAATTAGTAACAGATTTTTTGATTTTTGTTATACTATATAAAAAAAGGTGAATTAAGTGGTGAAAAATTAACAATAAAAAAAAACTATAATATTATAATAGTGATAGTAATAGTAATAATAACAGTGATAATAATAGAATACTAATTAATAAAAATAATAATAATAAATAATAATAATAATGACTATAATACTACTAATAATAATAACTATAATAATAATACAGAAAATATAATAATGGTAATAAGAAATAAAAATAAAGGAATAGTGCTAATAATAAAAATAGAAAAAACTGAAAATAATAAACCTAGAATTGAACCCCAATCCTTATAGTAACACAAACACAAGTCCATCCGCTGGGGCGGGTATACATCCATTAGTTAAATTGCACTAACAAATATATACTCCGTATCCTTGGCAATTTCCAACCTTTCTCTTTTCTTTCTCTATTTTTTTTGATAAATTTTATGATAATGATAATAATAACAAGAATGAAACTAAACTAATAACAAATAACAATATGAAATAATAACAATAAGAAAAATAATAATAATAAAAAAAAGAATAATAATAATAATAATTAAAAACTAATAGTTTCTAATAAGAAAAGAGGAGATTTTTTTTTATATATTTTTTTGATAATAACAAAAAGTGAAATCTACGATGTGAGAAATTAACTTTTTTTTGAAAATAAAGAATGTATATTTTTTAGATGGAAAATGGAATTACGAAGAAATATTTCTAATAATAATAACAATACTTTTTTTGTATTATATATTTTTGCTAAAAATACAAACTAAATAATAAAGATAGAAATAAAAGACTAAAATAAAATAAAATTCAAATTTCTTAATTTTGAAAATAAATAAATGCATTTTTTGATTTTGGAATATTCGTTAGACAGAAAAATAAAATAATACATATTTTTTGGATTTTTTTTTTGAAATGATGGTTTAGACAGTAAAAATAAAATAGTACATGTAGGACAAATTTGGGGTATGACAGTTGCCCCTATCTAATTGACTTAGGCCGAGTAAGAGGAGCTGGCTTGCGTTCTATCTTTCAAGGTATAAGATAATTAGATATTAACAGACTCCAAATTTGTCCGACAAAGAAAGGAATTTGTGAAAATAACAAACGAGATAAACTGGAAATGATGAGTGACACAACAAGAAACAATTGACAAAATAAATCACTTATCACCAGAGGATGATAAGGCGAAAGACAGAAAAATAAAGGATCACTATCAACAGAGGATGATAGGCGAAAGACAGAAAAAATAAAGGATCACTATCAACAGAGGATGATAGGCGAAAGACAGAAAAATAAAGAATCACTATCAACAGAGGATGATAGGCGAAAGACAGCAAAATAAAGGATCACTATCAACAGAGGATGATAGGCGAAAGACAGCAAAATAAATGATCACTATCAACAGAGGATGATAGGCGAAAGACAGCAAAATAAAGGATCACTATCAACAGAGGATGATAGGCGAAAGACAGAAAAATAAACTCACTTATCAACAGAGGATGATAAGGCGAATAACTGAAAATAAAAATACTAATAAAAATACTTATCACCAAAGGATGATAAGGCGAATAACTGAAAATAAACTCACTTATCACCAGAGGCTGATAAGGCGAATGACAGAAAAATAAACTCACTTATCAACAGAGGATGATAAGGCGAATAACTGAAAATAAAACCTCTTATCACCAGAGGATGATAAGGTAAACGGACTGAAATTTAAACACGGCTATTGAATCCTCCAGGAGGATGCCTGGAATCTGATTGATATGATCCTGACTTCCGCTGGGGGAAAGGACTGGAAACTTGTATTGATCCTGGATCCTGAGTTATGCAACTATGCTTGATTTTTTTTGAAATGGTATTCCATAATGATGGAGATACGATGCAAATGCTTATGCACTGAGATATAAATTCGATAATGTTGGGGATATGGAAAGTTGATTTATTTAGATATGCAAATGATGCACATATTGTAAATGATTGATGTAAATGATGCGTATGACTTTGATGATGCATAATGATGCATATGAGCGATTGAAAGGTGCCAGCTTGGTGGACTTTTAGTCTGGTAGTTGCCAATAATGATTGGACTTTGGGTGGGTGGAGGGACTGATTTCCCGACACTCGATCTTCGACGATGTATGATCAGAAGATGAATCTGAAAGTTCCAAGCTTGGTTATCTGTTGATGAGCGAAGCGACTTAATTGACACATGAAGACTAACTTGCTTTGCATGGTTGCCAATGTCTAGCAAGGACTGACTGTTCAGCTGGGGAGAAGAAATAGGAAGATTTGCTCCTTGCTTGCTTGCCCCTGCCTGTAGGGTATTTGAAATAAATCCGGTGGGTAAGCTTTGACAATGGTCACGGCATGATCTGCCCCAGATTAAGCCTATGAAGGTGATTTGCCCCTGACTGGGCCACTGAAGAAGATTTACCCCTGATTGGGCTGCTGAAAATAATTTGCCTATGAGTGGACTGCTAAGGTAGTCTTGATTCATGTTGGCGCCAATGAAGTTCAAATTTCTCTTTTGATTGCCCCTTGTTGGGATTGTACCGATGTCAAGTACTAAATTGCAATTAAATTGTTCATACACAAATGGTAGTGTTAATGCAACGTTCATGTAAGTTTTGAAAAAGTCAATTTGAATGATTGTGATAATGTGACGAATGGACTGTTAGTCCACACGAGGTGCTGATTTAGAAAGTGCGTAAAAGATGCATCAAGAATAATGTGCAATCGAGATTGAAGATTAGCAAATATATGGGAGTCAATTTACGCAACCTTGTTGGTAGCATGCTTTCAGAATAAACCGCGCCTCAATTAGGACTTTTGAGGGTTGTAACGTGGTCTGGTTAATGGTTTTGAGAAACAAAGGTATAAGGCTCAAAATTTGATTTGTACCCACCCTTCTTCGTAATGTTCTCCAGTCCTATGTCCAGTTAACTCTACATTTGTTTTGTTTTCGACTTTGCAAGAGTGAAGATGAAGCTTCAAAGTTTGCTTGAAGATGGCAGTCATCTTATTTTGCTGGTGACCCTTTGATTCTTGATTTGGTGGTCACTGATATTTGTTTTTTTTTTCTTGCTGAGGATTTGAACTCCTCTCTTTGATTCATTTTCGACTAAGTCTCCCTTCGGGTGCTCAACTTATTGGTTTTTCTTTTTTTTCTTTTCTTTTTGTTTGAATGTTGTGACTGCCATGTCATTTGTTGATGGTCCTCTGACGGGATGTTTCATCTTGTGATTTGAAGTGTAGCCAGATTAACTGAACAACTACCCTGACCCGGGTTAAATGTAAGGGTTGTATCCGAAAGAAACTCCTACTTCTAGGCTCGAAGTGGTTGACTAGGGATTAACTCCTTATCTCTCCAGTGTTTGGGGATTTGAAAGAATGCCTGTACATCATTGACAAGGTTTTATCTGAAAGCATACCGCAACAGTTATAGGTATATCGTTTTCATCATCCTCCCTCAAATATTTGCTAAAGTGAAGTGAGGAAATATTTTGTGATTTTTGTGATAAATGATAAATATGAGCGAATGCGAATAAATTGATTCAAAACATGCATAAACATAACATTAACATAACCAAGTACAAACGATAACAATGTTCAGAGCAAATAGTACTTAAACAAACATTACAAAACAACAGGAATGCGGAAATAATAAATGGCACTGGCGGCCTTGATTTGAGGAATTGAACTTCTCTTGATTGAATGCTTCAAAGTTGGAGACTACTCAGCTTGGTCTTCAACAACCCCTTCAGATGTCTTCACTTGTTGGCACCGTGTGACGGCATCGGATCGCTCTGGACATTTGGATTTCTCGGAGTGAGAGTGAGGTCCTTAGAGTTGATCATATCCTGAATCAAGTGTTTGAAGGCATGGCAGTTCTCGATTGTATGACCTGGAGCGCCTTTGTGATACTCACAGCGAGCATTGGCATCATAGTTCCGGGCATTGCCAGTCTGAGGTGGCATATCTCTCAAAGTGAGAGGTCCTTTTGCCGTTAGCTGTTTAAAGATTTCGGTGTATGACATAGGCAGGGGATCAATATGCCTATCATATCCTCTTGGTTGATATGGTGGACGCTGTTGAGGAGCGCGTTGTTGTTGTTGACCAGGCCGTGGTGGATAAGCCGGTTGCTGGTATGGTCCAGGTGCATATTGCGCAGCCGCAACCATTGGACGTGGTTGATGAGCCGTCTGAGGCGGAAATAAAGCTTGAAAGGCCTGCTGATAAGGCATTGGAGGAACTGGCTGATATGGCATAGGAGCATATTGTGCAGCAGCAACATAGGGGTACTGATAGTAGGGAACTGGTGCAGGTGCACTCTGTTGAAAATTCCCACTTGCAGCGGAAATGGCATTTGTATCGCCCTTCTTGTATCCGTTGAAAGGTTTCTTGGCATTGTTTTGGCTGCTGGAACCTCCTTGAATCTTTCCACTTTTCAAGCCTTCTTCAATTCTTTCTCCGACCATCACCATGTCTGAAAATCCAGAAGATACACTGCTGATCAGCTTCTCGTAGTATTGCCCCTGTAAGGTACCCATGAAGATATCGATCAATTCACGGTCAACCAAAGGTGGATGCACTCTGGCAGCTAACTCCCTCCAGCGTTGGGCGTACTCCTTAAAGGATTCACTCTCCTTTTGAGACATACTCTGAAGTTGAGTACGGTTAGGAGCAAGGTCAGTGTTGTACTTGTACTGCTTTTTGAATGCATCAGATAGTTCAAGCCAAGTACGAACATTATTGCGTTCGAGCTGCATGTACCATTCTAGAGACGCTCCAGACAGACTGTCTTGGAAGCAATAGATCATGAGCTTATCGTCTTTGGCATGAGCGGCCATTTTTCTGCAGTACATCCTCAAATGGAGCTCAGGGCAGCTGAGGCCTTTGTATTTCTCGAATTCTGGCAGTTTGAACTTAGCAGGGATCACAACATCTGGAACTAAGCACATGTCTGAAGCACTCAGAGAGGTTGAGTTGTGTCCTTCCATAATTCGGAGTTTTTCAGTTAACTCGCGACACATCTTCATAGCTTCAGATTCTTGAACAACATGAGAATTGGTGATTGGAACAGCAGTATGCATCTCATACTCAACTTGATGATTCTCTTCAGTTTGAGGAAAATGGACTTGAGTTGGAATAGGTTGAGCTTGAGGAATAACACCAACAGTGACACCAGAAGCAGGCATTGGCTGGGAAGTGACCTCTTCAACAGCAGGAGTGAAGCCTGGAGGCAAACCGTAGACCAAAGGATTTGGAACGGGAACTGAAGGCATTGCTCGTGAGGTAGATCCTTGCACTTGAGCATTGTTCACCGCGACAACAGCTTCGCGACGTTCTTCCATTCTTGCCAAAGCTTGTAAAGTCTCATAAATCTGGTCAATCTTGCTCTTGACCGAGTCAATCTCTTCCCTCATAGCAGCTTGCTCTTCTTGAATCACGTCCATCAGTCTTCTAGTGTTGGCTCTAGTTGGATACGGTCGTCTAGCACGATACGGGCGTCGGGAAACCAGTTTGATTCACTGAAGATGGAGGAGCATGAAATAAGTTTATGGCTTTGGAATGAAATGCAAGATGAATAAATAATGCAAATGAAATGAATATGCGCATGGATGCAATGCAAGATCCAAGATCACGAGTATAATCTGCTCTAAGGTGAACCATAGTAACGAGTAAATAACCGGTATTTCTGATAAAAGTAACCTTAGCAGGTAAACTCTTATAGGATTGTACTAAGTTCTTTTACCCGTAAAACCACTCATGGGATAGTTTCTACGGTTATGGATAAGATACTCAAGGTCACGGACGCTAATCGTACTAACGTCCTGCCACAGGCTAGCTGTATTATGACGATAATAACAATAAGATCTACCTTGAGTGGAGTTCTCATGTTAGCCGTATGAGGAGCGGGTCCTCAGAGACTAACACTACGCAACTGCCACCATTGAAACTGGTTCTAAAAGTGGGTCCAGAGTCACAGCCCTTTCATGAATCAAGTCATGCAACAGGCTAGCCGCATTATGACGAGATCTATGAACAAGTCTACTCTTTGGGGAAGCTTTCATGCTAGGCTTGCAAGGAGCGAGTCCTTGGAGACTAACACTAATAACTTCCAATTCTAAACTAGGTGTTCCCTCTTCTTTTCCGCAAACTCAGATGTCAACCCAGGATCCAACAAGCAAGTATGATAATGATCATAATAAGAAAAGCGGAAATAAACAAGCATAAAAAAAAGCATGAAGAAAATGGATAAGCAGAGTAAACATTGATCGCAAAATAAACTAAGTTAGGCTTGACTCTCTGACTGTCCCCAGCAGAGTCGCCAGCTGTCGCACCTTGAAAAATACGACCTCGCGATAAAAAATACCGCGGATGAAAATGAAAACAACAGAGTCGCCACCGAACTTATTTTATTCCAATATAGGAAAGGGAAAATATCGAGAAACCCTTTTTAGAAAAAACGGATAGAACAAGGTCTTTGAAACCAGATTCTAGGTTCGGGAGTCGATTCCGTAAGAGGAAGGTATTAGCACCCCTTACGTCCGTTGTACTCAACGGGAACCTCTTAGTTTAACTTGCGATCTAATGCTGACTTATGCTTTCTGTTTTCTTCGAATAATAAAATAAATGCGAAAGATTCTAATATAAGGTTAATAGGAGAAATGGGTTATTTTGTTCCTAGGGTGCTCGGCAAGGAGTAAGATCCGTGTGCCTACGTATTCCCTTGTGCAATGGGAAAGTCAGAGCTTCGTAGTTCGTGATACTAAGGTGGATCGGTTTGTTTTAATGAACAGTTATTTAAATCGCATTCTACTGTTAAGCGTTGGCTTGTCTGCTCGCGAAAGGAGGCTGAAGCGCTAGCTTGTTTGAGATAGAAGGGATTTAAATAAAGTTTTCTTTTAAAAGATGTTTGATTCGATTGATGTTTTTAAGAATGAAAGGGTAAATAAACTGCGTCTTGAGGGGCGGGCCTCAGGAGAGTTTATTCGAGAATTCGAGGAATGCGAGACTCCAGAATCCAATTCTTTCATTATTTGATATGTCGATTAAATATTTTAAATTACGGAAAGTCGAATGAACCGCATCCCGCGGGGCGAGCCTCGGGAGTGTTCATTCAAGAATTCGAGGAATGCGAGACTCCAGAATTCAGTTTTCCGTTATTATAAAAAGATATTTGAGTGTCGAATTCGGAAAAAATTGATGGCGAGGCACGGTGCGCTCGACTTACGTTAATTCGCGATTCCATTAAAGCGATAAAAAAAAAAGAATTAAATTAAATTGCAACAATTAGAATAAGTGTATATGAATAATAAAATTAAATTGAATTTAATAAAAAGCTAAATAATTGAAATAATATAATAGAATGTAAATTAACTTAAATTAATTTTATTGAAATTGAATTTCATAAATGATAAAAAAAGATAAATTAAATTGTAACAATCAAAATAAATGAGTAAGAATAATCAAATTAAATTGAATTTTAATAGAATACTAAAGTAATTGAAATAATATGAGAAAATGAAAGTTAAGTTAAATTTATTGAAATCGAAATTGAATTACATAAAAAAATAGAAAGCCTCATAATAATTAAATTTTCCGATTAAAAGTATCGGAAACAATTTAATTTGTTTTAATATCATTGGCCCTAATAAAAATTAAAATTAATAACACATATTTTTTAAATAAACATTTCTCTAAGAAAATAAACTATTAAAAATCAGAAGAAAAAACTATAAGAATTAAAATAGGAACAAGATAATAGAAAATTTTAAAAGAAAATAAATAAATAAATAAGGGAGAGGGTTCGTTTATTTTTAGTGTGTGGAGAGTGAAACATTGTTGGATCTAAGGCCTAATAACAACATAATATGCTCTTGCTTAAAATAAATAAATAAATAAAAAATAACAAAAACAACTTTAAATGAAAGTGAGGATGTGCACCGTGTAAACTGATTATAGTGGACTTTAGAAAGAAAACCTAAAGCTTAATATAATATCTTTTAACTTAAATAAAAGAAAAAGTCAAATAAAATAATAATGAATAAAAAAAGAAAAGGAAAGAATAGAAATGGTCAAATAAATAGCACAGGAAATTCACAGAATATAAAAGTAACAAAAAAACAACTCAAGCAACGCCGCTCTCCCACACGCGGACATTTTCGATCTCAGCCTCTCACTCAATCTCACCGTTTTCAGGTCTGACCTTCTCTCTTTCGGATTCTCTCAACTCCGACTTCACGGCTCCGCTTTGGTCTCAGATCTCCGTAGTGTTCGGATGCGATTGAAGCAGCGGTGGAGGTTCGGCTTTGGTGGTCTCGAACGGCGGTGGTTTAGGCCGAATTCTGGGTTTGGAAAAAAGGTGGTGGTGTTCGTGCCGGTTTCACAGTGGTGGCCTTGGTTAGCTCTCAACTCAACCGTTATTTTCACAGCGTTTTTGGATTCGCGTGGTGGTGAGGTTCTGTTGAAGGTTGTTTTGGATGGTGTTGAACGAGGAATGTAAAAAAGAAAATAAGGAAAGGAAAAATATAATGGGTTTTTTTTTATGCTGCTTTGACAAAGGTTTATTGAAGAGGTTGAAATTTGAGCATATTTATTGATGCAAGTGTGAAGAAAAAGATTAATTGCAGATTTTTATTGGGAAAAAAAAAAGTATATATTTTTTGGTTGTTTTGTGTTTGAAGCTTGGTTTGTATTTGTTTCTGCAGAATTTTGTTAAGGTTGTTCAAGCTTTTCTTTGTGAATGAAATGGTGTTGTTTATATAACAGAAAATTAGTGAGGGTAAAATGGAATTTTGTATTTAGATTTGGAGAGGATTTGAAAGATTTTGAGCTGTGAAATTGAATCTTTTGTTGCTGAGATTGTTGACAGGCTGTGGATTTTGAGGAGCTGTGAAAATCAAAAAGTTTGTTGTAGTGAGGTAGTGGAAATTGTTATAACAGAAACTTTGGTGTGTGGTTTAGTGAGGTGTGTGGTAAATTAGTAACAGATTTTTTGATTTTTGTTATACTATATAAAAAAAGGTGAATTAAGTGGTGAAAAATTAACAATAAAAAAAAACTATAATATTATAATAGTGATAGTAATAGTAATAATAACAGTGATAATAATAGAATACTAATTAATAAAAATAATAATAATAAATAATAATAATAATGACTATAATACTACTAATAATAATAACTATAATAATAATACAGAAAATATAATAATGGTAATAAGAAATAAAAATAAAGGAATAGTGCTAATAATAAAAATAGAAAAAACTGAAAATAATAAACCTAGAATTGAACCCCAATCCTTATAGTAACACAAACACAAGTCCATCCGCTGGGGCGGGTATACATCCATTAGTTAAATTGCACTAACAAATATATACTCCGTATCCTTGGCAATTTCCAACCTTTCTCTTTTCTTTCTCTATTTTTTTTGATAAATTTTATGATAATGATAATAATAACAAGAATGAAACTAAACTAATAACAAATAACAATATGAAATAATAACAATAAGAAAAATAATAATAATAAAAAAAAGAATAATAATAATAATAATTAAAAACTAATAGTTTCTAATAAGAAAAGAGGAGATTTTTTTTTATATATTTTTTTGATAATAACAAAAAGTGAAATCTACGATGTGAGAAATTAACTTTTTTTTGAAAATAAAGAATGTATATTTTTTAGATGGAAAATGGAATTACGAAGAAATATTTCTAATAATAATAACAATACTTTTTTTGTATTATATATTTTTGCTAAAAATACAAACTAAATAATAAAGATAGAAATAAAAGACTAAAATAAAATAAAATTCAAATTTCTTAATTTTGAAAATAAATAAATGCATTTTTTGATTTTGGAATATTCGTTAGACAGAAAAATAAAATAATACATATTTTTTGGATTTTTTTTTTGAAATGATGGTTTAGACAGTAAAAATAAAATAGTACATGTAGGACAAATTTGGGGTATGACAGTTGCCCCTATCTAATTGACTTAGGCCGAGTAAGAGGAGCTGGCTTGCGTTCTATCTTTCAAGGTATAAGATAATTAGATATTAACAGACTCCAAATTTGTCCGACAAAGAAAGGAATTTGTGAAAATAACAAACGAGATAAACTGGAAATGATGAGTGACACAACAAGAAACAATTGACAAAATAAATCACTTATCACCAGAGGATGATAAGGCGAAAGACAGAAAAATAAAGGATCACTATCAATAGAGGATGATAGGCGAAAGACAGAAAAAATAAAGGATCACTATCAACAGAGGATGATAGGCGAAAGACAGAAAAATAAAGAATCACTATCAACAGAGGATGATAGGCGAAAGACAGCAAAATAAAGGATCACTATCAACAGAGGATGATAGGCGAAAGACAGCAAAATAAATGATCACTATCAACAGAGGATGATAGGCGAAAGACAGCAAAATAAAGGATCACTATCAACAGAGGATGATAGGCGAAAGACAGAAAAATAAACTCACTTATCAACAGAGGATGATAAGGCGAATAACTGAAAATAAAAATACTAATAAAAATACTTATCACCAAAGGATGATAAGGCGAATAACTGAAAATAAACTCACTTATCACCAGAGGCTGATAAGGCGAATGACAGAAAAATAAACTCACTTATCAACAGAGGATGATAAGGCGAATAACTGAAAATAAAACCTCTTATCACCAGAGGATGATAAGGTAAACGGACTGAAATTTAAACACGGCTATTGAATCCTCCAGGAGGATGCCTGGAATCTGATTGATATGATCCTGACTTCCGCTGGGGGAAAGGACTGGAAACTTGTATTGATCCTGGATCCTGAGTTATGCAACTATGCTTGATTTTTTTTGAAATGGTATTCCATAATGATGGAGATACGATGCAAATGCTTATGCACTGAGATATAAATTCGATAATGTTGGGGATATGGAAAGTTGATTTATTTAGATATGCAAATGATGCACATATTGTAAATGATTGATGTAAATGATGCGTATGACTTTGATGATGCATAATGATGCATATGAGCGATTGAAAGGTGCCAGCTTGGTGGACTTTTAGTCTGGTAGTTGCCAATAATGATTGGACTTTGGGTGGGTGGAGGGACTGATTTCCCGACACTCGATCTTCGACGATGTATGATCAGAAGATGAATCTGAAAGTTCCAAGCTTGGTTATCTGTTGATGAGCGAAGCGACTTAATTGACACATGAAGACTAACTTGCTTTGCATGGTTGCCAATGTCTAGCAAGGACTGACTGTTCAGCTGGGGAGAAGAAATAGGAAGATTTGCTCCTTGCTTGCTTGCCCCTGCCTGTAGGGTATTTGAAATAAATCCGGTGGGTAAGCTTTGACAATGGTCACGGCATGATCTGCCCCAGATTAAGCCTATGAAGGTGATTTGCCCCTGACTGGGCCACTGAAGAAGATTTACCCCTGATTGGGCTGCTGAAAATAATTTGCCTATGAGTGGACTGCTAAGGTAGTCTTGATTCATGTTGGCGCCAATGAAGTTCAAATTTCTCTTTTGATTGCCCCTTGTTGGGATTGTACCGATGTCAAGTACTAAATTGCAATTAAATTGTTCATACACAAATGGTAGTGTTAATGCAACGTTCATGTAAGTTTTGAAAAAGTCAATTTGAATGATTGTGATAATGTGACGAATGGACTGTTAGTCCACACGAGGTGCTGATTTAGAAAGTGCGTAAAAGATGCATCAAGAATAATGTGCAATCGAGATTGAAGATTAGCAAATATATGGGAGTCAATTTACGCAACCTTGTTGGTAGCATGCTTTCAGAATAAACCGCGCCTCAATTAGGACTTTTGAGGGTTGTAACGTGGTCTGGTTAATGGTTTTGAGAAACAAAGGTATAAGGCTCAAAATTTGATTTGTACCCACCCTTCTTCGTAATGTTCTCCAGTCCTATGTCCAGTTAACTCTACATTTGTTTTGTTTTCGACTTTGCAAGAGTGAAGATGAAGCTTCAAAGTTTGCTTGAAGATGGCAGTCATCTTATTTTGCTGGTGACCCTTTGATTCTTGATTTGGTGGTCACTGATATTTGTTTTTTTTTTCTTGCTGAGGATTTGAACTCCTCTCTTTGATTCATTTTCGACTAAGTCTCCCTTCGGGTGCTCAACTTATTGGTTTTTCTTTTTTTTCTTTTCTTTTTGTTTGAATGTTGTGACTGCCATGTCATTTGTTGATGGTCCTCTGACGGGATGTTTCATCTTGTGATTTGAAGTGTAGCCAGATTAACTGAACAACTACCCTGACCCGGGTTAAATGTAAGGGTTGTATCCGAAAGAAACTCCTACTTCTAGGCTCGAAGTGGTTGACTAGGGATTAACTCCTTATCTCTCCAGTGTTTGGGGATTTGAAAGAATGCCTGTACATCATTGACAAGGTTTTATCTGAAAGCATACCGCAACAGTTATAGGTATATCGTTTTCATCATCCTCCCTCAAATATTTGCTAAAGTGAAGTGAGGAAATATTTTGTGATTTTTGTGATAAATGATAAATATGAGCGAATGCGAATAAATTGATTCAAAACATGCATAAACATAACATTAACATAACCAAGTACAAACGATAACAATGTTCAGAGCAAATAGTACTTAAACAAACATTACAAAACAACAGGAATGCGGAAATAATAAATGGCACTGGCGGCCTTGATTTGAGGAATTGAACTTCTCTTGATTGAATGCTTCAAAGTTGGAGACTACTCAGCTTGGTCTTCAACAACCCCTTCAGATGTCTTCACTTGTTGGCACCGTGTGACGGCATCGGAT
Organism: Lathyrus aphaca; assembly: GCA_963966055.1. Lineage (NCBI taxonomy): Eukaryota > Viridiplantae > Streptophyta > Magnoliopsida > Fabales > Fabaceae > Lathyrus > Lathyrus aphaca. The sequence continues at coordinate 284,200,068 of OZ014523.1, forward strand.
CGCTCTGGACATTTGGATTTCTCGGAGTGAGAGTGAGGTCCTTAGAGTTGATCATATCCTGAATCAAGTGTTTGAAGGCATGGCAGTTCTCGATTGTATGACCTGGAGCGCCTTTGTGATACTCACAGCGAGCATTGGCATCATAGTTCCGGGCATTGCCAGTCTGAGGTGGCATATCTCTCAAAGTGAGAGGTCCTTTTGCCGTTAGCTGTTTAAAGATTTCGGTGTATGACATAGGCAGGGGATCAATATGCCTATCATATCCTCTTGGTTGATATGGTGGACGCTGTTGAGGAGCGCGTTGTTGTTGTTGACCAGGCCGTGGTGGATAAGCCGGTTGCTGGTATGGTCCAGGTGCATATTGCGCAGCCGCAACCATTGGACGTGGTTGATGAGCCGTCTGAGGCGGAAATAAAGCTTGAAAGGCCTGCTGATAAGGCATTGGAGGAACTGGCTGATATGGCATAGGAGCATATTGTGCAGCAGCAACATAGGGGTACTGATAGTAGGGAACTGGTGCAGGTGCACTCTGTTGAAAATTCCCACTTGCAGCGGAAATGGCATTTGTATCGCCCTTCTTGTATCCGTTGAAAGGTTTCTTGGCATTGTTTTGGCTGCTGGAACCTCCTTGAATCTTTCCACTTTTCAAGCCTTCTTCAATTCTTTCTCCGACCATCACCATGTCTGAAAATCCAGAAGATACACTGCTGATCAGCTTCTCGTAGTATTGCCCCTGTAAGGTACCCATGAAGATATCGATCAATTCACGGTCAACCAAAGGTGGATGCACTCTGGCAGCTAACTCCCTCCAGCGTTGGGCGTACTCCTTAAAGGATTCACTCTCCTTTTGAGACATACTCTGAAGTTGAGTACGGTTAGGAGCAAGGTCAGTGTTGTACTTGTACTGCTTTTTGAATGCATCAGATAGTTCAAGCCAAGTACGAACATTATTGCGTTCGAGCTGCATGTACCATTCTAGAGACGCTCCAGACAGACTGTCTTGGAAGCAATAGATCATGAGCTTATCGTCTTTGGCATGAGCGGCCATTTTTCTGCAGTACATCCTCAAATGGAGCTCAGGGCAGCTGAGGCCTTTGTATTTCTCGAATTCTGGCAGTTTGAACTTAGCAGGGATCACAACATCTGGAACTAAGCACATGTCTGAAGCACTCAGAGAGGTTGAGTTGTGTCCTTCCATAATTCGGAGTTTTTCAGTTAACTCGCGACACATCTTCATAGCTTCAGATTCTTGAACAACATGAGAATTGGTGATTGGAACAGCAGTATGCATCTCATACTCAACTTGATGATTCTCTTCAGTTTGAGGAAAATGGACTTGAGTTGGAATAGGTTGAGCTTGAGGAATAACACCAACAGTGACACCAGAAGCAGGCATTGGCTGGGAAGTGACCTCTTCAACAGCAGGAGTGAAGCCTGGAGGCAAACCGTAGACCAAAGGATTTGGAACGGGAACTGAAGGCATTGCTCGTGAGGTAGATCCTTGCACTTGAGCATTGTTCACCGCGACAACAGCTTCGCGACGTTCTTCCATTCTTGCCAAAGCTTGCAAAGTCTCATAAATCTGGTCAATCTTGCTCTTGACCGAGTCAATCTCTTCCCTCATAGCAGCTTGCTCTTCTTGAATCACGTCCATCAGTCTTCTAGTGTTGGCTCTAGTTGGATACGGTCGTCTAGCACGATACGGGCGTCGGGAAACCAGTTTGATTCACTGAAGATGGAGGAGCATGAAATAAGTTTATGGCTTTGGAATGAAATGCAAGATGAATAAATAATGCAAATGAAATGAATATGCGCATGGATGCAATGCAAGATCCAAGATCACGAGTATAATCTGCTCTAAGGTGAACCATAGTAACGAGTAAATAACCGGTATTTCTGATAAAAGTAACCTTAGCAGGTAAACTCTTATAGGATTGTACTAAGTTCTTTTACCCGTAAAACCACTCATGGGATAGTTTCTACGGTTATGGATAAGATACTCAAGGTCACGGACGCTAATCGTACTAACGTCCTGCCACAGGCTAGCTGTATTATGACGATAATAACAATAAGATCTACCTTGAGTGGAGTTCTCATGTTAGCCGTATGAGGAGCGGGTCCTCAGAGACTAACACTACGCAACTGCCACCATTGAAACTGGTTCTAAAAGTGGGTCCAGAGTCACAGCCCTTTCATGAATCAAGTCATGCAACAGGCTAGCCGCATTATGACGAGATCTATGAACAAGTCTACTCTTTGGGGAAGCTTTCATGCTAGGCTTGCAAGGAGCGAGTCCTTGGAGACTAACACTAATAACTTCCAATTCTAAACTAGGTGTTCCCTCTTCTTTTCCGCAAACTCAGATGTCAACCCAGGATCCAACAAGCAAGTATGATAATGATCATAATAAGAAAAGCGGAAATAAACAAGCATAAAAAAAAGCATGAAGAAAATGGATAAGCAGAGTAAACATTGATCGCAAAATAAACTAAGTTAGGCTTGACTCTCTGACTGTCCCCAGCAGAGTCGCCAGCTGTCGCACCTTGAAAAATACGACCTCGCGATAAAAAATACCGCGGATGAAAATGAAAACAACAGAGTCGCCACCGAACTTATTTTATTCCAATATAGGAAAGGGAAAATATCGAGAAACCCTTTTTAGAAAAAACGGATAGAACAAGGTCTTTGAAACCAGATTCTAGGTTCGGGAGTCGATTCCGTAAGAGGAAGGTATTAGCACCCCTTACGTCCGTTGTACTCAACGGGAACCTCTTAGTTTAACTTGCGATCTAATGCTGACTTATGCTTTCTGTTTTCTTCGAATAATAAAATAAATGCGAAAGATTCTAATATAAGGTTAATAGGAGAAATGGGTTATTTTGTTCCTAGGGTGCTCGGCAAGGAGTAAGATCCGTGTGCCTACGTATTCCCTTGTGCAATGGGAAAGTCAGAGCTTCGTAGTTCGTGATACTAAGGTGGATCGGTTTGTTTTAATGAACAGTTATTTAAATCGCATTCTACTGTTAAGCGTTGGCTTGTCTGCTCGCGAAAGGAGGCTGAAGCGCTAGCTTGTTTGAGATAGAAGGGATTTAAATAAAGTTTTCTTTTAAAAGATGTTTGATTCGATTGATGTTTTTAAGAATGAAAGGGTAAATAAACTGCGTCTTGAGGGGCGGGCCTCAGGAGAGTTTATTCGAGAATTCGAGGAATGCGAGACTCCAGAATCCAATTCTTTCATTATTTGATATGTCGATTAAATATTTTAAATTACGGAAAGTCGAATGAACCGCATCCCGCGGGGCGAGCCTCGGGAGTGTTCATTCAAGAATTCGAGGAATGCGAGACTCCAGAATTCAGTTTTCCGTTATTATAAAAAGATATTTGAGTGTCGAATTCGGAAAAAATTGATGGCGAGGCACGGTGCGCTCGACTTACGTTAATTCGCGATTCCATTAAAGCGATAAAAAAAAAAGAATTAAATTAAATTGCAACAATTAGAATAAGTGTATATGAATAATAAAATTAAATTGAATTTAATAAAAAGCTAAATAATTGAAATAATATAATAGAATGTAAATTAACTTAAATTAATTTTATTGAAATTGAATTTCATAAATGATAAAAAAAGATAAATTAAATTGTAACAATCAAAATAAATGAGTAAGAATAATCAAATTAAATTGAATTTTAATAGAATACTAAAGTAATTGAAATAATATGAGAAAATGAAAGTTAAGTTAAATTTATTGAAATCGAAATTGAATTACATAAAAAAATAGAAAGCCTCATAATAATTAAATTTTCCGATTAAAAGTATCGGAAACAATTTAATTTGTTTTAATATCATTGGCCCTAATAAAAATTAAAATTAATAACACATATTTTTTAAATAAACATTTCTCTAAGAAAATAAACTATTAAAAATCAGAAGAAAAAACTATAAGAATTAAAATAGGAACAAGATAATAGAAAATTTTAAAAGAAAATAAATAAATAAATAAGGGAGAGGGTTCGTTTATTTTTAGTGTGTGGAGAGTGAAACATTGTTGGATCTAAGGCCTAATAACAACATAATATGCTCTTGCTTAAAATAAATAAATAAATAAAAAATAACAAAAACAACTTTAAATGAAAGTGAGGATGTGCACCGTGTAAACTGATTATAGTGGACTTTAGAAAGAAAACCTAAAGCTTAATATAATATCTTTTAACTTAAATAAAAGAAAAAGTCAAATAAAATAATAATGAATAAAAAAAGAAAAGGAAAGAATAGAAATGGTCAAATAAATAGCACAGGAAATTCACAGAATATAAAAGTAACAAAAAAACAACTCAAGCAACGCCGCTCTCCCACACGCGGACATTTTCGATCTCAGCCTCTCACTCAATCTCACCGTTTTCAGGTCTGACCTTCTCTCTTTCGGATTCTCTCAACTCCGACTTCACGGCTCCGCTTTGGTCTCAGATCTCCGTAGTGTTCGGATGCGATTGAAGCAGCGGTGGAGGTTCGGCTTTGGTGGTCTCGAACGGCGGTGGTTTAGGCCGAATTCTGGGTTTGGAAAAAAGGTGGTGGTGTTCGTGCCGGTTTCACAGTGGTGGCCTTGGTTAGCTCTCAACTCAACCGTTATTTTCACAGCGTTTTTGGATTCGCGTGGTGGTGAGGTTCTGTTGAAGGTTGTTTTGGATGGTGTTGAACGAGGAATGTAAAAAAGAAAATAAGGAAAGGAAAAATATAATGGGTTTTTTTTTATGCTGCTTTGACAAAGGTTTATTGAAGAGGTTGAAATTTGAGCATATTTATTGATGCAAGTGTGAAGAAAAAGATTAATTGCAGATTTTTATTGGGAAAAAAAAAAGTATATATTTTTTGGTTGTTTTGTGTTTGAAGCTTGGTTTGTATTTGTTTCTGCAGAATTTTGTTAAGGTTGTTCAAGCTTTTCTTTGTGAATGAAATGGTGTTGTTTATATAACAGAAAATTAGTGAGGGTAAAATGGAATTTTGTATTTAGATTTGGAGAGGATTTGAAAGATTTTGAGCTGTGAAATTGAATCTTTTGTTGCTGAGATTGTTGACAGGCTGTGGATTTTGAGGAGCTGTGAAAATCAAAAAGTTTGTTGTAGTGAGGTAGTGGAAATTGTTATAACAGAAACTTTGGTGTGTGGTTTAGTGAGGTGTGTGGTAAATTAGTAACAGATTTTTTGATTTTTGTTATACTATATAAAAAAAGGTGAATTAAGTGGTGAAAAATTAACAATAAAAAAAAACTATAATATTATAATAGTGATAGTAATAGTAATAATAACAGTGATAATAATAGAATACTAATTAATAAAAATAATAATAATAAATAATAATAATAATGACTATAATACTACTAATAATAATAACTATAATAATAATACAGAAAATATAATAATGGTAATAAGAAATAAAAATAAAGGAATAGTGCTAATAATAAAAATAGAAAAAACTGAAAATAATAAACCTAGAATTGAACCCCAATCCTTATAGTAACACAAACACAAGTCCATCCGCTGGGGCGGGTATACATCCATTAGTTAAATTGCACTAACAAATATATACTCCGTATCCTTGGCAATTTCCAACCTTTCTCTTTTCTTTCTCTATTTTTTTTGATAAATTTTATGATAATGATAATAATAACAAGAATGAAACTAAACTAATAACAAATAACAATATGAAATAATAACAATAAGAAAAATAATAATAATAAAAAAAAGAATAATAATAATAATAATAATTAAAAACTAATAGTTTCTAATAAGAAAAGAGGAGATTTTTTTTTATATATTTTTTTGATAATAACAAAAAGTGAAATCTACGATGTGAGAAATTAACTTTTTTTTGAAAATAAAGAATGTATATTTTTTAGATGGAAAATGGAATTACGAAGAAATATTTCTAATAATAATAACAATACTTTTTTTGTATTATATATTTTTGCTAAAAATACAAACTAAATAATAAAGATAGAAATAAAAGACTAAAATAAAATAAAATTCAAATTTCTTAATTTTGAAAATAAATAAATGCATTTTTTGATTTTGGAATATTCGTTAGACAGAAAAATAAAATAATACATATTTTTTGGATTTTTTTTTTGAAATGATGGTTTAGACAGTAAAAATAAAATAGTACATGTAGGACAAATTTTGGGTATGACACAGGGTATGCTGAGGTCAAAGGTACCTGCAAACCTGTAAACAGCCCAACCCCCCTCACAGGTGATGTTCTAAAACAAGGATCCTCAGACTTGGATCAGTTATGAGAAGTGTAAACACTTCTAACCCGGAGGTACAGTGTTTACAATAACCATAAAAGATCCTCCTCTAATTCACCTCAGTTTCTGAAGGTCAATACTAAAGGTCATCCAGACTTAGCAGGCTTCCCAGATAGCCCTAGCACTACAGGAAATCTGTAGCACAGAGTTCTCAAGAAGAAACCCATATCTGAACCGTGTTTCATATTCCCGCACCAGACCGAAATGGAATGGGAAAGAACATAAACCACTCTAGCCTAGGTGTCACTCAGGTCCCAGGTATAGGACCTCAACTCTCAATAGAACCCCACCCACCAAAGTAATAAAACCAGATCCAGCCAGAACAGTATGACAGTATGATGTATATAAAGCTGTAAAGAAAGCAGTAAACCAACTGTACATAAAGCAATAAATATACAAACACAAATAGCACATAACACCCCAGCAAACACAAATCAAACAAGCGCTAGGAGGAACCCACAAAAAGAACCAGAAGCCCTGGTTACAGTATAAGGGTCCCCAGCAGAGTCGCCAAGCTGTCGCTCCCGATAAATGGGAATGGCCCAAATAAGGGTACAGACGCGAACGGTCGGCGAAAGGGGCATGCGAGAACACACAGGAGTGAACTCACAGGGAATGAATAGAGTCTCCAGCTAGGCATTTTTATCCCGAAGGAAAGGTAATGCTGCATAAACCTAGAAAGATATGGATAAGACGGTTGCGAACCAGAGAGACTGAGAAAGGGGGTTGGTTACAACCTGGGAAGGTATTAGCATCCAGATTGTCCGTCGTACTCGACGGGATCCACGCTTAAAAGATTTGTGTTTTAAAGGGGTAGTGTCAGTGCAATTTGTGTATCAAAGCTGGAAAAGAATGCTAGTGTCAGTGTAAAAAGAATGTGAGGTGTGTAAATGTACAGTGTCAGTGTAAGAACAGGAATAAGATGCTCAAGATCATGAGGCTTAAAGAATAATGTTAGAAGGAGGGGGGATATACAGAGACTTTTGTTCGATAACTATTAAGTTATGCCTACGTATCCTCTCGTGCAATGAGGAAGTCAGAACACCGTAGTTCGACCCAAAGAGACTGAAAGATGAATTGACTTGTGAACTGCTTACTTATCTATGCTCAAGTGTATGACCTGTCTGGCTCAGGTGCAAACTGTCTTGCATTAGACGGAAGAAGCAAGTTCTCGTTTATGAGTGAATGAGATGAGAAAAGAATCCCGAAGGAGACGATTATTGTTTGTTTTTGAGTTTTCAATCTTTTATTTCTTTTGAAAGTTTGTCATAAGTTAATGAGCTTAAGCCTGAACCAATGGATTAGTAAACTCATCACATCATCCCTCTGATTAGGGGTAATGAGAATACCTTAAGTGTGAAGTCAGCTTCTCACACTTAATCACCTTTGATGTAGGGTTAAGATCATTAACCTACTTGTGATTATTTAGATGTTTTTGGTGTTTTTTTTTAGTGTTAAGTAATGAGATTAAGCCATAATCAGGGATTAAACAGACTCATTACACCATCCTAATAGAAGGATAATAGATGAGAATGTTTAAGCTGAGGAAAGCTCCTCAACTTAATCCATGGTTAGGGATTAAACTCATGACAAAACAAAGCCTTTAATTAAGTGGATTTTATTTAATGATATGATGATGAAGTAATTTTAGGGTTTGTAAGACAACTTGAAGGGGACTTGTCCATTAACACTAGGGTTAGTCCTTCTTAACCAATTAAGGAAGAATTAGAACCCTAGTGCAAGGCCCAAGTTACAAGCTTGATATCTTGATAGTTATTAAGTGAATTGATTAAAGGAGTTAAACACATTAAGGGTTTAACACTTAGGATTAAAGTTATACACTCCATCCTAATAGAAGGATGCAGGCATAAGCTTAATCACAAAGCCTTAAAGCCTTTAGGGTTTAGTCCCTGATTATGAGATGAGAAAAGAAGACTCAATGATGACACAAAGGTAAAATCTAAATGGGGGACTAATCAAAACCCTAATCATTGTCATGCTTGGTTGTTCCTAAGGTTTGTGAGGTTTGCAAGAGAAATCTTCAGAGAAACCACCAGGAAGCAGATGAAAGGAGCCAAGAGAAGCAAAGTAACTTGCTTCATTTAAGAAGGCAAGTCACTTGAAGAAAGAAAGTAAGATGAAGAAGAATGAGCAAGCTCAATCTCAAACACAAAACAAAATGCAGCAATGATGCATAAGAGGGATGAAAAGAAATTGTGAGAAGTGAAGGCAAATTCACTTCTTAAAGTTACTTACCACCTGAAAAGTTAATGAAAGGAATGCAACACAATGCAAGATGAGATGAAATGACATGATGCAAATCAAAACCAGAAGCATAAGTATGGTGCTAATGATGCTATGAGATGATGCAAACATGAATCTAGGCATGAGGATGATCATATGAACATATGGATGCAAGAGAAGCAAGTTTAGAACCATGATCATACATGAAAAGTTATGAAGTGCAAATGGCATACAACATGGCAAATGCAAGATGCAATGATCAAACATGATTCTAATATGTCCTAAGATGTAATATGAATCAAATGAATGCACAAAATGTCATGGCAAGTCATGGTATGCAAGCAAATGCAAGATGAATGCAAAAGGAAGCCCAAATTAGGGTTTATGATCAATGCACCAAACAAAAACCAAAACCAGAAGCAAACATCAAGATAAAAATTGAAAACACATCCAAGGGAACCCTAAACCTATACAAACTCACTGCCCAAAGGAGGGGTTCTAACTCTTAACCTAATGAGAGTTATGAATTTCTTAAGTATGCTAGGGTTTTAAGGTACCTTGTCAAGAAAAATGTCAAACAAATTGAAGATGCAAGATCAAATCATGCCAATTTAATCCTATGAACTACATGCTAAAGAAAATGCAATGCAAAAAAAATCAATGTCCAACTCTTAAAGGATAGGCAGAAATGATTTTTTGAAGTTTGGATCAAAATAATGCTTTGAAATAGGATTAATTCCATGGAAAATTATCAAAATGCCTTAAGATCAAAAAAGAAATTTGGTTTGAGGGTTGGACAATGTTTCTAAATGATTTTAAAGGTTTCATGAATTTTTTGGTGATTTTTAAATACCTAAAAGTATTTTTAATTAATTAATTCTCATTAATTAATTAAAAATAAACTTTTAAATGATTTAAAAATATTTTTTAATGCAAAAAATAAAAATAAAAATGTTTTTGTGTTTTAAAAATTAATGAAAGCCTTGACAAAAATTTTCATAATTGTTAAATGTATTTTGCTATTTTTAATAAATATGAGAAATAAAATATAAAGAAAATGAAATAAAAATGAAAAGTATGCAGTATGAGTGGCTCAGATGGAAAGTTGAGAGATCCAGAGGCTGTGCATGCAAGTCAACAAGACTGGGAGTAATCAAAATCCAAGGCCAAGGTTCAAAGTTCCTAAACGCGCGCAATCTGATGGCTGAGGTTTAAAGTTGATTTAATTAATTATGATTTACTTAATTAATCAGGATTAGGGCATAATGGATCATCTGGGCCGTTCACAAGCGCGCGGGAAGCAACATCCTAGGGACAAAATTTAAAGTTGCGTAATTAAACAGGCTTAACCCTAATCAACTTCAGGCGACCGGAGATGAGCTCCGGTCGTCTTCTCCGGCAGGGCCAAAACCCTAGAACATGCTACAGGTCACCATTCATCAAATTGAAACTAGGGAAATGATCCTCTACCCAAACCCCATTCAAATCACCCCTCAAACAACATTTATAACCCAAGAACAAAGAGAATCGAAGCAAGCAAGTTTCACGGGTGAAATTTCAGAGAACCACCAAAAGCTCATTTCTTCACCATTGTTGATTCTAAAGATACCACCATGATCAGTATGACATATACTTTCAATTTGTAACAAAAAATACAAGCTCTGAAAAGTTTGAAATTTGAAGCTACCTGAAGTGGTGAACTATGAATATGAGCTTTCCAGACCTTTCTTTGATGCAGAATGTCTCCTCTGAACCCTCTGAAGTTAATGGAATGCCTCAAAACTCTTGTTGATGGCTAATTTGTGAAGGTGAGTTCTGGTGTAGCAGATTTCACAGTTGTGTTCTAGAGGGTTTCAAGCTGTTTTAATGGTGGATTCTGGTTCTTTGGAGGATGTATGATTTATTGGTGAAGAGAAAATGAGTGTTTGATGGCTATGGAGGGATATTCGAAGAGAGGAAAGTTTTGTCAGTTTTTGGAGTGTGCTGCAATGTGTGTGTTCCAGGCTTGCTTCTCCATTGTTTTATGACCCTTAGGCAATCCATAAACAATCCCAGCAATCTAGGAGGGCAGGTGTGCACTGTGGGATTGGTATGGGAGGATTGGCCAAAAAGTCAAGTTGATTTGTACTTGCAGCATGGGCTATGGCAGCAGCAGTCTAAAGGCTTGTCTTGCCTCAGCTTGAGTCAAGGATGGCCCTTGGATGGCTCATGAAAGTCTGCTGCATTTGGATCATGAGTTGAGAGAGATTTTGCAACTTGACCACTTGTTACATTTCATGACTTTTGGTTATGTACATGAGATAATCCTTGCTGAATTTTGGTGTATGATGCTTCTTGAAGTCATGACAATGTGTTAAAACTAGCTAGAGATCATACAATTCATTTGAGAATGATTTTGCCAAAAATCCCTCTTTGCACTTTTATGAAAAATGACTTATGGATACTTGAAAATCAAGGCACAAAAATGAGAAATCCTTTGGGCCAATTCTGATTTTAGGTCATGGTACATGCTTGTATGAAGATTAGAAGTGTATTTGATAGCTCAATTTGCCTTGGCAAGTGAATTTGCAACTTTGCCTCTTTGGTAGAAACTTTGAAATTTTGTGATTTTAGCCAACTTTGACAAGCCATAACTTTTGATCCAAAATGAATTAGGTCATGTTCTTGTACTTTTTGAAAAGGGAATGATCCATTCTACAACTTTCATGACCAAAGTTTTTCCATTTGAAGCATTTTTGAATCAAAAGGTAAAGGTTGAAAAAGTTTCCTAAAATGGCAATTTCATTAAAAGTCAAACTTTCCCAAAAAGTCAACTTTGCAAAAGACTTGAAATTCTTCAATTTTGTGAACTTCCAACTTCTTCTATGATCAAATAAAGATCATACACAATCAAAATGATGAAGAACAACCTTTGGTTGGGTCATTGGGGGCCTCAGATGCCCTGATTTTACACTGACTTGCCTGAAAAGTCAACTCTTGATCAGATGACTTCCCCATGGAATTTCTTCATGAAAATTGATATGCATACTCCCTATACCATATAGAGACCAATAGAAACAAGAATGACCAAAAAATTTGGAGTTATGGCCTCTGAAACCAAAACCCTAATTCTAGGTCAACTGTGCAGTCAAACCTGGCTCTGCTTCCATACCATTCTCAGTTCTTGTGATTTTTTGACGTTCTTGACTTTGAGAGGATATAATATGATGCTTGAACATACATGGACCCCTTTGAAGTGATTGATGACCTTTGGAGTGGCTCAAGAAGCCCTTGGATTGCTCAGATCACAAACCCTAGATGCAGATGACTTAGGATCAATGCAGTGAATCAAAAATGTGGTATGAGATGGTATGATTGGATTTATGCATATGAAATGATCACAAGACATGGTGTGAATGGGTGAGGGCAAATTTGGGGTGTTTACAGGTTTCGATGTAATGGATATGGGGTTAGTGGATGGGGTGAGAATTCCCCACAAATTCAAGCCCCCATGCTTTGAGAAATACAATGGAACCTCTTGTCCACGAACTCACCTGCAGTCTTTCTTGGGGAGACTTAAAGCATATACCATGGATGAAAAGCTGTGGATGTACTACTTTGAAGACAGTTTGACTGGGGCTTCAAGAGAGTGGTATTCACACCTGACCAGAGCTACCATCAGATGCTGGAAGGACTTAGCTGAAGCCTTCATCAGACAATATCAATATAACCTGGATATGGCTCCTAATAGGACCCTTCTGATGGGAATGTCTCAATCTTCCAGAGAAAGCTTTAGGGAATATGCCCAAAGGTGGAGACAGTTTGCTGCTGCTGTCCAACCACCCATGTCGGAAAGAGAAATGGCCGACATGTTCATGAATACTCTGCAAGGAACATATATTGATAGATTGGCTGCCTTTTCTTCTACCAGCTTCGTAGACGTGGTTATAGCCGGTGAAAGAATTGAAAGTCTGCTAAAAATGGGCAAAATTTCTGATAATGGTGCAAGTTCATCCAGTAATCCCAGGAAGCCTTTTGTGGGACCCCGAAGGACTGGTGAGACAAATGCCATCCATGCCAGCAGGGGCAGACCTCAGTATGTTCACAGATCAGTAGCAGCTGTCACCATTCCGGCTCCGATTCCTCAGCAACCAGTATATTTAACAACAACAACCACATTATCAACAGCAAGTTCAGTACCCGCCACAGAGAACCTACAACAACAATAACAACAATCAACAACAACGACCCTTTCAACAAAGACCATCACAGGCAAATAGGGTGATTGACCCTATCCCTATGCCTTATGCTGCCTTATTGCCACAACTCCTGAAGCTTAACTTGGTTGAGTTAAGAACATTGGCACCTCCAGATCCCTCCAATCTCCCTAAGAATTATGATGTCAACGCCAGGTGTGCTTTCCACTCCAATGCACCTGGCCACAATACTGAGAAGTGCAGGGCCCTGCAAATGAAAGTTCAAGATCTGGTGGATTCTAAAGCCCTCAACTTCGCACCTCCTCCGAATGTCAACAGAAATCCTATGCCTAATCATGGCGGGCCGAGGATTAATGCCATCGAGGAAGACAAACCATCTACTTTGATCACCAGTGTTGCACAAATTCGAACACCCTTGGTCGAAATTAAAGCTCAGCTTCTAGAGTGCCAAGTGTTCCCCGGGTGCGAACTCGGTTGTGGGTATTGCAACATTGCAGTCAACGGGTGTGAAAATTTGAGAAGCGGCATAGATGGTCTTATTAAGGATGGTATCCTTCAGATCTCAACAACGGCACCTACAAATCCAGCAATTCCTTTGACAACAATTCCTGATTCTTCTACAACAGCAGCAACAATCATTCCTACTGATTCATCAATATTATCAGCAATGGCTCCATTCATCGCTTCAACAAGTCAGATTTCAACAACCATTTCTTCTACAACATCAGCATCCATGTTATTAACAGAATCTTCTACAACGCCAACAGAAATTAATGAAGACGTCTCAACAGTTACAATCTACTATGACCCATCAAATGTTCCTCCAAACAACAATTTCCAACAACAAGCGGTGGCACCTCCTGCCAGATCACCAGTTACAATTTACTATGATCTGCACACCATTACAGTACCCACCTCTGCAGCAATCATTCCAGTTACTATTACGGTACCTGGACCAGTTCCTTATGAAAGCAGTAATGCCATACCTTGGCATTATGGCTCTGACCTCTACTGCAACGGGGAGAAAATCACTTTGGATTCATCAACCTCTTCTCCACAAGTTGATAATGTTGGGGGAGGCGGAGGCTTCACCAGAAGCGGACGCCTTTTTGCCTCACAAACACAAAGACCTAATGCTGAAGCAGAAGCTACTGCCAAAGCAAAAGGAAAGTGTGTGGTGCCTGAAGAGCCAACTGTCAAAGAAACTCAGAAGACATCTTTTGAACAAGACGTAGACGAGTTCATGAGAATCATAAAGAGAAGTGATTACAAGGTGGTGGATCAGCTTCACCAAACTCCCTCAAAAATCTCCATATTATCACTGTTGATGTGTTCTAAAGCTCACAGGAACGCATTATTAAAGGTCATGCACGCAGCATACGTGCCAGAGGAGATCACCGTTAATCAGCTAGAAACTGTGGTGGGAAATGTCAACACCAGTCACGGACTAGGTTTTACCAATGCTGACTTAACAACTGAGGGATGCAACCACAACAAGGCTTTACATATCACCTTGGAATGCAAGGGTGCTGTTCTATCTCATGTACTGGTGGACACTGGGTCATCACTCAATGTTCTGCCAAAGAAAGCCTTATTGAAGCTAGAGTATGATGGCTTGGCACTGCGTCCGAGTAATTTGGTGGTGAGAGCCTTTGATGGCTCTAAAAGATCAGTGCTTGGAGAGATTGATCTGCGTGTGATGATTGGCCCGCAGACCTTCAAAACTACCTTCTATGTGATGGACATTCAGCCGGCCTACAGCTGTCTGTTGGGTAGACCCTGGATCCACGCCGCTGGCGCTATTACGTCTACCTTTCACCAGAAGTTGAAATTCGAGTGGGAAGGCCAGATCATCACCATCTGCGGGGAGGAAGACATCTTTGTTAGCCATCTGGCTACGTATAAGTACATTGAGATGGACGGAGAAATCCATGAAACCATGAGCCAGGGGTTTGAGGCCCTGAACATTAATGAAGTGTCTGCTGTACTGGGAACCTCCATAACGTCATATCAGCAAGCCCGGAAGGTTGTTGAGGAAGGTACATCACAAGGCTGGGGCAAGCTGCTGCCCGTGGAAAAGAAAGAAGACCGATTTGGGTTGGGTTACAGACCAACTCAACAAGATCAATCAGAGGCTGCCAAAGAGCCCAATTTTGTCAGCGGGGGAATGCTCACCCCGGATGTTGTGAACAACTTGGAAGACGAGGAGGAAAGCGACCGCAACCTGGAGAGCTGGATACATCCAAGGATCCTGGGGAGCCAAGTCCTTAACTGGTCTTCCCAGGAAATTATAAGGGTTACTCCTGCAGAGTAATTATTATTTCATGTATTTTAAAGCATGCATCAAAGTCTTGCATCTTGCCCAAGATGTCAAGACTCATTTTGTAATCGGGCCATCTTGTAATTTTGTGCAAATGGATTAATCAATGAATATCGGACATCTTTTGCAAACGAGTCTCTTTTTCGCTCACTGTCTTTTCATTTTTCTTTTTGTACAAAAATAAAATGGCAATGTTTTTCAAAATAAATAACTTCATTTTCACTTTTTTCTAAATAAGATAAAACTGATCACTAAAATAAACCAATTTAAACCCTTGCAGAAAGTGCCTTTCAGACTGCACCGACAACAACACTGCTATGACTTCGTATGACTTCGACAATCCAATCAATCAAGCTGATGAAGGGGTTGAAGAAGATTATGAGCTACCTGAAGAGTTAGCCAGGTTGTTAAGGCAAGAGGAGAAGGTTATCACTCCTCATCAGGAGGAGATTGAAACGGTTAATCTCGGTACAGAAGAAGATGTGAAAAAGGTGAAGATCGGGGCCTGCTTACAAGATTCATTGAAAGAACAACTTATTAACATGCTTCGGGAGTATGTGGATGTTTTTGCTTGGTCCTATCAGGATATGTCAGGGTTTGACACCGACATTGTCATGCACAAGCTGCCTCTGAAAGAAGATTTCCCACCAGTAAAACAGAAGTTGCGTCGTACTCGCCCAGATATGGCAATGAAGATAAAAGAAGAGGTACAAAAGCAGTGGGACGCCGGTTTCCTTACTGTGACTAGCTATCCACCGTGGGTTGCTAATATTGTACCAGTGCCTAAGAAAGACGGAAAGGTGAGGATGTGTGTGGACTATCGAGATCTGAACAGAGCCAGCCCAAAAGATGATTTCCCTTTACCTCACATTGATGTATTGGTCGATAATACGGCTCAGTTCTCGGTGTTCTCCTTCATGGATGGATTTTCAGGATACAATCAGATCAAAATGTCACCTGAAGACATGGAGAAGACAACTTTCATCACACCCTGGGGCACATTCTGTTATAAGGTGATGCCATTCGGACTGAAGAATGCTGGTGCCACTTATCAACGGGCTATGGTAACATTATTCCATGACATGATCCACAAAGAAATTGAGTGTTATGTGGATGACATGATTGCCAAGTCCCTTACAGAAGAAGACCACCTGGTGAATCTGTTGAAGTTATTCAAGCGTCTGAGGAAGTACCAGTTGAAGTTAAACCCCAACAAATGCACATTCGGGGTGCGATCCGGTAAACTGCTGGGATTTATTGTAAGTGAAAAAGGGATTGAAGTTGACCCTGATAAAGTCAAATCCATTCAAGAAATGCCTGCACCGAAGACTGAAAAAGAAGTTCGGGGGTTTCTAGGTAGATTGAACTACATTTCAAGGTTCATATCTCACCTTACGGCAGCCTGTGAGCCCTTGTTCAAGCTGTTAAGAAAAGAACAAACAGTCAGGTGGAATAAAGACTGCCAGAGGGCTTTTGACAAAATCAAGGAATACTTACAAGAGCCTTCAATCCTTATGCCTCCAGTTGAAGGAAGACCTCTAATAATGTACTTGACAGTATTAGAAGAGTAAATGGGGTGTGTATTGGGCCAGCATGACGAGTCTGGTCGAAAAGAGTATGCAATATACTACCTAAGCAAAAAGTTTACCGACTGTGAACAACGTTATTCACTGCTCGAGAAAACTTGCTGTGCTTTAGCGTGGGCTGCTCGCCGACTAAGGCAGTATATGTTGACCCACACTACCTTATTGATCTCAAGGATGGATCCAGTTAAGTACATTTTTGAGAAGCCAGCACTTACCAGGCGGGTTGCAAGATGGCAAATGATCCTCACAGAGTATGACATTCAGTACACATCTCAGAAAGCCATCAAAGGCAGTGTATTGTCGGATTACCTTGCTGAGCAACCCATTGATGATTACCAGCCTATGAGATTTGACTTCCCTGATGAAGACATCATGTTCATAAAAGCGAAAGATCATGAAGAGCCTATTCACACTGAAGGGCCTGACCCGGAAGAAGAGTGGACGATGATGTTTGATGGGGCTGTTAACATGAATGGCCGTGGTGTTGGTGCAGTACTCATTACACCTAAGGGAGTTCACATGCCTTTCTCGGCAAAACTCACCTTCAACTGCACTAACAACGAAGCTGAATAAGAAGCCTGTATTATGGGTCTTGAGGAAGCCATTGACCTCAGGATCAAGACTTTGACTGTGTTCGGAGATTCAGCTCTGGTAATTAATCAAACCAACGACAAATGGTACACCCACCAGGATCATCTGATACCTTACTGAGATTATACAAGAAGGTTATTGACTTTCTTCACAACAGTCAAGCTTGAGTATATCCCTCGAGATGAAAATCAGTTTGCAGATGCTCTAGCTACCATTTCATCCATGATCAAAGTTCAAGCTGCCAACTTTGTACCTCGGATTGCAGTACCCAGACTCGACAGACCAGCATATTGTAGCGGTAAAATCGTGAGTGTAAGCTATTGATTAACTTAACTCAATTAACACAGAGTCTCCACCGCGCTTTTCTTTATTTCCGAAAGGAAAAAGGTAAAAGAACGAATAAAAACCTAGGATTCTAAAAGCAAAAGCTAAAAGAAATAAACAGAGATTGGGTAAGGGGATTGGTTATGAACCGGGAAGGTTTTAGGCACCCGACTCATCCGTGGTACTCCACGGGAACCCTTTGAAATACTTATTGCTTTTTGGTCTGAAATTGGTTTGTTTAAAATGATGGAAGAGATGAGGAGAAGAATATTTTTTAATGATTTTATGTTTGATAAGGTTTTAACGCCTTATGCCTACGTACCCACAAAGTGCAATGCGAGATCAAAACCTCGAAGTTCGTGGTACAAAATTTGAAAAGAACAAATGAGTTGAATTGATTTTAAGATGTAGAGATAAGTCATCATCCTTTAACGAATAATTCCGCTAGAAAAGATGAATCATATCTAAACATGTGAAAAAAGAAAAGGTGCACAAAGCACAAAAACAATTGAATGGGTTTTGAGTTTTTTAAAGTATGTACAAAAATGGTTTTGATATATTTACATGAATTAACATTGATTAAGAAAATAAAGTGAAAAGATTAAAAATCACTTGACCGGAGTCAAGGTTTGTTTATGAAAGTGTTTGAAGTTTAGAAAAACAAGAAGGTTTTGAAATAGGAAGAAGTTTTGAAAATTAAAGAATGGGGAGGAGATGAAGAGACTAGTCCTAATGCTTGAATTAAAAGCTAAGGAAAGAATTTACCAAACCAATATATATAATTCTTCAAAGATCGGAATTTCCTCTTCAAAGGCTAATGAAATAATCTTGAGGCCGAGGTTCCTAATCCATTCCGACTTGAGCAAAGGGAGATCCTAGAAGTCTAAGTCCATTCTCCAAAAGCAAAGGGATAGTAACCATAGTCCAACAATTAGAAGTCACAAGTTTTTTAAGAGTTTAATCCTTTATTAAGTGTTTTGATATCCAAATGGACAAAATAAAAAAACAAGCACAATATGAATATAAACAAATGATATATGATATAATATGACAAGATATAATAAGGAGATAAGGGAGCAAGAGATTAAAATAAAAGGATAAGGTGCGAGAGATTAAATTTAAACAATTATATTCACATTATTATAATATTTACAATATAAGGTGGTATGATGAACTTAATCAAGCACAACCACAAAAAGAAAAAAATAAGATCGAGGCAACCGGATCCAAGTGGATCTTAATTCGAATCGGGACAACTTTAGGTCTATGTTAAGCAATCGCCGAGTAATTTACGAAGTAATTACCCTACAAATGAGGCCGGCCACCACTAATTAAAGTGGAAAATATTCGTGTTAATACATGTTAGAGAAACGATATAATGGATCGTTCTCCGAAAACATGTCACACTAAAAGAAAAAGGAAGGTCTAATCTTAATCGAGATTATCGTTGAATTTCATCGAAAAGCAACCTATCACGATCTCAAAGTATGGAGAATGATCCAAATGATCATTCATCCATAGATTTGAAATAATGATGATTAAGCTTAATCGGAAATCAACAATCCCGAATCGGAAGATTGTCATCGACCAAAATTAAAAAGAAAGATGAAGAATAATGGATCCAAAATTAGATCCAAAAAAAAAGAAATAGGAATAATATTTTTAAATCCTTTTCTAAAAAAAATCTCCTTCTAAAATACTTCCAAACTATTTTTTTTAATAAAATTCCTTCTAAAGAAAACCTTTCAAAAGCTTTTCTAAAATATCCTTTAAAAAATATGTCATAGAACCTTTTCCTTAAAATGAATTCTAAATAAACATTATATTAAAAATAACTAATCAAAATCAGAATTAAAAGAAAAAGAAATTAAAGTAAAAAAAAATGAGAATAGAAAGAGGAGGGGGAAAGGGAGATCCACGGGTGAGTATGAGCAAATGGATCATGGATCCAAGCCCAAGCATTAATTCATTTTATATGAAATAAATTAATATTAAAAAAACAAAAAAGCAAATCAGAAAGAACAAATGCAGTGTTCTTCTTCACGAGCAAACACGTAAGAACAAAAAAAATAACTCAGTCCCGCGGCGGCACCTCACCTTCAATAATCAACCGAAAACAAACGATTCTTCTCTTCCTCTCGCAATCTCTCTTCGCTGATTTCTCTTACTCTCAAACTCTCGGATTCAACTTTCCTTTTTCTCCTTCAATTTGATTTCAAATTCAATTTGGTTTTGAGAGTTTAGGGTTTTTGAATTAGGGATGAATTTGAGGATTAATTTTTGAGTGAAGCTTCAAAGGATTTTGACAGAGTTTTTGTGGCTGTGAAAGCTTGGAATTAGAGTGAGGGAGATGGTTGTTTAAATAGGAGATAAATGAGGAAGAGGTTTGCGTTTTGATAAGGATTCAAATGCGTTTCGGAAATGGTCACGGGATGCTCGTGTGTTTGCAATTTCATTTTCAACTGCTTGCGTTTTGCTTTTCAATTATTTGCGTTTTGATTTCATTGATTTTCATGTGATTGTTGCTCGTGCGAGAAGCGTGACGCGAAAAGTGTGCATGTTGTTTCGAGGGCCTAGGCTTCAGCTGCGGTATGTTTCGGCTTGCGGGAAGTGGTGAGGGCCTTGGCTTTGTGCAGTCAGTTGTTGGGCCTGCTGCGGTGTTGTTGTTTGAGCTGACTTGAGCTGGGCACGGTTTTGGTGCGGATACCTTGGCTAGGCAGCTTGATGTAGCTGAAGCTTATGCGTGTGCGGCTTGGAGGAATTGAGCTGGCTGTTTTGTTTCGGCTTGCTGATGCATTGGACGGCTGGGAAGTTTGAGACTTGAGGCCTGATGCAACTATTTGCTTTTGCAAAGTTGACGCGGCTTGATGCAATACGGATTAGGCATGTGGGCGGCGTATGGGACTTGTGGATTAGGCTTGTTGGCGTATGGGACTTGTGGATTAGGCTTGTTGGCGTATGCGGGAAAAACATGCTGGTTGGGAGAAGCTTTGTACTTGGCTGGAGTGTTACGTGATGTGCGTGTGGCTATGGGGCCTTGTGAAGAAAACTGTTGGTGATGTGAGGCAGGATTGTTTGGTGGGCCAGACGTGAGGGATGTTGTCACGTGATGGCTTTGGGAGTTGGCTTGAGTTTGTTGTGAGGCTAAGCGTGAGAATTTTCAGTTTGTTGCTTTGGCTGGTGAGATGGGCACATGAATTTTGTAACTAAAAATATTTGGATTCTCAAACAAAAACTTATTTGGGCCAAAGGGGAAAAAAATATTAAAATGGGCTTAAGATTAATGTGAATTGAATAGAAACAATAAAAAAAAGGAAATTGATGGATATGAGAATATTAAAAATAAAGGATTTGATGTGAGATTAAAAATTGGAATATGGATGGAAAAATAGGAATTGAATAAAAAAAAGGATTAAAAGTGAATAGAAATGAAAAGAATAATCGAGATAAATTTGGATGACAAAAAAAAATCGAAATATGAATGGATATAGGTAAAAATGGATAAGGAAAAGGATATGACAGAAACATGAATAGAAAATGGGTAATGGTAAAAATTGAAAATTAAAAAGAAATGGTTTAAGCGGAAAATAACTGATGGATAATATCTGAATAATGTGATTTGGTAAAAAAAGAATCGAAAAACAATGGATGATGAAAAATGGTCATAAAAATAAACGGATGGATAAATGGTTTAATCGGAAAGAAAATGGATAATGGATGGAATTTGATTTTCAAGCCCACAACAAATCTCGATTTTTCTTGCACAAGCCTCAGATAAAATGAATACATCCAATCACAGAACCACTGAACAACTGAATAAATTGCAACTCGAGCCATAACTGTCATCTGAAAACTGTCTGATTCAAGCCCTGATAATTCGAAACCAAACTGAGGAAAATAAATCCTCAGAAGAATCGTTGATGAATTAATGAACCGATGAACAGATAAACACTGAAGATTCAAACCGCAACACACTGCCTGATAACTGATGAACAAACCAAATTTTGCACAGAAAACAACTGTCACATAACCCAACTTGTACTTTGAAAATGCATTGCCTGATGAATGAATTACTGGCACACACAACTGGCAGTCAACACAATCTTTTAATAGTTTGACCAGATTAGGTCAAACATCCATCTGAAAACGCATTGTGATTGAACAAACGCATCTGAATGAAATTATTGCCATGTCTTTGAAACCCTGCAACACAAAGAAGAAGAAGAACACTGCAACATATTTTTTCGTATTTTGGTTAGAAGTCAGTAAATATAAACAAATATAAAACAGTAAAAATAATGATGATCCCCTGCGAAGCATAAACCCAATCTGAGGAGAAACTCGGAAGCCAGTGCAATCTTGTTTGTATGCGAAATGCAGATGATGTGCAATGAAATCTTAGGGCAAAAATTAGGGAGTTACAGCTGCCCCTATTTAAGTTTCTTCAATCCGGAGACATGAAGATTGACATCTTCGTCTCTACAAGATGGGAGAGACTTAAATACAGAATACCCAATTTTTGTCCTAAGAGAACAAATGATATGAATATGAATATGATATGCAAACCCAAGATCTCTATGGGGAAAATATGACCACCAGAGAAAAGCAAAAACTTGGGGACACAGAAGAAAATCCCGCTGGGGAAACAACAGACAACCAAAGAGTTACCAGGAAAATAAATCACTGGATAACAGACTCCACTTGGGAAAAGATATGATATAATCAAGAACAAGATTCAACCAGGGAAAAATAAACACCCTGC
Organism: Lathyrus aphaca; assembly: GCA_963966055.1. Classification (NCBI taxonomy): domain Eukaryota; kingdom Viridiplantae; phylum Streptophyta; class Magnoliopsida; order Fabales; family Fabaceae; genus Lathyrus; species Lathyrus aphaca. Next base: position 284,222,393 of record OZ014523.1, read on the forward strand.
TAGGAATATCAACCAAACAAATATTTGAATCCAAGAAATGGAGAAATACTATGTTGGAAAAGAAATCATCAACTACCTGATTTACTGGGTAGGAAATATAACAGACTCGACTATCAATTTACTGGATAGGAGCAAAATACGGAGGAATAACCTTAATTACCTTTTTACTGGGTAAGAAATATTCTCAACTACTTGATTTACTGGGTAGAAACTCAATCAGATTACCTTTTTACTGGGTAAGAAATAAAGGACTCGACTATCGATTTACTAGATAGGAGTATGATCATCTACCTGATTTACTGGGTAGGAACTCAATCAAATATAAACAGTTTCTATTACCTTTTTACTGGGTAAGAAGAAGAAATATCGACTACCGGATTTACTGGGTAGAAACTCAATCAGATTACCTTTTTACTAGTTAATATGAAAATATATGATTACATTACCTTTTTACTGGGTAAGAAAATAACTTGACTACCGGATTTACTGGGTAGAACAAATTATCGACTACCTGATTTACTGGGTAGGAGCTAAATCAAAGAATAACAAACTCTATTACCTTTTACTGGGTAAGAGGCAGAAATCTCGACTACCGAATTTACTGGGTAGGAGTACACGTAAAAGAACTTGATCAATTTGGTAATATTACCCACTATCGATTTACTGATAGCTAAATTCCAGAGCAATATACTCAAGCTGGAGAAAATGTTGCCCACTATCAATAATGATAGCTTAATTCCAAAGAAATAATATCCATAAAAGGGGGACCAAAGTTCAATCCAAGAACAAATTGGAGAGAAACGGTCAAACAATACTCATCCCGAGGAGGAAATATATCAACTGGGGAAAATTCCATCCAGATAATAAACTGGGGAGGAAACTGAATCAACATCGTCCACAAGAAACAAACTGAGTGGGGAATTAGAAAGGATTAACACTTTCTGCTTAAGGGTCGACACTCTAAACTTGAGAGGAAGACAACACACACACTCTGTGGGGAAAGTCCACACCAAAGAGCAGAGAACAATGATAAACGCAAGAATGCAAGCAAACAATGCTATGTTTATGCGTATGAATATGCTTATGAATATGCTGACAAAACAGACATAAAGATAAGAAAAAGGAAACATAAACACCACAACAACCAGATACTCGGCTAATCCCAAGGCAACAATGCAGGGAAACATGCTGGAGATTCAACTTGAAATCTGCAGGGGAATATCACAAGCCATCAAAGGAATAAAATCCTGCTACAAGGCTTAAATCATGATAAAACAGCATCTGCTAAGAACATCATCCTGCTGAGGAAAAGGTAATAATCTGCTGAGGATGAAAATTTTCTTGATAAAAATCAAACTTCACAAGGAATAACTGTCATACAACTCTTGCTCCACCTGGGAATAGAGTGCGAGACCTGCTAAAAAAATCACATAGGAACCTGTTGGAAATCAACATATGCAGACCTACTAGGGATCCATAAGGATATCAGAAGTTAACATCATAGCCACAACACAGTTACGAGGGATTTTAAATCAGTACCCAACATCAGGTAACAGAAAACCTCTAAACTGACTGCTATATCAATACTTCTATATTCAAGGATGCAAACAGTCAAACTGAGGAACATGAGCTCAGTTGGGGATCCCCAATACTTCTCAATTTAAAGATAACATGCTGAGGAAAAGATCCAAAACTCAGCTAGGGATTCTCAACATCCCTTCCCACAACTCTTCTGGGGAATACAAACAATCTCCGTTCAACATCATGGTTGGGGAACAAAACATCATTAACATCAATCTGATCAAGACTATCCAGGAACTTCGCATGGACACAACCGAATCGAACCCTACTTTGGGAGAGACAAGTTACACACATCCAGACTTTACCGTTCTTGGAATCACTATTGATATCCTTTCTTTGTTCATATATCAAAAGAAAATGTTTTTAAACTCTTCAAAAATTAAATTTATTAAATTTGTTTCAAAAATCATCATCAACAATAAATTGAAATTTTGTAAACAGAAGCAATATAAAGAATTGCAAACAATTGGATAAAAGCTCAAATTCATTGATAGAATGGTAGTCAGCAAATGGCATGACTCCATGGATCATTACAAGTTTGAAAAATGGTAAATACATGGAAAAGGGCTACATTGAGATACAATGACCACTATTCTCCCTATCAACTTTGAACTCCACTGTGTCCGAAACTTTAGTCAAGGATGAGTGAATAAGAATCTTTGATGAATAATTCTTCTGAGGGATAGAATCTGAAATCCTCGATTTCTACAAGTGATTCAGTCTGTCGACGCAGTTACTTGCCATGATCCCTAACTTTTGCCTTGATTTCCCTTTCGGGTTTTCAATCTACCGGGATAATTATTTCTGTTTTTGTCTCTAATTTTTTCCTGGACCGCCCTTTCGTGTTTTCAATCCACCGAGACGCTCATTTTTGCCTAAGCCTCCCTTTCGGGTTTTCAACTTAGCGAGCTGTTCTTTTATTTTTTAGGCGAAGTATTTCTTGACTGCATCCGCATTCACAGGGCGAGTGATCTCCTCACCATCCATAGTTGCAAGAATTAATGAACCGCCAAAGAAGGCTTTCTTAACAACATATGGGCCATCATAGTTCGGAGTCCACTTGCCCCGAGAATCTTTAAGGAAAGACTGAATCTTTTTGAGCACGAGGTCGCCTTCTCTGAATACACGAGGTTTGACCTTCTTATCAAAAGCTTTCTTCATTCTTTGCTGGTACAACCGACCATGACACAAAGCTGTAATTCTCTTTTCTTCAATCAAATTCAATTGGTCAAATCTACTCTGACACCATTCAGCCTCAGTCAACTTGGCTTCCATCAGAACTCTCATTGATGGGATCTCAACTTCGATGGGGAGCACTGCTTCCATACCATAAACAAGTGAGAAAGGGGTTGCCCCTGTTGAAGTGCGGACAGATGTACGATACCCATGCAAAGCAAAAGGGAGCATTTCATGCCAGTCCTTGTACGTCACAACCATCTTCTGAATGATCTTCTTAATGTTTTTGTTCGCAGCTTCAATAGCCCTATTCATCTTCGGTCTATAAGGAGAGGAATTATGGTGTTGAATCTTGAAATCTTCACAAAGCTCTTTCATCATCTTATTGTTCAAGTTCGAACCATTATCAGTAATGATTCTATTCAGAACACCATATCTGCATATAAGATTATTCTTGATAAACCGAACCACAACTTGCTTGGTCACATTAACATACGATGCCGCTTCAACCCACTTGATGAAGTAGTCAATTGCCACAAGAATAAAACGATGTCCATTCGAAGCCTTGGGTTCAATCATGCCAATCATATCGATTCCCCACATAGAGAAAGGCCATGGGGAAGAAATCACATTGAGTTAAGCTGGTGGCACGTGAATCTTATCAGCATACACCTGACACTTATGACACTTTTTCACATACTTGCAACAATCAGATTCCATTGTCAGCCAATAGTAACCTGCTCTCAACATATTTTTAGCCATTGCATGCCCATTAGCATGAGTGCCAAAAGATCCTTCATGAATTTCTTTCATCAACATGTCTGCTTCGTGTCTATCCACGCATCTGAGCAAGACCATGTCAAAATTTCTCTTGTAAAGCACATTTCCATTCAGGAAGAAATTGCCTGCCAATCTCCTCAAAGTCCTCTTATCTTTACCAGATGCCCCAAGCGGGTATTCCTGACTCTGGAGAAAACATTTAATATCGTGATACCAAGGCTTGTCATCATGGACTTCCTCAATCTCAAACACATGAGCTGGTCTTTCAAGTCGATTCACACTGATCATGGGAACATCATTCCACTGGTGCACTTTTATCATAGAAGCTATGGTTGCCAAAGCATCTGCCATCTGATTCTCATCACGAGGAATATAATGAAACTCAACTTTAGTGAAGAAAGTTGATATCTTCCTGGCATAATCTCTATAAGGGATCAACTGGGGTTGATGAGTTACCCACGTACCCTGGATCTGATTAATTACCAAGGCAGAATCGCCATACACATCGAGATGTTTAATCCTCAAATCAATAGCTTCTTCAAGACCCATAATGCAGGCTTCATACTCAGCTTCATTATTGGTACAAGGAAAAGTCAATCTTGCGGCAAAAGGAATATGTGAACCATGGGGAGTAATGATCATTGCCCCAATTCCTCTTCCACGTGCATTCACAGCACCATCAAAAACTAAACGCCATCGAGATCCAGGCTCCGGCCCTTCCTCAATCAAAGGTTCATCACAATCTTTCACTTTCAAAAACATCACATCTTCATCTGGAAAGTCAAACTTGATAGGTTGGTAATCATCAATCAGTTGATGTGCCAAATAATCAGCCAAGATACTACTTTTTATAGCTTTTTGAGTTCGGTACTCGATATCATATTCTGATAATAACATTTGCCAACGAGCAATCCTCCCAGTCAAAGCAGGCTTTTCAAAGATATACTTGATTAGATCCATTTCAGAGATCAACCAAGTTGTATGATTCAGCATATACTGGCGAAGACGCTTTGCAGCCCAAGCTAAGGCACAACAAGTTTTTTCAAGCATGGAATACCGAGACTCACAATCAGTGAATTTCTTACTCAAGTAGTAAATTGCAGATTCTTTTCTTCCAGTTTCATCTTGCTGACCGAGCACACAACCCATGGAATCTTCCAACACAGTCAAGTACATGATCATCGGTCTACCTTCCACCGGAGGAGACAAAATAGGAGGTTCAAGCAGATATTCTTTAATACTTTCAAACGCCTTCTGGCAATCATCAGTCCAGACACAACCTTTATCTTTTCGAAGCAACTTGAAAATTGGAGCACATGTGGCAGTCATGTGAGAAATAAACCTCGAGATATAATTCAATCGGCCCAAGAACCCTCTGTCTTGCTTTTCAGTTCTTGGAGAAGGCATTTCCTGAATAACTTTTACTTTATCAGGATCAACTTCAATGCCTCTTTGGCTGACAATGAAACCTAGCAATTTTCCAGAACGTACACCAAATGTGCACTTGTTCGGATTCAGACGAAGCTTATACTTTCTTAGCCTTTGAAACAACTTCAGCAAATGTTCAACATGATCTTCTTCAGTCCTCGACTTGGCGATCATATCATCAACATATACTTCGATTTCCTTATGCATCATATCATGGAAAAGTGTAGTCATAGCTCTTTGGTACGTTGCACCAGCATTTTTCAATCCAAAGGGCATCACTATGTAGCAGAATGTTCCCCATGGTGTAATAAATGTGGTCTTTTCCATGTCCTCGGGTGCCATCTTTATCTGATTATAACCGGAAAATCCGTCCATAAAAGAGAACACATCAAACTTAGCCGTATTATCTACCAACATATCAATGTGTGGCAAAGGAAAATCATCTTTCGGACTGGCTTTGTTCAGATCTCTGTAATCAATGCACATTTGGACTTTTCCGTCTTTCTTCGGAACTGGAACAATATTGGCCACCCATTCAGGATAAGTTGACTTCACAAGAAAACTGGCATCAATATGCTTTTGAACCTCCTCTTTGAATTTTACTGCCATGTCTGGATGCGTTCTTCTGAGCTTCTGCTTTACAGGTGGACATTCAGGCTTCAGCGGAAATCTATGCTCCACAATATCAGTATCAAGACCTGGCATGTCTTGATAAGACCAAGAAAATACATCAACATATTCTCTGAGAAGCTCTATAATCCTCTTCTTAACATCAGGATCAAGCAATGCTCCAACTTTGACTTCTTTCTTTTCATCATCGGAACCCAAGTTGACCATCTCTATAGACTCTCCATGAGGCTGAATAATTTTCTCCTCGTGCTCAAGCAACCGAGAAATTTCATCTCGAATCTTTTCATCATCCTCTTCCTCAGCTTCAAACACAGGGAATTCAAAGTTGGGAGAGGGCATAGGATCATTGTTTTCAATGGGTTTATCAATCAATCTGCACAATGATTTTATTCTAATTTTAGAGCATGAACAAAAAGTGAAAACAATATGCAGATAAACAATCATTATATTTTGGGTTTTTTATATTACCATTTTTTCAGAATAAAGCAAAAATGAAAAAACACATATGGAAATAACAAAATAAAATTTTATTGATGATGATAAAATTTGAAACAAAGCCCGACAAGCATCACTTTCACCTTGGGCAGAGTGAAATGATTTTTGAAAGAAAATAAAAACAAATTACTTTGAAGAATGAACGATAAAAGGAACATCAATAGCGATCCAGTTCTGGCAAAGCTTTCCATGCGTAATAAAGTCAAACATTTCTTCGTCTTCATCATCATCAATGATGGCAGCAGCGGAATGATCGTTGATAAATCCAGCACTTCTGAAGCCTTCTTGAATAGTCTTTGGATCTTTGATAACTGCACCTGGCGCAAAGCCGATACCAAAACCTTCCTTGTTGTTGACAGCATCAATAATTTGCCCCCAACCATCAGACTGACCAGCTTCCAGCACTCGCAGAGCATCTTGGAAAGAAGACATGGGCATGGCATTCTTCTTAACAACACTATTCACAACATAAAGAGCTTGAAACGACGTTCCCACCTCTTCCTCGGCATCAATATAAGAGAAAGAAGACAAGTTGCTCACAAGCATCGCTCTTTCACCTTCAATGGTCACCAATTTACCTTCTCTCATAAACTTCAACTTTTGATGAAGAGTGGATGTCACAGCTCCAGCCTCGTGGATCCATGGTCTTCCGAGGAGACAGCTATATGCGGGACGTATATCCATTACTTGAAAAGTAATCTTGAATATAAACGGTCCAATAAGAATAGGAAGATCCACCTCTCCAATCACTGTCTTCTTTGACCCATCAAACGCTTTCACTATAATCCCACTGTGCCTCATGGGAGCACCTTGAAACGCAAGCTTTGACAAAGTCGATTTTGGCATAACATTCAGAGACGAGCCGGTATCAACTAGCACTTTGGATAAAGCATCTTCTTGACAATTCACCGAGATATGCAAAGCCAAGTTATGATTTCTTCCTTCTTCAGGCAGATCATCATCACAGAAGCTCAAATTGTTACAAGATGTGATATTCGCTACAATACTATCAAATTGGTCAACCGTCACATCATGGTCCACATAGGCTTGATCCAGAATCTTCTGCAATGACTGCCTATGAGCCTCAGAACTCATCAAAAGAGACAACACTGATATCTTCAAGGGAGTCTGCAACAACTGCTCAGAAATATTATACTCACTCTTCTTTATCAACTTTAGCACCTCATCATCACTATTACCAGCCTGACCCGATTGGGCAACTGCATCCATAATCTTCTTACTCGCACTGGTCTCTTCAACTCTCCTCGGAGGATCTGAAGCATACACTCTACCACTTCGGGTAACCTTCTTTACACCAGCAATGCTAACCACAGACTTTGGAGTAGGAAGAGGAACTTCCCTACCATTCTCTATCATCGTAGCATTATACCTGTACGGAACAGCTTTATCAGACTCATATGGCATTGGACCAGGTACATTGATCACCAATGGAGTAACAGCAGTCTTGCGACTATCAAAAGAAAACACCACCCTTTCAGGAGCAGCCCTCTCTGGAAGATTGAACTGAGGAATAATGACGTTCACTTCATTCTCATATTCATCTCTCTTTGTTGTTACTTCAATCAGTTTATCGTCCATCATCTTTTGGATATCCCTTTTAACAATCACGCAACCACGAGGATTCACCGAGCAGATACAACAACCAGCATAATCGTGATCGATATCGTGATATTCACTCAAGAAAGCATGCATTTCCACCAAAGATCTTCGGATATGGCGAACTTCATAGATCTTGAACAACCCAGGACAACCAGCAACCATATTCACGGACGCATTACCATGATTCGGCAACGGATTCTTCTGCACATTAGGATTAACATCATTAAAATATAGAACATTGTTCCTCATCAATTTCTGTACTTCAAACTTCAAAGGATAACAATTCTCAACATCGTGCCCCGGGGCACCTTGATGAAAAGCACATCGAGCTTCTGGCTTATACCACCATGGAATAGTCTCTGGAACTGGAGGTGGAGGACGAGTCTGCACAAGATTCTTTGCAATTAAAGATGGAAGCAAGTCTGCATACGACACAGGAATAGGATCAAAACTGGGCTTAACCCGAGCTTGTTGATTACCACCTTGTTGCACCGAAGGTTGCTGATTACGGGGTTGAAACTTTGGAACTGCTGGCACAGCTGGAGCCACATTGATCATCGGTGTTACAGAAGCCACATGCTGCAAATGGTGATTCCCACAATTGTGAGGTCTTCTATAACTTTCACGGGATACTGCATTAGTCTCATTTTCTTTCTTTTTCCCAAAGTTGAACCTTCTGGAGCTTGAACCATTACTGTTCTCTTGAGTCAACCGTCCCTCACGGACACCTTCTTCTAAACGCATCCCCATACTCACCATTTCAGTGAAGTCAGAAGGAGCGCTTGCTATCATTCTCTCATAATAAAAAGAACCCAACGTCTTCAGGAAAATCTTCGTCATTTCTTTTTCTTCCAGCGGAGGAACAATCTGGGCTGCCAGCTCACGCCATCTCTGCGTATATTCTTTAAAAGTCTCTTTGTCCTTCTGGGACATAGCACGAAGTTGATCTCTATCAGGCGCCATATCAACATTGTACTTGTACTGCCTCACAAAAGCTTCTCCCAAATCATTGAAGGTCTTGATTTGGCTATTATCTAGACTCATATACCACCTCATGGGTGCACCGGTCAAACTGTCCTGGAAATAGTGAATCAGCAGCTTATCATTATCAGTCTGAGCAGACATCTTTCTTGCATACATAGTCAGATGGCTCAATGGACAAGTGTTGCCTTTGTACTTCTCAAACTCAGGCAGCTTGAATTTGTAAGGAACTTTAACATTCGGGACCAGACAAAGGTCGTAAGCATCTTTTCCGAACAAATCCTTATGCTTCAAAGCTCTCATCTCCCTCTGGATATCAACAAAGCGTCCCTGGAAGTCATCAAGTCTTTCGGCAACTCCAGCACCTTCACTGGGCTCAGCATGGTAAATCATTTCATCATGGTGCGGAATATTGTGCACAACAGGTGGTACAGTAGTCACAACTGGAGGAAGATTAGTCCAAACTGGTGGTGGGAGATTATTAAATGCAGCAGTCTCCGGACGATGAGGAGGACGGTAACCTGCAGGAAAAAAGTCAACGGGCATGCCCCAAGGCGTGCTAGCAGGTATACGATGGCAAGGAGAAATAACAGTCTCAATAGGAACGGATGCGGTAACAACCTCTGAGATGACAGTATTCTGAACAGGAGGACTAGGAGGTGGCTGATTCTGAGCAGCCATCAAATTTTTCATCATAGCAGTCACCCTTTCCAAGCTTTCCCTCAGATAAGTAACCTCTTCGTGCAGCTCGCGATTCTCTTGTTGCAAAGTATCCATCACTCTTCTTCGATTAGCTCGAGTATCAAAGCGGTGAGTCAGCTTGACAGGAACACTGAATGAAGACCAAGAAAAAACAATAAGATCCCTGGAGAACACTCAAAAAGCAAGACAAATGCAAGTATGATGCATGCTATGTATATGCAAATGCAAAGATTTCAAAGGATTATAAGTTAACTTGCAATATTCCTAAAGAGACATTTTTGAAATACTTAAAAAAACTCATTCTCATTAAAATCAAAGTGAGGATTACAAACGAAGTACAAACATCAATAATCCTAATACATAAGAGCAAAAGTAAACTAGGCCTAGGGAATCATATCCGAAGAAGTCCCGAATCCTGGCTGATACTTCATGCGAATCCTCTTGATCTCTTTCTCGTACCGCTCTTCCATATCTTCCTTATCCTTCACTAACTTGTCGACAATGGCCTTCCAAGCAGCAGAAGTAGGAGGAATAGTAGATGGAGTACTAGAGGAAAATAAATCCTCTCTCGGACTCTTCGTGACACGCCGCTCGAGTATCTCAATAAGATCATCCTTCTCCTTAAGCTGCTCCTGCATAGTAGTCCTCTCAAGTAGCCATTCTTCCTTCTCTTTCTTCATCTTCTCTAATTCTTCTTGAAGAACCAACTTCTCATCAATGGGAGGAAGAAAAACAGACAAAGGCAATATGGGAAACATAGGCTCCTCAGGTGGGTAAGGCATCTTGAGCTTGGAAGCTCTAGATCGAACCCACTGAATACAACAATCAGAAAGAGGAAGATGTTGTCTACCCAATTGACCTTTCTCTTTCCGGTGAACAGTATGCCAAGAATGAGCAATCCTTTTCTTCATATCTATGTGATCAGCACCATTAAGAAAGAAGAAACGGGATAAGGCAAGATTGTTTGGAACATCCTTCAAACAATAACCGAACTGTCGTCTAGCCAAAATGGGGTTGTAGCTAATTCCCCCACGTGTACCAAGAAGAGGTACATTAGGAAATTCTCCACAACTATCAATAAGAACTCCAGTGTCATAATGAGAACTATACCATGTCATGTCCTTATGAGAAAGCGACATCAACCTCTGAGACCATCTTCGATTCTCTCTATTGTCCTTGAAAACATCCGACTTCGGTAGGTGCGAAATAAACCACCTATAAAGAAGAGGTGCACAACATACAATCTCTCTGTCACCTTTGGAGGTCCTATAGTGAAAAGCATGATACATATCTCCAAGCAAAGTAGGAATCGGGTTCTTCTTCAAGAAGATCTGAATAGCATTCTCATCCATAATACCATCCAAATTCGGAAACAAGACAATCCCGTAAATAAGCAAAGCAAGAATAGCCTCAAATGCATTTCTATGACCCAAAGTAAGCGAAGTAGAAGCCTTTCCCATCAAGAACTTAGCATTAATACCACGAACACTCCCCTTCGGAAGAAACTTCCCATTAAGATCGGATACCTTAAGAAAAAGTGCTTTAGCAATGACCTTGATAGTAAGCTCCTTCTCTAAACCACTGAAAAGAAACTCCTTGTCCAGAATAGGCAAACCTAACCAATGAGAATACTCCTCCAAAGTCGGCACAAGCTGATAATCCGGAAAAGTGAAACAATGGTGCAATGGGTCATAAAACTGAGCCAAAGTAGGGAGAATCCCCTCAGGTACATCAATATCCAACATATACAAAAGCTTCCCATGACATCTTCGGAACTCTTGGGTATCAACAACCAAAGCTCCTAGCTTTCTCAACTCTACAACATTAGGATTCTTGAAAGTGTACTTCTTTGTGTTCCTCCTTTCAAAAGTCATAGCCATGGACATCTGAAATTTTGCAAAAGTTCCTTATAAGTCCTTTGAAATCTTACGGACAATGCTCATGAATGTTATGATGGCATGTATGCAACAAACACAAACAAGATCAAACAAGGCACACAGGCTTAGGTTCCGAGTCACGAGTATGAAGTCAAGGTAACAGAACACCAACCCAAACAGGTAAGTACTAAGGTTTTGTCTTCATTGTACCTGCAAGAAACCAAAAGGGTGCTAACAGAGGTGCCCGGAGTTAACCGCCATCTTTAGAATATCATCGGTACGTTGGATTACTCCCCAACCGATAATATTCTTAAAATAGACCTCGTCCGAGTGTAGTATCGCGTGACAACTGCCTTAGATTTACATCCAGACAGTTTCCGCACTACGTTCCTAAATTGGCTTAGATGGGTTAAGGGTTCTAAGGTCCTCAGTATGATCAGCTCAAGGTCGGAAATAATGCCACGTACGATTACTCGTCATGACATTGATAGTCCAAGAGAGCCTAACCGAGTGGAGATTATCAAATTGATATTGCTTTGGACTACTCCATCACATATCGCTTCGAATATCGCCGTCCTATCATAAGTTTCAACTCAGATCCGGGTTAGAATCTATCTCACACAGAGGATCACCAAAACCAAAACAGAACAACCAAATAACAAACAATTAAAACCAAAGCAATAAATAAATCAAAGTAGGCTAAATCCACTTAGAGATTACTCCCCAGCAGAGTCGCCACTTTTCTGTAGCGGTAAAATCGTGAGTGTAAGCTATTGATTAACTTAACTCGATTAACACAGAGTCGCCACCGCGCTTTTCTTTATTTCCGAAAGGAAAAAGGTAAAAGAACGAATAAAAACCTAGGATTCTAAAAGCAAAAGCTAAAAGAAATAAACAGAGATTGAGTAAGGGGATTAGTTATGAACCGGGAAGGTTTTAGGCACCCGACTCATCTGTGGTACTCCACGGGAACCCTTTGAAATACTTATTGCTTTTTGGTCTGAAATTGGTTTGTTTAAAATGATGGAAGAGATGAGGAGAAGAATATTTTTTAATGATTTTATGTTTGATAAGGTTTTAACGCCTTATGCCTACGTACCCACAAAGTGCAATGCGAGATCAAAACCTCGTAGTTCGTGGTACAAAATTTGAAAAGAACAAATGAGTTGAATTGATTTTAAAATGTAGAGATAAGTCGTCATCCTTTAGCGAATAATTCCGCTAGAAAAGATGAATCATATCTAAACATGTGAAAAAAGAAAAGGAGCACAAAGCACAAAAACAATTGAGTGGGTTTTGAGTTTTTTAAAGTATGTACAAAAATGGTTTTGATATATTTACATGAATTAACATTGATTAAGAAAATAAAGTGAAAAGATTAAAAATCACTTGACCGAAGTCAAGGTTTGTTTATGAAAGTATTTGAAGTTTAGAAAAACAAGAATGTTTTGAAATAGGAAGAAGTTTTGAAAATTAAAGAATGGGGAGGAGATGAAGAGACTAGTCCTAATGCTTGAATTAAAAGCTAAGGAAAGAATTTACCAAACCAATATATATAATTCTTCAAAGATCGGAATTTCCTCTTCAAAGGCTAATGAAATAATCTTGAGGCCGATGTTCCTAATCCATTCCGACTTGAGCAAAGGGATATCCTAGAAGTCTAAGTCCATTCTCCAAAAGCAAAGGGATAGTAACCATAGTCCAACAATTAGAAGTCACAAGTTTTTTAAGAGTTTAATCCTTTATTAAGTGTTTTGATATCCAAATGGACAAAATAAAAAAACAAGCACAATATGAATATAAACAAATGATATATGATATAATATGACAAGATATAATAAGGAGATAAGGGAGCAAGAGATTAAAATAAAAGGATAAGGTGCGAGAGATTAAATTTAAACAATTATATTCACATTATTATAATATTTACAATATAAGGTGGTATGATGAACTTAATCAAGCACAACCACAAAAAGAAAAAAATAAGATCGAGGCAACCGGATCCAAGTGGATCTTAATTCGAATCGGGACAACTTTAGGTCTATGTTAAGCAATCGCCGAGTAATTTACGAAGTAATTACCCTACAAATGAGGCCGGCCACCACTAATTAAAGTGGAAAATATTCGCGTTAATACATGTTAGAGAAACGATATAATGGATCGTTCTCCGAAAACATGCCACACTAAAAGAAAAAGGAAGGTCTAATCTTAATCGAGATTATCGTTGAATTTCATCGAAAAGCAACCTATCACGATCTCAAAGTATGGAGAATGATCCAAATGATCATTCATCCATAGATTTGAAATAATGAAGATTAAGCTTAATCGGAAATCAACAATCCCGAATCGGAAGATTTTCATCGACCAAAATTAAAAAGAAAGATGAAGAATAATGGATCCAAAATTAGATCCAAAAAAAAAGAAATAGGAATAATATTTTTAAATCCTTTTCTAAAAAAAATCTCCTTCTAAAATACTTCCAAACTATTTTTTTTAAATAAAATTCCTTCTAAAGAAAACCTTTCAAAAGCTTTTCTAAAATATCCTTTAAAAAATATGTCATAGAACCTTTTTCTTAAAATGAATTCTAAATAAACAATATATTAAAAAAAACTAATCAAAATCAGAATTAAAAGAAAAAGAAATTAAAGTAAAAAAAAATGAGAATAGAAAGAGGAGGGGGAAAGGGAGATCCACGGGTGAGTATGAGCAAATGGATCATGGATCCAAGCCCAAGCATTAATTCATTTTATATGAAATAAATTAATATTAAAAAAACAAAAAAACAAATCAGAAAGAACAAATGTAGTGTTCTTCTTCACGAGCAAACACGCAAGAACAAAGAAAAAATAACTCAGTCCCGCGGCGGCACCTCACCTTCAATAATCAACCGAAAACAAACGATTCTTCTCTTCCTCTCGCAATCTCTCTTCGCTGATTTCTCTTCCTCTCAAACTCTCGGATTCAACTTTCCTTCTTCTCCTTCAATTTGATTTCAGATTCAATTTGGTTTTGAGAGTTTAGGGTTTTTGAATTGGGGATGAATTTGAGGATTAATTTTTGAGTGAAGCTTCAAAGGATTTTGACAGAGTTTTTGTGGCTGTGAAAGCTTGGAATTAGAGTGAGGAAGATGGTTGTTTAAATAGGAGATAAATGAGGAAGAGGTTTTCGTTTTGATAAGGATTCAAATGCGTTTCGGAAATGGTCACGGGATGCTCGTGTGTTTGCAATTTCATTTTCAACTGCTTGCGTTTTGCTTTTCAATTATTTGCGTTTTGATTTCATTGATTTTCAGGTGATTGTTGCTCGTGCGAGAAGCGTGACGCGAAAAGTGTGTGTGTTGTTTCGAGGGCCTAGGCTTCAGCTGCGGTATGTTTCGGCTTGCGGGAAGTGGTGAGGGCATTGGCTTTGTGCAGTCAGTTGTTGGGCCTGCTGCGGTGTTGTTGTTTGAGCGGACTTGAGCTGGGCACGGTTTTGGTGCGGATACCTTGGCTTTGCAGCTTGATGTAGCTGAAGCTTATGCGTGTGCGGCTTGGAGGAATTGAGCTGGCTGTTTGGTTTCGGCTTGCTGATGCATTGGACGGCTGGGAAGTTTGAGACTTGAGGCCTGATGCAGCTGTTTGCTTTTGCAAAGTTGACGCGGCTTGATGCAATACGGATTAGGAATGTGGGCGGCGTATGGGACTTGTGGATTAGGCTTGTTGGCGTATGCGGGAAAAACATGCTGGCTGGGAGAAGCTTTGTACTTGGATGGAGTGTTACGTGATGTGCGTATGGCTATGGGGCCTTGTGAAGAAAACTGTTGGTGATGTGAGGCAGGATTGTTTGGTGGGCCAGACGTGAGGGATGTTGTCACGTGATGACTTTGGGAGTTGGCTTGAGTTTGTTGTGAGGCTAAGCGTGAGAATTTTCAGTTTGTTGCTTTGGCTGGTGAGATGGGCACATGAATTTTGTAACTAAAAATATTTGGAATCTCAAACAAAAACTTATTTAGGCCAAAGGGAAAAAAAATATTAAAATGGGCTTAAGATTAATGTGAATTGAATAGAAACAATAAAAAAAAGGAAATTGATGGATATGAGAATATTAAAAAAAAAGGATTTGATGTGAGATTAAAAATTGGAATATGGATGGAAAAATAGGAATTGAATAAAAAAATGGATTAAAAGTGAATAGAAATGAAAAGAATAATCGAGATAAATTTGGATGACAAAAAAAAAATCGAAATATGAATGGATATAGGTAAAAATGGATAAGGAAAAGGATATGACAGAAAAATGAATAGAAAATGGGTAATGGTAAAAATTGAAAAATAAAAAGAAATGGTTTAAGCGGAAAATAACTGATGGATAATATCTGAATAATGTGATTTGGTAAAAAAAGAATCGAAAAACAATGGATGATGAAAAATGGTCATAAAAATATACGGATGGATAAATGGTTTAATCGGAAAGAAAATGGATAATGGATGGAATTTGATTTTCAAGCCCACAACAAATCTCGATTTTTATTGCACAAGCCTCAGATAAAATGAATACATCCAATCACAGAACCACTTAACAACTGAATAAATTGCAACTCGAGCCACAACTGTCATCTGAAAACTGTCTGATTCAAGCCCTGATAATTCGAAACCAAATTGAGGAAAATAAATCCTCAGATGAATCGTTGATGAATTAATGAACCGATGAACGGATAAACACTGAAGATTCAAACCGCAACACACTGCCTGATAATTGATGAACAAACCAAATTTTGCACAGAAAACAACTGTCACACAACCCAACTTGTACTTTGAAAACGCATTGCCTGATGAATGAATTACTGGCACACACAACTGGCAGTCAACACAATCTTTTAATAGTTTGACCAGATTAGGTCAAACATCCATCTGAAAACGCATTGTGATTGAACAAACGCATCTGAATGAAATTATTGCCCTGTCTTTGAAATCCTGCAACACAAAGAAGAAGAAGAACACTGCAACATATTTTTTCGTATTTTGGTTAGAAGTCAGTAAATATAAACAAATATAAAACTGTAAAAATAATGGTGATCCCCTGCGAAGCATAAACCCAATCTGAGGAGAAACTCGGAAGCCAGTGCAATCTTGTTTGTATGCGAAATGCAGATGATGTGCAATGAAATCTTAGGGCAAAAATTAGGGTGTTACACATATGTATTCTCAGCAGATGTTGTTAAGGATGATAAGCCTTGGTTCCATGACATTAAGTGCTTCTTGGAGGATCAAACATACCCACCTGGGGCATCTTCCAATGATAAGAAGACATTAAGAAGGCTAGCTGGTAGTTTCTTCCTGAATGCTGATGGTTCCTTGTAAAAGAGAAACTTTGATATGGTACTCCTCAGATGCGTTGATAGGACAGAAGCAGACTTGTTGATGCACGAAGTGCACGAAGGATCCTTTGGTACCCATGCAGGAGGGCATGCTATGGCTAAAAGGTTGTCGAGATCAGGCTATTACTGGATCACAATGGATGCGGATTGTTGTGCCTATGCCAAAAAATGTCATAAATGCCCGATTTATGCGGATAAAGTGCATGTGCCTCCGAATCCTCTGAATGTGATGTCTTCACCTTGGCCCTTTGCTATGTGGGGCATTGATATGATTAGCAAGATTGAACCGACTGCTTCAAATGGCCACAGATTCATCCTGGTAGCCATTGACTATTTTACCAAGTGGGTTGAAGCAGCTTCCTATGCAAATGTTACAAGGCAAGTGGTAGCCCGATTTCTGAAGAGAGACATCATCTGTCGGTATGGAGTGCCCGAGCGAATCATTACTGATAATGGTTCCAATTCGAACAACAAAATGATGGCAGAGCTGTGTCGGGACTTCAAGATCTTACACTACAATTCTTCTTCTTACAGGCCAAAGATGAATGGCGCTGTGGAGGCAGCTAACAAGAATATCAAGAAGATTGTGCAGAAGATGGTAGTCGTCTATAAAGACTGGCATGAAATGCTACCGTTTGCCTTGCATGGGTACCGTACATCAATCAGAACATCCACTAGGGCAACACCGTATCAGCTTGTGTATGGTATGGAGGCAGTCCTACCTGTTGAAGTTGAATTACCCTCCCTGCGGGTACTAATGGATGTTAAGTTGAACGAAGCAGAGTGGGTCCGATCCTGATACGAACAACTAAATCTGATTGAAGAAAAGAGATTAGCTGCAATCTGCCATGGGCAACTGTATCAGAAAAGAATGAAGAAAGCCTTCGATCAGAAAGTCAGACTCCGAGAGTACCAAATAAGAGATCTTGTACTGAAAAGACTCCTCCCTCCTCATACAGACCACAGGGGCAAGTGGACTCCGAATTATGATGGCCCGTTCATAGTGAAGAAAGTTTTCTCCGGTGGAGCACTGATGCTCAGTACTATGGATGGTGAAGACTTCCTGTCCCCTATGAATTCGGATGCAGTTAAAAAATACTTCGCATAAAAATGACCCGATGGACATAAAAACAGAATGTAAGTCCAGGCAAAAATAGGGCATCCCGGCGAGTCAAAAACAGAATAAAGGACTCGGGAAAAAATAAGGGAAAATAAATCAAAGAAATGTACACCCACTGAGTTGAAAAGCCGCATTGGACAGCTCAGGCAAAAATGGGTATCCCGGTGGATTGAAAACCCGAAAGGGCGATCCACGCAAAATAAGGGAATAAGCGAACAGCTGCATTCTGAATTCGTCTGTATCACTTACAACATGGTAAGCTTCGAAAGGTTCAAGCTTCGGTCGGAATCAACCTTCTTCAGAAAGCAAGATGAGAAGAACGTCAAATGTCATACGGGTCATAGCAAAAGGAAGTTCCTTGAAGTGTCATCAACATTTCCAGTGTCCTTTTGTTTCTCAATTTGTAACAATCTCCTCATTTTAGGGGATTTGTTTCTATGACTGTATCTTGCCAATTCAGGGCACACAAATTAATAAAATCAGATTTTCAGTCATATTTTGTCTCGTACATTTTATTTTTCATTTGCAAAGTGTCTGATGTCCTTAAGATGACGATTGCATGAATACATATGCTTCCTTTCTAAAAATCCATGCTTACAGGAAATATATTTACTCCCGGGAGTATCTAAGTTCCTATGATGGAATCCAGTAAAGGATACCTGGGGATACTTGTACGTTTCTTTGTTATAACAGGGTTGTAGGTATTCAAAGCACAACATGGGGCATGAAAGCTTCTCCCCAGCAAGCTGCCAAATCATTATTTACTCGGCACATCTAAGCACCTGAGATGCTTTATCCCCAGCTGAGTTGCCAACCATCATTCCTCCTCAAACAAGTACAAAGCCAGGGCTGCTTTCTCCCCACCAGAGCTGCCAGGCATCACTTCTCCAACATTTCCTTCAAAGAGCAGCACCAGAAGGTGTTCATATCCCCAGCTGAGTTGTCAAGTATCATCCTCAGCAGGATCCCCACGGAATTCTCTAGGAAGATCTTTCAGTGATCTTTTTTTTCCCCCAGCCGAGTGCTAGACAGGGAACCATTCCCCCGCAGAGTTTCAGCCTCTATCCAGAAGAGCAATACCTGAAGATCTCACAACAGAGTGACGAAAGCTCCCACAAACCCTAGCGGGGTCCCTCATTACTGAAATAGGTCTATCAGTGATCTATTTCCCCATGCAGAGTCAAATATGTCAGATCTACCAATGATCTCATCCCCAGCTGGGATATCCACTTCAAGCAGAGTAACCAAAGATCTCCACAGCAGCAGGATCCGGGTCTCGGATCGGTATCTTTGCATAATAATAGCATTCGCATCATATTTTCCCCCAGAGCGTAGCATTCCGTCCAGTACGGAGCGTTACGGCAAAAAAATCAAACATATTGCATAATCATAAGCCATATGTCGAACCAGACACTTGTAAATACTGACGTTCCATCAGCAATGTACAAAAATACTTCCCAAACTCCCCTACAGAATGTTAAGGCATTTCCTTTACACTCACAAATACAGTTACATGCTCCTTTTGATACTCGTCTGTGTCATACCCCCAGCAGAAAGCCAAAGCGTCCCCTTTGCACTCACAACACAAGTGTACATATGTCTACACACGTCCCTGACGCCCGTCCGTGTCACCATCTCCAGCACAGTTGCCTAAACACTTTGTAAACCAAATACTTGTTTATAATACACTTTTTCCGACACTCGTCTGTGTCATGCTCTCCCTAGCAGGTTGAACACTTGTCCATATCTCACTCAGATACTCGTCCGTATCTTGTATACGCCACTTAAATCCCCTCAGATTCTACACTCGTCCGTGTTCTTTGTTAACCAGTTGATACTCGTCCGTATCATCATCTCTGAGCATGCGTCAGCGTTTGTTTCTACTGATACTCGTCCGTATCATAGTCTTAAGGATGCTCATCCGCTTCTTTAATCCATACACAATGTCAGAAACTTTTACCCTTTTTAGAATTTAGACACACGTTTGTGTCTATTATTCCCCAGAAGAGTCCCCTCAGAATCAACACTCGTCCGTGCTCTCTGTTAACTAGTTGATAACCGTCCGTATCATTATCTCTGAACATGCGTCAGCATTTGTTTCTATCGATACTCGTCCGTATCGTAGTCTTAAGAATGCTCGTCCGCATCTTTAATCTATACACAGTGTCAAACACTTATACCTTTTATCTCTTGAATGTAGACACTCGTCTGTGTTTACCATTCCCCAGCAGAACTGATTTTCTTTTATCTGACATTCGTCCTATGTCATGATAAACCCTAAGAGCAGTCGTACCCTGCTAGGTGATCGTCTTTCACCTCTTAATGATCGTCCTTCATCATTTTATCTGATGGCCGTCCCCATCATTGATCTTGTTATCTGACATTCGTCCTATGTCATGATAAAACTCGAGAGCAGCCGTACCCTGCTAGGTGATCGTCCTTCACCTCTTGATGATCGTCCTTCATCATGCTTATCCGATGGTCGTCCCCATCGTTGCCTTTTTATCCGGCATTCGTCCTATGTCGTGATGCTTTCGGCAGCCGTACCCTGCCAGGTGATCGTCCTTCACCTTGGATGACCGTCCCTCATCCTCATCCCCAACAGAGCAGCCGTCCCCTGCTAAGTGATCGTCCTTCGCCTTTGATAACCGTACCTCATCGTTTGTTTCATTTATGCTTTAAACTTGATGGTCGTCCCCATCATTCACTTTACCTTTAAATCCCCAGAGAGTCTTATAACTTTACCGGATGGCCGTCCCCATCATAATCTCTAATATCCCCAGCATGTCGGCCGTCCCCATCATTCCTTTATCCCCAGCAGTCGTCCTCTGCTCGACGGTCGTCCCCCTTCGCCCGCACTTTATAATCATACTTTATTTTCTTTTACAATCTATATCCCTTTTCTTCTTCATTCTGTGAGTGCAAATTTTGGACTGTCTTTGGTATTCAACCACAAGTTATCTTGTTTGCCTGTTAAGCCGTTGCTTACATCCTACACAGCTAACTCATGTTTGAATAGGGGCAGTTGTAAACACCCCAAATTTGCCCTCACTCATTTCACCATGGCTTGTGATCTTTTCATGTGCATAAATTCAATCATAGCATCTCATATTGCATTTTTTGCTTCACTGCATTGTTTCAAAGTCATCTGCATCTAGGGTTTGTGATCTGAGCCATCCCTGAGCCATTTGAGCCACTCCAAAGGTCATCGATCACTTCAAAGGGGTCCATGTATGTTCAAGCATCATATTATATCCTCACAAGGTCAATAAAGTCAAAGAATCACAAGAACTAATAAAGGCATGGAAGCAGAGCCAGGTTTAACTGCACAGATGACCTAAAATTAGGGTTTTGGTTTCAGAGGCCATAACTCCAATTTTTTTGGTCATTCTTGTTTCTATGAGTCTCTATATGTTATGAGGATCATGCATATCAATTTTCATGAAGAAATTCAATGGGGAAGGCATCTGATCAAGAGATGACTTCTTGAGCAAGTCAGTGCAAAATCAAGGCATCTGAGGCCCCCAATGACCTAACCAAAGGGTGTTCTCCATCATTTTGAATGTGTATGATCTTTATTTGATCATAGAAGATGTTAGAAGTTCACAAAATTTAAGAATTTCAAGCCATTTGCAAAGTTTCCTTTTTGGGAAAGTGACTTATAATGTAAACTTGCCATTTTGGGAAAGTTTTTCAACCTTCTCTTTTTGATTCAAAAATGCTTCAAATGAGAAAACTTTGGTCATGAAAGTTGTAGAATGGATCCTCCCATTTTCAAAAAGTACAAGAACTCATTCTAATTCATTTTGGATCAAAAGTTATGGCTTGGCAAAGTTAGCAAAAATCACATAATTTCATGTTTTACACCAAAGAGGCATTTTACAAAATGGTATGATAAGGCATTCTAAAGGCTTCAAATGTGCACAAACACTTCACAACACACTCATATGACCTCTAAAGATCAGAATTGGCCCAAGAATTATGCATTTTGGTTCCTTGAACCTAAAGAATTTCCAAAAGGGCCAAAATTGGACAAATTTGCAAAATCACCCCTAAGCTTCAATCCACTTACTGCATTGCCTCAATCTTACTTCCATGGTTCTCCTTGATCACAGCTGAACCAAGCCATGCCTCTAAACCAGCCTGCCATGACCCATACCTCAAAGGACACGTAACATTGACTTTTGGCAAAATGGACCATACCAATCAACATAGGCCAGCAACAACTCTCTGACCTATCCCAACTTGATACATGTACCAAAAGAAACTCAACACAACACACAACACAAGCTGAAACCTCCCACAAGTGAGCATTCTCCAAAAAATCCCTCTTAATGCATTTTTCTTCGAATCTCAATGCACAAGCCACAAAAACCTCAAAACAAACTTCATAAAATCAATCACCATGATCCTCTGATCATTTCCCAACCATCATTTGATCCTGAAACCATCCCCAACAGAAATACGATTTTTCACTCCCCTTGGTCAGAACTTCATCAATCTCACAAACCAGCCACAATACACTCCAACTAAGCTTCAAAGCTTCCTCAGGAAGATCATTGGAGCCATTTTGAAGCAAAGAAGCAGTCAGAAAGCTCCTGGATAGAAAGCTCCATCTCAGGTAGTCATGTGAATCATTTTTTCCAGAAGCTCTATTTTAAGTTATTAAATGATTAAGCTTGTTCCCCTGAGTGAATTGAGCTTTGTATTTTTAAAAATGGTTGAGAAATGAAGTTGTATGGTTGTTCTGAAATTTCTGCCATTTTTGCATTTTAATTCGAATCTTGTTTGTGAGTGAAAAGAAATGGAGTTTGATGTTAGGAATGAGTTTAGGGAGGTGAGAGGAAGCAATCTGGAGCTTTAGAGCTCCAGAAATGGCCTAGGGAGTGATTTGAAAAAATCTCAGGGGAGGTGTGGTCGGAGAAGATGACCGGAGGTCATTTCCGGCCACCTGAAAGTCATTAATGCCTTAATTGTGATTAGGACTCAGTTTGAATGTGAGCCATAGATCTTGTTTACCCCAGTTGACCCGCGCGCGAATGAGTGGCCCAGATCCATCATTAAAACCCTAAACCTGATTTATTAAATTAATTAATTAGGTTTAATTTGAATTTGCCAGTTTGAACCTCAGCCCTTGGATCTGGCGCCAGTCAATTCCCTCCATTTTCTTTTGAATCTCAGCCTCAGGATTTGCATACTTTCCCTTTTGTTTAATTTTAATTCATTTTATTTATATTAAACATCTACGAATTTTTAAAAATAGCAAAACACTTTAAAAAATTCTGAAATTTTTTGTCAAACATTTCTTTAATTTTCAGAATCCAAAAATATTTTTATTTTTATTTTTTGCATTAAAAATTATTTTTAAATCATTTAAATGTTTATTTTTAATTAGTTAATGGAAATTAATTAATTAAAAATGAATTTAGGTATTTAAAAATCACCAAAAAATTCACATTGCATTTAAAAACATTTAGAAACATTATCCAACTCTCAAAACAAATTTCTTTTTGGTACTTGATGCATTTTGACAATTTTCATTGGAATTAAATTTGTTTAAAGGCAATATTTTGATCTTACATTGAAAAAATCCATTCTGCCTAACCATGATGAGTTTGATAATGGTTCTTCTTGCATTGCATTCTTCATAGCATGTAGTTTTTAGTGTAAAATTGGTTTGAATTTATCTTTCATTTTCAATTTAATGAGCATTTTTCCTTTTGAAGTGCCTTGAAACCCTAGTTGACTTAAGAAAATCATAACTTCCATTAGGATAAGACTTAGGTCCCCTCCTTTGGGCAGTGAACTTGTGTAGGGTTAGGGTTCCTTTGATCCCATTTTCAATTTTTTATCATGTCATTTGCTTCTGATTTTGAATTTTGCATTGCATATTGTATGTAAACCCTAATTTGTGCCTTCACTTGTATCCATCTCTCATATGCTTGCATTCAAGGACTTGCCATGACATTTTTGAGCATCAACATGACATATAAGACATCTTAGGACATATTAGAATCATGTTTTATCATTTCATCTTTCATTTACCATGTTATGCATTCATATCATTTCATAAGCTTTCATGAACTTTCATGGTTCAAGGCAGGCTCCATATGCATCCATTCTCTTGTATGCTCTCATATATGCATCTTGTATGACTTTGCACCATCTCTTGACATCATTTGCATCATGTGTATGTTTCTGACTTTGGCCTTTGCCCATCCATATGCATTGTTTCATCTCATTTCTTCCCTTATGCATCTTGTACTAACTTTTCAGGTTAATGGTAAGTTTGTTTGGGAGGTGGATTTGCCTTCACCTCCTACCTCTTCTCACCTCATCATTTTACATCCTTGCTGCATTTTTAATTGTCTTAGAGTGAGCTTTCTCACTTGTGCCTCTCTTCCCTCTTTTCTCTTCTCATCTCATCCCGTTTCTATCTTGCTTCTCCTTGGTGGCTTCCTTGAAGATTTCTCCTCTTAAGCCTCACAAACCCTAGGACTTCCAAGCATGATAACATTTTAGGATTGCTTAGTCCCCCTTAGACTCTTTCCTTTGAGTTTTCTTTAAGTCTCTCTTCTCATCTCATAATCAAGGACTAAACCTTAAAGGTTTTAAGGCTTTGTGATTAAGCTTATGCATGCATCCTTCTATTAGGATGGAGTGTATAACTTTAATCCTAAGTGTTAAACCCTTAATGTGTTTAAATCCTTTAATCAATCCATCTAATAACCAGTAAGACATCAAGCTTGTAACTTGGGCCTTATATTAGGGTTCTAATTCTTCCTTAATTGGTTAAGAAGGACTAACCCTAGTGTTAATGGACAAGTCCCCTTCAAGTTGTCTTACAAACCATAAAACTCATTTCTTAATCTTACCATTAACTAAAATCCACTTTAATAAAGGCTTTGTTTTGTCATGAGATTAATCCCTAATCATGGATTAAGTTGAGGAGCCTTCCTCAGCTTAAATGTTCTCATCTATTATCCTTCTATTAGGATGGTGTAATGGGTCCATTAAATCTTTGATTATGGCTTAAACTCATTACTCAACACTAAACAAAAACCCTAAAAACATCTAAATAATCTCAAGTAGGATAATGATCTTAATCCTACATCATGGAGATAAAGTGTGAGGTGCTTACTTCATACTTGAGGTATTCTCATTACCCCTAATCAGAGGGAAGATGTAGTGAGTTTACTAACCCTTGGTTTAGGCTTAAGCTCATTGACTTATGACAAATCTCAAAAGGCAATAAAAGATTGAAAACTCAAAAAACAAACAATAATCGTCTCCTCCGGGATTCTTTTCTCATCTCATTCACTCACAAACGAGAACTTGCTTCTTCCGTCTAATGCAAGACAGTTAGCACCTGAGCCAGACAGGTCATACACTTGAGCATAGACAAGCAAGCAGTTCACAAGTCAATCTATCTTTTAGTCTCTTTGGGTCGAACTACGGTGTTCTGACTTCCTCATTGCACGAGAGGATACGTAGGAATAACTTAACAGTTATCAAACAAAAGTCTCTGTATATTCCCCCTCCTTCCAGCATTATTCTTTAAGCCTCATAGTCTTGAGCATTTCACTCCTATTCTTACACTGACACTTCCCTTGTACACTTCACACTTCTTTTACACTGACACTTGCATTCTTTCTAGCTTTGATACACAGATTGCACAGGTGTAAACACCCCAAATTTTCCCTCACCCATTCACACCATGGCTTGTGATCATTTCATATGCATAAACACAATCATAGCATCTCAATTTACATTTTTGATTCACTGCATAGATTCTAAGTCATCTGCATCTAGGGTTTGTGATCTGAGCAATCCAAAAGCTTCTTGAGCCACTCCAAAGGCCATCAATAATTCCAAAGGGGTCCATGTGTGTTCAAATATCATATTACATCCTCTCAAAGTCAAGAATGTCAAAGGATCACAAGAACTGAGAATGGTGTAGAAGCAGAGCCAGGATTGACTGCACAGTTGACCTAAAATTAGGGTTTTGGTTTCAAAGGCCATAACTCCAAATTTTTTGGTCATTCTTGTTTCTATTGGTCTCTATATGGAATAGGGAGTGTGCATATCAATTTTCATGAAGAAATTCCATGGGGAAGTCATTTGATCAAGAGTTGACTTTTCAAGCAAGTCAGTGCAAAATCAGGGCATCTGAGACCCCCAATGACCCAACCAAAGGGCATTCTTCATCATTTTGATTGTATATGATCTTTATTTGATCATAGAAGAGGTTGGAAGTTCACAAAATTCAAGAATTTCAAGTCTTTTGCAAAGTTGACTTTTTGGGCAAGTTTGACTTTTAATGAAAATGTCATTTTATGCAACTTTTTCAACCCTTACTTTTTGATTCAAAAAAGCTTCAAATGAAAAAACTTTGGTCATGAAAGTTGTAGAATAGATCATTCCCTTTTCAAAAAGTACAAGAACATGACCTAATTCATTTTGGATCAAAAGTTATGGATTGTCAAAGTTGGCAAAAATCACTAATTTTCAAGTCATGCTCCAAAGAGGCAAAGTTGCAAATTCATTTCTCAAGGCCAATTAAGTCATCAAATGCACTTCTAATCCACACAACATGATCACACAAGTCCTAAAAATCAGAATGGGCCAAGGGATCACATGTTTTATGGCCTATGGAGCAAGACTTTCTCATAAGGATCAAAAGCAAGCCAAGTTGCAAGACACATGATGACTTCTCATCCACTTGCTGGCTAGTGTGCTGATCAATCCTAGGCCTCTTCCCTCATTATGCTGCGCAGCACACGCTGCTTGTACTTGGCTAGAGAGTGACCCATGCTTCTCTTACACAAAAGTTGACATTTTGCAAAAGCCATCATACCAATCAATAAAGGACATGTCACTTCATCTGACCAATAGCATTTGTTTATACAAAGAAAATGCAAGCCAAACCCAACAAGAAGCAAGCCTGAAACCAGCCACAACACAACATTCTCATTTTCACCCTCAAGAGCAAAAGCATTCGAAACTCAACATACAAGCCACAAACACTCAAACAAACTTCAAAAACCTTCTCACCATGCTTCACTGAACACAAACCAACCTTCAAAACAGCCTGAAAGCCATAGAATCACAAACACGATCCTCACCTGACCTTGAACAGAACTTGTTCAAACTTCCAAACCAGCCATCACAAACTCCCTCTAAGCATCAAGACTTCATCAGGGGCCTACAAGGAGTGGATTGCACAAAGAGAAGAGCTCAGAAAGTTGCAAACTGAAAAGCTTCAAACTCAGGTAGCTTCATGAACTTTTTTTCCAGAACATGCATTTTAAGTTCCTAATCGAATCACCATGCTTCCCTGATCATGAATATGTGATTGTTTTTGAAAATGAGTGAAAAATGAGGATGTACGCAGTGTCTGAAATTTTTGCCCTAAAAATTGTTTGATTCGATTCTCTCTGTTTATGAATGATAAATGATGTTTGAGTGAGGGGTTTGTTTCGTTTTTGAATGGGGATGATTTCTGGATAGTTGGTTTTCATTTTCGTTGCGTGTAGAGTGATTTAGCATTTGGACTCGCCGGAGAAGATGACCGGAACCACTGTTCCGGTCATCTGAAAGTCATTAGGGCTGAGATTAGGGTTTAATCATTAATTAGTGGAATTTGAATTTAAGCCGTAGGATGTGGCGCCAAGTCTCTTCCCGCGCGCGTATGTTTGAATCTGGATCATTGGATGTGCATACTTTTCTATTTTCAGTTTTATTTCATTTTCATTTTCCATTTAATTACTTTGTTTTACACATTTTATTTAAAATAGAAAAAACCATTTAAAAATTATGAAATTTTTTGTCAAAGATTTCACCAATTTTTAAAACACAAAAATATTTTTATTTTTATTTTTCGCATTTAAAAAGTATTTTTAAATATTTAAAAATTTATTTTTAATTAATTAATGAGAATTAATTAATTAAAAATGCTTTTAGGTATTTAAAAATCACCAAAAAATTCATGAAACTTTTAAAAACATTTAGAAACATTGTCCAACCCTCAAACCAAATTTCTTTTTTGATCTTGATGCATTTTGATAATTTTCTATGGAATTAATTCATTTTCAAAGCATTATTTTGATCCAAACTTCAAAAAATCATTTCTGCTTAACCATTGAAAGTTGGACTTTGATTCTTTTTGAATTGCATTGTGTTTAGCATGAAGTTTGTGAGATTAAATGGCCATGATTTGATCTTTCATTTTCAATTTGTTTGGCAATTTTCTTGTTAAGGAACCCTAAAACCCTAGAAATTTTAGGAAATTCATAACTTGAATTAGGTTAAGAGTTGGAACCTCTCCTTTGGGCAGTGAGTTAGTATAGGTTTAGGGATCCTTTGAATGCATTTTCAAATTTTTATCTTGATGTTTGCTTCTGATTTTGGTTTTTGTTTGATGCTTTGATCATAAACCCTAATTTGGGCTTCCATATGCATCCATCTTGCATTTGCTTGCATACCTTGACTTGCCATGACATTTTGTGCATCCATTTGATTCATTTGACATATTAAGACATATTGAAAGCATGTTTGACCATTGCATCTTGCATTTGCCATGTTGTATGCCATATGCATTTCATAACATGTCATGTATGATCATGGTTCCAAATTTGCTTCATCTGCATCCATAAGCTTGCATGATCATCACCATGCCTTGTTTCATGTTTGCATCATCCCATAGCATCATTATCATCATGATTATGCTTCTGGTTTTGGTTTGCATCATGCCATTCCATCTCATTTTGCATTGCATTGCATTTCTTTCACTAACTTTTCAGGTGGTAAGTAATCTTGAGAAGTGAATTTGCCTTCACTTCTCACAACTTCTTTTCATCTCTCTCATGCATCCATGCTGCATTTTATCTTGTGTTTGAGATTGAGCTTGCTCATTCTTCTTCTTACTTTCTTTCCTCAAGTGACTTGACTTCTTGAATGAAGCAAGTTACTTTGCTTCTCCTTGCTCCATTCATTTGCTTCCTGGTGGTTCCTCTGAAGACTTCTCTTGCAAACTTCACAAGCCTTAGGAACAACCAAGCATGACAATAATTAGGGTTTTGATTAGTCCCCCACTTAGTTTTTTACCTTTGTGTCTCATTGAGTCTTCTCTTCTAGCCTCATAATCAGGGACTAAACCCTAAAGGCTTTAAGGCTTTGTGATTAAGCTTATGCCTGCATCCTTCTATTAGGATGGAGTGTATAACTTTAATCCTAAGTGTTAAACCCTTAATGTGTTTAACTCCTTTAATCAATCCACTTAATAATCATCAAAGACATCACACTTGTAACTTGGGCCTTGCATTAGGGTTCTAATTCTTCCTTAATTGGTTAAGAAGGACTAACCCTAGTGTTAATGGACAAGTCCCACTCAAGTTGTCTTACAAATCATAAAATTCACTTCATCATCATATCATTAAATAAAATCCACCTAATCAAAGGCTTGTTATGTCATGAGTTTAATCCCTAATCATGGATTAAGTTGAGGAGTCTTCCTCAGCTTAAACACTTTCATCTATTATCCTTCTATTAGGATGGTGTAATGAGTCTGTTTAATCTTTGATTATGGCTTAATCTCATTACCTAACAATAAACAAAAACACCAAAAACATATAAATAACCACAAGTAGGTTAATGATCTTAATCCTACACCAAAGGTGATTAAGTGTGAGAAGCTGACTTCACACTTAAGGTAATCTCATTACCCCTAATCAGAGGGAAGATGTGATGAGTTTGCTAACCCATTGGTTTAGGCTTAAGCTTATTAATTTATGACAAACTTTCAAAAGCAATAAAAGACTGAAAACTCAAAAGCAAACAATAATCGTCTCCTCTGGGATTCTTTTCTCATCTCATTCACTCACAAACGAGAACTCGCTTCTTCCGTCTAATGCAAGACAGTTTGCATCTGTGCCAGACAGATCATACACTTAAGCATAGGCAAGTAAGCAGTTCACAAGTCAATTCATCTTTCAGTCTCTTTGGGTCGAACTACGGTGTTCTGACTTCCTCATTGCACGAGAGGATACGTAGGCATAACTTAACAGTTATCGAACAAAAGTCTCTGTACACTCCCCCTCTTTCAGCTTTATTCTTTCAGCCTCATATTCTTGAGCAATTCATTCTCATTCTTACACTGACACTGTATATATCACACTTTGCACTCCTTTTACACTGACACCTCTATATCTTTTCCATCCCTTTTATACACAAATTGCACTGACACTACCCCTTTAAAACACAAATCTTTTAAGCGTGGATCCCGTCGAGTACGACGGACAGTCTGGGTGCTAATACCTTCCCAGGTTGTAACCAACCCCCTTTCTCAGTCTCTCTGGTTCGCAACCGTCTTATCCATATCTTTTCCTAGGTTTATGCAGCATTACCTTTCCTTCGGGATAAAAATGCCTAGTTGGCGACTCTTTCTTTCTCATGAGTTCACTCCCGTGTGTTCTCATATCATCCTTTCGCCGACCGTCCGCGTCTGTACCTTTATTTGGGCCATATTCCCATTTATCGGGAGCGACAGCTTGGCGACTCTGCTGGGGACCCTTATACTGTAACCAGGGCTTCTGGTTCCTTTTGTGGGTTCCTCCTAGCGCTTGTTTGATTTGTGTTTACTGGGGTGTTATGTGCTATCTGTGTTTGTTTTGTTTATTGCTTTATGTACAATTTGTTTACTGCTTTCTTTACAGCTTTATATACATCATACTGTCATACTGTTCTAGCTGGATCTGTTTGCTGCTTTGGTGGGTGGGTATTCTATTGAGAGTTTAAGGTCCTATACCTGGGACCTGAGTGACACCTAGGCTAGAGTGGTTCATGTTCTTTCCCATTCCATTTCGGTCTGGTGCGGGAATATGAAACACAGTTCAGATATGGGTTTCTTCTTGAGAACTCTGTGCTACAGATTTCCTGTAGTGCTAGGGCTATCTGGGAAGCCTGCTAAGTCTGGATGACCTTTACTATTGACCTTCAGAAACTGAGGTGAATTAGAGGAGGATCTTTTATGGTTATTGTAAACATTGTACCTCCGGGTTAGAAGTGTTTACACTTCTCATAACTGATCCAAGTCTGAGGATCCTTGTTTTAGAACATCACCTGTGAGGGGGTTGGGCTGTTTACAGGTTTGCAGGTACCTTTGACCTCAACATACCCTGTTACTTTGTTTTGATTAAGAGTACTCCATGTTGGAACATTTCTTGTTATTTTTAACCCTGGACATGTGACTCTTTATTTGAGTCCCCCACCTTGGTTACTGGACTTATGAACCTCCATCTGGATTTCTTGAACATATATGGACTCATATCAGAGCAGTTAATCAGATCCAGCTCAGTCACAAACCCCTGCATATCATTTGCATACATCCTCATTGCATCATTTTAACATGTGTTTATTTGTTTTTCAGGGTATCCATCCTATATTTTGGCTTGGTTTTGACCCCTTCTTCAGCATAGACCTATCTTCATCAGCACTTACTTCAGCTATCAGCTACCTGCTTCAGTCACCTGCATCACCAGTCTCAGTCTGTCAGTGGCCCATCTTCAGTGTTATTCTCAGCATCTGTTTCAGCTCTTCTTCAACAATATGGCACCTAAGAAGAGTAACATCTCCTATCATTTCTTTGAGCCTGAGTTGGCTAGCATCAGGAAGATTCAGACCCTGATTACTCCAGACCATATACCACTTTTCAGAGAACATTATGGAGGAATCCTTGATGTGGTTATGGATTTGGACCCTTCACAGAGGAGCTTGATTCATACTTGCCTGCAGTTCTATGATCCCCCTCTAAGGTGTTTCACCTTCCAGAATTTTCAGTTGGGACCCTTGTTAGAGGAGTATTCATCATTGGTTGGTGTACTTATCAGGGGTGGAGTCCCCTTCAACCCTGAGATGGCTTTCCCTAGTAATGAGGAGGTAGCAAAGGCATTATATCTGGAACCAATTCTGATTGGGCAGAATTTGACAGCTAAAGCTGGAGTCTCTGGTTTTCATCTGGATTTCTTGACTTCTCAGGCTATTCTGAAGGCTTCCTTGGGGGAGTGGAAGGCAGTCTGTGCTCTGTTGGCCC
Source organism: Lathyrus aphaca (assembly GCA_963966055.1). NCBI lineage: Eukaryota > Viridiplantae > Streptophyta > Magnoliopsida > Fabales > Fabaceae > Lathyrus > Lathyrus aphaca. Next base: position 284,254,230 of record OZ014523.1, read on the forward strand.
TTAGCATATATGGGGTCATACTTTTTGCAGATGAGCCTAAGTTTGTTAGCAAGAATGCAATCCATCTTTTCATCCTGAGAAACCCAGTGCCTACCTTACTGGGAGATCTTTACTACTCTGTTCATCAAAGGAATGAAAAGCAAAGGGGAAGATTAGTAAGATGCTGTGCTCCTTTGTTCCATACTTGGCTGCTCAAGCATTTGCCAAAGACTGATGCTTTCTTGAACCCTCACCAGCATAAGAACTGGGCTAGGAGGCTTGTTACTCTAACCTCAGATGACATCAGGTGGTGCACTCAGAGCACCAAGGGCAGAGACATCATTACCAGTTGTGGGCAATTTCCCAATGTGCCCCTGATAGGAGTGAAGGGTTGCATCAACTACAACCCTCTTCTATTCAAAAGACAACTGGGCTATGCATTAGTCCACCCCCCTAGAGCACAGGATCTGGCAGAGACCCTTTATTGTGAAATCAAGCCTAATCTGGCTATTGTCAGGCAGGCATCCTGGGCCTGGGACAATGTGCAGACTAAGGGGGTAACCATTCTTGGGAGATGCAATAATGTGGCCTCAGCCCATTACTATGAGTGGTCCCATGCCCGGGCTCAAATTACTGGGATGCCCTTCACTATTGAAGATGTGCCTTGACCCTCCACAGCACCACCTCCAGCAATTGTCAGCTTAGAGGAGTTTGAGAAATTGAAAGAGAGAAATGAGAATCTGACTCAGGCTCTACAGAAGACCCTCTGGGAGAGGAGTGATGGTCGGCTGGACATTGAAAGGTTAGAAAAGCTAAAGATGGAGCATCTGGCCAAAATTGAGAAGTCAGAGGATTACATTAAGAAGTCTAGGGCTGGAGAACAGAACTTGAAGAATGCCTGCAAAGAGGCCCAATTCCAGAGAGCTAGGACTGATTTGTATCTGAAGGAGAGTCAGGCTAGGTGGGTCAGGATCACCGAAGCCCGTACTCAGGAGGATAAAAGGACTCAGGATAAGATTGAGCAGCTGGAAGCTAGTGCAAAAGAACAACAGGAAGCCCTGGCAGCAGCCCAGAGGGAGATCTCAGAGTTGAAGATCAGAGCTGGTGTGAAGAGGTCAAAGGACCAGAGTCGACACAAGAAGCTAACTGCAGCTGTTACTACCAGGAATCTCCTCATCAGGAATCTTACAGAGCGTCCAGCTGATCCTGTGACTGAAGCACTTCTCAAGGAAGTTCAGGAGGATGAGTTTGGTCTTGGTGTTTGACTTTTGCTTGTTGTTGTTTTCATTTCATGTACTTTTCTTTATGTTGTATTTTTGACCCCTCAGAGGGCGTACATTGTAAACAAACTATGTATCATTTACTTTTTGTAATATATGTGTTGGTTTGTTTCATCTGATTTCTTTCAAAGCAACGTCACAAGCATCTTCCTCAAGGGTCTGGAAAGGTCAAAACCAAGTGCCAAGCCGGATACCTCGGATGCAAATAAGCACACTGCATTGCATACTAACCTTTTGTTTTGTTTTGTAGGTTTTTGTTTTATTGTTACTAACTCTGTTGTGACTTCAGGAACTATTGCTCGACGTCGAGGGTTTCCACTCAACCGTCCGCACAGATATCCCACCCGCAACAATCTTCCGGGCATACAAATGGACCAAGTACAACAAGATCTTACAGAGGTCAGGACTCAAATGGCCAACGAGAGGTTGGAAATGAGGAATCAGATGACACAGTTTATGGAGGTGATGAATAATATGGCTCAAAGCCAAGAGAGGTTAAGAGCACTGGTAGAGGGGAGGAATCAGGAAGACCATCATCCAGGGACTGTTGGGACAAGCAACAATGAGAGAGTCCAGCCTCATGTTAATCCCCCAGTCTTTGGACCCCACTTGCATCCAGAGATCAACATCCCTGCTAATGTGCAAGGGACTGCCACAGCAGGTAGAGTACTACAAGAAGACCCCCAGGAAGATCAGTTCACAGTGATGGGAGCTGGGGAGGAAGCCTATGACAGAAGGCTAGATGAGATTGCTGAGAAACTGAGATCCCTGGAGTCCCAGAATTCTTTGGGCTTTGATGTTATGGACATGGGCCTAGTGGACGGGGTTAGGATTCCCCACAAATTTAAACCTCCATGTTTTGAGAAATACAACGGGACTTCCTGCCCCCGGACCCATTTACAATCCTTTCTGGGGAGGCTGAAGGCCTATACCATGGACGAAAAGCTATGGATGTTTTATTTTGAGGATAGCTTAACAGGAGCTTCGAGGGAATGGTACTCTCATCTGACCAGAGCAACCATTAGATGCTGGAAGGACCTGGCAGAGGCCTTTATCAGACAGTATCAGTACAACTTGGATATGGCTCCCAACAGGACCCTCCTGATGGGGATGTCTCAATCATCCAGGGAAAGCTTCCGGGAGTACGCTCAAAGGTGGAGACAGCTTGCTGCTGCTGTCCAGCCACCCATGTCAGAGAGGGAGATGGCTGATATGTTTATGAACACCCTCCAGGGAACATACATTGATAGGCTGGATGCCTTTTCTTCCACTAGCTTTGCTGATGTAGTCATAGCCGGGGAAAGAATTGAGAGCCTATTAAAAATGGGTAAGATTTCTGACAACGGTGCTAGCTCATCCAGCAACCCAAGAAAGCCTTTTGTGGGCCCAAGAAGAACTGGTGAAACCAATGCTATCCATACCAACAGGGGCAGACCCCAATATGTTCATAGGTCTGTGGCAGCAGTCACCATTCCCGCTCCAATTCATCCTCAACCAGCTTATCAACCTCAGCAACAAAGTTACCAGCAACAAACTCAGTATCCTCCTCAGAGAAATTATAACAACAACAACACCAACAACAACAATCAGCAAAGACCATTTCAATAGAGACCTTCTCAGGCCAATAGGGTGATCGATCCGATCCCTATGCCCTATGCCACATTACTGCCACAACTCCTGAAACTCGACCTAGTTGAGCTAAGGACATTGGCACCTCCAGATCCTGCCATTCTACCCAGAAATTATGACGCCAGCGCCAGATGTGCTTTTCACTCAAATGCACCTGGCCACAGTACAGAGAAGTGTAGAGCTTTGCACATGAAAGTACAAGACCTGGTAGACTCCAAGGCTCTGAACTTTGCACCACCACCAAATGTTAACAAGAACCCTATGCCACACCATGGTGGACCCAGAATCAATGCTATTGAAGAAGACAAGCCGTCTTACTTGATAACCAGTGTGGGTCAGATTCGGACACCCTTGGTGGAGATTAAAGCTCAACTCCTTGAATGTCAAATGTTCCCGGGATGTGAGCTAGGGTGTGCTTATTGCAACATTTCAGTGAATGGTTGTGATAACTTGAGGGATGGCATAGACGGTCTCATCCAGAGTGGCCTGCTTCAAATCACAACATCAATACCTACCAATCCAGCAATCTCCTTAACCACAGTTCCAGAATCGTCTACAACTGCAACAACCATTGTTCCAAACAACTCTTCAATCTTATCAACAAGTGCTTCATCTGTTACTTCAACGGACCAAATATCAACAAACATCCCTTCTACAACTTCAGCACCCCTTCATTCAGAAACTCCTACAACAACAACACCCATCCTTCCAACAATGTCTCCTACAACATCAGCAGCAAACAGTGCAAGTGTCTCAACAGTTACAATTTATTATGATCCCGCAAATGATTCCGCCTACAACTCACAAAATGCCACTCCTACCAGAGCACCAGTCACAATATATTATGATCCACAGACTATCACAGTCCCTTCTGCAGCTGCCATCCGTCCAGTCACTGTCACAGTGCCTGGGCCAGTACCTTATGAAAGCAGTAATGCCATCCCTTGGCATTACGGCTCCGATCTGTACTGCGGAGGACAGAAAATCACCTTTGAATCATCAACTTCTTCACCACAAGTAGACAATGTGGGTGGAGGCGGAGGCTTCACTCGAAGCGGACGTCTCTTTGCCCCGCAAATTCAAAGACCCACTGCTGAAGCAGAAGCTGCTGCCAAGGCAAAAGGGAAGAGCATGGTGCAAGAAGAGCAAATTGTTAGAGAAGCTTTGAAAACACCTTTTGATCAAGAAGTTGATGAGTTCATGAGAATCATCAAGAAAAGTGATTACAAGATAGTGGACCAGCTTCACCAGACGCCTTCCAAGATCTCCATTCTATCATTTCTTATGTGCTCCGAGGCTCACCGGAATGCACTACTCAAAGTCCTGCATGCAGCTTATGTGCCAGAAGAGATCACCGTCAATCAGTTAGAAGCTGTGGTGGGAAATGTTAATGCTAGTAATGGACTAGGATTTACCAACACTGATTTGACTTCGGAAGGCCGCAATCACAATAAGGCTTTGCACATTACCATGGAATGTAAAGGTGCAGTTCTTTCACATGTACTGGTAGACACAGGATCATCCCTCAATGTCTTGCCTAAAAAAGCCCTTGTGAAGCTGGAATATGAAGGATTGGCATTACGACCTAGTAACTTGGTAGTGAGAGCTTTTGACGGCTCTAAGAGATCGGTTCTGGGAGAAATTGAGTTGCCTGTAACGATTGGCCCACAAACTTTCAAAATGACCTTCTACGTGATGGACATTCAGCCTGCCTACAGCTGTTTGTTGGGTAGACCATGGATTCATGCCGCTGGCGCAGTTACGTCTACCCTTCACCAGAAGTTAAAATTCGAGTGGGAGGGCCAAGTCGTTACTATTTGTGGAGAGGAGGATATTTTTGTTAGCCATCTGGCTACATACAAATATATTGAGATGGATGGGGAGATCCACGAGACAATGAGTCAAGGGTTTGAGGCCCTGAATATTAATGAAACCTCTGCTGTACTTGGGACTTCCATGACATCCTACCAGCAAGCCCGAAAGGTAGTGGAAGAAGGAAATGCTCAAGGCTGGGGCAAACTGTTGCCTGTGGAGAAGAAAGAAGATAGATTTGGGTTGGGTTACAAACCAACTCAAGAAGATCAAACAGAGGCTGCTAAAAAGCCCGACTTTGTTAGTGGGGGGATGCTCACCCCCGATGCTGTCAACAACTTGGAAGATGAGTCGGAAGATGAACGCAACCTGGAAAGCTGGATTCGTCCAAAGATCCCGGGGAGTCGTATCTCAAACTGGTCTTCCCAGGAAATTATAAGAGTTACTCCTGCAGAGTAATTATTATTTCCTGTATATTTTAAGCATGCATCAAGTCTTGCATCTTGCCCAAGATGACAAGACTCATTTTGTAATCGGGCCATCTGTAATTTTTGTGCAACAAGATTAATCAATGAAATATCAGACATCTTTTGCAAACAAGTCTTTTTCTTTTCCGCTCACTGTTTTTCCATTTGTCTTTTTGTACAAAAAATAAATGGCAATGTTTTCAAAATGACAACTTTTATTTCACTTTTCTAAACAAGATTAAAAACAATCACTAAAATGAACAAACTGAACCCTTGCAGAGAGTGCCTTCCAGACAACACCGATAACAGCGCGGCTATGACTTTGTATGACTTTGACAATCCGATCAATCAAGCTGATGAAGGGGTTGAAGAAGATTACGAGCTTCCTGAAGAGTTAGCCAGATTGTTGAGACAAGAGGAGAAGGTTATCACTCCTCATCAGGAGGAGGTCGAGACGATTAATCTTGGTACAGACGAAGACGTGAAAGAAGTTAAAATCGGGGCCTGCTTACAAGACTCAGTGAAGAAACAACTGATTGATCTGCTTCAAGAATATGTGGATGTGTTTGCTTGGTCTTATCAGGATATGCCAGGGTTGGACACCGATATTGTTATGCATAAGCTGCCTTTAAGAGAAGACTGCCCACCGGTAAAACAGAAACTGCGCCGTACTCGCCCAGACATGGCAATGAAGATCAAAGAAGAGGTACAAAAGCAATGGGATGCCGGGTTCCTTGTTGTGACTAGCTATCCGCCGTGGGTTGCTAATATTGTGCCTGTGCCTAAGAAAGACGGAAAAGTGAGGATGTGTGTTGACTACCGGGACCTGAACAGAGCCAGCCCAAAAGATGACTTCCCATTACCTCACATTGATGTATTGGTTGATAATACGGCTCAATTCTCGGTATTCTCCTTCATGGACGGATTTTCAGGATACAATCAGATCAAAATGTCACCTGAAGACATGGAGAAGACAACCTTCATCACACCCTGGGGCACGTTCTGTTACAAGGTGATGCCATTCGGATTGAAGAACGCCGGTGCAACATATCAACGGGTTATGGTAACATTATTCCACGACATGATCCATAAAGAAATCGAGTGTTATGTGGATGACATGATTGCCAAGTCCCTCACTGAAGAAGACCACCTGGTAAATCTGCTGAAGTTATTCAAGCGTTTGAGGAAGTACCAACTGAAGCTGAACCCCAACAAGTGCACATTCGGGGTGCGATCTGGTAAGCTGCTGGGCTTTATTGTAAGCGAGAAAGGGATTGAAGTGGACCCTGATAAAGTCAAATCCATTCAAGAGATACCTGCGCCAAAGTCTGAAAAAGAAGTTCGAGGGTTTCTAGGTAGATTGAACTACATCTCACGGTTCATATCTCACCTTACAGCAACCTGTGAACCCCTGTTCAAGCTGTTAAGAAAAGAACAGACGGTCAGGTGGAACGAAGACTGCCAGAGGGCTTTTGACAAGATCAAAGAATACCTGCAAGAACCACCAATCCTTATGCCTCCAGTTGAAGGAAGACCTCTGATAATGTACTTGACAGTATTAGAAGAGTCAATGGGGTGTGTGTTGGGCCAACATGACGAGTCTGGTCGAAAAGAGTATGCAATTTACTACCTAAGCAAAAAGTTTACCGACTGTGAACAACGTTATTCACTGCTCGAGAAAACTTGTTGTGCTTTAGCGTGGGCTGCTCGCCGACTGAGACAGTATATGTTGACTCACACTACTTTATTGATCTCAAAGATGGACCCAGTCAAGTACATTTTCGAGAAGCCAGCTCTTACCGGACGGGTTGCAAGATGGCAAATGATTCTCACAGAATATGACATCCAGTACACCTCTCAGAAAGCCATCAAGGGCAGTGTACTATCTGAATATCTTGCTGAGCAACCTATTGATGACTACCAACCTATGAGATTTGACTTCCCTGATGAAGACATCATGTTCATAAAAGAGAAAGATCATGAAGAGCCTGTTCACACTGAAGGGCCTGACCCGGAAGAAGAATGGACTATGATGTTTGATGGGGCTGTTAACATGAATGGTCGTGGTATTGGTGCAGTGCTCATTACACCTAAGGGAGTTCACATGCCTTTTTCGGCAAAACTCACCTTCAACTGCACTAACAACGAAGCTGAATACGAAGCTTGCATTATGGGTCTTGAGGAAGCCATTGACCTCAGGATCAAAACATTGACTGTATTCGGAGATTCAGCTCTGGTAGTTAATCAAACCAACGGCAAATGGTACACCCACCAGGATCATCTGAAACCTTACAGGGATTATACAAGGAGGTTATTGACTTTCTTCACAACAGTCAAGCTTGAGTATATCCCTCGGGACGAGAATCAGTTTGCAGATGCCCTAGCTACCATTTCATCTATGATCAAAGTTCAAGCTGCCAACTTTGTACCTCAGATTTCAGTGTCCAGACTTGATAGACCGGCATATGTATTTGCGGCAGATATTGTCAAAGATGATAAGCCTTGGTTCCACGACATTAAATGCTTCTTGGAGGATCAAACATACCCATCCGGGGCATCATCCAATGATAAGAAGACTTTGAGAAGGCTTGCTGGCAGTTTCTTTCTGAACACTGATGGTTCCCTGTACAAGAGAAACTTTGATATGGCACTCCTTAGATGCGTCGATAGAACAGAAGCAGACTTGTTGATGCACGAAGTGCACGAAGGATCCTTTGGTACCCATGCAGGAAGGCATGCCATGGCCAAGAAATTGCTAAGATCAGGTTATTACTGGATCACAATGGATGCCGACTGTTTCGCCTATGCCAGAAAATGCCATAAATGTCAGATCTATGCGGATAAGGTGCATGTGCCTCCCAATCCTTTGAATATAATGTCTTCACCCTGGCCCTTTGCCATGTGGGGCATTGATATGATCGGCAAGATTGAGCCAACTGCTTCAAATGGCCACAGATTCATCCTGGTCGCCATTGACTATTTCACCAAGTGGGTTGAAGCAGCCTCATATGCAAATGTTACAAGGCAAGTGGTAGCCCGATTCCTGAAGAGAGATATCATTTGTCGATACGGAGTTCCCGAGCGAATCATTACTGATAATGGTTCCAACTTGAACAACAAAATGATGGCAGAACTATGCCGGGACTTCAAGATCCAACACCACAATTCTTCTCCTTACAGGCCAAAGATGAACGGCGCTGTTGAGGCGGCTAACAAGAATATCAAGAAGATTGTGCAAAAGATGGTAGTTACATACAAAGACTGGCATGAGATGCTGCCATTTGCCTTGCATGGGTACCGCACGTCAATCAGAACATCTACTGGGGCAACACCGTATCAGCTCGTGTATGGTATGGAAGCAGTCCTACCTGTTGAAGTTGAACTACCCTCCCTACGGGTACTAATGGATGTTAAGCTGAACGAAGCAGAGTGGGTCCGGTCCCGATTCGAACAACTGAGTCTGATTGAAGAGAAAAGATTGGCTGCAATCTGTCATGGGCAGTTATATCAGAAAAGAATGAAGAAAGCCTTCGATCAGAAAGTCAGGCACCGAGAGTACCAAGTGGGAGATCTTGTGTTGAAAAGAATCCTCCCTCCTCATACAGACCACATGGGCAAATGGACTCCAAACTATGAAGGAACATTCGTGGTAAAGAAAGTTTTCTCTGGTGGAGCACTGATGCTCAGCACCATGGATGGTGAAGACTTCCCGTCCCCTGTGAATTCAGATGCAGTTAAAAAATACTTCGCATAAAAATGACCCGCTGGACACAAAAACAAAATGAAAGTCCAGGCAAAAATAGGGCATCCCGGCGAGTCAAAAACAGAATAAAAGACTCGGGCAAAAATAAGGGAAAATAAACAAAAAAAGTACACCCGCTGAGTTGAAAAGCCGCATTGGACAACTCAGGAAAAAATGGGTATCCCGATGGACTGAAAACCCGAAAGGGCGATCCATGCAAAAATAAGGGAATAAGCGAACAATTGCATTCTGAATTCGTCTGTATCACCTACAACTTGGTAAACCTCGAAAGGATCAAGCTTCTGTCAGAATCAGCCTTCTTCAGAAAGCAAGACGAGAGGAGCGTCAACAGTCATACGGGTCATAACAAGAGGGGAAGCTCCTTGAAAGCGTCGACAACATTGCCAACATTTTTGTTCCTCAATTTGTAACAATCTCCTCATTTCAGGAGATATGTTTCTTTGACTGTATCTTGCCAATTCAGGGCATACAAATTAATAAAATCAGATTTTCAGTCATGTCTCGTCTCGTACATTTTTATTTGCAAAGAATGTCTGATGTCTTTAAAATACTGATTGCATAAATACAGATGCTTTTCTTCTAAAAAACCCACGTGCTTGCAGGGAATATACTTACTTTCAGGAGTGTCTGAACTCTCATGATGGGATCCAGTAAAGGATACCTCGGGAACACTTGTGCGTTTCTATCTTTGCAGGATTGCAGGTACCCAAAACACAGCATGGGGCATGAAAGCTTCATCCCAGCAAGCTGGCAAATCAATGCTCACTCAGTCTTAGCACCAAAAGTGTTCTCCCCAGCCGAGTTGCCACTTGCTATTTTCTCCCCAGCTGAGTTGCCATCCGTTACTCCTCCTCATCCAAATACAAAAGCCAGGGAACCATTCCCCACAGAGTCTCAGCCTCTATCCAGAAAAGCAATACACGAAGGAATCACAACAGAGTGACGAAAGCTTCTACAAACCCCAGCTGGGTCCTTCATTTACTGGAATAGGTCTATCATTGACCCATTTCCCCAAGCAGAATCATCTCATCAGATCTACCAAGGATCTCATCCCCAGCTGGGGTGTTCACTTCAAGCGAGATCGACCAGAGATTTTCACAACATTGGGATCCGAATCCCGGATCGGTATCTTTTTCATAATCATAGCATTCACATCATATTCACTCCACAAAGTGTAGCATTCCGTTTAATACGGGGCATTACGGCAAAAATCAAACATGTGGCATAATCATAAGTCATGGTCTGAATCAAATACTTGTGAATGCTATCGACCCATCAACAATATACAGAATACCCCCCAGATTCCCCAGCAAAAGCAGTTGCCTCACATTCACCAATACGAATACATACTCCTTATGGCACCCGTCCGTGTCATATCCCCAGCAGAAAGCCAAAGACATCCCCTTTGCACTCACAGATACTTGTATATATATAACCTTCTTGACATCCTTCCATGTCACTTTTCCCAGTACAGTAATGTAAACACTTTGTCTACCAGATACTTGTTCATACTATACTCTTCTCTTTTTGACACTCGTCCGTGTCACTCTCCCCCAGCAGGTGGAACACTCATCTATACATCGCTCATACTTATTACTCATGTTACTTATACAAATACTCGTCCGTATCTTGTATACACCATTTATATCCCCACAGATTCAACACTAGTCCGTGTTCTTTGTTAACCCGTTGGTACTCGTCCGTATCATCATCTCAGAACATGCGTCAAGCGTTTGTTTCTACATGATACTCGTCCGTATCATAAGTCTTAAGGATGCTCGTCCGCATCTTTAATCCATACACCGTGTCAAACACTTTCGTCTTCTTGAATATAGACACTCGTCTGTGTCTACTATTCCCCAGTAGAGTCCATTCAGATTCAACACTCGTCCGTGTTCATTGTTAACCAGTTGATACTCGTCCGTATCATCATCTCGGAATACGTGTCAGTATTTGTTTCTACTCGATACTCGTCCGTATCGTAGTCTTAAGGATGCTCGTCCGCATCTTTAACCTATACACAAACATCTAAACACATATACCTTTTGTTTCTTGGATATAAACACTCGTCCGTGTTTACTATTCCCCAGTAAATCGCCAGCAAAGCAATTTTCTTTTTATCTGACATTCGTCCTGTGTCATGATAAACCCTGAGAGCAGCCGTACCCTGCTAGGTGGTCGTCCTCCACATCTTGATGATCGTCCTTCATCATGCTCGTCCGATGGCCGTCCCCATCGTTGATTTTCTATTCGACATCCGTCCTATGTCGTGATATTTAGCAGCCGTCCCCTGCTAGGTGATCGTCCTTCACCTTTTGATGATTGTCCTTCATCATTTTATCCAATGGCCGTCCCCATTGTTGATTTTAGTTATCTGACATTCGTCCTATGTCATGACAAACCTTGAGAGCAGCCGTCCCCTGCTAGGTGGTCGTCCTCCACCTCTTGATGATCGTCCTTCATCATGCTCATCCGATGGCCGTCCCCATCGTTGACCTTTTATCCGGCATTCGTCCTATGTCGCGATATTTTCGGCAGCCGTACCCTGCCAGGTGGTCGTCCTCCACCTTAGATGACCGTCCCTCATCTTCACCCCAACAGAGCAGCCGTACCCTGCCAGGTGGTCGTCCTCCACCTTAGATGACCGTCCCTCATCTTCACCCCAACAGAGCAGCCGTCCCCTGCTAGGTGATCGTCCTTCACCTTTGATGACCGCACCTCATCATCTGTTTATTTCATTTATTCTTTAACCCGATGGCCATCCCCGTCGTGGTCCCTTTTCTTTTTAGCCCGATGGCCGTCCCCATCGTTGCTTGCATTACTTTATGAACTTGATGGCCGTCCCCGTCATGTTTCATTTAATCCCCAGAGAATCCTACAGCTTTATCTCGATGGCCGTCCCCATCATAATTCATATCCCCAGCATGTCGGTCGTCCCCGTCAGTGCTCTTTACCCAGCAGTCGTCCTCTGCTCGATGGTCGTCCTCCGTCGCCCACACTTTACAATATACTTTATTTTCTTTTACAATCTATATCCCTTTTCTTCTTCATTCTGTGAGTGCAAATTTTGGACTGTCTTTGGTATTCAACCACAAGTTATCTTGTTTGCCTGTTAAGCCGTCTGCTTACATCCTGCACAGCTAACTCATGTTTGAATAGGGGAAGCTGTAAACACCCCAAATTTGCCCTCACCCATTCACACCATGGCTTGTGATCATTTCATATGCATAAACACAATCATGGCATCTCAATTTACATTTTTGATTCACTGCATAGATTCTAAGTCATCTGCATCTAGGGTTTGTGATATGAGCAATCCAAAAGCTTCTTGAGCCACTCCAAAGGCCATCAATCATTCCAAAGGGGTCCATGTGTGTTCAAATATCATATTACATCCTCTCAAAGTCAAGAATGTCAAAGGATCACAAGAACTGAGAATGGTGTAGAAGCAGAGCCAGGATTGACTGCACAGTTGACCTAAAATTAGGGTTTTGGTTTCAAAGTCCATAACTCCAAATTTTTTGGTCATTCTTGTTTCTATTGGTCTCTATATGGCATAGGGAGTGTGCATATCAATTTTCATGAAGAAATTCCATGGGGAAGTCATCTGATCAAGAGTTGACTTTTCAAGCAAGTCAGTGCAAAATCAGGGCATCTGAGACCCCCAATGACCCAACCAAAGGGCATTCTTCATCATTTTGATTGTATATCTTCTTTATTTGATCATAGAAGAGGTTGGAAGTTCACAAAATTCAAGAATTTCAAGTCTTTTGCAAAGTTGACTTTTTGGGCAAGTTTGACTTTTAATGAAAATGTCATTTTATGCAACTTTTTCAACCCTTACTTTTTGATTCAAAAAAGCTTCAATGAAAAAACTTTGGTCATGAAAGTTGTAGAATAGATCATTCCCTTTTCAAAAAGTACAAGAACATGACCTAATTCATTTTGGATCAAAAGTTATGGATTGTCAAAGTTGGCAAAAATCACTAATTTTCAAGTCATGCTCCAAAGAGGCAAAGTTGCAAATTCATTTCTCAAGGCCAATTAAGTCATCAAATGCACTTCTAATCCACACAACATGATCACACAAGTCCTAAAAATCAGAATGGGCCAAGGGATCACATGTTTTATGGCCTATGGAGCAAGACTTTCTCATAAGGATCAAAAGCAAGCCAAGTTGCAAGACACATGATGACTTCTCATCCACTTGCTGGCTAGTGTGCTGATCAATCCTAGGCCTCTTCCCTCATCATGCTGCGCAGCACACCCTCCTTGTACTTGGCTAGAGAGTGACACATGCTTCTCTTACACAAAAGTTGACATTTTGCAAAAGCCACCATACCAATCAATAAAGGACATGTCACTTCATCTGACCAATAGCATTTGTTTATACAAAGAAAATGCAAGCCAAACCCAACAAGAAGCAAGCCTGAAACCAGCCACAACAAAACATTCTCATTTTCACCCTCAAGAGCAAAAGCATTCGAAACTCAGCATACAAGCCACAAACACTCAAACAAACTTCACAAACCTTCTCACCATGCTTCACTGAACACAAACCAACCTTCAAAACAGCCTGAAAGCCATAGAATCACAAACACGATCCTCACCTGACCTTGAACAGAACTTGTTCAAACTTCCAAACCAGCCATCACAAACTCCCTCTAAGCATCAAGACTTCATCAGGGGCCTACAAGGAGTGGATTGCACAAAGAGAAGAGGTCAGAAAGTTGCAAACTTAAAAGATTCAAACTCAGGTAGCTTCATGAACTTTTTTTCCAGAACGTGCATTTTAAGTTCCTAATCGAATCACCATGCTTCCCTGATCATGAATATGTGATTGTTTTTGAAAATGAGTGAAAAATGAGGATGTACGCAGTGTCTGAAATTTTTGCCCTAAAAATTGTTTGATTCGATTCTCTCTGTTTATGAATGATAAATGATGTTTGAGTGAGGGGTTTGTTTCGTTTTTGAATGGGGATGATTTCTGGATAGTTGGTTTTCATTTTCGTTGCGTGTAGAGTGATTTAGCATTTGGACTCGCCGGAGAAGATGACCGGAACCACTGTTCCGGTCATCTGAAAGTCATTAGGGCTGAGATTAGGGTTTAATCATTAATTAGTGGAATTTGAATTTAAGCCGTAGGATGTGGCGCCAAGTCTCTTCCCGCGCGCGTATGTTTGAATCTGGATCATTGGATGTGCATACTTTTCTATTTTCAGTTTTATTTCATTTTCATTTTCCATTTAATTACTTTGTTTTACACATTTTATTTAAAATAGCAAAAACCATTTAAAAATTATGAAATTTTTTGTCAAAGATTTCACCAATTTTTAAAACACAAAAATATTTTTATTTTTATTTTTCGCATTTAAAAAGTATTTTTAAATATTTAAAAGTTTATTTTTAATTAATTAATGAGAATTAATTAATTAAAAATGCTTTTAGGTATTTAAAAATCACCAAAAAATTCATGAAACTTTTAAAAACATTTAGAAACATTGTCCAACCCTCAAACCAAATTTCTTTTTTGATCTTGATGCATTTTGATAATTTTCTATGGAATTAATTCATTTTCAAAGCATTATTTTGATCCAAACTTCAAAAAATCATTTCTGCTTAACCATTGAAAGTTGGACTTTGATTCTTTTTGCATTGCATTGTGTTTAGCATGAAGTTTGTGAGATTAAATGGCCATGATTTGATCTTTCATTTTCAATTTGTTTGGCAATTTTCTTGTTAAGGAACCCTAAAACCCTAGAAATTTTAGGAAATTCATAACTTGAATTAGGTTAAGAGTTGGAACCTCTCCTTTGGGCAGTGAGTTAGTATAGGTTTAGGGATCCTTTGAATGCATTTTCAAATTTTTATCTTGATGTTTGCTTCTGATTTTGGTTTTTGTTTGATGCTTTGATCATAAACCCTAATTTGGGCTTCCATATGCATCCATCTTGCATTTTCTTGCATACCTTGACTTGCCATGACATTTTGTGCATCCATTTGATTCATTTGACATCTTAAGACATATTGAAAGCATGTTTGACCATTGCATCTTGCATTTGCCATGTTGTATGCCATATGCATTTCATAACTTGTCATGTATGATCATGGTTCCAAATTTGCTTCATCTGCATCCATAAGCTTGCATGATCATCACCATGCCTTGTTTCATGTTTGCATAATCCCATAGCATCATTATCATCATGATTGTGCTTCTTGTTTTGGTTTGCATCATGCCATTCCATCTCATTTTGCATTGCATTGCATTTCTTTCACTAACTTTTCAGGTGGTAAGTAATCTTGAGAAGTGAATTTGCCTTCACTTCTCACAACTTCTTTTCATCTCTCTCATGCATCCATGCTGCATTTTATCTTGTGTTTGAGATTGAGCTTGCTCATTCTTCTTCTTACTTTCTTTCCTCAAGTGACTTGACTTCTTGAATGAAGCAAGTTACTTTGCTTCTCCTTGCTCCATTCATTTGCTTCCTGGTGGTTCCTCTGAAGACTTCTCTTGCAAACTTCACAAGCCTTAGGAACAACCAAGCATGACAATAATTAGGGTTTTGATTAGTCCCCCACTTAGTTTTTTACCTTTGTGTCTCATTGAGTCTTCTCTTCTCACCTCATAATCAGGGACTAAACCCTAAAGGCTTTAAGGCTTTGTGATTAAGCTTATGCCTGCATCCTTCTATTAGGATGGAGTGTATAACTTTAATCCTAAGTGTTAAACCCTTAATGTGTTTAACTCCTTTAATCAATCCACTTAATAATCATCAAAGACATCACACTTGTAACTTGGGCCTTGCATTAGGGTTCTAATTCTTCCTTAATTGGTTAAGAAGGACTAACCCTAGTGTTAATGGACAAGTCCCCCTCAAGTTGTCTTACAAATCATAAAATTCACTTAATCATCATATCATTAAATAAAATCCACCTAATCAAAGGCTTGTTATGTCATGAGTTTAATCCCTAATCATGGATTAAGTTGAGGAGTCTTCCTCAGCTTAAACACTCTCATCTATTATCCTTCTATTAGGATGGTGTAATGAGTCTGTTTAATCTTTGATTATGGCTTAATCTCATTACCTAACACTAAACAAAAACACCAAAAACATATAAATAACCACAAGTAGGTTAATGATCTTAATCCTACACCAAAGGTGATTAAGTGTGAGAAGCTGACTTCACACTTAAGGTAATCTCATTACCCCTAATCAGAGGGAAGATGTGATGAGTTTGCTAACCCATTGGTATAGGCTTAAGCTCATTAATTTATGACAAACTTTCAAAAGCAATAAAAGACTGAAAACTCAAAAGCAAACAATAATCGTCTCCTCTGGGATTCTTTTCTCATCTCATTCACTCACAAACGAGAACTCACTTCTTCCGTCTAATGCAAGACAGTTTGCATCTGTGCCAGACAGATCATACACTTGAGCATAGGCAAGTAAGCAGTTCACAAGTTAATTCATCTTTCAGTCTCTTTGGGTCGAACTAAGGTGTTCTGACTTCCTCATTGCACGAGAGGATACGTAGGCATAACTTAACAGTTATCGAACAAAAGTCTCTGTACACTCCCCCTCTTTCAGCTTTATTCTTTCAGCCTCATATTCTTGAGCAATTCATTCTCATTCTTACACTGACACTGTATATATCACACTTTGCACTCCTTTTACACTGACACCTGTATATCTTTTCCATCCCTTTTATACACAAATTGCACTGACACTACCCCTTTAAAACACAAATCTTTTAAGCGTGGATCCCGTCGAGTACGACGGATAGTCTGGGTGCTAATACCTTCCCAGGTTGTAACCAACCCCCTTTCTCAGTCTCTCTGGTTCGCAACCGTCTTATCCATATCTTTTCCTAGGTTTATGCAGCATTACCTTTCCTTCGGGATAAAAATGCCTAGCTGGCGACTCTTTCTTTCTCATGAGTTTACTCCCGTGTGTTCTCATATCATCCTTTCGCTGACCGTCCGCGTCTGTACCTTTATTTGGGCCATATTCCCATTTATCGAGAGCGACAACAAGCACTACCCCTTTAAAACACAAATCTTTTAAGCGTCGATCCCGTCGAGTACGACGGATAATCTGGGTGCTAATACCTTCCCAGGTTGTAACCAACCCCCTTTCTCAGTCTCTCTGGTTCGCAACCGTCTTATCCATCTTTTCTTAGGTTTATGCAGCATTACCTTTCCTTCGGGATAAAAATGCCTAGCTGGAGACTCTATTCATTTCCCTCTCCTTTCGCCGACCGTTCGCGTCTGTACCCCTCTTGACCTGGGTGTCATTTTGGTGGGAGCGACACTTATGCATTCATACTAACCATTTCAGGAACGTTTGGTAATTTATTGTGAGAAGTGGATTTGCCTTCACTTCTCACTTCTTCTTATCTCATTCCTATGCATCTTAACTTGTATTTAAAGTGAATTTGATTCACTTATGTTCAATATCTCTCACTTTCTTCCTTTAAGTTACTTATCTTCTTAGGAAGTAAGTAACTTATTCTTCTGCTTCCTCCTCTTTTCATCTGCTTCTTTCGTTGGTGGCTTCCTTGAAGATCTTTTCTCTTAAGCCTCACAAACCATAGGATAACCAAGCATGATAATGTCTAGGGTTGTGTTTAGTTCCCCCTAGATTTTACCTTTGAGTCTCCTTGAGTCTCTCTTCTCATCTCAATAATCAGAGACTAAACTCTTAAAGTTTTAAGACTTTGAAATTAGGGTTATGCCTGCATCCTTCTCTTAGGATGGAGTGTATAACTTTAATCCTAAGTGTTAAACCTTTAATTTGTTTAAACCTCTTAATCAAACCACACTAATAATCACCAAGACTTTATCTTGTAACTTAGGCCTTACATTAGGGTTCTAATTCTTCCTTATGGTTAAAAAGGACTAACCCTAGTGTTTAATGGACAAGTCCCCCTCAAGTTGTCTTACAAATTTAAAATCCATTTCTTAATCTCATCCCTTAATTAATATCCACTTAATAAAGGCTTGTTATCTAATGAAGTTAATCCCTAACCATGGATTAAGTTGAGGTATCTTCCTCAGCTTAAGTGTTCTCATCTATTATCCTTCTATTAGGATGGTGTAATGAGTTCACTAATCTGTGATTAGAGATTAAACTCATTACTTAACACTAAACAAAAACCCAAAAAAAACATCTAAATAATCACAAGTAGGTTAATGATCTTAATCCTACACCATCATGGTAATTAAGTTGAGATGCTTACCTCACACTTAAGTAGGCTCATTATCCCTAATAAGGGAGGATATAATGAGTTTACAAGCCCTTGATTTAGGCTTAAGCTCATTAACTTATGCAAAACACCAAAAACAATAAAAAACTAAAAACACAAAAGCAAACAATAATCGTCTCCTTCGGGATTCTTTTCTCATAACACTCATTCACAAGCCAGAACTTGCTTCTTCCGTCTATGGCAACACAGTTAGCACTCGAGCCAGACGAGTCATACACTTGAGCATAGACAAGCAAGCAGTTCACAGTCAATTTATTTCCAGGCTCTTTGAGTCGAACTACGGTGTTCTGACTTCCTCATTGCACGAGAGGATACATAGGCATAACTTAACTGCTATCGAACAAAAGTCTTTATGTCATCCCCCTCTTTTAGCATTCTTTCTAAGCCTCATTCCTGACCAATTCACCCATTTTGTACTGACACCTGTACATTCATCCTTAGCTTTTGCACACAGATAGCACATACACTACCCCTTTAAACACAATCTTGTAAGCATGGATCCCGTCGAGTACGACGGACAATATGGGTGCTAATACCTTCCCAAGTTGTAACCAACCCCCTTTCTCAGTTTCTCTGGTTCGCAACCATCTTATCCATCACTTTCTAGGTTTATGCAGCATTACCTTTCCTTCGGGATAAAAATGCCTAGCTGGCGACTCTATTCAGTTCATCTCATTTCTCTCTTCGCGGACCGTTCGCGTCTGCACCGGGGTGCAAATCTTCAGGAGTGACAACACGCAAAGAAGGAATTTCCACCTCCACAGGTAAGACTGCCTCCATGCCATATACCAGGGAAAACTGAGTTGCCCCAGTTGACGTCCTGACTGGCGTACGATACCCATGCAATGCAAACGGTAACATCTCGTGCCAATCCTTATAAGTGATGACCATCTTCTGCACAATCTTCTTAATATTCTTGTTTGCTGCCTCAACCGCGCCATTCATCTTTGGCCGGTAAGGAGAAGAATTGTGATGCTGGATTTTGAAGTCCCGGTACAACTCAGTCATCATTTTGTTGTTCAGATTGGAACCATTATCAGTAATGATTCGCTTGGGAACTCCATATCTGCAGATGATATCTCTCTTCAGAAACCTGGCCACCACTTGGCGAGTAACATTGGCATAAGACGCTGCTTCGACCCATTTGGTGAAATAGTCAACTGCGACCAATATGAAATGATGGCCATTCGAAGCAGTAGGCTCTATTTTTTCGATCATGTCAATACCCCACATAGAAAAGGGCCAAGGAGATGACATGATGTTGAGCAGGCTTAGAGGTACATGCACCTTGTCTGCGTATATCTGGAATTTATGACATTTGCGGGCATATGAACAATAGTCTGCATTCATTGTTAACCAGTAATACCCCGACCTCAACAACTTCTTAGCCATTGCAAGTCCCCCTGCATGAGTACCGAAAGATCCCTCGTGGACTTCCTACATTAACATGTTCGCATCTAGCTTATCCACACATCTGAGCAGGACCATGTCAAATTTTCTCTTGTACAGAACACCGTTAGTGTTTAAGAAGAAACTAGAAGCAAGTCGTCTTAAGTTCATTTTGTCATTGGAAGTTTCCCTAGCTGGGTATTCTGTGCTTTCTAGGAAGTGCTTGATATCATGATACCAAGGTTTCTCGTCAGACACTGCGTGTACAGAGAACACATAAGCCGGTACGTCAAGCCTGGAGATGTCAATTCTGGGAACATAATTCCAGCCAAGACTTTGATAGACGAAGAGAGCGTAGCCAATGCATCAGCAAATTGATTTTCATCTTGTGGTATGTACTGAAGCTTTACTATTGTGAAGACCGTCAACAGTCTTCTAGCATAATCCCTATAAGGAATTAAGTGTTCTTGGTGTGTATACCACTTGCCGGTAATCTGATTTATCACGAGGGCAGAGTATATGAATATATCGAGGGTTTTAATCATGAGATTAATAGCCTCTTCTATTCCCATAATGCACGTCTCGTATTTCGCTTCATTGTTGGTGCAGCCAAAAGTGATTCTTGCAGCGAAGGGAAAATGAACACCTTTTGGAGTAATGAGAACAACACCAACTCCACGTCCATTGATATTGATTGCCCCATCAAACATGAACTTCCATTTGGATTCAGGGCCGGGCCCCTCCTCTAGAAGTGGTTCCTCGTAATCTTTTACTTTAAGGTACATGATTTCCTCATCAGTGAAATCAAATCTCATTGGCTGATAATCGTATTCAAGGGGTTGTTGTGCAAGATAATTTGAAAGTATGCTTCCCTTGATGGCTTTCTGAGAAGTGTATTGAATGTCGTATTCTGTCAGCACCATCTGCCATCTAGCGACCCTTCCGGTTAACATTGGTTTCTCAAAAATGTATTTAACAGGATCCATCTTTGAAATTAACAGGGTTGTGTGAGTCAACATGTACTGTCTCACTCGGCGAGCAGCCCATGCCAAAGCGCAACAAGTTTTCTCGAGTAGTGAATAACGAGATTCACAGTCGATAAATTTTTTGCTAAGGTAGTATATTGCATGCTCTTTTCGACCAGACTCGTCATGTTGGCCTAAAACACAACCCATTGACTCTTCTAGCACAGTCAAATACATAATAAGTGGCCTTCCTAGAACTGGAGGCATTAGAATTGGAGGCTCCTGTAGGTATTCTTTTATCTTTTCGAATGCTCTTTGACAATCCTCATTCCACCTGACCGCCTGTTCTTTTCTTAGCAACTTAAATATTGGCTCACATGTGGGTGTTAGGTGAGATAAGAACCAAGCGATGTAGTTCAATCTCCCCAACAAACCACGCACTTCTTTTTCAGTACGCGGTACAGGCATATCTTATATTGCTTTGACTTTTGCATGATCTACCTCAATTCCTTTTTGACTAACAATGAAACCTAGCAATTTACTAGAGCGCACCCCGAAGGTGCACTTGTTTGGATTTAATTTTAAACGATACTTTCTTAGTCTTTCAAACAATTTCTTGAGGTTAACCAAATGCTCTTCTTTGTCGCGGGACTTGGCGATCGTGTCATCCACATAGAATTCAATTTCTTTATGGATCATGTCATGAAACAAAGTCACCATTGCCCGTTGATAAGTTGCCCCGACGTTATTCAAACCAAAGGGCATGACCTTATAGCAGAACGTCCCCCAAAGGGTAATGGACATTGTCTTCTCCATGTCTTTTGGCGCCATTTTGATCTGATTATAACCGGAAAAGCCATCCATGAAGGAGAATACCGAGAATTGAGCAGTATTATCCACCAATACATCAATGTGAGGTAGTGGGAAATCATCTTTTGGGCTCTCTCTATTTAAATCCCGGTAGTCAACGCACATTCATACCTTGCCGTCCTTCTTTGGTACATGTACAATATTAGATACCCAAGGTGGATAACTAGTTACGGCAAGGAAACAGGTGTCCCACTGCTTTTGAACCTCTTCTTTAATCTTCAATGCCATGTCAGGAAGGGTTCTTCTAAGCTTTTTCTTAATAGGAGGGCAGTCTTCCCTCAGTTGAAACTTATGCAGAACGATGTCAATATCTAGACCTGGCATATCTTGATATGACCAAGCAAAGATATCAACATACTCTCGAAGCATGCCAATCAATTCTTCTTTTACACTGGCCTGCAAACTGGCCGCAATCTTAATTTCCCTCTTCACGTCTTCAGACCCAATGTTGATGACTTCGAGCTCTTCTTGATGAGGCTGAATAACCCTTTCCTCTTGTCTCAGTAACTTGGCTAATTCTTCAGGGAGTTCACAGTCTTCTTCAACCCTTTCATCAACATGGTAGATCGGATTATCAAAGCCATACTTGATCATAGCAGAAGAGTTATCAAAGAAATCCGGATGATTGACTCTGGACAAGTGATGTGCTTATTTCAGATTTTTCTTTTATGGAAACGAACAAGATCAAAACAAAATAAAAACATTGCCATTTTTATATTGCTTTTTTATGAAAAATTTTAAAAGAAGGAAAAGGAACACAATTTGTATGAAAAATGTCTCTTATTTATAGTAAAATTAACTGCATAAAATGCAATGGTGGCCCTACAATGGGTCCACACACCTTGGGCAGAGTGCAGGACTTAACATGCAAATGCATAAATGGAAAACAGGAAAAATTACTCTGGTGGACGGGTAACTTGGATGAATTCTTCAGCAAATCAGTTCTGCAACTTTTCCCCTGGAGCACATGGGCGCACCCAATTGTCCAGATCATAACCGTTGTTAGCATCTTCATCCATGGCACACACATAGTTGGGATCAATCACCCCAGCACTCGTGAAGTTCATTGGCTTGCTGTTCTGGGACCATCCAGCCTTCCCTGGTTGGTAACTAATACCAAACTTATCATCCTTCTTCTCAACTTCTAGCAGCTTGCCCCGGCCTTGGGTCTGCCCTGATTGTACTACTTCTTTGGCCTGCTTATATGAAGAGATGGAAGTTCCTTCCTTTGGCCTGCTTACATTTACTGCTTCAAATGCTTGGCACAAGGTTTGATGGATTTCGCCATCCATCTCAACATACTTAAATGTAGACAGGTGGCTAACAAAAATATCTTCCTCGCCACAAATAGTAACCACCTGGCCGTCCACCACATACTTTAGCTTCTGGTGAAGAGTGGACGTCACGACTCCTACAACATGAATCTAAGGAAGTCCCAACAAACAGCTGTAAGCTGGTTTAATGTCCATCACATAGAAAATACATTTAAACACCTGTGACCTTATCTTCACCGATAACTCCACTTCCTCGAAAACAGACCTTCGAGAACCATCAAAAGCCTTCACCACTAAATCACTGGGTCGGAGAGTAAGACCATCAACCTCTAATTTCATCAGGGCCTTCTTTGGCAACACATTTAGAGAGGAACTTGGATCAACCAGGACATGTGACAAAACCGCGCCTTTGCACTCCATTGTGATGTGCAAAGCTTTGTTATGGTTGCTTCCTTCAGTCGTGAGATCTCTGTCAGTAAATCCTATCCTATGACTAGCGTTTACGTTGGCCACTACTGCTTCCAATTGAATAACAGTAATATCTTGAGGCACGTAGGCCGACTGCAGTACTTTCAACAAAGCCTCCCTATACGCTTGCAAGCACATACACAATGATAGTATGGAAATTTTGGACGGAATTTTGTTCAATTGCTCCACTATTTTATAATCGATTTTCTTTATGATCCTCATAAATTATTTTACTTCCTTCTCGAAGACATTCTGATCAGTAGTCGGGGTTAAAACCTCCTCGGTAGCTACCTGTTTTCCTTCAGCTTTGGCAGCAACTTCAGTTTCGTCATTGTTTCGGAGAGTCTGTGGGGCGAACAATCGTCCACTTCGAGTGAAGCCACCCAAGCCTCCAACATTGGCAACAATAGGATTTATTGCTACAGGCTTTTCCTCCACTTTCTGCCTTTGTACATAAACATCTAAACCATAATGCCACGGAACAACTTTATCATCATCATATGGTACGGGTCTAGGCACAATGATTGTCACAGGACTGACTTCCTATGGAACATAAATGGTAACAGGTTCCCTTTGGATCGGGACTGGCATATCAGTAGGGTCATAAAAGATGCTCATAGTAGAAATACAGTCACCTTGGTTGTTAACCTTGTCAAACTGTAATGAGCCTTCATTCATCAAACTTTGCAGCCCAGCTCTCAATTTATCACAGCCATTAACAGAAACCTCACATTCCTCACAATCAAAATCACATCCAAGAAACACATATCCTCTTAACAATCTTTCCTTCACCACCAAGAGGGGGGTCTGCACCTCTCTTACATCTAGAATCAGATTCAAATGCTCTCCACCTTCAACAACGTTAATCCTAGCCCCACCATGATTAGGGATATGATTAGTGGTAACATTTGATGGTGTCGCAAAGTTGATATTCTTTGAATCTATTAAGTCTTGAACTTTTGTATGCAGCACCCTGCATTTTTCCGTTGAGTGTCCTGGAGCACCCAAGTGGAAAGCACATCTAACATTGACTTCATACCCTAGTGGAAGATCACCTGCTGGTGGTGGTGCCAACGTCATCAATTGTATCATGTTCAAATCTATCAGCCTCTGTAGCAGCGCTGTATAAGTCATGGGAATTGCTTCGATAACACTATTAGGAGGACGAAGCTGACGTTATTGGTGTGGCCTCTGTTGATAGTTGTTGCAATGCTGTTTTGTTTGAGCAGCAGGACTGGTAGGTATAGTGATAGTTGCCACTTGGTCATATGAATTTCAGTATCCACGGCCCCTTCCTCTTCCATATACACATTGGTCTCTCCTTCTCTTCTCCTTTGAGGGCCTGCAAAAGGCTTCCTCACTCCAGAAGAACTTCCAGCACCATTATCCTGAATCTTGCCCATCTTCAATAGAGTTTCAACCCTCTCACCTGCTATAATAATATCATTGGACTTAGTTGCCGAGCATGACGCCAAACGTTCAATGAATACTCCTTGTAAAGTACCCATAAACATGTCAGCCATCTCATTTTCCAACAGTGGAGGTTGCACCCTGGAAGCAAGATGGCCCCATCTCTGAGTGTACTCCTTAAAAATCTCATTTTCATTCTACGACATGATTTGCAACTGCGTGCGGTTGGGAGCCTTGTCCAGATTATATTGATACTTCTTAATAAATGCCTCATCCAAGTCTTTCCAGCTTCTAACAATAACCCTACTTAACTTCATATACCACTCCACAGACACCCCTACGAGGCTATCTTGAAAGTAGTGCATCCATAGCTTTTCTTCGTTCGTATGGGCAGAAATTCTTCCGACGAAAGATTGAAGATGAGTTCTTGGGCATGAAGTGACATTGTTCTTATTAAACGTTGGAGCCTTAAACTTATAAGGGATCCTCACTCCAGGCACCAGTCCCAAATCAGTAATATCAAACCCCAAGGAATTCTGGGATTGGATAGAACGGATTTTTTCAAACATTTCTTCAAAGCGACGATTCATATCAGCCCCCTGTCCTTCAGCTTCATCCAATAATGTAAACTGTTCATCTTGTCCATCCATCTGAAGATTGTGAGTTCCATAATTAATAATAGTAACACCCGGATGTACCACAGGAATTTCAGCATGATGGGCCCCTGCACCATTACGATTGCCTCCATCTCCTTGACCATTATTCCTAGCTTGATTCCCTTCTACCAACTCTCGCAAGTGCTCCTGAGTCTGACCCATACCAGCCATAAGGGTCATGAACTGATCCATTCTTGTACGTAGGTCTTCCAAGTTAATTTGCATCTGATCCATCATTCGTCCTCTGTTCTCCTTCGTGGGATATCTGTGAATCTTCTTGGGAACTCTCTTTGAAGCTATAGTTCCTGAAATCAGAAGAGACATTAGCAATCCGAAGACTGTACCTGCAAAACAACAACATTGTTACATGCAATGCAAACTTCATGCTTTCATTATCAGGGTATTTTTCCCCAATTGTGGTATCTTATTAAAGAATCCAGACGGCCTATGATATAATCTTCTGTAATGACTTTCTTCAAGGTTTTCATACCATTTCCATAACCAGTTGGAAACACACAAAGCTCAAAGAGTCTAGAAAGATAACTACATAAATCAAAAGCCCTAAGGCACAAACACCATCCCCGTAGGGTTACAAGTCTTACAAAATCACAAAGTACAACAAAATAACTAGGACTCCTACAACAATCCTGTAGGTAATCGAAAACACAAGAAAAAACAAGAAAACTAAAACTCTAAGCTGTAGGAAGACTCTGGCCCTTCATCTGTAAACTCCAGCTCTACTCTAGCTCTCTTCACATCTGCCCTTCTCCCGAGGTCTTCCATCTCTAAGAGAGCTTCATTCAGCTGCTGAGACACCTCTTGTTGTCTTCTGTAAGCATGCTCCAACTCATCTTTCTGAGAAGCAATTTGTAACTCATACATCTCCTCTTTCTTCCTATACTCTGCTTGGTCTTGATTTCTCTGTCCCTGCATCCAAGTGAGAGACTGCTTAGCCTCTCTGAGAGTCTTATTTTTCTTCCGGAACTGTTCTTCCCTCCTGATTTCCATCAGGCCTCTTCTTTGGAAGTAAGCCTCTCTCTCTCTCTCTGCAAACTCCTTTTCCTTAGCTTCCTGGTCTACCTGCGCCCTGTACCGCGTTTCTTCTAAAGTCATCTTGGAGAGAGCCAACTGATGATGTAAGCTAGTCATTTCTACATGCTCTAATTTCAATCCCTTCAACTCGGCCTCCAGCTTTTGATAATCTTCTAGAGGAACAGTGTTTTGTGCAGCAGGGACCTGTGGCACTACTTCCTTTGGGTAAAGGGGAAGCTCCAATGAGAAAGGAAACAAAGTAATCCTGACACGATTCTTCAACCATGTTGCAAAGGGTTCATACATGTTTGGATCCACTCTTCCAAACTCTTTCTTTCCTTTCTGAGTCCTGATGTCCCAAGCCTAGAATACTTGAACAACCATGTATGTGTTTCCTTCAATAGGAAGATATAATGATTCTCTCACATCTTCATCAGAAGGAGGTTCTTTTAAAGGGTATCCAAGCTGTCTTCTGGCCAAAACTGGATTGTAATTAATCATTCCCTTCCTCCCAATTAAAGGAACATTAGGAAACCAATTACACTTCACAATCATTTCTTTTCCCAGTATATCCCTATCATATTCCTAACTTATATCACTTGCAGTCAATCTCATCAACCTACGAGACCACTTCACCTCTCCTCTTAGATCTTTGAATTAACCCCCTTGGGCAGCTGCCTAGCGAACCAATCAGCAAATAAAGGTACACAACAACTCACATGACCTCCTTTTCTTTCATTCCTATTATGGACCTCATAATAGAAATCACCTAACAGGGTGGGTGTGGGATTTCTCCTGAAGAAGATGGCAATGGCCTCCAAGCTAACAATCCCTTGATCTCTTGGAAATAAGCTGGTTCCATAAATCAACAAGGCCAAAAGTATACTAAATTGTGTCCACTGATTCTCCTGAGCATATGCTAGAGCCTCTTGAATTAGCACATTACAAGGAAATCCTTTCCCTTTGCTACAACTCAAATCATGCTCCACCCTACTCAAAGGCAAGTGACATCTTTGAGCAATCTCTTCTGCTTGGAGCACTCTTCCAGAGTTGTAATAAGGTTGTCTACCTCTGAGAGGGATTTACAGCAAACTGGAAATTTCCTCCAATGTAGGTGCTAACACATAATCTGGGAAAACAAAACAACGTAGTGGAGCGTCATAGAACTGGAGAAGAGTATGAATACTGCCTCTATGCTCTTTTGTTGGCCTGTCCATATACCTGAGAATCTGCCCAAAGTTGGCCCTGAAATCTCCCAAAACCTTATCATTCATCAAACTTTTTAGCTGATGTAGTTTCTTTACTTCTCGTTGTGGAAAGGTATAATGTGCATTGTTCTTTTTGGGAACTATAATAAAAATTGCCATTTGGATATGAAAAGCTAGCAAATACAAGAACAAGGTATAGACAAAAATGCAACCTGAAAAATGAAAACACAAAGATGTTAAGAATGCTATGATATGATGCAAATGCAATGCAAGGCACATATGATCAATCTGGAATTTTCTAGTTACTGTCTACAAGAGCCAAGTGAACAAAAACCCCGGATCCTCTGGATACCAGCCCATATAAGCATTCGTGTGGGTCACAAATAATTTCAGGTCAAGGTCCAGTACCAAATAACTCAAGAATTCCAAGGTCAAAGTAACCAGATCAAAACACACAAGACTGTACTGGCAGTGAGGGTATGATGTGGTTAAAGGGTTCCTGCAAACCTGTAAATCCCTCCCAATCTCACAGGTGTGCTCCGGGTCAAACATCACGGACTCTCAAAGCCGAATAGAAATAATATGTTCACCATTTCTGAGAAATGGCTCATGACCGGATCAGGGAATCAGTTTAGCATTATGTACTACTCAGGGAGGTCTCAGCATGAGTCTGGGAAAAATAAGCATCCCTTATAACTCCCCAGCTTCAAGCGCTGAAATTGAGAAACAATAGTACATTCATCCCGAAGGGTACAATACTATCATCATATGACCAGATGCTTTAACTGAGTTCCTATAAGAGAACCAGGTCATCCTATGTGAGTTCCAAGTGGGCCCTCGGGTGTGAATGGGTTTGCCACAGAATGTGGTCTGCCACTGTCACCACTGGGAGGGATGTTTCCACAAGGTTCTCAATGTTCGGTCCCCAACCGCACATAACTATCAAGGTTGTGTAATGAAGTAGGGAAGATCCCTATATCAAGACACTTCCAAGACGGTCACGAATCTGGGTGTGAACGCACTAATACCCCCATGACAAGATACCATGGGGCCAAAGTGATTGTCCATGCTAAGTCATATGGTGTACTCAAGTCGGGTATTTGGCTAGCCTCATCTCACAAATCACAAGTAACCCCCAACCCACCAAACAGAAAACCAATCCAGATAGTCCAGTATAATATATAATGCATGAATATAAATATTGAAACCAATAAATAAAACGGTACATAAACTGTAAATAAACAACAGTAACATATACACACAGCAGCAAACAATCAACACCCAATAAAACAGAAACAAACAAGCGCTAGGAGAGACTCTCAAGGGAACCAGAGATAACTCTAGTTAGGAGGTCCCCAGCAGATTCGCCAGTTGTTGCTCCCTAGATTTCCATCCTGGTACAAACATGAAAGTGGCACGGAAGAGGTAGAGTCGCCAACCAGGCATTTGTATCCCGAAGGAACGAGAATGGTAATGTTGCATAAACCGAAGAAAAGAAAAGGAAGGACGCAGGTCCTGCGAACCAAAGAATCTGGGTTTGGGAGTCGGTTATGACCTGAGAAGGTATTAGCACCCCAGATCGTCCTCCGTACCCGACGAGATCCACGCTTGCAAAGAAACTGTTTCAAAGGGTTAAGAAATGAAAGCTGCTACAAAAAGAAAGAATGGAATTGGAGAAAAGAAAAGAAAGGGGGAAAATGTAGGGAAAATAAAAGAGTGCTCGAACGGGCCCTACCCCGCTGCCTACGTACCTCATCTAGACATGAGGATCAGAGACTCCGTAGTTCCCCTAACTAGGGGTAGAAAGATTTCTTGTGTCTTAAGGCTTGAACTTCCTATGTCAATGCTCAAGTGTTGCAAGCTCGGACGTAGAGTGCGTAACCGTCTTGCAAAGTGACAAGTAGTAGCAAGTTCGTACGATGAGAGTGAGTGAGATGGGAAAAGAAGTACTGAAGGAGAGACGCTTGTTGTTTGTTCAAGTCTTTTTAAGAGCTTTTTATGGAGTGTGTCACAAGGAAGTGAAGGAAAATCGTTTTCTAAGGAATATGTCCTTATTACCACATCCCAAAATATAATGAGTAATAAGTCCACCAAGAATGAAGAAGATCCTCAAACTTGTGTCCTAAGATTAGGGTTTGAACTCACTAACTTGTTTGTATTTATTAAGAGTTTTTATCAATTAAGATGAAGAAGTGTTTTTTATTATTTTTTCTTTAATTGGATGACAAAGGGGAGGGCCACCTTAATTATTATTAGATGTTTTTTTTATGTTTTTGTATGAAGATGAGAAGAGAAGAACCAAAAAGGATCTAAAGGGTAAAAACACTAAGGGGAGATACTAATCCTAGTGTTATCATACATAGATGGGCCTAGGTTAGTGAGGTTTGAATTCTAAAGAAGAAGAAGGAAAGGGGAAAAAGAAGAGAAGAAGGAGCTAGAAGACAACTTACTTCTCTAAAGAAGGTAAGTTGCTTCTAAAGGGGAAGAAATGAAGTTAAGCACAAGATGGCATAGGCCCATCACATAGACAAAGGATAAAGCATAAAAGAAAGAGGAAAAAGAAGTTGGAAGTGTGGAAATCCCATCCACACTTTTTACTTACCATAGCCCCTGCAAGGAAAGGTTAAAACACATTCTAATAGTAAGATAAGAACAATTAATATCAAATAAGATACAAACAAGCAAGATTTCAACTTAGATCACTACAAACAAAGAAAGATACTCCATTCACATGTTAAGATGCCTCAAAAAATATAAAGAAAGAATTATAACAATCAAAGCATTACAAAGCATTACAAATCACCACAAAAAAAGCAAAACACAAATGAGGCAACAAGAAAGCATACAAGCTAAGAAAACATCATATAACTTTGGATCAGAACCCTAACAAATCAAGAATGTGCCTAAGAATCATGTAGAAGCATTCAAAAGAGCTCACAAGTTCAATTAAAGTCAAGCATGAGAAGCATAAGAACATATGAGGTGAGATGAACATACATGTAAATGTGAAACTTCGTGAACAAGTAACTCAAGGAAAAACAAGGTGAAATCATCATATCAAGACCAGGGGCTTAATCACATGTCAAATGAACCCTAAACAACCTATAGGAGTTGGCACAAGTTTCTTCCTAACCTAATAAGCAAACATATACCAAAAATTAGCTCAAACTAGGACAAGTAAGCATAAAAATCCATATCAAATGAGCATTACATTCAAAAATTCCACAAATATTCACAAAGGCTCATCAAACACATAAGATCGTAATTCCAAAAGAAGATGATCAAAATCAGAGACTAACTAGGTTAGATGGAGGCATACAAGTCAATTAGTGTTTTGAAACTTCTCTTCAAAGAAAACAAACAAAAGCTAAGCATACAATTCCTAAAAATCATGAAATAAATCTCACACAAACTTCAACATATAAAGAAACTGATGCAAAACGAATCATATCCATAGCTATTTTCATGTTCAAGATAAAAATTCTACAAATCAACATGCACTTCAAAGGAATTAAAATAAGGAAATTAATCTCAACATTTAAATCATTCATGAAAAAAATAAAATAAATGGAAAATAAAATTGCACAAAATTAAAGAAAACTAATATTGATTAAAATGATTTTTCTGGTGATTTTTAGATGCTCTTAAGTATTTTTAAAAATTAAAAACCAAACAAATAATCAAAAGAAATAAAAATAAAACAAAAACCATGAGAGGTGCAAACAACAATGGGAAATAGTCCAAAACACTTGGGCTCATAACAGAGGGTGCGCAAATAGCAAGCAAGGCCCATGGATTCAGCGCACACACACAACAATTACTATGGAAAATCATGAAATCAGGGAAAAACACAGGCTCTTAGATCAATCCAACACAAGAGATTAAGTCAACACATCCAAACCAAATGCGCGTGTGTGCATGATAGTTACAATGATGTGCCACACACAATGCATTATTCAGAAATTAAAACACAGAGGCAAGCACGTGCAAGGGAGGGTATCTCTTTAATGCGTTGGCAATGCGTGGACCATCCAGATCAAACAATCCAAAGGCTGAGGCATCATCTTCTTTATTTCAAATTCAAATACAATTTCCAGAATTCGGCGACCGGCGCCCTAGCTCCGGCACCGGAAAACTTATAAGAATGAACAAATAATCACAAAAATCAACCATAACATCCAGATCCACTAATTAACACATGCTGATCTCAAATATGGCAATGGATTTTCAAGTATGTCAAGGAACAAAGCAGATCGAACAAAAACATAATCATACATCAAACTTCAATTCAACAATACAGCCTCAATTCTCATTCATTCTCAAAAATAAATAGATCAGCATCATCAGTGAAACACACAGATCAATTATCACACAAGAAATCAAAGATTCAGATTAGTAAATTTGAAGCTCACCTGAGATTTGCAGAGCACGATAAGCATTGGATGCTTCTTCGACACTTCACTTTGTTCATTCCTTTTGAGTTGAACTCACCTTCAATTCATTGAAGTGAGTTAGAACTTACTTTCTTTTTCTTTCTAGGAATAGAAAACCACACTAACCATAGGGCATCCCTTGAATAAATAACTTAGGGTGAGTTTTAGTTTCCCCTAGTTTTATCCTTTTTCAACTTGAGTCCTTCTTTCTCAACTAAAAAAATACCTAATAAAGGTTGAGCTTTCTCGTGCGCCAGGAGACTTTACCATGGTGTATTTGCACACATTCCATCTCGGGATGAGGTGTAGGATATCTATCATGATGAACGAGTCTTAACATGAGGATGCCTCACAAACAACAAAATCAAAAACATTTCTTCTAAAAGACAATAAATAAACAACAAACGTCTTTCTTGCGGGAATTCTCTTCTCACCTCCTTCACTCATAACAAAAGAACTCGCTTCGATTTATATCTTTGCAAGACGGTAACGCACTCGTACCAGATGAGCCTGCAACAATTGAGCGTAGGCATAAGTAGTTAAATTCATACAAAAACACAAACAAGTTTCTCCTTAGATAGGCGAACTACGTCGACTATAATTCTCATTTACCATGAGATACGTAGGCAGTAGGGTAGGGCCCATTCGAGCACATTCTTTATTTTCCCTACATTTTCCCGTACCTTTTCTTTCCCTTTCTCTCTCTCATTCCAGTTCCAGTAGCGATTTTTATTCAGTAGCAGTTTTATTTCTTACCCTTTGAAACAGTTCAAGCAATCATGGATAACGTCATGTACGACAGATGATCTGGGGTGCTAATACCTTCCCAGTTTGTAACCGACTTCTGAACCCAGTATCTTTGGTTCGCAAGACCTTGTATTTCCTTTCCTTAGGTTTTTACAACATTACCTTTCCCATTCATTCGGGATAAAAATGCCTGGTTGGCGACTCTAACATTTCCGCACCACTTTTGTGTTTGTACTAGGATGAAAATCCCGGGAGCGACATGTAACACCCCCAAAATTTCCCTCTCGTTTTCATAGCATCTAACATATCATTCTCATACTTTGCATTGCATCTTGGCATAGAAAAGTGAATCATAGCATATCATAAGTTGGCAGTGGTTTCACTTTAGAAGCGGTCGTTTAGTTATGATCTGATTCAGACAGATGTTTGACCTAATCTTGGTTAAATTATCAGGAGTTTGCTTCAACTGCAAGTTATTCGTTTCATTGGTGGACTTTTTCTCAGACAGTGCGTACCCAGGTCCTGTCGTGTTCATATGTGGATTTATTTTCCCAGTGATTGATTTCAGACAATTCAAGTGGGCATGCTTCGGTTACAAGTTATCCAGTGGTTCAAGATTGGTTGTATTCATCATTATTAGTGGCTTGTGAAATAAAAATCATGACTTTGGGCTCAAATTAGACTTTCCTATCTATAATCCTCGATCCATTATCATATCCATATTTTTATTTGCTTCTCTTTTCCAACCATAATCCATTTTATTTTTAACCGAATTAATTCATATTCATGCCCAATTTAGCTTATTATTCATAAGCCCATTATCCATTTTATTTCAAATTCATCTTTATTCAATTTCTATCCAAAAATTTCTTTTATTATTTTCATTATCCTTTTTCCATTTTTGAACCCAACCTTTTTTTAGAGCCCATTTAAATTTTTTTATGACAACAAAATTAAGAAGAAAAAAGAAGAAGAAACCTTTCCATAGCTTCTACTTTCCCACATGACTTCCAACTTTTCCCAGCTTTCTCACCACATTCCCAGCTACCTTCACGTCGTACATACTTGAATTACACGCACACACAAAAACGTAGCCAATCACACACGAAAACACAGTGAAACGCGAACGAGCAACATGTCGCGTGGTACTCCTGCAATTCCACCAAAACGCTTAAAGCACAACATACAAGCACACACAAACCGTGAATCAAAACGCAAGTGAAAACAATTAAAATGCAGATCGTTGAATTCAAAAAAAGAAAAAGAGTACTGATAACAAAAAAGAGAAGGAAGAATTTGGTTACAACATAAAAAGTTGGCAACAGAAACGAAAAGGGGAATTTCATCACTTCAACACAAAAAATCAAAAAACTGAATTCACAGCGAACTCCACCTATCAAAACTCAGAATCTCTCATAGCAACTTATTTGACCTTCAATATTCAACAAAGTCTCAGCCTCCAACTGTCTTCAACTTCATCATCAACGAACAAACTCTTCTTCATCGCATCACCAATAGCTGAATCCGGTTACACATCTTCATGACACCATAATGCTAAGTTAATCACTCTTGATGGCACGTTATAATCATCATAATTGCATCAACGTCAATCATCATTTTTTATCGAACCTGCATTTTCGAACGATATCGGAGGCACTTTATCATCTTCATTCTTGCTTCAACACAATAACCTCAAAGACCTCCATTATCGAACCTGCAAGCGGAAGGAGCGGATCGAGATCGAAAGCGGAATAAGAACACGGAGCACATCGTCTCCGATGTCGTCGTCTTTAAGTCGTAGGTGCGATTCTAAATGATTGTTGTAGAAGTATTTTTGGTGTGTGTCGCATCTGTTTGCTTGATCTTATTGATTGAGAAGGTTTTAGGAAAAGTTGAGGGCGGATTCAGATTGAGGGAAGCATTTGAGTGGGGGTTTGTGTTGTTGTTTTGCGGTCGGAGGGGGTTGTTAACGGTGGCGCTAGGGTAGAAAGTGAATCACGGTGAAAGAGATGAACAGGGCAATGTGAGAGAGGAACGTGAGAGTTCGCTGGTTTTATTTTGTTTTCTTTCATTTGATGTTATGTGATAAAGATATTAACATTTTAAGAAATGGTAAGTTGCAGATAGAGGAAGATATAAGATCATGGATTTTGTTGTTTCCCGTCCATACCGACGGTGACACTTGTCACCATCCGGTAGGACATTTCCCCTTCAACCCTATGTGCACCTTACCACCTTACCATAGTGCTCCCTCGCTCCTTTAACCATCAGATATGAAGACTTTGGAGGTCTCTAGATCAAACGCTCCACATAAAGTCAACTGTGTTGACCTCTTGCCTACCATAATCCATCATAGCTTCCTGCGCTTTGGGCCTTGTAGCCTTTTACTTCTCACACCTCCCTTTTAAGCCTAATCTTCCTTTCTAACTGCGCTTTACTATTGGCTCACCCCCTCCTCTTTTTCTTTTTTTTTTAATTCCTTTTTTACATAGTTTTATTTTTAACTCATAAAAAATATAAAAGCACATTAGAAAATTCCCAATTTTTTTTTATCATCTTAACTCATTTTAGAATTTTTCCATGCTTTTCTTTTATGATTTTATTAATTTCTCTTTTTTATTTCGAATTTTCATTTAATTTCTTTTCTCATTTAATTTCCATACTAACACCTTAACGTGTAGAATTTATTTCTTCCTCCTCAAGTAATATTTTGACTCCGTTCTTTTTGCATTTCATTAAAGACTCAGGAAAGCTCATACAAATATTTTTGTCATGTTTGTGTGATTTCTTTAATTGTTCTTAAGCGACATTGTGCGACCGTTTGGTGGAGTTTGAGTGTGAATTTTTTAGAGCCATTTGGAAACATTATTTACTTCTGGTTGTTGACTTTAGGGACTTAATTTCATAATTTTCTCGTCACCTTTGGTATTTATTTGTTGTCGTTTGTTTTAAGTAACTTTGTGTGCTTTTTTCTTCCCTCTTTCTAACATAGTTTTAGGAAGGCGTTTATGCCATCCTATTAGGTTTTCTTGGTATTTG
Organism: Lathyrus aphaca; assembly: GCA_963966055.1. NCBI lineage: Eukaryota > Viridiplantae > Streptophyta > Magnoliopsida > Fabales > Fabaceae > Lathyrus > Lathyrus aphaca. Next base: position 284,289,918 of record OZ014523.1, read on the forward strand.
TTTTAGGTCACATATAGGGTTTAGGTTCTGACTTTGTTGAGTGTGTTTGGTTTGTGACCTTCGTATTTGGTTTACGTATTGTTTGAATCTTATTATTTTCACCTTATGCTTATGTGGTTCACTAACCTTTTGTTTTGTAGGGGGTTATGGTAAGTCATGTGTGTATGAGGGCATCCCATATACAACTTCTTCCTTCATCTCTTTATCCTTTTCAATTTGTGTTTGCCGTAGCCTTATGTTATGCTTGTATAACTTCATCACTTCCCTCTTAGAAACAACTTAATTTCTTTAGAGAAGTAAGTTGTCTTCTAACTTCTTCTCCTATTTTTCTTTTTCTTTCTTTGCTTTCCTTCTTCTTCATTAGGATAGAATTCAAACCACACTGACATAGGACTCCCATGCATGATAATTCTTAGGATTGTTAGTCCCCTCTTAGTTTTTACCTTTGAGATCCTTTTGGTGCTCTCTCTTTCTCATCTTCAAATAAAAACCTAAAAACACTTAATAATGGTTGAGGTGATCTCCCTTTATCATCCTCACAATGAAAGTCATAAAAACACTTCTTCATCAAAAGTACAAAAACACTTAATAAATACAACGAGTTAGTGAGCTTAGGCCCTAATCTCTAGAACCAAGTTTTGGGGATCTTCCTCTCACTTGGGTGTGCTTATTCTATTATTCCATCTTGGAATGTAGTAACAAGTACACATTCCATGGAAACGGGCTTGAATTCAATTTCTTGTGCCACACCAATAAAAAACTCCTAAAAAAACATTGGACAAAGAATTAGCATCTCCTTCGAGACTTCTTTTCTCATCACCCTCACTCTTTACGTACAAACTTGCTCCAACTTGTCACTCTGCAAGACGGTAACTCACTTATGCCAGACGATCCTGCAACTCCTGAGCATTGGCATAAGCAGTTCAAGCTTTTAAAACACAGGTCATTTTCCTCCCTAGTTAAGGGAACTACAACGTCTTTGATCCTCATGTCCAGATGAGGTACGTAGGAAGCGGGATAGGGCCCGTTCGAGCACTCTTTTATTTTCGCTACATTTTCCCCCTTTTTTTTCTTTTCTTTTCCAATTTCAGTCTTTCTTTTGCAGCAGCTTTTATTTCTTCACCCTTTGAAACATTTTCTTTGCAAGCGTGGATCCCGCCGGGTACGGCGGATGATTTGGGGTGCTAATACCTTCCTAGGTCGTAACCGACTCCCGAACCCAGTTCTTTGGTTCGTAGGACCTTTGTCCTTCCTTTTATTTTCTTCCAGTTTGTGAAGTATTGTCATTCCCTTCCCTTCGGGGAAAAAATCCTGGCTGGCGACTCTACCATTTTCCGCGTCACTTTCGCGTTTGTACCAGGATGGAAATCTAGGGAGAGACAGCTGGCACCTCTACTGGGGAAATAACCCATAATATCTAGTTTCCCCTTGAGAGTCTCTCCTAGTGCTTGCGTGTTTCTGTTTCTTTGGGTGTTGATTGTTTGTTGTTGTCTTTTATTTTGTTGTTTTTTTTACAATTTATTTACAGCTTTAGTTACAATTTTCAGTATTTTATTTCACATGCATCATATTATATTGGACTGTCTAGACTGGACTTTTTCAGTTTGGTGGGACTTGGGTGATACTGTTACTGTGAGATGAGCTCATTACCAAGGCTCGAGTGCACTTTAGGACTTAGATGGTTCCACTTTGGCCTCATGAGATCTTGTCATGGGGGTAATAGTAAGTTCCACGCCTAGATTTGTGACCGTCTTGGAAATGTCTTGATTTAGGGATCTTCCATTCTCATTTCACGACCTTGATAGTTATGTGCGGCTGGGGACCGATCATTGAGAACCTTTGTGGAAACATTCGTCTTTAGTGGTGACAGTGGCATACCACATTTTGTGGAAAACCTATTCGCACCTGAGGGCCCACTGGGAACTCGCATAAGATTGTCTGGTTCTCATATAGGAACTCAGTGAGAGCATTTGATCATATGACGATAGTACTGTATCCTACGGGCTGAATGTACTGTTTTTTCTCGATTTCAGCACTCGAAGCTGGGAACTTATAAGGGATGCTTGTTTTTCCGGGACTCACGCTGAGACCTCCCTGAGTAGTATATAATGCCTAACTGATTTCCTGATTTGGTCATGATCCATTTCTCGAAAATGGTGAACGTATTATTGTTATTTAGCTTTAAGAGTTCGTGATGTTTGACCTAGAGCACACCCGTGATATTGGGAGGTGTTTGCAGGAACCCTTAACCTCCACACACCCTTTATCAACAATGTGATCCTTTGTGTTGATCCAGTTACTATAGTCCTGGAATTCTTGATCTTGGTTTATGAGTTATTATCTGAGGGGGTTTTTATTCAGAGGACCTTTGAGGTTTCAAACACTTGGTTCTTGGTCCTATATCCAGACAGATGCTAGTCCATGATCACGTGCCAGTTGCATCCATGACATCATATCATCGATGCACACATGTTTAGTTATTTCCAGGGACCCCATATCTGAATCATGTTGTTGAATTTTTCTTGTGTAGCAAAATATGAATTAAAATAGATCGAGTCCTGGGAAATAAATGAACATGGCATTTGCATATATCCTTGCATTTGTGACAGGTTTTCAGAGACATTCTTATCCTAACTTGGTATTTCTTCAGAATGGCCAACATGAACCAGGACTAACATGGTGTAGACTTGGAACAAATTCGGGCGGAGGTAGCTGAGATGAAGGCCCAGATGGGGCAATTCAGGGCAGAGGTACAGACTTTGTCGTAGGGGAAGAGGTTCTTGAAGGAAGAGTTTGACGTGATGAAAACTCAAATGAAGCTGCTGATAGGGATCATGACTGCCTTGCTAAAGAAAGAAAATGGCCAGGCGTCTGCTTCTCCACCATAAGGTCTCATTTCTCCCATCTCTTTGGGGTTTTCACTGAACCAAGAGTTGTCCGGTGGAATTTCTCCACAGTTTGAGTTTCCTCACCAGCAGTCACCACTTGGTCGTCTAGAAGAGCCCAGAACGCAGATCAATCTCTCCTTTCCTGATTCAAATGAAGTGAATGATCCTATGCTAGTTGTTGCCAAAGAAGTGAGCACTTTCTTTTTGTATCAAGGACCTTCCTCAGCTCCTACACCCAGGAAAGATTTCAGCATATGTTAGGTGTATCTCCTCCAGTGGTAGCAACCCGTTCTCAACAGAAGCAAGAAAGGGTTATTGATCCTATACCTAAGTCTTATGTTGAGTTGTGCCCACGGTTAATCAAAATGGGATTGATTGAATGTCGTGAAGTATCTCCTCCTACTAGTGAACTTCCCCAAGGTTGGAATCCATATGCCTACTCTGTTTTTCACTCTAGAGATCAAGGACATGAGGTCAATGACTGCAGGGCATTCATGCATCAGGTGCAAGACTTAGTTGATGACAGAGTAATTAACTTTGAACTAATTGATTTGAAAGTGCCACAAGGTGGGGCACAGGTGAGCACTGATGAGGTTGTCAAGTTTCATTCTTCCGTATTTATCACTCAGGATGAATCTTCTAAGAGGCTACAAACACAATCTTCTTTCCTTCCTCGTCCAAATCTAGGTAAGAAAGTGCAGTGGCCTACTAGGCACTCAAAGAAACATCAGCAACAAAATGCTCAACCACAACGCAAGCCTTATCCACAAAGAGGTCGACAAGCTGATCGTGTTCTTGATCCCATCTCAATAACATACACTTCCATGTTACGATAATTGTTGAGGTTTGATCTGATCAAGTTGCAGACTTTGACACCACCGGTAGGGAATCCTCCAAAGGGATACGATGAAAATGCGCGTTGCGAGTTTCACTCAGGTTCCCCGGGGCATGCAATAGAAGAATGTAGGGATTTACAATCGAATGTTCAAGATCTGATCGACTTGAAGGTCATCACACCAGATGGTCAGCTAGGGAGGCAAAGACTTCTGGATTAGAATTGATGCTTGTAGGCTTTAGCTCTTTCATGTATCTGGTTACCCTCAGGCTTGTTGAGGGAACCCTTGTGGTTGTACTTATTTGTGTTGGTTCTCAGTACCTTGTATGAATTTGCTCTTGAGAGCCTTTCCCTGTTATGTGTTTGGATTTCTGAGGCAGTGGTTTCCTTATTCATGCACTGACACTTGGTCACATGGTGATTTTTATATTGGATATTGCTTGCAGGGTTTCTTCTGAGAGTGTTCTCTCATTGGCTATGTTTCTGAGCATTTGCATAGCATAACATCTTGCATACCATATCATTCTATCTTTGTTTTTTAGGTACGCGGGCAGTTTCTCATCTCTGTTTCATTTCAGGCAACAGTGTTAGCAAAGTAGAATCGGAATGGAAAATCAGGTACAAGATGAGCTCGTAGAATTGAAGACTCGTATGGAGCCGTTTATAACCCTAATGACGGGTAAGTCTCAGAGGAAAGAATAGTTAAGGTTGTTGGTCGAGCGTCCAAAAAATGAGATTCCTGAAGATGGCAATCAGAGAAACCATAATGGAGATCCAGGCGGAGACAATGACTGTAATGTTGGTTACATGGATGGTCAAGAAGATCAGTTCACTTTGATTGATGATGAGATGGATCAACCTAATGCTGTTGTGGATCGTTGTTTCGACGAGCTTGCTGAGAAAATAGAGGCCATTAAATCTCAGAACTCTCTAGGTTTTGATGTTACGGATTTGGGTTTAGTTCCTGGAGTGAAAATTCCTAACAAATTCAAGCCTCCTACTTTTGGAAAGTACAACGGCAACTCTTGTCCGAAAACTCACATTCAGTCTTACTTCGGGAAGATCTCTGCTCACATGGATGATGAAAAGTTATGGATGCTTTACTTCCAGGATAGTCTATCTTAAGCATTTTTGGATTAGTATATGGGTCTGAACAAGACTGTTGTCAGAAGCTAGAAGGACTTGGCTGAAGCTTTTGTGAAACAATACCAGTTTAATCTTGACATGGAGCCTAACCGCATTTAACTTCAAAGTCTTTCTCAAAAGAAGTCTGAAAGTTTCAAAGAGTATGCTCAAAGATGGCGATAAATGACCGCCCAAGTGCAACCTCCACTGCTTGAGAGGGAAATGGCTGACATATTCATGAGCACTTTGCAGGATGTGTTTCTGGACCATCTAGCTTGTTGTCCATATACTAGATTTGCTGATATTGTGATCGCTGGTGAGCGAGTTGAGAGTTTATTGAAGCTTGGAAAGATTCAATATTGTAGTGCGTCAGGTTCAGGCACAAAGAAACCCCTCGCTAGTGGTCAGAACAAGAATGAAGGGGAATTTGGGGAAACATCTTATCAACGTGGAAAAGGTAGAGGATATCATCCATGCCATCAGCATGCAGCTTCTGTGGCTGCGACCCCGAATAATCATCTTAGGCGTCAGACACAGCAAAGGAACCCTCAACAGGGCCATCAGCAGCAAAGGAGATATATAGTTCTTGACCCTCTACCAATGTCTTATACTGATATACTTCAGCATCTTCTTCAACTAAAGTTGATTGAGCTTCGCAAGCTATCCCCACCTCCTTATCCATTTCCAGAGGGATGGGATGCCAATGCCCATTGTGATTTCCATTCTAGGGAACCAGGACACCATATTGATGGGTGTAAAGCTTTTCACCACAAGGTACAAGATTTGGTTGATTCGAAAGCTGTTAATTTAGCTCCATACAGATGAAGAAGAAGGCTTTGTCTTGATCAGATTTTGCCAGAAAAGAATTGAAGGAATAAAGCCATAAGTATCAGTAATGGCAGTCAGTTGTTTTCTTTATTGCATTTTCATCCTTATTGAGGTGAACTACGCTGCTCTGATTCTTCATTGGTCCTGGGTCAATGCAGATACGTAGGCAGAAGATCGTCAGGTCTTTCTGAGCAACCTTGTCGCAATTTCATCTCAGTGTCACTCTTTCCGTCAGACGTCTTGTGTTAGAGGCTTAAGGTCTGAAATAATTGAGAATGAAGTATGATTATGGATATGTGTTCAATTGATTGAAGACTGCAAATCCCATCGGGAAAGCTTTTAACTACTGAAAGTATTCAAGATTGATGAGTCCATACGAAGTCAAGTCTCCTCAACAATGGCATTATTTAGCTTCTTTACTGCATTTTCATTTGTAGCTTTTAACTTGTTTGCTTAAATATTTGTATGCATGCATGAATCTGTTTGTTTCTGAATCTTAATTAATGAAATGCACATGTTTTACTTGAAGTAATTCATTCGTAGTTTACTTATAATTTTTGTGTGCATTGTAATACCAACTGTCGTTCTAAAACTCTGTGATAGAGGACTGTCCTACCCCGAAAAATACGACCTCGCGACGGGAGAGGGTGTTACGGGAAAATTTAAAATGATCAACAGAGTCGCCATCGAACTTATTTTATTCCAATTAAGGAAAAGGAAAATATCGAGAAACCTTTTTTGAAAATGGATAATGCTTAGTCTTTGAAACCAGATTTTGAGTTCGTGAGTCGATTCCGTAAGGGGAAGGTATTAGCACCCCTTACGTCCGTTGTACTCAACGGGAACCTCTTAGTTTGATTTGTGATTGAATGTCTTAACGAATGTCATTTATCTTCTTCGAATTAAAAACGGAAATAAAATGCGATACGATTCTAAACTAGAGTTAGTATTAGAGGGGAAATTGGTGGTTAGCTTCCTAGGGTGCTCGGCAAGGAGTAAGATCTGTGTGCCTGCGTATTCCCTTGTGCAATGGGAAAGTCAGAGCTTCGTAGTTCATGGTTCTAGGGTTGGTAAGTTTGTTGATTTTATTAGGCGTCAATTGCTTACACCAAAAACAGATGTATCGTGTTTAAACAATTGAAGAAAAGCATCGGAGATCCAACACTTGTCTTTTTCACATTGTTTCGATAGTTGTTAAATATTTTATTAATCTAAGACCGCTTGATGTTGGATCAAGGGTTTGGTTCTAAAAGTAACGTTTTGGTTATTTGGTTCGATGGCGATGCGCGAAGCAGTCGACATACAGGTAAATGCAGATGGAGGTTTATTGTTTGAGTTTGAAATTCTGTGATCAGGTATGAGATGTCCTAAGAGATGTCCCAACACTTGACAGATTTAACCAAAACTTAAATAGCAAGAAAAGTAAACAACACAGAAGTTTGTTAACCCAGTTCAGTGTATAACCACACTTACATCTGGAGGCTACCAAGCCAGGAGGAAATCCACTATAAGTAATATTAATTCTAGACTTAAACCATCCTGTTTAATCTATCACTTAATAACTACCCAATGCAATTTCTACCTAAGACACAACTTAGATAAGAGTATCCTACTCACTCCCCCTCAATCACACAGTGATCAAGTTTACAAGTTTAATAAAATTGAAGACATTCTTCAAACAAAAACATCTTGATCTTACTTCACAGTTTCAATCAAGTCACAAATGCACTTTTGCTTAAAAGCTCATAAAGTGGTACAATCAAAACAACCTGCTATTAAAACACTAGACTCTCTATTTGGTCTTCTGAAATTCTTACTCAATTCTATGAGTTTCTGTTGTTTAAATAGGTATCTGTAATTTGGGATTTCTGTAGAATGATCCAGCCCTAATGCGCATGCAGCTTCCACCTTGAATTTAGGGTTTATAACTTCCTAGATGCTAGGTGATTTAGGTCTTCTGTTTTAATCTGAATCCTCAATATAAAACTCCCTACAGATGCGCCTTGTTCTGTTTTTATCCATCATTAATTAATTCCAGATACCTCTCCTTAAATATCTCTGATCAGTTAGTCAATAATTAATTCTGGTAGCAGGTTTGAGATGTCTCAACATCTGTTGGGACATCCTGAAAAACTGAACTTAAGTCATTAACACAATGTCCCAACATCTTGTGAGACATCCTGAAATAAGTTCATATACTCTGTTTGCAAATGTCCCAACATTTGATAGGACATTCTGAACTGAATTCAATATTCCTTGTTGGTCAAAAATTCTGCCAATTCAAGACATCTACAAACTCCCCCTTTGGCTAATTTTTGGCTAACATCTTATCTGGTTTTCAGAGTGCAGCAGAAGTTCTTTTATCAGAGTATAACATTGCTTTTCTGTTGATTCATATTTGAGATTACTCCCCCTCAAACCTATGTGTATCAAGTCTTGTTGCAACAGAAATATTTATCAAAATACATTGATTCAGTTTAGAAACAGACAAACAGATTTTCATTCATAATTAAACAGCAATACATTTTGGATTGTTGTTGTTCTCCCCCTAGTTAGACACAAATTATGGGGCCAAAGACACTATTCCAGAATTACAAAGCAGTGCTGTCATTACAATTTCCTCACATACAAGGATCACTCAGACTCATCACTTTCAGTTTCTTCATCAACTTCAGTTTCTTCTTCAGAGGCAGTTTCTTCATCAGAGGCAGCTTTCTGATCTCCTTCATTCTCAAGCCTTTGAATGATTTCTTCAAGCTTCTGCTTTCTGGCTTCAAGCTCTTTGCAAGTGCTCTTGAGTTCAGCAATCAAAGCAGCCTTGGAGATTGGAGTCTTGGCAGTTGAAGGACCTGCATATGTCCCAGAAGGTGCTTCAACATCTGCTGCATGATGACTGAGGAACAGTTTGTAGTGAAATGCCAAGGGGCTTTCTCTCTTGCAGACTGTGTCCTTCTCAGTTAGAATCCCAGGATATTGGCTTAACACTATACCACACAGCAATGAAGGAAAAGCTATTGGTAGCCTTGTTGCAGAAGAGCTGGCATGCTTCAAGGTCTGATAAAAAATGTAAGCACCATAGTCCAGCTTGGTCTGAGTTCCCACAGCATAGATAAACCTGGCCAGGCCAGTGGATATTGAAGATGTGTGGTTGGTAGGCACCCAGTTTGCTGTACCAATCCTGTTCAGCATAGCATATTTTCTTGTTAGCATGCTCACTGAGAGCTTTCCCTTCACAGGCCATGCCTTGACCTGGTTTGCAGTGATAACCTTGCAGACGTGGTTATCTGTATTACCTAGCTCATTTGGTCCATCTGTTTCTCTTCCTAGGTACTGATTGATGATTTGAGGAGAGAACTCTACACACTTACCTCTAACAAAGACTTTTCTAAATTCAGAGGACTTACCATTGGAACAATCCTCCTGAAGATTAACAATGAACTCTTTGACAAGAAGTTCATAGCAGGGAGAGAGATCTGAGACTGTTTTGAATAGTCCTGCAGCAGAGATGAGGTCAATCAGTTCAGTGCACTCAAGTGCATTGCTGCTCAGTTCTCTTTCAAGGGCAACCCTTCTTTGGTACACAAACTTCCATCTGTTGACACTAGAGACATGATGGAATGATATGTTGTCCAAGGGGGCTTCTGGAAAAGCAGATGAAGCCCTAGATGGTGCTGGTTTCTTTTTGGGAGGAGATGTTGGGACATCTGATTCAACATCTGAGTCTGATGGGGTGACAACTTTTCTTTTCTGAGTTTGGACTTTACTCCATTGTTTTGTTGGGCCAAAGGCAGCTTTAGCTTTGCCTTTCTTTGGGGAAGCTTTCTTCTTCTCAGGAATTTCAGGTTCAGGTTGCATCTTGCCTTTTCTAGACCTGAGCCTTTTGGCTATGCTAGGTCTTACAGAGGCTATGATCTCTGTATCAGAGTCCTGTTCCAGGTTCACCACTGGAGGAGATTGAGCAGTCTCTTCTTCAGCTGGTTGATCAACAGAAATGTGATCTTCAGTTGATGCTTTGGTTTGTTCCTCAGAGTCTTCTTCAGCACTTTCACTTGAGACCTTTTTCTGGTCCTCAGTTTGTTCAATATCAGCATCAGATGAGTTCTTTTTCTCATCCTCATATGTTCCAACATCTGTTGGGACATCCTGTTGAGCAGGAGTGTCCTCTGCAGCTTGAGCTTGTTCTTCTTGAGGGGCAGGCATGGTGTTTAGAGGAATAGAAATTCCACTCACCACTCTCTGTTCAAAAAGAATTTGGTTGACAATCTCCTTGATGGAAGCATCCACATATTCTGAAGATTTTGGGGGCATGTTAGCAGGTGAAGGAATGCCTCCTTTAGCTTTGTTGCAGACTTGATCTTTAGCTCTCTTTGGAGTTCTTGGCTTTTTAGCGTGAGAAGCACTTCCTCTGAGTTCGTCCAATGGGGTTGATTTCATTGGAACTACAGAGATGGGAGTTGCATGAACTACGTCTTCTTTGTTGAGAACTTCTTCAGGAGTGTTAGGGTTTTGAGACATTGTTAAGGAATATGGATGAAGAGCTTTAGGGTTGATGATTTCTGAAGAATAGCTAGTTAATGAGATTCGCTTGTGATAGAATGATGAGAATCTTGATAGCTGATTATAAGTAGTTACTAAATAAGTAGTCGTTACATTGCAAATTATTAGGAATGGAATTCCCAAGGTTCTTGTCCAGACTGGTTTTGCCATCTGGAACTTATGCCATACAATGTCATATGACATGTTGGCACATCTCATTAACTGCTAAATATCACATAAACAGATTCCCAGTTTGCCCCTTAAGTTCTCAAATTGTGTAGCATCCAATGCTTTGGTAAAGATATCAGCTAACTGCAGATTTGTAGCTACATGTTCCAATGAAATCACTTTTTCTTCTACAAGATCTCTGATGAAATGATGTCTGATATCAATATGCTTGGTCCTGCTATGTTGGATAGGATTCTTTGATATGTTGATTGCACTTAAGTTGTCACAGTACAATGTCATGACATCCTGTGGGACATTGTACTCAGTGAGCATTTGCTTCATCCAAACCAACTGAGAACAACTGCTTCCAGATGCTATATATTCAGCTTCAGCTGTAGATAAGGATACACAATTTTGTTTCTTACTGAACCAAGAAATCAAATTGTTTCCTAGAAAGAAGCATCCTCCTGAAGTGCTTTTTCTGTCATCTGCACTTCCAGCCCAATCAGCATCACAGAAGCCAGTGAGAATTGGTTTACATCCATGAAAGTACATTATGCCATAGTCACAAGTACCATTAACATATTTAAGAATTCTCTTGACTTGATTGAGATGACTGACTTTTGGATCAGCTTGATATCTTGCACATACACCTACTGCAAATGCTATGTCAGGTCTGCTAGCAGTCAAGTATAACAAGCTTCCAATCATGCTTCTGTATAAGCTTTGATCTACACTCTCACCCTTTTCATCTTTAGTCAGCTTCAAATGTGTGGGAGCAGGAGTTCTCTTATGAGTAGAATTTTCCATTCCAAATTTCTTGACTATGTTCTTGGAATACTTGCTTTGGGAAATGAACATTGAATCTTCCATTTGCTTTATTTGTAGACCAAGAAAGTAGGTTAACTCACCTACTAGGCTCATTTCAAATTCAGATTCCATCTGCTTGATAAAATGTTTGACCATCCTATCAGACATCCCACCAAAGACAATATCATCAACATATATTTGAGCAATTATGATATTTCCTTCTTCATCTTTAACAAACAAGGTTTTGTCAATTCCACCTTTTCTGTACCCTTGCTTGATAAGAAATGTGGTCAGTCTTTCATACCATGCCCTTGGAGCTTGCTTCAGACCACAAAGTGCTTTCTTCAGTTTGTATACATGATTTGGACAGCTTGGATCAACAAATCCTTTAGGCTGTTCTACATATACCTCTTCATTCAGATAACCATTTAAAAAGGCACTTTTCACATCCATTTGAAATAGCTTGAACTTTAAGATACAAGCAATTCCCAAAAGTAGTCTGATTGATTCAAGCCTTGCTACTGGTGCAAAGGTTTCATCAAAGTCAACTCCTTCAATTTGAGTGTATCCTTGAGCTACAAGTCTGGCTTTGTTCTTTGTAACAACTCCTTGTTCATTTGACTTGTTCTTATATACCCATTTTGTTCCAATCACATTTATGTCATCAGGTCTAGGAACAAGATTCCATACTTCATTCCTTGTGAATTGACCTAATTCCTCTTGCATAGCACTAATCCAGTAATCATCAGTAAGAGCTTCCTTGATGTTCTTAGGTTCTATTTTAGAAACAAAACAAGAACCTGAAATTACTTCTCTTGATCTAGTGCTCACACCTCTGTTGGGATCACCAATTATCAAATCTTTGGGATGATCTTTCTGTATTCTGATGGAGGGAGGTTTGCTGGATTCTTCTGTACTTGTATCAGTTTGAGTGAAGTTATAATGATCATTCTTTTCTTCAGCTTCAATCTTGATATCAGCAGATGTTCCAACATCTTCTGGGACATCTGTAGGAGCATCATCAATTATCACATTTATGGACTCCATGATTACCTTGGTTCTAGAATTAAATACTCTATATGCTCTGCCGTTTATAGAATATCCAAGGAAAATCCCTTCATCACTTTTAGGATCCATTTTTCTTCTTTGCTCCCTATCTGCCAGAATGTAACAGTTACTTCCAAACACATGAAAGTACTTGACTGTGGGTTTTCTGCCCTTCCAGACTTCATATATTGTGGACAGAGTTCCTTTCCTTAAAGTAACTCTGTTATGGATGTAACAAGCAGTGTTCATAGCTTCAGCCCAGAAGTACAAAGGTAACTTTTTAGCATGGATCATAGCTCTTGCTGATTCTTGAATAGTTCTATTCTTCCTCTCAACAATCCCATTTTGTTGAGGAGTGATAGGTGAAGAATATTCATGATTTATTCCTTCTGAAGAGCAGAAATCTAAGAACTTTTGGTTCTCAAATTCTTTTCCATGATCACTTCTTATTCTGATCACACAGCTGGATTTCTCCCTTTGTAATCTTTGGCATAATTCTTTGAATACATCAAATACATCAGACTTTTCTTTGATGAAATTTATCCATGTATATCTTGAAAAGTCATCAACCACCACATAGGCATACCTCTTGCCACCAAGACTTTCAACCTGCATAGGTCCCATAAGATCCATATGTAATAGTTCCAAAACTTTGGAAGTTGTCAGATGTTGGAGCTTTGGATGGGACATCTTGGTTTGCTTGCCTATTTGACATTCACCACATATTTTGCCATCATCAATCTTCAGTTTAGGAATACCTCTTACAGCATCCATAGATATTATCTTCTTTATGCCTCTGAAATGAAGATGACCTAGCCTTTGGTGCCATAGTTTCACTTCTTCTTCTTTAGCTAAAGAACAAGTTGAAGTGAGACTGAGGTTTTGAGATTCCCACATGTAACAGTTGTCTTTAGATCTGGCTCCTCTCATGACCACTTCTTGTTCTTTGTTAGTCACTATACATTCAGTTTTGGTAAAGTTTACACTGTACCCTTGATCACATAATTGACTTATACTGATCAGGTTAGCAGTTAAACCTTTAACTAGCAGCACATCATTTAGTCTTGGAACATCTTGACAGTCCAAGGTCCCAACTCCCTTGATTTCTCCTTTAGCTCCATCTCCAAAGGTTACATACCTGGATGAATGTGACTTTAAGTTTACTAGCAGGTTCTTCAATCCAGTCATGTGTCTTGAACATCCACTGTCAAAATACCAGTCTTCCTTAGCTGATACTCTTAGTGATGTATGTGCTATATATGCAACACTTTTCTTTGACCATTTGAGTTGAGATTTCTTTTGATGTCTTTGCCCTGTGTGTTGTTCACCAGCAGATCTCCAAGATTGATTGTTGATCTTGTTCTTGGGTATGTAGCTTTGATCAGCCTGAATGCTAGTTTTTGGTCTCCATACCTTCTTGATGACTTCTGTCTTCTGCTTAGGAGGTTGCTGATTTCTTTGATGTCTATGCAGCACTTTAGCTTCTATTTTATGCTTAGAAGGTTGCTGACACATCTGATTTGGGTATCCATGTAGCTTATAACAATGAGGTTTGATATGTCCAAATCTTCCACAGTGATGGCATCTCCATCTTTGATACTTCTTCTTCATTTTGTTCTTTCCAGAATGTTGAGACATCTGTTGGAACATTATGTTTGACTTTGTGTTCTTTTCCTGATGTTGAAGCATCTGTTGGGACATCTTGTTTGACTGTATGGATTTTGAAGTTGTTTTGCTAGAGCTAGCTTCATCTTTATGTACTCTGTTAAATCCCAGTCCACTTTTATCCCCTGAGTGCTTATTGTTGTTGAGAATATCATCCAGTGTATTTGAGCTGTTGTTCAACATTCTAACAGATTTGGACATATGTTCCAACTTGGAGTTGAGAAGAGTTACTTCACTTTTCAAGGTGTCAATGATCTCTTGATCACTTGATTTTTCATCTTCTAATGCCTCATTCTGCTTCTTTAGCTTTATAACCTCACTGCATATTTCAGTGCTTCTTTTGTACAGATCTTTGAATGCTTGCTCAAGGTCTTCATAAGTAAGCTCTCCATCACTGGATTCACTTTCAGACTCACATAGTCCAGCTAAAGCAGTGATATGCTTAGCTGATTCTTCTTCTGAATCACCTCCTGAGTCTTCATCAGACCAGGTTACAGATAGTCCTTTCTTTTGCCTTTTTAAGTAGGTAGGACATTCATTCTTGATGTGTCCATATCCTTCACATCCATGGCATTTGATTCCTTTTTCTTGACTGATCTTTTCAGTATAATTTGACCTTCTGTTAGCATCATAAGATCTCTTGTTCTCAGAAGAGTTTGTGTATCTTCCACTAGGATTGGATTTGCCTTCCATTCCTCTGAGAATCTTTTTGAATTGTCTTCCAAGCATAGCAATGTTGTCTGATAAGCTTTTACCAGTTTTTGTTTCATCATCTTCTTCTTCATCAGTGTTTGTTACCAAGGCTATGCTTTTGTTCTTCTTAACATTTGTGTCATTCATTCCCATCTCAAATGTTTGAAGGGAACCAATGAGTTCTTCAACTTTCATAGTGCATATGTCTTGAGCTTCTTCTATTGCTGTGACTTTCATGTCAAATCTTTTTGGCAAAGATCTGAGGATCTTTCTTACAAGTTTTTCATCAGTCATTTTTTCTCCCAAGGCTCCAGAAGTATTGGCTACTTCTAAGATGTTCATGTAGAATTCATGAACTGTCTCATCTTCCTTCATTCTCAAATTTTCAAACTTGGTGGTGAGAAGTTGAAGTCTTGACATCTTTACCTTTGATGTTCCTTCATGAGTTGTTTTGAGAGTATCCCATACTTCGTTGGCTAGCTCACAGTGATTCACAAGTCTAAAGATGTTCCTATCAATGCCATTGAATAGAGCATTTAAGGCCTTGGAGTTGCCTAGTGCAGAATCTTCTTCTTCCTTACTCCATTCTTCTTCAGGTTTCAACACTTTTGATCCATCTTTGGTGTCTTGGATAGGATGTTCCCATCCAATGTTGACTGCTCTCCAGGCCCTGTTGTCAAGTGATCTTAAGAATGCAATCATTCTTGGTTTCCAGTAGTCATAATTTGATCCATCCAGAATAGGTGGTCTATTTACTGACCCTATATCTCTGTCCATGTTTCCAGAATTTGTATTCCCTAGATCTCACCCAGTATAAACAGGCAGGGTGCCTGCTCTGATGCCAATTGAAATTCTGTGATCAGGTATGAGATGTCCTAAGAGATGTCCCAACACTTGACATATTTAACCAAAACTTAAATAGCAAGAAAAGTAAACAACACAGAAGTTTGTTAACCCAGTTCAGTGTATAACCACACTTACATCTGGAGGCTACCAAGCCAGGAGGAAATCCACTATAAGTAATATTAATTCTAGACTTAAACCACCCTGTTTAATCTATCACTTAATAACTACCCAATGCAATTTCTACCTAAGACACAACTTAGATAAGAGTATCCTACTCACTCCCCCTCAATCACACAGTGATCAAGTTTACAAGTTTAATAAAATTGAAGACATTCTTCAAACAAAAACAGCTTGATCTTACTTCACAGTTTCAATCAAGTCACAAATGCACTTTTGCTTAAAAGCTCATAAAGTGGTACAATCAAAACAACCTGCTATTAAAACACTAGACACTCTATTTGGTCTTCTGAATTTCGTACTCAATTCTATGAGTTTCTGTTGTTTAAATAGGTATCTGTAATTTGGGCTTTCTGTAGAATCATCCAGCCCTAATGCGCATGCAGCTTCCACCTTGAATTTAGGGTTTGTAACTTCCTAGATTCTAGGTGATTTAGGTCTTCTGTTTTAATCTGAATCCTCAATATAAAACTCCCTACAGATGCGCCTTGTTCTGTTTTTATCCATCATTAATTAATTCCAGATACCTCTCCTTAAATATCTCTGATCAGTTAGTCAATAATTAATTCTGGTAGCAGGTTTGAGATGTCTCAACATCTGTTGGGACATCCTGAAAAACTGAACTTAAGTCAATAACACAATGTCCCAACATCTTGTGAGACATCCTGAAATAAGTTCATATACTCTGTTTGCAAATGTCCCAACATTTGATAGGACATTCTGAACTGAATTCAATATTCCTTGTTGGTCAAAAATTCTGCCAATTCAAGACATCTACAGAGTTGGTTAGGTGGATCTGATCCTAGTCTCTAGGGGTGCTCCTAGTAATGCGAAACCATAACCAAATGAATTGTGTGAGTGTGTGAGTGAAGCCGCTTGGTGTTGGACCATGGGTTTGCGAACAAAATAAAATCGATAAAATGCGGAAAATAAAATGCGTACAAAATAATAGGAGAGGGATACATGTAAGTTACACGGGATTACGAGAAATAAAGGGTATCATTGTAGTTTGCCCAAGAGGAAGCGTGTGTGCAGTGCACTAAACTATTCGGAGGCGTTGAACCTTTTTATTCGGAGGCAACTATTCGGAAGCGTTGGACCTTTTCGGATGCGTCAAAATGTGGTTCGTTAACTACCTTAGAACTGGTTCAAAGTTTAGAACCGCTCTATGAGGAGTCTAATCGTTTTATGTATTAAAAAGCGATAAATAAAATAAAATGATATAACCGATAAATAAAAATAGTAAATTAAATTAAATTGCAAAATAAAAATAAATTGAAGTAAAATGGAGGAAAAAATAAAATAAATTACATGGGCCTCATATTGATCGAGTATCACCGATTTAATGAAATCGGGCGAAACGTCGACCATTTGTTATATCATCGGCCCACAAAATAACATAAACTAAAGTGAGAGAAAATCATAATATAATGAAATTTCAAATTAAGAGAGGATGAATTTTAAAATTAGATAATAACAGAAATAATAGAAAATAAAAAGAAAAACTTAAAATAAAATGAATATTAAAAATAAAAAGATCAAAAGAAAAACACATGGATGAGTGAGGACTATGCGGATCGGTTATTGGTGTGTGTTAGAAATGTGATGGTGTTAGTAAAAACAAAGGATGGGCTCCTGCTGACTATGGCAGCCCAAATCATTGCCCAAGATAAATTATAAATAAACCAAATAGTAACTTAGAAAAAAAAACATATAACATTATCAACAAATAAGACAAAACCAAAAAACAAAAGGGTATTTTCCTGAATCAGAATAAACAACGTAAAAGTTCCTCTTTGCATCCTCTACCTTCTTCTTCAAAGATCAAAATCGCGGCAGAAAAAATGTTATATCGTCACCAGAAAAAAAAACAATAATATACTGCCGATTCCCACTCTCTCTTCTCACTCAAATCGCTCGGATTTCGCTCTGTCTCTCTCGGATTCGTGTTTATCTCACGGGTTTCGGATTCTCGCTGATTTTCACACACCTCTCAGGATCTCTCGCACATCTCTCGGAATCACGCGGTTTTGCGAATCTGGGTTTGGGTTTGATGTTTGGTTGAGGTTTGAGGTTGGTCACAGGTTCTTGTTTCTGTTTGTGTTGAGTTTCTGGTTTCGGCTTATGCGGTTTTGTGTTTTGGAGTTTTGGATTTGCGGTGGGTGTTTGTGTTTACTGTGTTTGTGTGCGATTCGCGGGTGTGAACGGTTTCACGGTCTCTGAGTTTTGCTCTGTGGAGGTTTTGCGATCGGATCTTAAACGTTTCCTCTCCGCCTCAGTTTTACGGTTTCTTGCGGATTCGCTTTTGGGATTTACGGGTTGCGTTGTGGTTAAAGAGGGATGAATTGAGCGGTGATTAGAAATGGTTTAACTCTGGTTTATTATTTTCATATTTTTTAGATTTTGTGGATTTGAGAAAAAGAAACAAATGATTATGCTTATTTGTGGTTTATGGTGAAGAAGAGTTTTTTTTGGTTAAGATTTGGCTTGCTTTTTTTTTTGAAAAAAAAAAGAAAAATGAATGAAGAGCTGGGTTTTGTGTTTTTTGTATTTTTTTGGTTTATTTGAAACTTGGTTTATGAAGTGATTTTGCAGATCTTTTTTAAGGTGTCCAAGCTTCTTTTTGGGAATTAAATGAGGTTGATTTATAGGAGAAAATTTTGAGGGTAATGAAGGAATTTGAGCTGAGATTTGGATAAGAATAGTGAGCTGTGAAATCTATTGTGAGATTGTGCAGAGAATTTGTGAAAATTCTGTTGTGTTGTTGCTGTGATTTTGTTTGTTGAGGTGCTATGTTGCAGATTTTGGTGAGTAGACTGAGCTGGATTTTTTCTTTTGCTAAGAATGGGATTGACTTTAGAAATAAACATAATAATGATAACAATAATAATACTGATAATTGAAAATAATAGAAATAATGAGAATAAAAATAATAATAAAAAAAATAAAAAAAGTAACAATAATGACAAAAGTATTAATAATCATAATAATAATAATAGAAAAATGAGAAATAATAAAAATAAATGAAATGATTTTTTGAACTTTGGGGCTTTTGTAATAATAAAAGTGCAAATGGTTTAAGGTGGATATTTAGAAAAGTAGTATAAAAAGGGATAATGAGATAAGACCTTTTTTTTTAATTTTTCCGATAATGAACTAAATAAATAAATAAAAATTAAAATAGAAATTTGAATTTTTAATTTAAAAAGAAATAAATGCAATTTTTGGGGTTTTGGTAATTGATTTATTTTTATATAAAATAAAAAAAGATATTGGAAATTGATGAAAATAGATAATGGGCAAAATCGGGTATGAAAATAAAATAAAAACAAGTGACATATTTTGGATTTTTTTCGAATAATGGTTTAGACAGTAAAATAAAATGGTGCGGTTTTTAGAATTTTTGGAATATATTGGTAAACAGAAAATAAAGGTAGGACAAATTTGGGGTATGATAGTTGCCCCTATCGAATTGACTTAGACCGAGTAAGATGAATTTGCCTGCATTCATACTTTCTAGGTATAAGACAATTAGATACTAAAAGACTCCGAATTTGTCCACAAAAGAAAGAAATTATGCAGTAAATCGATGATTAAAATTGGAAAATAAAGGTGATACGAAACAAAAACAGGTTGACAGAAAATTAAATAATCACTTATCACCGCAAGGATGATAATGCGACCCCGACACCAAAAGGATGCCGAGTGACAGAAAAAATAAACAAATCGCTTATCACCGCAAGGATGTTAATGTGACTCCAGCACTCGATGCTAGGTCGATGCTGAGTAACAGGAAAAATAAATAATCGCTTACCACCGCAAGGATGATAATGCGACCCCAGCACTCGATGCTAGGTCGATGCTGAGTAACAGAGAATTAATTAATCGCTTACCACCGCAAGGATGATAATGCGACCCCAGCACTCGATGCTAGGTCAATGCTGAGTAACAGAAAAAATAAATAATCACTTACCACCGCAAGGATGATAATGCGACCCCAACACTCGATGCTAGGTCGATGTTGAGTAACATAAAATTAAATAATCGCTTACCACCGCAAGGATGATAATGCGACCCCAGCACTCGATGCTAGGTCGATGCTGAGTAACAGAAAAATAAATAATCGCTTACCACCACAAGGATGATAATGCGACCCCAGCACTCGATGCTGAGTAACAGAAAAAATAAATAATCACTTACCACCGCAAGGATGATAATGCGACCCCAGCACTCGATGTTAGGTCGATGCTGAGTAACAGAAAATTTAAATAATCGCTTACCACCGCGAGGATCATAATGCAACCCCAGCACTCGACGTTAGGTCGATGCCGAGTAACAGAAAAATTAAATAATCGCTTACCACCGCAAGGATGATAATGCGACCCCAACACTCGATGCTAGGTCGATGCTGAGTAACAAACAATTAAATAAACTAGAAGAGAAATATCCAACAGGGACGTCAACTGAATAGCACCCAGGAGAATCTCTGGAATCTTCGATCGACCTGGATCCTGACTTCTGCTGGGGAAAGGCCTGGAATCTTGGGTTGATCCTAGATCCTGAACTATGCAACTATGCTTGTTTGTTTTTGAAATGGTATTCCATAATGATGGAGATACGATGCAAGTGTTTATGCATTGCTGAAAGTTAAAATGTTGGGAGCATGAAAAGTTGATTTATTTAGGTATGCATATGATGCACATGATGTAAATGATGGATGTAAATGATGCATATGAGGTGATCGGAAAATGAAAGGTGCCAGCTTGGTGGACTTTTGGTCTGGTAGTTGCCAATAACGATTGGACTTTGGGTGAGTGGAGGGTCCGATTCCCCGACACTCGATCTTAAATGATGCATGGTCAGAAGATGGATTTGAGAGCTCCAAGTTCGGTCACTTGCTGATGAGTGAAGCGACTTAGTTGACACATGAGAACTGATTTTGCTTTGAATGATTGCCAACGTACAGCAAGATCTACTTGTTTAGCCGGGGAGTGGAGATAGGAAGATTTTCCCCTTGTTTGCTTGCCCCTGCCTGTAGGGTATTGGAGAGAATTCTGGTGGGGAAACTTTGAGAGTGACCATGACATGATTTGCCCCAGTGTCTGGATTTGGTAGGTGCCTGCCCCTAATTGAGCCTTTGAAGGTGATCTTGCCCCTGATTGAGCTGTTAAGAATGATTTTTCCCTTGATTAATGGACTTTGAGATAAATTTCCCCTGATTGGGCTGTTGAAGATGCTTTGCCCCTGATTGGACTGTTGAGGTAGTCTTGATTCATGTTGGCACCAATGAAGTTCAAATTTCTCTTTTGATTGTCCCTTGTTGGGATGTCTTGATGTCAAGCACTATTTTTGCAATTAAATTGTTCATACACAAATGGTAATGTTAATGTAAAGTTCGTGTGAGTTTTGAAAAAGTCAATTTATTTGAATGCTATTAAAGTGTGACGAATGGACCCTTAGTCCAAACGAGGTGCTGATTTACAAAGTGCGTGAAAGATGCAGCAAGAATAATGTGCTATTAAGATTGAATATTAGCAAATATATGGGAGTCAGTTTACGCAACCCTGTTGGTAGCATACTTTCAGAATAAACCCTGCCTCAATTAGGACTTTTGAGGGTTGTAACGTGGTCTGGTTAATGGTTTGAGAAACCAAGGATATAAGACTCAAATTTATTTGTACCCACCTGTAACACCCTAATTTTTGCCCTAAGATTTCTTTGCATTTCATCTGCATTTCGCATACAAACAAGATCGCACTGGCTTTCGAGTTTCTTCTCAGGTGAGGGGTTCTATGCTTCGCAGGGGATCACCATTGTTTTTACTTCTTTATATTTGTTTATATTTACTAACTTCTAACCAAAATACAAAAAAAATATGTTGCAGTGTTCCTCTTCTTCTTCTCTGTGTTGCAGGTTTGCGAAGATAAGACAGTAATTTCATTCAGATGCGTTTGTTCAGTCACAATTCGATCCAAATGGATGTTTGACCTAATTTGGTCAAACTATCAAATTTTGTTTCGACTGCCAGTTATGTGTGCCAGTGGTTTAGAAAGTGTGTGTTCAAAGATTCAAGTTGTGCTGTGTACAAAAGTCATCAGATTATCAAGAAGTGTTGCGAGTGAAGTTTGGTTTGATTCATCAGTTCACCAGTGATCCATCTGAGGATTTATTTTCCTCAGTATGGATTCAGTTTATCAGAGAAGTAATCAGACAATTTCCAGATGACAGTTGGCTTAAGTTGTGAAATATCCAGTGGGTTTGTGTTGGCTGTGTTCATTTTATCAAAGGCTTGTGAAAGAGGAATCGAAATTTGGTTATGGGCTTAAAACAAAAGAAAGTCATCATCTTATATCCCTTATTCATTTTTTTCCCGTTTAAACCATTTCCTTTAACTATTTCTAGTTATCACTTAAATTCGATTCCCTTTTATTTTATCCCATTTTTTTTATATATTTCAATTGCCATTATTTTTCTATCCAATTCTTCTCCCAATTTCTAAATCACATTACTCATTAAATCCATATTTTGAAATTCTATACCATTTTCAATTTCTAGTCAATATCCATCAAATTTCTAAAAAAAAATCACAATTAATGTTCATTTTTATTATTATCATTTTATCCATAAAATTTTTTATTACTATTTCCATTTTTTTTCATATCTAATTTTTTATATATTCATTACTTTTTTAATTCCCATTTTTTTGTTATCCATTACAAATACTTTTTTTATGATTAATTCTTTTTCTTAAGCCCACATGACCCCTTGGCCCATCCCCATTTTCATAACAACTGAATGAAAAGCCAAACAAGCTTCCAAGTCAAACACATGACATACACCAGCCACGTTACATAAATTACAAGCCTTCACAGCAAAACTTCACGCAAGCCGTGTCAAGCCTCAACACGTCATCACCCAGTCAAGCAAAAAAATTCAGCTTCATCAAGCCAAAACCATCAGCTTCAACGCATCTGAAGCAAGCAGCAAAACAAAAGCAACAAGACGCCTACCACACGCCGCACGCAAATTCACGCATCATACCTTTTGCCAGCCAAAATTCAGCCTAGCAGGCCCACACTTGCAGCTATCCCACGTCCAAGTCATCCTGATACGCCTCAGCTTACATCAAACTCCAAGCCAACAGCTGAAACAACAAAAACACGCCACAACACGCTTCCCACAAGCCTTTTCCCGCAGGCCCAACTACAATCAAATCCCAGGCGCATCAACGAACATCACACAAAACAACACGCACCTACAAGCCTCAACACCCAGCCTCAGCCGCACGCAAGCTTTTCCCAGCTGCAACAAACATCTTCAGCTCAAGCCTTCCAAGCCAACACCAACAAGCCTCATACGAAACAATCCGCAAGTCAAGTCAGCTTCACAAAGCTTTTCGCATCACACTAAGCCAAGATGTAAACACGCGCGAGCTTCACTTCAACAAGCCAAGCCACACAACAGAAAAACACATCAAAACGCAAAAACACAAGCCTTGAAACGCAGAAAAATTTCGAAAAAACAAAGGCAAGAGAACACGCAGAAATCGTGAGTTCAAAACGCCCCCAAATCAAAACGAAACGGCAACCCAATTTCTTCTCCTTCCATCTATAAAAGGAAGCTCTCCCTCCTTCAAATCGCAAGCTTTCATAGCCCCAAGATACCCTATCAAATTCAATTCCGATTCAATTTTCCCCAATTCTCCGAAATCCCTTTCTCCCTTCATAATCTTCACCTTCAATTCACTTTCAAACTTCCAACCATTGATAAGTAACCATGGAGTATTAACTGAAACAACAACAAATAGGATTGTGGATCGAAAGAGAAGAGAGAGAAGTTTGCGAATTGAGAGAGGGAGTGAAGGAGTTTGCCGGCGAATTGTTTCTTTCCTTTTGAAGGTGAGCTATGCGGCGCGTATTCAAGAAAGAAGAAGAAGCTTCATGTGCTTCTGTGTTCTTTGTTTTCTTCCTTTTTTTTAAATTTTTATTTCTTTTTTTCTTTGCTGATTTTTTTAATAGAATGTTGTTTGGGCCTACGGCCATTCAAGTGTTATCACCTCCTAGCCTTTGCGTGTTCCCCCCCCCCCCTCCATTTTGTTAACTTCCTTTTTTTTATTATTATTTTTTTAGTTTTGTTCATTTAACTTTGTTTCAAATTCTATTTTGATATAAAGATTTAGAAAAATATTTTAGAGATAATTTAGAAAAGAGTTTTTAAGAAAAGAATTTAAAAAATATTTTAATTTCTTTATGGATTTATTTTAGATCCATTTTCCTTTTTTCATCTCTTATTTTTCTTTTTGGTCGATGAAAATCTCTGATTCGTGATTGTTGAATTTCGAATAGGTTTAATCTTCATTATTTCAAACCTATGGATGAATGATCATTTGGATCATTCTCCATACTTTGAGATCGTGATAGGTTGCCTTCGATAAATTCAACGAAAATCTCGATTAAGATTAGACCATCCTTTTTCTTTTAAGTGCGACATGTTTTCGGAGAATGATTAATAATATCATTTCTCTAACATGTATTAGCACGAATATTTTCCACTTTAATTAGTGGTGGCCGGCCTCATTTGTAGGGTAATTACTTCGTAAATTACTCGGCGATTGCTTAACATAGACCTAAATTTGTCCCGATTCGGAATAGGATCCACTTGGATCCGGTTGCCTCGTTTTTTTATCTTTCGTGGTTGTGCTTGATTAAGTTCATCATACCACTTATATGTAAATATTATAATAATATGAATATAATCCATTTAAATTCAATCTCTCGCACCTTATCCTCTTTATTTCAATTTCTCGCTCCTTATCTCTTTTATTATGCTATTATCATATTATATCATATATCATATTGTTTATGTTTATATTGTTGCTTGTGATTTTTCTTTTGTCCATTTGGACACAAAACATTAATAAAGGATTAAACATTAAAAAAGATGGGTGACTTTAATTTCGGACTATGGTTACTATCCTTAGCATTGGAGTTTGGACTTAGATTTTAGGACTTCTCCCTTTGCTCAAGTTGTGATCGATTGAAGACTTTGGCCTCGAATTAACTTCATTTGTCTTTGAAGATGGAATTCCGTTACCTTGAAGATGTGTTCATAATATGGTTTGATCGCTCTTCTCTTAACTTTTTAATTCAAGTATTAGGATAGTCCCTTCATCTCCTCCGACTTCTTAAATTTTCAAATCTTCTCCCTATTTTCAAATCTTCTTGGTTTTCAAACTTCAAACGCTTTCGCAATCAAACCTTGACTTAGGTCAAGCAACTTTAACCTTTTCACTTTATTTTCTTAATAAATGTTAATCCATGTAAATATATCGAAATTCTTTTCTTACATACTTTAAAAAAATCCAAAACTCACTCAATTGTTTTTGTGCCTTTGTGTACTTTTTCTTTTCATATGTTTAGATATGATTCATTCTTTCTAGCGGAATTATTCGCTAAAGAATGACGAATTATCTCTACATTATAAAATCAATTCAACTCATTGTTTCTTTTCAAATTTTGTACCACGAACTACGAGGTTTTGATCTCGCATTGCACTTTGTGGGTACGTAGGCATGAGGCGTTAAAACCTCATCAAACGCAAAAATCTTAAAAAAACATTCTTCTCCTCATCCCTTCAATCATTTTCAAGCAAACCAATTTCAAACCAAAAAACAATAAATATTTCAAAGGTCTCCCGTGGAGTACCACGGACAAGTTGGGTGCCTAAAACCTTCCCGATTTGTAACCAATCCCCTTACCCGTTCTTTGTTTGTTTCTTTTAGCTTTTGCTTTTAGATTCCTTAGGTTTTTATTCGTTCTTTTACCTTTTTCCTTTTGGAAATAAATAAAAGCGTGGTGGCGACTCTGTGTACCTTGAGTTAAGTTAATCAATAGCTTACACTCACGATTTTACCGCTACAGAAAAGTGGCGACTCTGCTGGGGAGTAATCTCTAAGTGGATTCAGCCTACTTTGATTTATTTATTGCTTTGGTTTGAATTGTTTATTATTTGGTTGTTCTGTTTTGGTTTGGTGATCCTCTGTGTGAGATAGATTCTAACCCGGATCTGAGTGGAACTTATGATAGGACGGCGATATTCGAAGCGATACGCGATGGAGTAGTCCAAAGCGATATCAATTTGATAATCTCCACTCGGTTTGGCTCTCTTGGACTATCAATGTCATGATGAGTAATCGTACGTGGAATTATTTTCTGACCTTGAGCTGATCATACTGAGGACCGTAGAATCCTTAACCCATCCAAGCCAATTTAGGAACGTAGTGCGGAAACTGTCTGGGTGTAAACCTAAGGTGGTTGTCACGCGATACTACACTCGGACGAGGTCTATTTTAAGAATGTTATCGGTTGGGGAGTAATCCAACGTACCAATAATATTCTTAAGATGGCTGTTAACTCTGGGCACCTCTGTTAGCACCCTTTTGGTTTTCTGTAGGTACAATGAAGACAAAACCTTAGTACTTACCTGTGTCCGTTGGTGTTCTGTTACCTTGACTTCATGCTCGTGACTCGGAACCTAAGCCCGTGTGCCTTGTGTGATCTTGTTTGTGGTTGTTGAATACATGCCATCATGCATTCATGAGCATTATTTGTAAGATTTCAAAGGACTTATAAGGAACTTTTGCAAAATTTCAGATGTCCATGGCTATGACTTTTGAAAGGAGGAACACAAAGAAGTACACCTTCAAGAATCCTAATGTAGTAGAGTTGAGAAAGCTAGGAGCTTTGGTTGTTGATACCCAGGAGTTCCGGAGATGTCATGGGAAGCTTTTGTATATGTTGGATACCGATGTACCTGAGGGGATTCTCTCTACTTTAGCTCAGTTCTATGATCCGTTGCATCATTGTTTCACTTTTCCGGGTTATCAGCTTGTGCCGACTTTGGAGGAGTATTCTCATTAGTTAGGTTTGCCTATTCTGGACAAGGAGTTTCTTTTCAGTGGTCTAGTGAAGGAGCTTATTATCAAGGTCATCGCCAAAGCACTTTTTCTTAAGGAGTCCGATCTTAATGGGAAGTTTCTTCCAAAGGGAAGTGTTCGTGGTATTAATGCTAAGTTCTTGATGGGGAAGGCTTCTACTTCACTTACCTTGGGTCATAAGGATGCATTTGAGGCTATTCTTGCTTTGCTCATTTATGGGATTGTCTTGTTTCCCAACTTAGATGGTATTGTGGATGAGAACGCTATTCAGATCTTCTTGAAGAAGAACCCGGTGCCTACTTTGCTTGGAGATATGTATCATGCTTTTCACTATAGGACCTCCAAAGGTGATGGAGAGATTGTATGTTGTGCGCCTCTTCTTTATAGGTGGTTTATTTCGCACCTACCAGAGTCGGATGTCTTTAAGGACAATAGAGAGAATCGAAGATGGTCTCAAAGGTTGGTGTCACTTTCTCATAAGGATATGACATGGTATAGTTCTCATTATGATACTAGAGTGCTTATTGACAGTTGCGGAGAATTTCCTAATGTACCTTTTCTTGGTACACGTGGGGGAATTAGCTACAACCCCATTCTTGCTAGACGACAGTTCAGCTATTGTTTGAAGGACATACCAAACAATCTTTCCTTATCCCGTTTCTTCTTTCTTAATGGTGCTGATCATGTAGAGATGAAGAAAAGCATTTCTCATTCTTGGCATGCGGTTCATCGGAAAGAGAAAGGTCAATTGGAAAGACAACACCTTCCTCCTTCCGAATGTTATATTCAGTGGGTTCGATCTAGGGCTTCCAAGCTCAAGATGCCTTATCCACCTGAGGAGCCTCTGTTTCCCATATTACCATTGTCTGCTTTTCTACCTCCCGTTGATGAGAAGGTGTCTCTTCAAGAATAGTTAGACAAGATGAAGAAAGAGAAAGAAGAATGGCTACGTGAGAAGACTACGATGCAAGAGCAGCTGAAGGAGAAGGATGATCTCATTGAGCTACTTGAGTGGCGTGTCACGAAGTGGACAAGAGAGGATTTATCTTCCTCTAGTACTCCATCTACTATTCCTCTTACATCTGGTGTTTGGAAGGCCATTGTTGACAAGTTGGTGAAGGATAAGGAAGATATGGAAGATCGGTACAAGAAAGAGATCAAGAGGATTCGCATGAAGTATCAGCCAGGATTCGGGACTTCTTCGGATATGATTCCCTAGGCTTAGTTTACTTTTGCTCTCATGTATTAGGATTATTGATGTTTGTACTTCACTTGTAATCCTCACTTTGATCTTAATGAGAATGAGTTTTTTTAAGTACTTCAAAAATGTCTCTTTATGAATATAGCAAGTTATCTTATAGTCCTTTGAAATCTCTGTTTTTGCATATGCATACCATGCATCATACCCGCATTTGTCTTGCTTTTTGAGTGTTCTCCAGGGATCTTATGTTGTTTCTTGGTCTTCATTCAGTTCTCCTGTCAAGATGACTCACCGATTTGATACTCGAGCTAATCGGAGAAGGGTGATGGAAACTTTACAACAAGAGAATCACGAGCTGCGCGAAGAGGTTACTTATCTGAGGGAAAGCTTGGAAAGAGTTTCTGCTATGATGGAAAGCTTGGTGGCTGCTCAGAATCAGCCACCTCCTAATTCTCCTGTTCAGAATACTGTCATCTCCGAGATCGTTAGGGCATCAATTCCTGTTGAAACTGCTATTTCTCCTCGCTATCGTATGCCTGCTAGCACACCTTGGGGCATGCCAGTCGATTTCATTCCTGCTGGTTATCGTCCTCCTCATCATCCTGAGACTGCTGCATTTAATACTCTCCCACCAGTATGGACTACTCTTCCTCCAGTTGTGACTACTGCACCACCTGTAATGCACACTATTCCGCACCATGATGAAATGATTTACCATGCTGAGCCCAGTGAAGGCGCTGGAGTGGCTGAAAGACTTGATGATTTCCAGGGGCGCTTTGTTGAGATACAGAGGGAGATGAGAGCCTTGAAGCATAAGGATTTGTTCGGAAAAGATGCCTATGACCTTTGTCTGGTCCCTAATGTTAAAGTTCCTTACAAATTCAAGTTGCCTGAGTTTGAGAAGTACAAAGGCAACACTTGTCTGTTGATCCATTTGACTATGTATGCAAGAAAGTTGTCTGCTCAGACTGATAATGATAAGCTGCTGAGATGCATGCTTTCTTAAGTGAATATTCGAAGGTCCTTGGTTGAGATGCATGCTTTCTTAAGTGAATATCACGATATTGATCACAATTATGCTGGATGTTGTATCTGCTCGGTGAATCCTCGTGGTTGCGTGATTGTTAAGAGAGACATTCAAAAGATGATGGATGATAAGTTGATTGAAGTGACAGCAAAAAGAGATGAATATGAGAATGAAGTGAATATTATTATGCCTCAGTTCAATCTTCCTGAGAGGGTTGTTCCTGAGAGGGTGGTTATTTCTTTTGATAGTCGCAAAAATGCTGTTACTCCATTGGTGATTAATTTGCCTGGTCCAGTGCCATATGAGTTTGATAAAGTTGTTCCGTACCGGTATAGTGCTACGATGATAGAAAATGGTAGGGAAATTCCTATTCCTACTCCATAGTCTGTAGTTAGCATTGCTGATGTGACAAAGGTTACTCGAAGTGGTAGAGTGTATGCTTCAGATCCTCCGAGGAGAGTTGAAGATACAAAGTGTGAGTAAATAGATTATGGATGTTGTTGTCCAATCAGACCAATCTGGTAATAGTGAAGATGAGGTGTTAAAATTGATAAAGAAGAGCGAGTACAACATTACTGAGCAGTTGTTGCATACTCCGTCGAAGATATCAGTTTTATCACTCTTGATGTGCTCTGAGGCTCATAGGCAGTCTTTGCAGAAGATTCTTGATCAAGCTTATGTTGAACATGATGTGACTGTTGATCAGTTTGATAGTATTGTGGCTAATATCACATCGTGCAACAATTTGAGCTTTTGTGATGATGATTTTCCTGAAGAAGGAAGAAATCATAACTTGGCTCTGCATATTTCAGTGAATTGTCAGGAAGATGCTATGTCCAAGGTGTTAGTTGATACTGGATCTTCTCTGAACGTAATGCCAAAGTCGACTTTGTCAAAGCTTGCGTATCAAGGTGCTCCCATGAGACATAGTGGGAATATTGTGAAAGCGTTTGATGGGTCGAAGAAGACAGTGATTGGTGAAGTGGATCTTCCTATTCTTATTGGACCGTTTATATTCAAAATTACTTTTAAAGTAATGGATATACGTCCCGCGTACAGTTGTCTCCTCGGAAGACCCTGGATCCATAAGGCCGGAGCTGTGACATCCACTCTTCATCAGAAGCTGAAGTTTGTGAGAGAAGGGAAATTGGTGACCATTGAAGGTGAAAGGGCGATGCTTGTGAGCAATTTGTCTTCTTTCTCCTATATTGATGCCGAAGAAGAGGTGGGAACTTCGTTTCAAGCCCTTTCTGTTGTGGATAATGTTGCTAAGAAGAATGCCATGCCCATGTCTTCTTTCAAGGATGCTCTGCGAGTGCTGGAAGCTGGTCAGGCTGATGGTTGGGGACGAGTTATTGATGTTGTCGACAACAAGGAAGGTTTTGGTATCGACTTTGCACCAGGTGCAGTTCTCAATGACCCAAAGACTATTCAAGAAGGTTTCCGAAGTGCTGGATTTATCAACGATCATTCCGCTGCTGCCATCATTGAAGATGATGAAGATGAAGAAATGCCTGACTTTGTTACGCATGGAAAGATTTGCCAGAACTGGATTGTTGTTGATATTCCTTTTATTGTTCATTCTTCAAAGTAATTTGTTTTATTTTCTTTCAAAAATCCTTTCACTCTGCCCAAGGTGAAAGTGATGTTTGTCGGGCTTTGTTTCAAATTTTATCATCATCAATAAAATGTTATTTTGTTATTTCCATATGTGTTTTCCCTTTTTGCTTTATTCTGAAAAATGGTAACATAAAAAACAAAAAAATAATAATGATTGTTTATCTGCATAATGTTTGCGCTTTTGTTCATACTCTAAAATAAAAATAAAATCATTGTGCAGATTGATTGATAAACCCATTGAAAACAATGATCCTATGCCCTCTCCCAACTTTGAATTCCCTGTGTTTGAAGCTGAGGAAGAGGACGATGAAGAGATTCATGATGAGATTTCTCGGTTGCTTGAGCACGAGGAGAAAGTTATTCATCCTCATGGAGAGTCTATAGAGATTGTCAACTTGGGTTCTTAAGAGGACAAGAAAGAAGTCAAAGTCGGAGCATTGCTTGGTCCTGATGTTAAGAAGAGGATTGTAGAGCTTCTCAGAGAATATGTTGATGTATTTGCTTGGTTTTATCAAGACATGCCAGGGCTTGATACTGATATTGTGGAGCATAGATTACCGTTGAAGCCTGAATGTCCACCTGTAAAGCAGAAGCTAAGAAGAACTCATCCTGATATGGCAGTAAAGATCAAAGAGGAGGTTCAAAAGCAGATTGATGCAGGTTTTCTTGTGACGTCAACTTATCCTGAATGGGTGGCCAATATTGTTCCTGTTCTGAAGAAAGACGGAAAAGTCCGAATGTGCGTTGATTACAGAGATTTGAACAAAGCCAGTCCGAAAGATGATTTTCCATTACCACACATTGATATGTTGGTAGATAATACGGCTAAGTTTGATGTGTTCTCTTTTATGGACGGATTTTCCGGTTATAATCAAATAAAGATGGCACCCGAGGACATGGAAAAGACCACATTTATTACACCATGGGGAACATTATGCTACAGAGTGATGCCTTTTGGATTGAAGAATGCTGGTGCGACGTACCAAAGAGCTCTGACCACACTTTTCCATGATATGATGCATAAAGAAATCGAGGTATATGTTGATGATATGATCGCTAAGTCGAAGACTGAATAAGATCATGTGGAACATTTGCTGAAGTTGTTTCAAAGGTTAAGGAAGTTTAAGCTTCGTTTGAATCCGAACAAGTGCACATTTGGTGTACGTTCTGGAAAGTTGTTAGGTTTCATTGTCAGCCAAAGAGGTATTGATGTTGATCCTGATAAAGTGAAAGATATTCAGGAAATGCCTGCTCCAAGAACCAAAAAGCAAGTAAGAGGATTCTTGGGCCGTTTGAATTATATTTCGAGATTTATCTCTCACATGACTGCCACATGTGCTCCGATCTTCAAGTTGCTTCGGAAAGACAAAGGTTGTGTCTGGACAGATGATTGTCAGAAAGCGTTTGAAAGTATCAAAGAATATCTGCTTGAACCTCCTATCTTGTCTCCTCCGGTGGAAGGTAGACCAATGATCATGTACTTGACTGTGTTGGAAGATTCCATGGGTTGTGTGCTTGGTCAGCAAGATGAATCTGGAAGAAAAGAATATGTAATTTACTACTTGAGTAAGAAATTCACTGATTGTGAGTCTCGGTACTCCATGCTTGAAAAAACTTGTTGTGCCTTAGCTTGGGCTGCAAAGCGTCTTCGCCAGTATATGTTGAATCATACAACTTGGTTGATCTCTAAAATGTATCCAATCAAGTATATCTTTGAAAAGCCTGCTTTAACTGGGAGGATTGCTCGTTGGCAAATGTTGTTATCAGAATATGATATTGAGTACCGAGCTCAGAAAGCTATAAAAGGTAGTATCTTGGCTGACCATTTGGCACATCAACCGATTGATGATTACCAACCAATCAAGTTTGATTTTCCAGATGAGGATGTGATGTTTTTGAAAGTGAAAGATTGTGATGAACCTTTGATTGAGGAAGGGCCGGAGCCTGGATCTCGATGGGGTTTAGTTTTTGATGGTGTCGTGAATGCACGCGGAAGAGGAATTGGGGCAATGATCATTACTCCCCATGGTTCACATATTCCTTTTGCCGCGAGGTTGACTTTTCCTTGTACCAATAATGAAGCTGAATATGAAGCCTGTATTATGGGTCTTAAGGAAGCTATTGATCCAAGGATTAAGCATCTTGATGTGTATGGAGATTCTGCCTTGGTAATTAATCAGATCCAGGGTACGTGGGTAACTCATCAACCCCACTTGATCCCCTATAGAGATTATGCCAGGAAGATATCAACTTTCTTCACTAAAGTTGAGTTTCATTATGTTCCTCGTGATGAGAATCAGATGGCAGATGCGTTAGCAACTATAGCTTCTATGATAAAAGTGCACCAGTGGAATGATGTTCCCATGATCAGTGTGATGCGACTTGAAAGACCAGCTCATGTGTTTGCAGTTGAAGAGATCCATGATGACAAGCCTTGGTATCATGATATTAAATATTTCCTCCAGAGTCAGGAATACCCACTTGGGACATCTGATAAAGACAAAAGGACTTTGAGGAGATTGGCAGGAAATTTCTTCTTGAATGGAAATGTGCTTTATAAGAGAAATTTTGACATGGTCTTGCTCAGATGCGTGGATAGACACGAAGCAGACATGTTAATGAAAGAAATTCATGAAGGATCTTTTGGCACTCATGCTAATGGGCATGCAATGGCTAAAAAGATGTTGAGAGCAGGTTACTATTGGCTGACAATGGAATCTGATTGTTGCAAGTATGTGAAAAAGTGCCATAAGTGTCAAGTGTATGCTGATAAGATTCATGTGCCACCAGCTTATCTCAATGTGATTTCGTCCCCATGGCCTTTCTCTATGTGGGGAATTGATATGATTGGTATGATTGAACCCAAGGCTTCGAATGGACATCGTTTTATTCTTGTGGCAATTGACTACTTCACCAAGTGGGTGGAAGCGGCATCGTATGTTAATGTGACCAAGCAAGTCGTGGTTCGGTTTATCAAGAATAACATTATCTGCAGATATGGTGTTCCGAATAGAATCATTACTGATAATGGTTCGAACTTGAATAATAAGATGATGAAAGAGCTTTGTGAAGAATTCAAGATTCAACACCATAATTCCTCTCCTTATAGACCGAAGATGAATGGGGCTGTTGAAGCTGCAAACAAGAACATTAAGAAGATCATTCAGAAGATGGTTGTGACGTACAAGGATTGGCATGAGATGCTCCCTTTTGCTTTGCATGGGTATCGTACATCTGTCCGCACTTCAACAGGGGCAACCCCTTTCTCACTTGTTTATGGTACAGAAGCAGTGCTCCCCATCGAAGTTGAGATCCCATCAATGAGAGTTCTGATGGAAGCCAAGTTGACTGAGGCTGAATGGTGTCAGAGTAGATTTGATCAGTTGAATTTGATTGAAGAAAAGAGAATAACAGCTTTGTGTCATGGTCGGTTGTACCAGCAAAGGATGAAGAAAGCTTTTGACAAGAAGGTCAAACCTCGTGTATTCAGAGAAGGCGACCTCGTGCTCAAAAAGATTCAGTCTTTCCTTAAAGATTCTCGGGGCAAGTGGACTCCGAACTATGATGGCCCATATGTTGTTAAGAAAGCCTTCTCTGGCGGTTCATTAATTCTTGCAACTATGGATGGGGAGGAGATCACTCGCCCTGTGAATGTGGATGCAGTCAAGAAATACTTCGCCTAAAAAAATAAAAGAACAGCTCGCTAAGTTGAAAACCCGAAAGGGCGGCTTAGGCAAAAATGAGCGTCTCGGTGGATTGAAAACCCGAAAGGGCGGTCCAGGAAAAAAATAGAGACATAAACAGAAATAATTATCCCGGTAGATTGAAAACCCGAAAGGGAAATCTAGGCAAAAGTTAGGGATCATGGCAAGTAACTGCATCGACAGACTGGATCACTTGTAGCAACCGAGGATTTCAGATTCTATCCCTCAGAAGAATTTCCCATCAAAGATTCTTATTCACTCATCCTTGATTGAAGTTTCGGACACAGTGGAGTTCAAAGTTATAGGGAGAATAATGATCATTGTATCTCAATGTAGCCCTTTTCCATGTATTTACCATTTTTCAAACTTGTAATGATCCATGGAGTCATGCCATTTGCTGACTACCATTCTATCAATGAATTTGAGCTTTTATCCAATTGTTTGCAATTCTTTATATTGTTTTTGTTTACAAAATTTCAATTTATTGTTGATGATGATTTTTTGAAATAAATTTAATAAATTTAATTTTTAAAGCTTTTAAAAAACATTTTTCTTTTGATATATGAACAAAGAAAGGATATCGATAGTGATTCCAAGAATGGTAAAGTCTGGATGTGTGTAACTTGTCTCTCCCAAAGCAGGGTTTGATTCAGTTGCGTCAATGCGAAGTTCCTGGATAGTCTTGACAGGTTGATGTTAATGATGTTTTGTCCCCAACAATAAGCATAAGCGGGAATTGTATGTTTATTCTGAGTTCCCATGTTTTCTCCAGAAGAATTGTTGGAAAGGATGTTCTTAAGAATACTTAGCTGAGTGTTGATCTCTTCCTCAGCAAGTTATCTTTAAATTGAGAAGCATTGGGAATCCCCGACTGAGCTCTGGTTCCTCAGCTTGAATTGTTTGCATCCTTGAATATAGAAGTATTGATATAGCAGTCAGTTTAGAGGTTTTCTTTTACCTGATGGTGGGTATTGATTTAAAATCCCTCGTAACTGTGTTTTGTCTATGATGTTAACTTCTGATATCCCCATATGGATCCCCACTAGGTCTGCATGTGTTGGTTTCCAGCAGTTTCCTATGAGATTTTCAACAGGTCTTGCACTCTATCCCCAAGTGGAACAGGAGCGGTATGACAGTTATTCCTCGTGAAGTTTTATTTTATCAAGAATACTTCCATCCTCAGCAGATTATTTCTTTTCCTCAGCAGGATGATATCCCTAGCAGATGATGTCTCATCATGATTTAAGCCTCGTAGTAGGATTTTATTCCTTTGATGGCTTATGACAGTCCCCTGCAAGATTTCAAGTTGAATCTCCAGCATGTTTCCCTGCATTGTTGCCTTGGGATTAGCCGAGTATCCGGTTGTTGTGGTGTTCATGTCACCCGTTTCTTATCCTTATGTCTGTTTTGTCGGCATATTCATAAGCATATTCATACGCATAAGCATGGCATTGTTTGCTTTCATTCTTGCATTTATCATTGTTATCTGCTCTTTGGTGTGGATTTTCCCCACAGAGTGTGTGTGTCGTCTTCCTCTCAAGTTTAGAGTGTCGACCATTAAGAAGAAAGTGTTAATCCTTTCTAATTCCCCACTGAGTTTGTTTCTCGTGGATGATTTTGATTTAGCTTCCTCCCCAGTTTATTATCTGGATGGAATTTCCCCAGTTGAGATATTTCCTCCTCGGGATGAGTCTTATTTGACCGTTTCTCTCCAATTTGTTCTTGGATTGAACTTTGGTACCTTTTTTGTGAGTAATATTGCTTTGGAATTAAGCTATCATTGTTTGATGGTGGGCAAATTTTCTCCAGATTGAGTATATTACTTTGGAATTAAGCTATCAGTTAATCGATGGTGGGTAATATTACCAAATTGATCAAGTTCTTTTACTTGTACTCCTGCCCAGTAAATCCGGTAGTCGAGATTTATTCCTCTTACCCAGTAAAAAGGTAATAGAGGTGGTTTTCCTTTGCTTAAGCTCCTACCCAGTAAATCAGGTAGTTGAGAATTTTTCTACCCAGTAAATCCGGTAGTCGAGAGTTCTTCTTCTTGCCCAGTAAAAAAGTAATAGAAGCTGTTTACCTTTATATTTTCTACCCAGTAAATCAGGTAGTCGATCATACTCCTACCCAGTAAATCAGGTAGTTGAGAATTTTTCTTACCCAGTAAAAAGGTAATTGAGGTTATCCCTCTTTATTTTTCTCCTATCCAGTAAATCGATAGTCGAGTCCTTCATATTTCCTACCCAGTAAACAGGTAGTTGATGATTCTTATCCAACTCAGTATTTCTCCATTTTTGGATTCGAATATTTTGTTTGGTTGTTAATTCCTGGTAGGGTGTTTATCTTTCCCTGGTTGAATCTTGTACATTGATTATACCATACCTGTTCCCAAGTGGAGTCAGCTATCCAGTGATTTATTTTCCTGGTAACTCTTTTGTTGTCTGTTGTTTCCCCAGCGGGATTTTCTTCTGTGTCCCCAAGTTTTTGTTTTCCTCTGGTGGTCATATTTTCCCCATAGAGATCTTGGGCTTGCATATCATATTCATATCATATCTTGTTCTCTTAGGACAAAAATTAGGTTTTCTGTATTTAAGTCTCTCCCCTCTTGTAGAGACGAAGATGTCAATCTTCATATCTCCGGATTGAAGAAACTTAAATAGGGGTAGCTGTAACACCCTAATTTTTGCCCTAAGATTTCTTTGCATTTCATCTGCATTTCGCATACAAACAAGATCGCACTGGCTTTCGAGTTTCTTCTCAGGTGAGGGGGTCTATGCTTCGCAGGGGATCACCATTGTTTTTACTTCTTTATATTTGTTTATATTTACTAACTTCTAACCAAAATACAAAAAAAATATGTTGCAGTGTTCCTCTTCTTCTTCTCTGTGTTGCAGGTTTGCGAAGATAAGACAGTAATTTCATTCAGATGCATTTGTTCAGTCACAATTCGATCCAAATGGATGTTTGACCTAATTTGGTCAAACTATCAAATTTTGTTTCGACTGCCAGTTATGTGTGCCAGTGGTTTAGACAGTGTGTGTTCAAAGATTCAAGTTGTGATGTGTACAAAAGTCATCAGATTATCAAGAAGTGTTGCGAGTAAAGTTTGGTTTGATTCATCAGTTCACTAGTGATCCATCTGAGGATTTATTTTCCTCAGTATGGATTCAGTTTATCAGAGAAGTAATCAGACAATTTTCAGATGACAGTTGGCTTAAGTTGTGAAATATCCAGTGGGTTTGTGTTGGTTGTGTTCATTTATCAAAGGCTTGTGAAAGAGGAATCGAAATTGTGGTGTGGGCTTAAAACAAAAGAAAGTCATCATCTTATATCCCTTATTCATTTTTTTTTCCGTTTAAACCATTTCCTTTAACTATTTCTAGTTATCACTTAAATCCGATTCCCTTTTATTTTATCCCATTTTTTTTATATATTTCAATTGCCATTATTTTTCTATCCAATTCTTCTCCCAATTTCTAAATCACATTACTCATTAAATCCATATTTTGATATTCTATACCATTTTCAATTTCTAGTCAATATCCATCAAATTTCTAAAAAAAACCACAATTAATGTTCATTTTTATTATTATCATTTTATCCATAAAAAATTTTATTACTATTTCCATTTTTTTTCATATCTAATTTTTTATATATTCATTACTTTTTTAATTCCCATTTTTTTGTTATCCATTACAAATACTTTTTTTTTGTGATTAATTCTTTTTCTTAAGCCCACATGACCCCTTGGCCCATCCCCATTTTCATAACAACTGAATGAAAAGCCAAACAAGCTTCCAAGTCAAACACATGACATACACCAGCCACGTTACATAAATTACAAGCCTTCACAGCAAAACTTCACGCAAGCCGTGTCAAGCCTCAACACGTCATCACCCAGTCAAGCAAAAAAATTCAGCTTCATCAAGCCAAAACCATCAGCTACAACGCATCTTAAGCAAGCAGCAAAACAAAAGCAACAAGACGCCTACCACACGCCGCACGCAACTTCACGCATCATACCTTTTGCCAGCCAAACTTCAGCCTAGCAGGCCCACACTTGCAGCTATCCCACGTCCAAGTCAGCCTGATACGCCTCAACTTACATCAAACTCCAAGCCAACATCTGAAACAACAAAAACACGCAACAGCACGCTTCCCACAAGCCTTTTCCCGCAGGCCCAGCTACAATCAAATCCCAGCCGCATCAACGAACATCACACAAAACAACACGCACCTGCAAGCCTCACCACCCATCCTCAGCCGCACGCAAGCTTTTCCCAGCTGCAACAAACATCTTCAGCTCAAGCCTTCCAAGCCAACACCAACAAGCCTTATACGAAACAATCCGCAAGTCACGTCAGCTTCACAAAGCTTTACGCATCACATTAATCCAAGACGTAAACACGCGCGAGCTTCACTTCAACAAGCCAAGCCACACAACAGAAAAAACACATCAAAACGCAAAAACAAAAGCCTTGAAATGCAAAAAAAATTCGAAAAAACAAAGGCAAGAGAACACGCAGAAATCATGAGTTCAAAACGCCCCCAAATCAAAACGAAACGGCAACCCAATTTCTTCTCCTTCCATATATAAAAGGAAGCTCTCCCTCCTTCAAATCGCAAGCTTTCATAGCCCCAAGATACCCTGTCAAATTCAATTCCGATTCAATTTTCCCCAATTCTCTGAAATCCCTTTCTCCCTTCATAATCTTCACCTTCAATTCACTTTCAAACTTCCAACCATTGATAAGTAACCATGGAGTATTGAACTGAAACAACAACAAATCGGATTGTGGATCGAAAGAGAAGAGAGAGAAGTTTGCCAATTGAGAGAGGGAGTGAAGGAGTTTGCCGGCGAATTTTTTCTTTCCTTTTGAAGGTGAGCTATGCGGCGCGTATTCAAGAAAGAAGAAGAAGCTTCATGTGCTTCCGTGTTCTTTGTTTTCTTCCTTTTTTTTTAATTTCCATTTCTTTTTTTTTTCTGATTTTTTTAATAGAATGTTGTTTGGGCCTAAGGCCATTCAAGTGCTATCACCTCCTAGCCTCTGCGTGTTCCCCCCCTCCATTTTGTTAACTTCTTTTTTTTTATTATTATTTTTTTAGTTTTGTTCATTTTACTTTGTTTCAAATTCTATTTTGATATAAAGATTTAGAAAAATATTTTAGAGATAATTTAGAAAAGATTTTTTAAGAAAAGAATTTAAAAAATATTTTAATTTCTTTATGGATTTATTTTAGATCCATTTTCCTTTTTTCATCTCTTATTTTTCTTTTTGGTCGATGAAAATCTCCGATTCGTGATTGTTGAATTTCGAATAGGTTTAATCTTCATTATTTCAAATCTATGGATGAATGATCATTTGGATCATTCTCCATACTTTGAGATCGTGATAGGTTGCCTTCGATAAATTCAACGAAAATCTCGATTAAGATTAGACCGTCCTTTTTCTTTTAAGTGCGACATGTTTTCGGAGAATGATTAATAATATCATTTCTCTAACATGTATTAGCACGAATATTTTCCACTTTAATTAGTGGTGGCCGGCCTCATTTGTAGGGTAATTACTTCGTAAATTACTCGGCGATTGCTTAACATAGACCTAAATTTGTCCCGATTCGGAATAGGATCCACTTGGATCCGGTTGCCTCGTTTTTTTTTTATCTTTCGTGGTTGTGCTTGATTAAGTTCATCATACCACTTATATGTAAATATTATAATAATGTGAATATAATCCATTTAAATTCAATCTCTCGCACCTTATCCTCT
This sequence comes from Lathyrus aphaca, assembly GCA_963966055.1. Taxonomy (NCBI): domain Eukaryota; kingdom Viridiplantae; phylum Streptophyta; class Magnoliopsida; order Fabales; family Fabaceae; genus Lathyrus; species Lathyrus aphaca. The sequence goes on from OZ014523.1 coordinate 284,329,794, forward strand.
TTATTTCAATTTCTCGCTCCTTATCTCTTTTATTATGCTATTATCATATTATATCATATATCATATTGTTTATGTTTATATTGTTGCTTGTGATTTTTCTTTTGTCCATTTGGACACAAAACATTAATAAAGGATTAAACATTAAAAAAGATGGGTGACTTTAATTTCGGACTATGGTTACTATCCTTAGCATTGGAGTTTGGACTTAGATTTTAGGACTTCTCCCTTTGCTCAAGTTGTGATCGATTGAAGACTTTGGCCTCGAATTAACTTCATTTGTCTTTGAAGATGGAATTCCGTTACCTTGAAGATGTGTTCATAATATGGTTTGATTGCTCTTCTCTTAACTTTTTAATTCAATTATTAGGATAGTCCCTTCATCTCCTCCGACTTCTTAAATTTTCAAATCTTCTCCCTATTTTCAAATCTTCTTGGTTTTCAAACTTCAAACGCTTTCGCAATCAAACCTTGACTTAGGTCAAGCGACTTTAACCTTTTCACTTTATTTTCTTAATAAATGTTAATCCATGTAAATATATCGAAATTCTTTTCTTACATACTTTAAAAAAATCCAAAACTCACTCAATTGTTTTTGTGCCTTTGTGTACTTTTTCTTTTCATATGTTTAGATATGATTCATTCTTTCTAGCGGAATTATTCGTTAAAGAATGAAGACTTATCTCTACATTTTAAAATCAATTCAACTCATTGTTTCTTTTCAAATTTTGTACCATGAACTACGAGGTTTTGATCCCGCATTGCACTTTGTGGGTACGTAGGCATGAGGCGTTAAAACCTCATCAAACGCAAAAATCTTAAAAAACATTCTTCTCCTCATCCCTTCAATCATTTTCAAGCAAACCAATTTCAAACCAAAAAACAATAAATATTTCAAAGGTCTCCCGTGGAGTACCACGAACAAGTTGGGTGCCTAAAACCTTCCCGATTTGTAACCAATCCCCTTACCCGTTCTCTGTTTGTTTCTTTTAGCTTTTGCTTTTAGATTCCTTAGGTTTTTATTCGTTCTTTTACCTTTTTCCTTTTGGAAATAAATAAAATCGCGGTGGCGACTTTGTGTACCTTGAGTTAAGTTAATTAATAGCTTACACTCACGATTTTACCGCTACACCACCCGTTCTTCGTGACGTTCTCTAGTCCTACGTTCAGTTAATTCTACACATGCATTTGTTTTCGACTTTGCAAGAGTGAAGATGAAGCTTTGATGTTTGCTTGGAAGTGGCATTCATCTTATTTTGATTTTGATTGGATTTCGGTGACCCTTTGATTTGGATTTGGTGGTCACTGATCTTTGTTTTACTTTTGTTGAGGATTTGAGCTCGTCTTTTGATTTGTTCTTCTTTTTTTAATGACTAAATCTCCCTTTGGTTGCTCAACTTAGCTGTTTTCTTTTCTATATTTTTTTTGTATTTTGTTGAATATTGTGACTGCCAAGTCATTTGTTGATCGTCCTCCGACGGGCTGTCTCATATTGTGATTTGAATGTGTAGTTAGGTTAACTGAACAACTACCCTGCCCCGGGTTAGATGTAAGGGTTACATCCGAAAGAAACTCCTACTTCTAGGCTCAAAGTGGTTGACTAGGGATTAACTCCTTATATCTCCATTGTTTGGGGATTTGAAAAGAAAAAAAATGCTTGTACATCGTTGACGAGGTTTTATCCGAAAGCATACCGCAACAGTTATGGGTATTTCCTTTTCATCATCCTCCCTCAAATATTTGCTAAAGTGAAGTGAGAGAATATTTTTGTGATTTTGTGATAAATGAGAGATAACGAGCGAATGCAAATAAACTGATTCAAAACATGCATAAACATAACTTTAACAAAACCAAGTACAAACGACAATGTTCAAAGAGAATAGTACTTAAACAAACAATACAAAATAAAAGGAATGCGGAATAACAAATGGCGATGACTACCTTGATTTGAGGAATGGACTTCTCTTGATTTGGCTTGCTCAGAGTTGGAGACCATTCAGCTTAATCTTCAACAACCCCTTCAAAAGCTTTCATTTGTTGGCCCCATGTGGTGGCATTGGATTGTTCTGAACATTTGGATTCTTTTGAGTGAATGTGAGATCCTTAGAGTCTATCAAGTCTTGAACTTTGTGCTTGAATACTCTGCAATTCTCAATTGTGTGACCTGGAGCGCCCTTGTGATACTCACAGCGAGCATTGGCATTATAGTCTCGGGCGTTACCAGTTTGAGGTGGCATGTCCTTCAAAATAAGAGTTCCCTTTGCCGTCAGCCCATTGAAGATTTCTCCATATGACATAGGCAATGGATCAAAGCTTCTTTCAGGCCTTATTTGTTGATATGGTGGGCATTGTTGAGGAGCGCGTTGTTGTTGTTGACCAGGCTGTTGTGGATAAGCCGGTTGCTGGTATGGTCCAGGTGCATATTGCGCAGCTGCAACTATAGGATAAGGACATGGTTGATAAAGCATCTGAGGCGGAAATGGAGTTTGGATAGCAGGCTGATAAGGCATTGGAGGAACTGGCTGATAAGGCATTGGAGGAACTGGCTGATAAGGCACAGGAGTATATTGCACAGCAGCAACATATGGATATTGATAGTAGGGTAGTGAAGTAGGTGCACTCTGTTGAGATTTCCCATTTGCAGTAGAAATGGCATGTGTTTCACCCTTTTTGTACCCGTTGAAAGGCTTCTTGACATTGGCTTGGCTGCTAGAACCTCCTTGGATTTTTCCACTTTTCAGACCTTCTTCGATTCTTTTTCCAACAATCACCATGTTCGAGAAATCAGAAGATACGCTGTTGATCAGCTTTTCGTAATATTTCCCTTGCAAAGTAACCATGAAGATATCGATTAGTTCACGGTCAACCAAAGGTGGATGCACTCTGGCAGCTAACTCCCTCCAGTGTTGGGCGTACTCCTTAAAGGATTTGTTCTCCTTTTGAGTCATACTCTGAAGTTGAGTGTGATTCGGAGCTAAGTCAGTGTTGTACTTGTATTGCTTTTTGAATGCATCAGATAGATCAAGCCAAGTATGCACATTATTGTGCTCAAGTTGCATGTACCATTCTAGAGATGCTCCAGACAGGATGTCTTGGAAGCAATGGATCATGAGCGGCCATTTTTCTGCAGTACATCCTCAAATGGAGCTCAGGACAGCTGAGGGCTTTGTATTTCTCGAATTCAGGTAATCTGAACTTAGCAGGGATCACAACATCCGGAACTAGGCACATGTCTGAGGCACTCAGAGAGGTTGAATTGTGTCCTTCCATGATTCGGAGTTTTTCAGCTAACTCGCGACACATCTTCATAGCTTCAGATTCTTGAACAGCATGAGGGTTGATAATTGGGACAACAGTATGCATCTCATACTCAACTTGATGATCATCTTCAGCATGAGGCATGTGAACCTGAGTAACGGCAGGTTGAGCTTGAGGAGTAGCACCAAAAGTGACACCAGAGGTAGGTATTGGTTGAGAAGTGACTTCTTCAACAGTAGGAGTGAAGCCTGGAGGCAAACCATAGACCAAAGGATTTGGAACTGTAACTGAAGGCATTGTGCGCGAGGTAGATCCTTGCACGGGAACATTGTTCCTTGCGGCAGCGGCCTCACGACGTTCTTCCATTCTGGCCAAGGCTTGTATAGTCTCATAAATCTGGTCGATCTTGCTCTTGACCAAGTGAATCTCTTCCCTCATAGCAGCTTGCTCTTCTTGAATCAAGTTCATCAGTCTTCTAGTGTTGGCTCGAGTTAGGTACGGGCGTCGAGAACGATACAGGCGTCGGGAAACCAGCTTGATTTACTGAAGAATGAAGGAACAAGAAATGCGTTTTCGGCTTTGAAATGGAATGCAAGATGCATAATAAATGCGATGTAAAATGATATGCATATGCAATGAAAGATCCAGGATCAAAGGTTCAACGCGCTCTGAAATCGAACACAATAACAGAATAAAGTAACCGGTACCTCAGATAAAGAAATCCCACAGGTAGGTTTTAGGTAGGTGCCTAGAGTTACGGAGCATTGTCAAAAACACTATAGACATGACGGAGATCCATTAGACAATAATATCTTTAAAATGATCAACTCTAGGTGAGGTCTTCGTATCTGCCTACGAAGAAGATTCCTCTTATGCGTTTACTACACAACCATCAATCCTGGTTTAGGGTATTCTCAGACATCGTCGATCGAGATTGAAAATATCACCGTCAGATAGTAATACATTCAAAGGATCTAGTCTGATTGTAGTTTTCGTATTAACCTGTTGAGTCACATAGATCTCGTAGGTTTAACACTACTAACCACTATGAATTGGTTTGAAGGTTCCTGGAGTCGACAATTCAACTTAGAAACATTGACAACACGACGAAGGAATAGCAAAACAATATTTCTAAGAGAATCTATTTCAAGCGACGGTTTTCGCTTTGTCCCCCGGAGAAGATTCCCCGTGGTCCTCCACTACACAACCATCTTCTAGTCCTATGGGTTTTTCTCAGGTGTTGGCAGTGAGCCTATCTCATTCAGTACCAAAGATCAAAGGAGCCAAGTAGTAATAGAACAAGTAAGTAAATAAATAAATAAACGGAAGAAGATAAATAATCAAGGTTGACATTCAATCACAAATCGAACTAAGTTAGGCTTGACTTAGTCCCCAGCAGAGTCGCCATCTGTCGTACCCCAAAAAATACGACCTCACGACGGGAGAGGGTGTCATGGGATAATTTAAAATGATCAACAGAGTCGCCACCCAAATTATTTTATTCCAATTAAGGAAAAGGAAAATATCGAGAAACCTTTTTTGAAAATGGATAATGCTTAGTCTTTGAAACCAGATTTTGAGTTCGTGAGTCGATTCCGTAAGGGGAAGGTATTAGCACCACTTACGTCCGTTGTACTCAACGGGAACCTTTTAGTTTGATTTGTGATTGAATGTCTTAATGAATTTCATTTATCTTCTTCGAATTAAAAGCGGAAATAAAATGCGATACGATTTCTAAACTAGAGTTAGTATTAGAGGGGAAATTGGTGGTTAGCTTCCTAGGGTGCTCGGCAAGGAGTAAGATCCGTGTGCCTACGTATTCCCTTGTGCAATGGGAAAGTCAGAGCTTCGTAGTTCATGGTTCTAGGGTTGGTTAGTTTGTTGGTTTTATTAGGCGTCAATTGCTGACACCCGAAACAGATGTATCGTGTTTAAACAATTGAAGAAAAGCATCGGAGATCCAACACTTGTCTTTTTCACCTTGTGTCGATAGTTGTTAAATATTTTATTAATCTAAGACTGCTTGATGTTGGATCAAGGGTTTGGTTCTAAAAGTAACGTTTTGGTTATTTGGTTCGATGGCGATGCGCGAAGCAGTCGACTTACAGGTAAATGCAGATGGAGGTTTATTGTTTGAGTTGGTTAGGTGGATCTGATTCCTAGTCTCTAGGGGTGCTCCTAGTAATGCGAAACCATAACCGAATGAATTGTGTGACTGTGTGAGTGAAACCGCTTGGTGTTGGACCATGGGTTCGCGAACGAAATAAAATCGATAAAATGCGGAAAATAAAATGCGTACAAAATAATGGGAGAGGGATACATGTAAGTTACACGGGATTACGAGAAATAAAGGGTATCATTGTAGTTTGCCCAAGAGGAAGCGTGTGTGCAGTGTACTAAACTATTCGGAGGCGTTGAACCTTTTTATTCGGAGGCAACTATTCGGAGGCGTTGGACCTTTTCGGATGCGTCGAAATGTGGTTCGTTAACTAGCTTAGAACTGGTTCAAAGTTTAGAACCGTTCTATGAGGATTCGAATCGTTTTATGTATTAAAAAACGATAAATAAAATAAAATAAAATGATATAACCGATAAAAAAATAGTAAATTAAATTAAATTTCGAAATAAAAATAAATTGAAGTAAAATGGTGGAAAAAATAAAATAAATTACATAGGCCTCATATTGATCGAGTATCACCGATTTAATGAAATCGGGCGAAACGTCGACCGTTTGTTATATCATCGACCCACAAAATAACATAAACTAAAGTGAGAGAAAATCATAATATAATGAAATTTCAAATTAAGAGAGGATGAATTTTAAAATTAGATAATAACATAAATAATATAAAATAACAAGAAAAACTTAAAACAAAATGAATATTATAAAAAAAAGATCAAAAGAAAAACACATGGATGAGTGAGGACTATGCGGATCGGTTATAGGTGTGTGTTAGAAATGTGATGGTGTTAGTAAAAACAAAGGATGGGCTCCTGCTGACTATGGCAGCCCAAATCATTGCCCAAGATAAATTATAAAAAAAAACAAATAGTAACTTAGAAAAAAGCATATAACATTATCAACAAATAAGACAAAACTAAAAAACAAAAGGGTATTTTCCCGAATCAGAATAAACAACGTAAAAGTTCCTCTTTGCATCCTCTACCTTCTTCTTCAAAGATCAAAATCGCGGCAGAAAAAACGATATCGTCACCAGAAAAAAAAAACAATAATCTACCGCCGATTCCCACACTCTCTTCTCACTCAAATCGCTCGGATTTCGCTCTGTCTCTCTTGGATTCGTGTTTATCTCACGGGTTTCGGATTCTCGCGGATTTTCGCACATCTCTCGGAATCACGCGGTTTTGCGAATCTGGGTTTGGGTTTTATGTTTGGTTGAGGTTTGAGGTTGGTCACAGGTTATTGTTTCTATTTGTGTTGAGTTTCCGGTTTCGACTTATACGATTTTGTGTTTTGGAGTTTTGGATTTGCGGTGGGTGTTTGTGTTTACTGTGTTTGTGTGCGATTCGCGGGTGTGAACGGTTTCACGGTCTCTGAGTTTTTCTCTGTGGAGGTTTTGCGATCGGATCTCAAACGTTTCCTCTCCACCTCAGTTTTACGGTTTCTCGCGGATTCGCTTTTGGGATTTACGGGTTGCGTTGTGGTGAAAGAGGGATGAATTGAGCGGTGATTAGAAATGGTTTAACTCTGGTTTATTATTTTCAGATTTTTTAGATTTTGTGGATTTGAGAAAAAGAAACAAATGATTATGGTTATTTGTGGTTTATGGTGTAGAAGAGTTTTTTTTTCGGTTTAAGATTTGGCTTGCTTTTTTTTTTTTGAAAAAAAAAAAAGAAAAATGAATGAAGAGCTGGGTTTTGTGTTTTTGTATTTTTTTGGTTTATTTGAAACTTGGTTTATGAAGTGATTTTGCAGAGCTTTTTTAAGGTTGTCCAAGCTTCTTTTTGGGAATAAAATGAGGTTGATTTATAGGAGAAAAATTTGAGGGTAATGAAGGAATTTGAGCTGAGATTTGGATAAGAATAGTGAGCTGTGAAATCTATTGTGAGATTGTGCAGAGAATTTGTGAAAATTCTGTTGTGTTGTTGCTGTGATTTTGTTTGTTGAGGTGCTATGTTGCAGATTTTGGTGAGTGGAGTGAGCTAGATTTTTTCTTTTGCTAAGAATGGGATTGACTTTAGAAATAAAACATAATAATGATAACAATAATAATACTGATAATTGAAAATAATAGAAATAATGAGAATACAAATAATAATAAATAAATAAAAAAATAAAAGTAACAATAATGACAAAAGTATTAATAATCATAATAATAATAATAATAATAATAATAATAATAATAATAATAATAATAATAATAGAAAAATGAGAAATAATAAAAATAAATGAAATGATTTTTTGAACTTTGTGGGATTTTGTAATAATAAAAGTGCAAATGGTTTAAGGTGGATATTTAGAAAAGTAGTATAAAAAGGGATAATGAGATAAGACCTTTTTTTTTAATTTTTCCGATAATGAGCTAAATAAATAAATAAAATAGAAATAGAAATTTGAATTTTTAATTTAAAAAGAAATAAATGCAATTTTTGGGGTTTTGGTAATTTATTTATTTTTATATAAAATAAAAAAAGATATTGGAAATTGATGAAAATAGATAATGGGCAAAATCGGGTATGAAAATAGAATAAAAACAAGTGACATATTTTGGATTTTTTTCGAATAATGGTTTAGACAGTAAAATAAAATGGTGCGGTTTTTAGGATTTTTGGAATATATTGGTAAACAGAAAATAAAGGTAGGACAAATTTGGGGTATGACAAGGACGACAAAACAAAAACGCAAAAATATCTGATTGTGTGCTCTTGAATAAGATCCTGTTGACAATGTACATGATTTATTTCAAAATTCCAAACACCGGAGATATAAGGGAGATATACCCTCGCTAACCCCTTTGAGCCTTGAAGTAGTAGTTTCTTTTCGCATAAAAAAAACCTCACTTTTAACCCAGGGGCAAGGTAGGGTTCAGTTAGTTGGACCAAGCGTTCAGACTTTCATAAAGGAGTGTATTTGAGGATCCTTTACATTTCAATGTACCAAACCAAGAGGTCCAAAGAGCGGAAACCACAATGGTTATCCATCATCAACTGAAAAGTGAGACAGTCACGACCCTTACAAACCAAGAGTGTCACACGATTTGTTCAAAGAAAAAAAGAGAGAAAAGAAAAGAAATAAAAAGCCTGCTAAGTCGAAACTTGCAAACGAGTGACTTAGGCAAAAATTAGGCTATCCCGCTGGACAACAATTGCAAAAGATTTAGAAGAATTAGTTCAGGAAAAAGTTAAGGATAAGCGAAAGAATGCAAAAGCGAAAAAATAAGAAGGATCATACAAAAAAAAGATCCTTAAACAAGCACAAAGTCATGTGATACAGACACAAAAGACGATATGGGTGACTGTTAATCCAACAACCTGATGGGTGCTTAAACCGTTAGGGGTATTGGTTCCTCAACCATCATGTAACCCTTAGAAAAGGCGAGTGCTTGAGAAAATAACTTAACATAGGATTGGAAGGATATCACGAAGAGGGGTAGGTACAAATCAAACTTTGAGCCTATATCCTTTATTCCTATAACCGTGAACCAGGCCACGATACAACCCTTGAAAGACCTAACTGAAACAGGGTTAATTCGAGAGCATGCTACCACGATATAGCGTTCCTGACTCTTATGAGTTGTGCTAAAAGACCTTTGTTGGTATTGCATATGCATGTTTTATTTCATAAAAGCTTGTGTTATATCTTAAACAGTGGTTCGTTCACAAACGACATCTTTTCAATAAAAACTTCAAGATTAGCATGTGTGTTGCATTAGAATTTTTCGTTCTCAGAATAAAACATTTTCTGCTTGCATACATTTTTTCGATATCACATAAGTTCACAGGAGGAATTTTTGTCCAGAAGCTTAATCGTGCCAAGTCGAGAAGTCTGACGCTTCTAAAGGACAATCAGGTCGAAGTACACTTTTCCCAAGAAAATCTTTTCAGTAGAGAGGTTCTCCCAAAAATTTGTACCAATGCAGCCAATCCGGGGCAATCAAATTGAGAAAATCTTTCATAATTCAGCCAGCCTGGGGCAATTACTTAGAGATTTAAATCTCTTAAAGAGCAATCAGTTTAGATTTTTCTTCAAAGGAAGTCATTTTAAGGCTCATACTGGGGCAGGTCACTCTTTAGAGCAGATGAAGTCCGTCTTTGCAGGCCAATATTCAGATTATCCTTGATGCAGGATATTGGGGTAGAATATCTCACGAAGATGTAAGATTGTGCGTGAGTCTCCTTCAATTAATTTCCGTTGTAGACCAGGAGGTCTGGGGCAGTTATCTCAAGATTCAGTGAAACTCTCCAAGAGTTTGAAGACGCCGGGGCATTTCGGATGCTAGGTCTTCTGTAAAATCCTCTTGAATTGTTATTTGAACAGTGAGATAGTACAAAAAGGAAGATGTTACCAGACAACATTCCTCAAGCAGTTTGATCTGCCCAGCGATAAGTTCTTTACAATTCCTATCTCTAGAAGAAGGATTGATCCTTATATCACCCCCAATAAAGTCTAAGTGGAATCTTCCCCAGCTAAGTCAGAGTAGGGTGGTATCCCTAACAAAACTTCAAAGCTAGTTGAACAATTCTCACCTCTGAGCTGAGTCTTTATGTCCGAGTGGGTTATTCCCAGCAAGCAGCTGAATGCCTAATTCCCCACAGAGTTAGAATTGTTAGGATTCTTTCCCTAGCAAAGGTTATTTGACCAAGCATCTCCCCAGCCGAGTAGGAAGATCGTCATTTCCCCACAGAGTTTCATGATTGGGACGCAACCATCATTGAAATATCCCTAGTGAGGTCGCCAATTTATTTTTGGCCATTGTGACAAAGTAATGCAGACATTTGTTCACATTTCATTCCTCAGCCAAGTATTGTCATGATATTTTGGTCATTTCCTCAGCAGAATGTTGGTCAGAATGTTCTCATACCCAGCGGATTTACAAATGGTATTCTCCCTTGCAGAGTTGTTACTCTCTTCTCAAATCAACTAATCTTGTATTGATCGCTTTGTCCCATGTCAACAGACCTATAGTTGATGGATCGCTTGATAACATTCTCTTATTAGATCGCTTGATCTTGTTTGGGTTGCAAATCGCTCAATATTGCAACGCCACTAAAGTCCATCGTCATTCTGGCAAGCCAATAGTCACCTGGCGTCGTACCAAAAGACATAGTTGAGTCGTAAATCCTATGATGTTACGTGCTCATGTTCCTGGTTATGGATCGCTTGATACCATTTCCTTAGTAGATCACTTGATCTTGTTCGTGTTTTAAATCACTTAATGTTATTCCTCATTGTTTGAGTCGTGCTCATGTTCCTGGTTATGGATCGCGTGATACCATTTCCTTAGCAGATCGCTTGATCTTGTCCGAGTTGTAAATCTCTTGATGTTACTCCTCGTTGGTGTGATCCGTGCTCATTTTCCTGGTTATGGATTGCTCAATGCCATTTCCTTAGCAGATCGCTTGATCTTGTCTAAGTTGTAAATCGCTTGATATTACTCCTCGTTTGTTTAAGCTGTTTTCATGTTCTGGCTATAAATCGCTTGATACCATTCCCATATCAGATTGCTTGATCTTTTTTTGGGTTGTAAATCGCTAGATACTACAATACCATTAAAAGTCCACCGTCGTTGTGGCAAGCCAGTAGTCGTTTGTCGTTGTTCAAAAGACATGGTTTCCAAGTCCACCGTCGCTGTGGCAAGCCAGTAGTCACCTGGTGTCGTTTAAAAGAAATCTTTTTGGTTACTAGTTACTTGTTAACTCACCAGGGTTTGCAGTAGTTCTCCTTGGTTGGTTTTATTTCCCAGTTCTCTCTGTCTCGATCAGAGTGCAAATTTCAGGGTCTTTTTGGTATTCAACCACAGTTCATCTCAAACGATCGACAGTCGTTGCTTTCGTCCTTTTCAGATTAGCATATGCTTGAATAGGGGCAACTGTAACACCCCCAAATTTGCCCTCTCATTTTCATAGGATCTAACATATCATTCTCATACTTTGCATTGCATCTTGGCATAGAAAAATGAATCATATCATATTATAAGTTGGCAGTGGTTTCACTTTAGATGCAGTCGTTCAGTTATGATCTGATTCAGACAGATGTTTGAGCTAATCTTGGTCAAATTATTAGGATTTTGCTTCAACTTCAAGTTATTCGTTTCATTGGTGGACTTTTTCTCAGGCAGTGCGTACCCAGGCTCAGTCGTGTTCATATGTGGATTTATTTTCCCAGTGATTGATTTTAGACAATTCAAGTGGGCATGCTTCGGTTACAAGTTATCCAGTGGTTCAAGATTGGTTGTATTCATCATTATCAGTGGCTTGTAAAATACAAATTGTGACTTTGGGCTCAAATTAGACTTTCCTATCTATAATCCACGATCCATTATTATATCCATATTTTTATTTTCTTCTCTTTTCCAACCATAATCCATTTTATTTTTAACCGAATTAATTCATATTCATGCCCAATTTAGCCAATTATTCATATGCCCATTATCCATTTTATTTCAAAATTTATCTTTATTCAATTTCTATCCTAAAATTTATTTTATTATTTTCATTATCCTTTTTTCCATATTTGAACCCAACCTTTTTTTTAGAGCCCATTTACATTTTTTTATGACAACAAAATTAAAAAAAGAAAAAGAAGAAACATTTCCACAACTTCTACTTTCCCACGTGACTTCCAACTTTTCCCAGCTTCCTCACCATATTCCCAGCTACCTTCACGTCGTACATACTTGAATTACACGCACAAAAAACAAAAACGCATCCAATCACACACAAAAACACAGTGAAACGCACACGAGCAACACGTCGCGCGGTACACCTGCAATTCCAACAAAACACTTAAAGCACAGCATACAAGCACGCACAAACCTTGAATCAAAAAGCAAGTGAAAACTATTAAAACGCAAATCGTTGAATTCAAAAAAAGAAAAATAGTACTGATAACAAAAAAGAGAAGGAAGAATTCGGGTACAACCGAAAAAGTTGGCAACAGAAACAAAAAGGGGAATTTCATCACTTCAACACAAAAAATCAAAAAACTGAATTCACAGAAAACTCCACCTATCAAAACTCAGAATCTCTCATAGCAACTTCTTTGACCTTCAATCTTCAATAAAGTCTCAGCCTCCAATTGTCTTCAACTTCATCATCAACGAACGGACTTTTCTTTATCACATCACTAATAGCAGAATCCGATTACACATCTTCATGACACCATAATGATAAGTTCATCACTCTTCGTGGCACGTAATCATCATCATAATCGCATTAATGTCAATCATCATTTGTGATCGAACCTGCATTTTCGAACGAAATCGGAGGTGCTTTATCATCTTCGTTCTTGCTTTAACATAATAGCCTCAAAGACCTCCATTATCGAACCTGCGAGCAGAAGGAACGGATCGAGATCGAAAGCAGAATAAGAGCACGGAGCACATCGTCTCTGAAGTTGTCATCTTCAAGTCGCAGGTGCAATTCTAAATGATTGTTGTAAAAGTTTTTTTGGTGTGTATCGCTTCTGTTTGCTTGATCTTGTTGATTGAGAAGTTTCTAGGAAAAGTTGAGGGCAAATTCGGATCGAGGGAAACATTTGAGTGGGGGTTTGTGTTGTTGTTTTTGCGGTCGGAGGGGGTTGTGAATGGCGGCGCTTGGGTAGAAAGTGAATCGCGATGAAGGAGATGAATAGGGCAACGTGAGAGTTCGCTGGTTTTATTTTTATTTTTTTTTCATTTGATATTATGTGATAAAGATAATAACATTTTAAGAGATAGTAAGTTGCAGATAGAGGAAGAGATAAGATCATGGATTTTGTTGTTTCCCGTTCATACCGTCGGTGACACTTGTCACCATCCGGTAGGAAATTTCCCCTTCAATCTTGTGTGCACCTTACCACCTTACCATAGTGCTCCCTCGCTCCTTTAACCATCAGATATGAAGACTTTGGAGGTCTCTAGATCAAACGCTCCACATGAAGTCAACTGTGTTGACCGCCTGCCTACCATAATCCCTCATAGCTTCCTGCGCTTTGGGCCTTGTGGCCTTTTACTTCTCACACCTCCCTTCTAAGCCCAATCTTCCTTTCTAACTGCGTTTTACTATTCACGCACCCCCCTCATCATTTTCTTTTTTTTTTAATTTCTTTTTTACATAGTTTTATTTTTAACTCATAAAAAATATAAAAGCACATTAGAAAATTCCCAAAAAATTATTTTATCATCTTAACTCATTTTAGAATTTTTCCATGCTTTTCTTTTATGATTTTATTAATTTCTCTTTTTTATTTCGAATTTTCATTTAATTTCTTTTCTCATTTAATTTCTATATTAACACCTTAACTTGTAGAATTTATTTCTTCCACCTCAAGTAATATTTTGACTCCGTTCCTTTTACAACTCTTTAAAGACTAATAAAAGCTTATAAAAGTATTTTTTACATATTTTTAATTTCATATTATCCATAGTTTTGTAAGTCATGCTTGTGTGATTTCTTTAATTGTTCTTAAGTGACTTTGTGTGACCGTTTGGTGGAGTTTGAGTGTAAATTTTTGAGAGCCATTTGGGCATATTGTTTACTTTTGGTTATTGACTTTAGGGACTTAATTTCATAATTTTCTCATGACCTTTGTTATTTGTTTGTTTCCTTGTGTTTTAAGTAACTTTGTGTGCTTCTTTCTTCCCTCTTTCTAACATAGTTTGAGGAAGGCATTTATGCCATCCTATTAGGTTTTCTTGGTATTTGTTTTAGTTCACCTATAAGGTTTAGGTTCTGACTTTGTTGAGTGTGTTTGGTTTGTGACCTTTGTATTTGGTTTGCGTATTGTTTGAATCTTATTATTTTCACCTTATGCTTATGTGGCTCACTAACCTTTATTTTATAGGGGGTTATTGTAAGTCATGTGTGTGGGAGGGAATCCCACATACAACTTCTTCCTTCATCTCTTTATCCTTTTCAATTTGTGTTTGCCTTAGCCTTATGCTATGCTTGTCTAACTTCATCACTTCCCTCTTAGAAACAACTTAATTTCTTTAGAGAAGTAAGTTGTATTCTAACTTCTTCTCCTCTTATTCTTTTTCTTTCTTTTCTTTCCTTCTTCTTCATTAGGATAGATTTCAAACCACTAACCTAGGACTCCCATGCATGATAATTCTTAGGATTGTTAGTCCCCCCTTAGTTTTTACCTTTAAGATCCTTTTGGTGCTCTCTCTTTCTCATCTTCAAATAAAAACCTAAAAAACACTTAATAATGGTTGAGGTGATCTCCCTTTATCATCCTCACAAAGAAAATCATAAAAAACACTTCTTCATCAAAAATACAAAAATACTTAATAAACTCAACGAGTTAGTGAGCTTAGGCCCTAATCTCTAGAACCATATTTTGGGGATCTTTCTCACACTTGGGTGTGCTTGTTCTATTATTTCATCTTGGAATGTAGTAGCAAGTACACATTCCATGGAAACGGACTTGAATTCACTTTCTTGTGCCACACAAATAAAAAAATCATAAAATAAAACACTGGAAAAAGAATAAGCATTTCCTTTGGGACTTTTTTCTCATCACTCTCACTATTTACGTACGAACTTGCTCCTACTTGTCACTCTACAAGACGGTAACACACCCGTGCCAGACAAGTCTGCAACACCTCAGCATTGAAATAAGAAGTTCAATATTTTAAAACACAAACCATTTTCCTCCCTAGTTAGGGGAACTACGGCGTCTCTGATCCTCATGTCCAGATGAGGTACGTAGGCATCCGGATAGAGCCCGTTTGAGCACTCTTTTATTTTCCCTACATTTCCTCCTTGTTTTTCTTTTCTTTTCTAGTTTCAGTCTTTCTTTTGTAGTATCTTTCATTTCTTCACCCTTTGAAACATTTTATTTGCAAGCATGGATCCCGTCGGGTACAGAGGACGATCTGGGGTGCTAATACCTTCCCAGGTCGTAACCGACTCCCGAACCCAGTTCTTTGGTTCGCAGGACCTTTGTCCTTCCTTTTCTTTTCTTCTGGTTTGTGCAACATTGCCATTCCCGTTCCTTCGGAATAAAAATGCCTAGCTAGCGACTCTACCCTTTTTTGCGCCACTTTCGCGTTTGTACCAGAGTGGAAATCCAGGGAGCGACACGACAGAACTCAATCTCCTTCTTGCCACGGACATCCTCTAGATAATACTTTCTCAATAATTCCCTACGGAACACATCCCAAGTGATTACTTCACCTGCAGCACCCAGCCTCTCACAAGTCTCTAGCCACCAGTCATCAACCTCGACTACTAACATCTGAGTACCATACCGAACTTTCTGCATTGGAGTACAGTCCATAACACGGAAGATTCTCTCAATCTCCTTCAACCACCCTAACGTTGCATCTGGATCATGCTTTCCTTTAAAGACCGACAAATTCTCTCTCTGAAAAGTTGCCAAGCTACGTGATCCAACATCTTCACTAGCATTTGAAAAATTATGCACAACCTGAGCCATCGCTTGCCTTGCAGCAACCATCACAACATCATTTCTTCTAGCCATCTACTTATCACTACAATACAACCAAAAGTTAGAACCAAATAACAATACTCGATTTTTAAACAACTAAGACTCGACATTTCTCCGGAAAGACAAACCTGCTATGATACCACTTATGTAACACCCCATTTTCTACCTGATAAATGTAATAAAATCATAGTTATAAAAAATTTCAACATAAACGGGATATCACATTTCCAACTTCAAAATCTCAACTTAAAAGACACTCATGTTCGATACATAGCACATTCCAGGAAAGAAAATCATAAAACCAACATCTAATTCCCAAAATAATTCAACTTTATAAATTTCTACGCAACGGAGTCATAAAGAAAATAGTAGCATCTTTATCCAACATAAAACAACTTTAAAATAAGCAACAAGTAGTCTAAAGTACTTCAACTAGAACAAAAATCAGCATGTAAATAATTCAACAAAATAGACACGCGTCATCCCCCCCGAGTGCTACATATTAGAGCGACAACCACCGAATCGACTAAAGGTAACTTGCTACTCCTCTTGATTACTTGCATGTTGCCAACATAGGGACAACATTCAAACAGAAGTGGTGAGATATCGATAGTTATAAATCATATATGATAAATAATACATAGACAAGGATTCATAAACAATTCACCACTTCACAATATCAACCAAAACAACAATCAACAACAACTCTAAATAATGAAACTTTAATGCGACTCAACTAAATTATGCATGTGTTACCATTCATAGTAACACTCCCAACTTAAAATTATTTCCAGATTATCGAGGCATCAAGGCATAAGCCTTCAAGTTTCAACTTAGTGTCAATCCAGATCAACATGGTGTGAGCAACAGCTCCGACATAATATGAAAATGTACTATATGACATAAACGACTTCACAACACAAACAACATAACAACATCAATAGCACAAATAACTTATACGACATGAACAACTTAAAATCAACGTTAGCTTATCAAGCCTCCAACGTAAAAAACTTAGAAACTTTTCCGTAAACCGGAACAACTTACTAAATTCAGTTTGTACCAGCAACTCGACTTTCCAAAATCATTTCAACAAAATAAAAACACAAAATTATCTACTAAACCACCCAACTTACCCCGACGATTTTCGTTAAATTCCGAGCAACTAAGTATTTCGCCTAATTTGTCTAAACCGACTAAACCAATATCGTTTAATGTTGTATGGTTAATACCACTCTTTATGAAATTCTATCAAAATTCCCAAAACAATGTCATTGTTGAAACCATTCTAGTTTCTCTTCGCAACGGGTAAGTATGCCTCCTGTTTCAAAAATTCTTATTGCAAAAATATTGTTTTCAATAAGATTTACTTACCAATTACTATATTGTAGAAAAGTATTTGATATTATCTTACTTGTTTAAAGAATTTATAGAAGTGACATATAAAATAATATCATCCACTCAGTAACAAAAAGGAAAGGATACTTCCCCTCACAACAGGGTGGCGAGCGCCACCCTTCACTTCCCCTACACATGGAGAGCGCCATGCTTCCCCTCACCCTGGATGGCATTCACCATCCTTCCTCCACCCACCAGATGGCGTTCGCCATCTATCCTGGTGACTTCCTGACACCTACTTTTCTTTGTTCTGGGTGATTCACGTCACCCATACTTCTGCGTATTTGAGCGCCACCCTTCACTTCCCCTACACATGGAGAGCGCCATGCCTCCCCTCACCCTAGATGGCATTCTCCATCCTTCCTCCACCCACCATATGGCATTCGCCATCTATCCTGGTGACTTCCTGAAACCTACTTTTCTTCGTTCTGGATGATTCACATCACCCATAATTCTGCGTATTTGGGGTTTCGAATTACAAGTTCATAATAATATTCCCATAATTAATATTCGTAAAATAAATTTCTATAAAAATCAACTCAATAACAACTTTATCATTACCGACCAATCTACAATCATACAAGAACATGTTATCACGACAACATCAATGTTTCACATCAACACACAAGATTACCCAATCCTAGTACCAATTATCATACCCGATTATAAAGATCGAACCCATCCTTACCTTGGATTAAAGGCAGCTCTACTCGATCGAATTCTGGAAAATCGCTCCGATGGCAAATTTTCTCCCATAGTCTCTTCTCTCACGATCGCACTATGTTTCTTCTAAATTCCACGTTCTTACAAAAAAAAACTAACTTCTCTAAACTCTAATTCTTTACTTTTTATCAAATATTATAATTATTCTATTAGTTAACTAATGGGCATAACAAATACCCCCTCCCCTAATTGCTAATTCAGACACAATTTCTAGCCCAATTAGCAACCCACTTCAACGACAATAATATTAATTCTAATATTAATTCTACAACTTTTTGACTTAATAATTCGACTCAACGACTAAATTCTCACAACACCAAAATCGACCGAATAACACAAATAAATAATTAAATATTCATTTAAATAAATAATTAAATATTTGGGCGTTACAATGGATACCAAAAATGCAAGAAAAAACAAGAATTTTCCATTCTGGTTCAGTGGTAACCGGTTACTACCTAGGTTGTAATCGGTTACCAGTTCAAAAAATGGTGTTTTCTGCAAAAATTAACACAAGTAACCTGTTACTACCTAGGAGGTAACCGGTTACTTTGAGACCAGAATAAAAAATTCTGCATTTTCTTGGAAAATTCATCAACAACTTATTCAAATAATCTCTAACCTAATGCATATCAATTGAGCATGAAAAGTACACCTATATGCAACAATATAACAACAATTAAAACCACAGACACATCAAGATTCTAAATCCTAATAATCTAATTAATTAAAGCATAAAATATCAACAAAACGCGAAGAACACGCGTGTCGAGAAAATGTAGAATAATTTAAATCATAAGTGATTATGAGATTCACCAACCTACAAAGTGTAGTTTTTCTTTGGTAGTTGTTGCTATGAAGAATCAACACGTGATAGAAGAGAAAACCGTAGATCTGATGCTCTTCCACGGGAATACACAAAATAAATGTGATTTGATGAAAACCTTGATGAACCTCTTCAAGAATCACTTCCAAGATATGAAATCAACACCAAAACAGTAGCACATTCCTCAATAATCCATGAAATAAATGCAATGATGGAGGTTTAACTTCACATTCTTCAAGTTTCAATGCAAAACTTGAAGAATTTAGGAAGATGAAGCTTTGTGTGGGGATTTAAAAAATGGGAGAAAAGTGAGAGAAAATTGAGAGTGATGAGAGGAAAATGTGAAAAAAATGAAGTGTTGATCCTTTGGTTTGGAGGGAAAAATGGTTATATACATGTTAGGCTTGGAGAGGTTTGAATTAGGAGCTAGGCATGCGGCATTAGGTTTGGGATTAGCTTAGGAGTTAGTTAAAGTTAGTTGAGAATATTCCTAGAATATTCCATTGACATATTCTTAGAATATTCCCTTGGAATATTCTTAAAATATTCCCTTGGAAGGTGGTAGAAAGTTCTAGAAAGTGGTAGAGTGTAATGCAAGGTGAAGTGGAAAAGTGGGAAAATCCCTCCAAGCTAAAAAATGGCATTTTTCCAAATTTTGCATGTGGTAACCGGTTACTACCTAGGAGGTAATCGGTTACCAGTTCCAAAACCCAGTTTTCTGCACAAATTTCAACAGGTAACCGGTTACTACCTAGGAGATAACCGTTACTTGACCCAAATTTTGAAATTTTCCTTTTTTGGTGGGAAATCTCGGATACCCGACCTTGGTTATTCGTTCTGAGATTATTTTACTTCTGAGACCCGATAATTGATATTACCGCCGAATAACCCTTTATCACATGCCCCGTGCCTTGACCGATGATGTATGCTTTACTATTATTTTTTATTATGATTTAAATGCAATGCATGCAAGGATACGGAAATGAAACATAAGCTACTCGAAATTGGTGATAAATAAGAGGGCAAATTTTGGGGTGTTACACATATAAATCAAATCTTCCCTCTTTAGAGATGAAAAATTATCTCTACTGAGCACCTTTTAGCTTCAACCTTGGGCTTCAATCAAGGTAAAAATAGTCAAAAACTATACCGTCACTCAAAATAAGTCATAGCCTTGGACTTTAACTAAGTTAATTCTTTCATTACAGTTATAGTCTTGGACTCTAGATAAGCTAACACCAGTCATATTATTGGACTTTAACTAAGATAAATTCCCAACAATACAATCATAGTCTTGGACTCTAACTAAGCTAAACATCCATCCTTTCTTGAGCTATGCAAATCAAGATAACTCATTCAACTGTCTTGAGCTATGCAATTCAGGTCAACCATTCAGTCCTCATTGATCTATGCAATTCAGGGTACCCATTTAGCCTTTCTTGAGCTATGAAAATCAAGATAACATTCATCTTATGCCTTGAGCTATGCAATTCAAGAAACCAACCAACCAGTTACAAACAACTGTTTTTCAGCTTCAATCCTGGGCTTTGATCAGGAAACAAACAAACTTTTCAGCTTCAATCTTGGGCTTTAATTAAGACATAAATACAAAACTTTTGAACATCAACATCCTGTGATTTAACCAGGATACAAATCAACCCTTTCCTCCTTGCTCTAGCCTTTTAGGAGGAACTATGATGCTATGAGCCCTCAATTCTCTTTTTGGGGGTACGTAGGAAAAAGGTCGTAAGATCTTTGCGAGCACACCAAACAAAAACAATAATTAGGTTTCTAAACCTAAGAAAAACATCAAAAAATTATGATGATACAGAAACACAAAAACATCAACATCACCCTATCAATCAACACTAATCTCATACCCAGACCCATATCAAAGAAAACCCCATCATTATCAAAAAGAACAAATTTTGCATTAATCTAAGAGTTGAAATAAGCTAAAGAATAATCCAAAACCATGTGGTAATCTGTTAAATAACAGTATGCAAAGCAGGGGGAGTTTAAGATATCTTTACCCTTCCATAACCAGCTTCACCAGGGAAAAATAAGAAATAAAAAAGTAGAAAAAATGCGTTAGTGATTAAAGACCACAAAAATCGAGTTACACCTTTTTATGTTTACTTCTTTACCTTTCTCGTCTCGATCTTAACTTGTCGCGGTAGGAATTGGTGTATCAATAGCTTTTGAATTTGTCATATCAAATTGCTTTAGAAGCTCATTTGAATACTTTGTTTGACTTATGCAAGTTCCATCCTCAAGTTGTTTAATTTGAAGTCCGAGGAAATAATTGAGCTCCCCCATCATACTCCTCTCAAATTCACCTTGCATTGAGCTTGAAAATTCTTTGACCAATTTCATATTAGTAGATCCAAAAAAAAATATCATCTACATAAACTTGAACCAAAATTGATTGTTTTCCTTCCCGTTTAATGAAAAGAGTATTATCAACTTTCCCTCTTGAAAATCCTTGATTTAATAAAAAAATTCTAAGGCGTTCATACCAAGCTCTAGGAGCTTGTTTAAGGCCGTACAAAGCACGTTTAAGCTTGTACACAAGGTTAGGATTTTCATGGCTTTCAAAATCGGGAGGTTGGCATACATACACCTCTTCAGTAATGTATTTGATAAGAAAAACACTCTTAACATCCATTTGATATAGCTTAAAATTTTGTGAACATGCAAATGCAAGCAAAAGGCGTTTAGCCTCAAGGCGGGAAACCGGAGCATAAGTCTCCTCATAGTCAATACCCTCCTCTTGGTTATACCCTTGAGTAACAAGTAGAGCCTTGTTGCGAGTTATAATTCTATTTTCGTCCATCTTGTTCCTAAATACCCATTTATTGCCAATTACTCGATGACCTCACGGAGGAGGGACAATGTCCCAAACCTCATTTCTCTTGAACTGATTTAGTTCCTCTTGCATAGCTAAAAACGAATGTTCATCAAGTAAAGCATCTATGGAGTTTTTACGCTCAATTTGAGAAACGAAATCAAAATGATAACAAAAATTACTTATCCTTGAGTGTGTAGTAACTCCCTTTGATATGTCTCCAAGAATATTGTCAATGGGATGATCCTTTGAAGTTTTCCACTCCAAAGGGAGATCGTCTTTATTTGTTGAATGATCCTCCTCTTTGTTTTTATATCCTTTATCTGGCTCCTCAGTTATATCCATAATAGGTTAAACACACGATATTTCTTGATCTTTAAGAATATCCTTAGAGAAAACACCTGCACCAATAACACAACTACCTTTTCCGAAAACTTTCGGATAAGATTCATCAAAGGATACATGCACAAATTCTTCAATGATAAGTAATATTTTGTTGTATACTCTATATGTTTTACTTGAATTAGAGTATCCGAGAAAGATACCTTCATCATCTTTAGAATCAAATTTGCCAAGATTTTCTTTACCATTGTTCAACACATAGAATTTACAACCAAATACATGAAGATGTGAAACATTTGGCTTCCTACCGTTTAAAAGTTCATAGGGTGTTTTATTAAGAGTAGGATGAATAAGCACCCTATTCAAAACATAACACTCCGTACTTATGGCATCGGCCCAAAAATATTTAGGAAGACCATTGTCATTGATCATAGTTTGTCCAAGCTCCTCTAAAACACGGTTTTTACGCTCCACAACACCATTTTGTTGCGGAGTTCTAGGAGCGGAAAAATTATGATCAAGTCCGTGTTTATCACAAAATTCCTCAAATAGATGATTTTCAAATTCACCTCCATGGTCACTTTGGATTCTAACAATGCTAGTGTTTAGTTTATTTTGAGAAAATTTGGCAACCTTTTCAAATGTCGAAAATGTGTCACTCTTACTAGCTAAAAAGATAGTCCAACAAAATTTTGAATAGTCGTCTACAATAACAAACCCATAATAGTTTCCACCTAGACTTTTAATTCTAGATGGACCAAATAAATACATATGGAGAAGTTCAAGAGGTCTAGACGTTGAAACTATGTTTTTGGATTTAAATGAGATCTTTGTTTGCTTTCCCATTTTGTATGCATCACAAAGATATTATTTGGTAAATTTAATTTTGGGTAGACCAATTACTAAGTCTTTTGAAATTATCTTATTTAACAAGTCAAAGTAAATATGTGATAAGCGCCTATGCCAAAGCCAATGGTCATCACTCATGGAGACTAGAAACTTAGGATCATTTACAGACACATCATTTATGTCAAGCATGTATACATTATTGACTCTCAATCCCTTATACACACCATTCTTTTTATCATTATGTTCAATTATGCAACCATCTTTTGAAAAGTAGACTTTATATCCTTTGTCGCATAATTGACTAATGTTAATAAGATTGTGCTTAAGACCTTCAACTAAAAGGACATTGGAGATAGATGTAGATAAGGGATTACCTACACTACCTTTACCGAGTGTATCTCCCTTGTTATTATCACCATAGGTTACAAATCCCTTCTTCTTCACCACAAAGTCATAAAATAAGGAAATGTCACCTGTCATATGTCTTGAGCACCCACTATCGAGAAACCATCTTCTCTTTGTAGCCTCAAGACACTCCACCTACAAATTTTAACAAGAGAATGAGGTACCAAATTTTCATTGGGTCCTTGTGTGTGAGTGAAACCTTGGTTTCATTTGGGCAACCATTGGAAAATTCCTTTAGGAACCAAGAATCTCCTAAAACGACATTTGACAATAGTATGTCCCCTCTTGCAACAATAAAGACAAGTTAAGTTTGGTTTAGTGACCCATTTGCTTATTTGATCTTTCACCACATAATTGTATTTTTGATATGGATTATTCATGGAATTTCTAAAATTAGATCGATCAATAGAAAATGTCATTTTTGGTTGTGATTCTTTGTCTAGTTTTGTTTGAAGAATTTTGACCTCTTTTTGCCAAATGCAACAAGTTTCACAACTATGGAAATTAAACTATTCTCTTTTGTCTTCTTAATTGGCTCCACCATAGAATGCTTAAGAGCTTCCAATTATTTTTGAGAATCGGAAACCTTTTTCTCCAAATGTGTAAATATGTTCTTATTAGAGGCTAAGCGTTTAAAAGCTTCTTTAGCTTCTTGGTGGAAAACTCTAAAAGTACTAAGTAAATCGGGATAAGACAATTTATCAAAGTTATTATATTTAGCATGTCTTACTTGCTTTTTTCCCTTTTTATGAGCCATGAAACAGAGATTTACTTTTTCTTCTTCATCACTTGAGTTGTCTTTGCTTGAGACTTCATTATCTCTTTCCCATGCGATATAAGCTCTCCTTGCCTTGCCACCCTTCTTGTGATTTTTGTATTTACCTTTGTCTTTATTCAACATTGGACACTCCGGTTTGTAGTGACCGGGCTTTCCATTATTGTAGCATGACCCTTTTGACTTAGTACTTTTACTTTGATCTTGCTTGGAGGGATTTGATTGCCTTCTATGATTGACAAGACGTTTATCCGAATGAGAGATTTCATTCTTCCTAAGGTATATATTGTATCTTCTTACAAATATTCCCATATCCTCATTTGATTCACTATCTTCGTCATTAGACTCACTCTCACATTCATCATTGGTGGATGGTTTAGAAGTAGAGGCCTTCAATACATTAGACTTCTTCTTCTTCTCGTTGTCTTTGGATTTCTCATTCTTTTCTTTCTTTTCACTTTCTTCATGCTCATTGAGATTCAATATCTCTTTCTAGTGTTCTTTTAGCTTTCCTATTAACTTGGTCAAGTCCAAGGTTATTACATCATTAGCTTCCTTGATCGTCGTGACTTTTGGTAGCCATTCCCTAGTAATACATCTTAGAATTTTGTTAGTAGCAACATCATTGGGAGTGGTTTTATCAAGAGCCTTTAAGTGATTTAATAGATGAGAAAATCTCTTTCCCAAATCCCCAATGGTTTCCCCTTGGTTCATGTGAAAGCGATCAAACTCTTGTTGCAAGATATTGATTCTAGCTAGTTTTACGTCATCAGTTCCCTCATGGGAAATCTTTAACGCTTCCCACATAGCATTAGCAGTGGTATGATGTGAAACTCTAAAATATTCATCAACTTCCAAAGAGGTAATGATCATATTTCTAGCTTTCCAATCATAATTAGTTATTTTCATCTTTTTCATCCCATTGTGCTTCAGGTTTAGGTACTTCAACATTATTCAAGTTGGTCATAGTTATTTGTTTGGGACCATCTTGAATAACCTTCCATATATTTCTATCAACAGAGTTGATATGAATACACATACAATCTTTTCAGTGACTATAGTTTTCTCCGGTGAAAACGGGCACTATATTATACACCCCTGTTAGATCGTTAACCATTTTCTAAGAAGTTATATGTGAAGCACTAGATGAACCGGTGCTCTGATACCACTTGTTAGATGGTGGTGCAGATCTAGAAGGGGGGTTGAATAGATCCCTTTTAAAAATATTTCCAACTTTTAAAAATTTAATTGAAAAATGGTTTGCGGACGTTCCCCGGAAAAATCACGTCTAAATTATATTAAGTCACCAGTGATCGGATATGCGTTACCAAACCAAATGGGATACTAAAGATGAATTAACTAATCAATATCAAGAAAATTAATCTCTTAAACTTAACACACTTTATTAAACTACTATCAACAATGTTAAGAGAAATGAAATAAGCACAATGATAAAGAAATGGTTTGTTTTGATTTTTGTCAAACACTTAGTGTGTTTTGCAAATATTTGTAGTGCATAATTTTTTCTAAGGTTGCTATCAAATTTGATAGCAACAATTTCACAAACACTTGGAGTGCACCAAAATATGAAAAACAGAATTTTCAATATCACACTATTTCAAGTTGTGCAAAAAGTATAACGAAAGAGAAAAATGAAGAACACACGGATTTTCTTAGGAAGTCCCCTTACCATCCTTGCTAAGGGTACCCTTGCCCACAATTTTAAAATCAAATTGGGACTTTTTATTAAAATTGCAATGTTCTTACAAAGAGAAATTAGAAACGACAAACCAATCCTAATTGTTGTAGTAGCTATGTTTCTATTTTCCCCTAGATTCAACTTGAATCAAGTCTTTCATGCATGTCGAACAAACCTCCGATCGTTGCTCCCTTCTTGCAAGAATCCTCGATTCTTCAAACTTCGAGCACGACCACTTTGATTCGATACTAGTGAAACCACACTGTTCTTCACAATCCTCCGGTTACTTTGATATGGTTGAACAATCTTTTCGATCTTCAAACCTCTTCACTCGGTTGAATCAATGAACAAGTGATGTGTGCAAAACCCCTAAATCACAATGATCTTGGAGGACAAACCCTAAAGGTTTATTCAAGAAAAACTCACAAATCTCTCAACCCAAACTGAAATCGCAATTCCACCGTTTGAACGTTATCACCTTGAATCTTAAACTTTGATCAACAAAAATGATTGTGTGTAGTTGTTGATGAATTCTAGAGAAGGAGAAGATGATGAGAGAAATTTTTGTATATCTTTCACTTTTCTTGTAAGTCATGAAAAAATAAGACACCAGCGATTTATACTATCACATAAGATAAAGGAAACCATCATAAATAAAATAGGAGAGAGATTAAATGATGTAGCGCCTTGTGGTAAGATCGCGTCGACCTCCACATGATTTTGAGTCGACCTGATTTAAGATTTGAGTCGACCTAATTTTTGTCCTCAGACAGCCTGTTGGGACCCGAAGGAAACAAAAAGTTTTTCACTTTATTTGAGTCGACCTATTTACAAGAGTGAGTCGACTCATTTGTTTTTCACTGAATGAGTCGACTCATTTTGCCTTAACTCATCAGAAAAACTTATCCTGATACTTTTGTCGCTCCCGGGATTTTCATCCTAGTACAAACGCGAAAGTGGCGCGGAAAAGGTAGAGTCGCCAGCCAGGAATTTTTATCCCGAAAGAATGGGAAAGGTAATGTTGCACAAACCTGAGGAAGAAGGAAAGGACGAGGCCTTGCGAACCAAAGATCTAGTTTCGGGAGTCGGTTATGACCTGGGAAGGTTTAGCACCCCAGACCGTCCGTCATATCCGACGGGATCCACGCTTGTTTATTTTGTTTCAAAGGGTAAAAGAATATAACTGTTGCTGAACAAATGAACTGCTAACTGGAACTGGAACTGAGGATGGGAAATGGAACAAAAAAATGGAAAGAAAGAATGGGTAAAATGTAGGTAAAATAAAGAATGTGCTCGAACGGGCCCTACCCTGCTGCCTACGTACCTCATCGGGAAAATGAGGATCAGAGTCGACGTAGTTTACCTAACTAAGGCGGGAACTATTTGTTTGTGTTTTTTATAGCTGGAACTGCATATGTCTAGGCTCAGGTGTTGCAGGCTCGTCTGGTACGATTGCATTTACCATCTTGCATGCGAGACAAGTCGTCGCAAGTTCGCGTTTAGAGTGAATGAGATGAGTAAAGAAGTTCCCGCAGGAAAGTCGCTTATTGTTTTTTGTTTACTTTTTTAAGAGTTTTGTATGAATTTGGCACATGGAAGTAAATTCAAACTCTTTTCTATGGAATGTGTACTTGCTACTATATTCCAAGATGGAATAATAGAACAAGCACACCAAGCAAGGAGAATGTATCCAAGACTTGTTTCCAAGGATTAAGGTCTAAGTTCACTAGCTTGTTGAACTTATTAAATGTTTTTGTTGCTTTTAAAGAAGTATCTTTTAGATTTTTTCTTTGTGAAATAACCTCTTGATCTGACTTGTACATCATGCTAGACAAGCCCACATTATTCCAAGATGGAATGAATGTAAGTGCCCAATGGAATAAGGCTATACACAAGAGATCCTTTCATGCATTTATTAAGTGTTTTTTATTTTGTTTGAAGATGAGAAAAGAAGACTCAATAGGCAAAAGGTCAAAGCTAATGGGGAACTAAGACACAACTCTAAGTTATCTTATTATGTACAAAAGGTGATCCTATAGATAATGAGGTATTCTAAACCTAAGGAAAAGGAAAAGCAAGTTAGAGTTCAACTTACTTCCTAAGGAAGTTAAGTTGAATCTAAAGAACAAAAGGGAGCCCTATGAACAAAGCACCAAGTGCTAAAGCAAATACAATTTAATGAATAAGAAAGGAATGAAGAATGATTACCTCATCTTCCACCCCCCCCCCCCAACACAACAAATGTTAGCATGATGAAGTAATATGAACAATTATAACATGGCAAACTTCAATTAAAAACTCACACTAGCTTAAGAAAGATGTTAGTGAACTTCTAAGACTAATACTTAAGTCTAAGGTATACTATAAGGTAACACTCTTCAAAAGTCAGTATCTAAACCATTTTGAAAGCATCTAAATGGATTAAGTGAATTAAAGGAAAAATATGCCCTAAAGTACTACTAAACCCTAAGGAAACCTAAGGATGAAGTGAAAAGGGAAACTTAAGTGTTTAGTATACTAAAATCTCATAAAATCAAAGGTAAATGAAAAATCAAGAACTTAACACTATATGAAAGTGAAGGATGAGATAGTTCAATTGAGAAATAAGAGATTCAAGTCAAAGGTATTCAAACATGAGATTGAAAAGTGGGAGAATGCATATGGAAACATGGTTCTAAATGTTAAACAAAATGACTTAGAAGAAAATTCAAAAATGACGAAAGAGACTTGAATTCCCCACACAAAAACCAGAGGCTTGACAACAAGTTAAAATGAAATTAGCTTTAGAAAATATTCACAAATGAGGTGGCAAGAGACATCCTAAGGCTAGGTGTCCAAATTAGGTTTTTTAAGATCTTTTAGATGGCAAATGAAGTTCAAAAAGATGCAAAAGGTTCTAAAATTGAGATGAACATATGAAAATGATCACAAAACAGTTATGAGACACAAAACAAAGATATCATGAAGTTACCTTATGTACAAATGCAATTTGAGATGGCTAATGTGAGAGGAGAAGTGGGATGAGGTTAAAATGGGACATAGGTGACTTAAGACTCAAGGAACCCTAAAAATCAAAGATGAATACCTAATGAGGGTACACTACACTTAGGGACATCCCATGGGACCTATAAAACTCAAATTTAAGACCTCAAGGTGATGGCATAAATGCCTTATTCTAATGGGATCAAAGGAAAATAGACAAATGGATTGGTCAGAAATGGATTGGTCAGAAATGGGAAAATAGGAAATTAATTCATTGGGAAATTAATTCTGATTAAAGAGTAAAAGAAAAATGGGAATAAAAACTATGGAAAATTAGGAAAAAATATAAGGATCTCACATGAATTAATTTGGAATTTTTTATGGGGTTTTGATATTTTTAAAAATAAAAAACGAAAATGAAATAAAATGAGGAAAAAAGAAATAAAATGAAGTCGACTGAATTAGCTGAATGAGCCTGGGGGGTGCTAACAACAACCAACTACACTGTAATGGGCCTTATACACACACGTTGGGGGGTGCCAACAACAAGCTGAGAAACTCTTCACAAAAACGCATGTGGTTGGCATATGGTTCATTTATGCACTGGCAATGTTATAGCCCTAGGATGTCAAAGATCCAATGGTTGCGTTATATTCTAACATAAATGCTAAGGTTACTGTTCAGGTCACCGGAGGATGTTTTTGGTCATCTTCTCCGGTGACCCCTGGCTAGGGCTTGTATCAAACTTCCATAAAAATGAAAAATAAAGGCACAAAAACACTTGCCTCACTCCACATGTTCATAATCCAGTCTTAAAATCCACTCTAGGTTCATGAATTGAGCAAATCGAAGGTAACAAAAACCATTCCTAAAACTGAAACTATTCCTCTAAGAGGCCTATCAACTAGCCAGTGGTAGCAAGGCTTCTATCAAGCTCTAAAACACATGAATCAGTCTAATTAAAAGCACAATAAGCAAGTGGAATTTGAAGAAAAACCTGAAGTGCAGTGATTCAGAATGTTGAGAGAAGACCAGAGAGTAGATTCCAAAGTCTTTGCAGCTTGATCTTGAATGCTTCAGAGTAAAATAAATGCTCAATAGGTTTTGAATGTGGAAGAAAAAGAATCTTGTGTAAGGATGATGCATAGTTGATTCTTGGTGCTTCAATCCAATGCAGCCATGGAGCTCATTCTGGTGATGAAGATGAATTTGATCTGGTGATGATTTCAATACTGGTGCAATGTGGAAGATTCAAGGGAATGCAACCATGGAAGTTGTGCAGTTCATGATGATGATGATGATGAATATATGAAGATTGAGATATGTTAATGGAAGTTGAAGCTAGCTCGAAGCAAAATGCAGAAGAATATCTTCAATGCAGAGAGAAAACCCAGAGAGAAAAGTGATGAATTATGAAGTGATTTTGATCAAATGGAAAAAGTTTTTAGGATTCAATTATGAGTGATTTTTTATAATGGAGGTTAGGATCTTAACTCTCATAGTTTACAGTTGGAACCATGGTTAGCACCAAGGTTAACTGAGTCAATTCAGTTAGGGCTAAGTTAAAGTTTTTATGAAGAGTTGAAGTGAGAGGCAAGTGTAATGAGTTGAATCTGTTTTACTCAAGTTGAATCCAATATGGTGATGTCCATGACACTTTTGGTGAGTTGATTGTGATGCAAATTAAAGTTGGCTTGATCATGTTTGCAGCATGCTTATCATGTTATGGAATTCTTCTTTGGCTTGAATTTTCAAAGAGTGCATGGTATCTAACATGATCTTGTGGGCATGAGATAATTTGAAGTCCTTAATGCAATGGATAGTGATCCCTGCATGATGAATGAAGCAAACACACTTGGACTAAACTGAATCAAGCATGAGATACATTGCCTTAGAGTGCAAGAAAACCAGGTTGCACACATTGATCTTCCATGGAGTGTTTCTTTAAGCTCAAGTCATTAATTCATGTGGTCCTTGTGCTTAATTTGAAGGAAATGTTGCATACAACCAATTTGTAGTTCAAACCAAAGTGGAACATGGACTTTAGACACTTCAAATGTTCCCTTGAACATCATGCCATAATGTTGTATTATGGGCCTGCATAGCATTGCTTTGGCTTGTGCAAGATTCCTTGTGCATTTCAGTTTAAACATCCACCTTTTGCCTCTCCATAACTCTTAATCCCTTGATCAAATGAAAAATCTTTGAACATCAAAGTTGTTGGAAACATGGCAATAAACAACTTTGTAGTTCAAAGAAATTTCATTTGACGCCTTTAGCCTGGAATAAAATAGCTTGCATTATGGAACACCACCTGTTTGATGGAAAACCTTTCCTGGCACGCGCACAGGATGCAAGGCATGCCTTGGTTTTGCCCTAGCTGGCCTTAATTTGTTCAAACTTTGCAAGATCATAACTCTCTCTCAATTTTAATGCTATGAGTGAGTTCCACCTATAGATTTGAAGCTTAAGATGCCCTCTTTAATTGGCTCAAGGTATAATTTTGATAGCCCTTATATTTTTGGAGAAGGCCTCTCTTGAAGTTGCTACAAAAATGGCCAAAACTTGCCATTTTTGGAAACCCTAATTTTCAAAAAATGGTAAGTTTAGGTTTTCTTGATTTCTCTTGATTCCTCCATTATTTCTTGATAAAGTTTGAACCATAGGATCCTTGTAACCCTAATTTCATGATTTTGATCTCAAAAAGTCAGGAGTTGACTTTTTCCTCAGCATGGTTGACTTTTCCCCAATTCCCTGATTTTCAGTCATCTGGCCAATTGAACCTCTTCCAAAATGTTTCTATGGATGAAACTTGAACCCTAGAAACTTAACATCATATATAAGACAATGGAATCCACTTTGGATCAAAATTTCATTGAGAAGCTCAGTAGAAATGAAACCCTAATTTGGCCCCTTTTCATCAGGAGATGTTGCACTGCTTGCCTCCTTTGATCAATTCAATTCTTTTCATGACTTGTGGATTCAAATGAAGACTTGTGGGATGTTGTGAACCCCTTGCACAAGGTTGAGAAGCCTTGTGGCTCCTTGGTTGCCTCTGTATGGCCTTCAATTACTTCAATCAATGATCACATACATATGCCTCAGCTATGATGCACATGATGCAATGTTTTTGATTATTTCATGAATTTATTTATGCTAAATGCTATGCTAAATGTTGAGGAAATGAGAGGGAAAATTTTGAGGTTTTACAGCTGCCCCTATTCAATCATCTACAAGCCTGAACGAATAATTGCAACGGATTTTAGACGTTCAAGGTATGGAGTGATTGAATCCTCGAATAAAACCTGCAAATTTGAAATTTGTGGATGAGGAAAATGTCATATGCTCTTATTTATTATTTTCCTTCTTTTTTTTTGTTTCTTTTTTTTTTGTTTTGACCTCTATTAACGTAACGAAAATAGAACAAGGTGGAACGGGATCGTTGTACATAAACGAGATCCCGAGCAGACAGGACCATTGTACAAAATGAGAACCTGCGACGCGACTGTTGTACAAAACAAGACACAGAATGGGGGCCTGTTGTACCAAACAGGGCTTAAAAACGAGACCATTGTACAAAACGAAACTCGATGATGGAACGGGATCGTTGTACATAAACGAGAGCCCAGGCAAACAGGACCGTTGTACAAAATGAGAACCTGCAACGCGACTATTGTACAAAACAAGACGCGGAATGAGGGCCTGTTGTACCAAACAGGGCTTGAAAACGAGAGCATTGTACAAAATGGAACTCGGTGATGGAACAGGATTGTTGTACATAAACGAGAGCCCAATAAAACAGGACCGTTGTACAAACCGAGAACCTACAATGCGACTGTTGTACAAAACAAGACGCGGAATGGGGGCGTGTTGCACCAAACAGGGCTTGAAAACGATACCATTGTACAAAACAGAACTCGATGATGGAACAGGATCGTTGTACATAAACCAGAACCCAGGCAAACAGGACCGTTGTACAAAACAAGAACCCGCGACGTGACTGTTGTACAAAACAAGACACGGAATGTGGGCGTGTTGTACCAAACAGGGCTTGAAAACGAGACCATTTTACAAAACGGAACTCAATGATGGAACGGGATCATTGTACATAAACGAGTGCCCAGGCAAACAGGACCGTTGTACAAAACGAGAACCTGTGATGCGACTGTTTTACAAAACAAGACGCAGAATGGGGGCCTATTGTACCAAACAGGACTTGAAAACGAGACCATTGTACAAAACGGAACTCTATGATGGAATGGGATCGTTGTACATAAACGAGAGCCCAGGAAAACAGGACTGTTGTACAAAACAAGAACCTGCGGCGCGACTGTTGTACAAAACAAGACGTGGAATAGGGGCCTGTTGTACCAAACATGGCTTAAAAACGAGACCATTGTACATAATGAAACTCGATGATGGGATCGTTATACATAAACGAGAGCCCGGGCAAACAGGACTGTTGTACAAAACGTGAACCTGCGACGCGATTGTTATACAAAACAAGACACGGAATAGATGACAAACATTGACTTGGAAAGACAATAAGGCTTGGCAAATGGTATTGGTATCCTCTGTGGGGAGTACTTCAGGTTGAGAAGATGTTACAGGTCTTATGTAATACCTCAAAACTGGCCCATGCTGGCATGCACATGTTTGAATTTATGGCGTAATGCTCCATGATGATGGAAATGCTAGGCTTTGGAGGATGCAAATGTAATGATGATATGCAAATGCAAAGAGATCTCCTGAAAAGGAGACAACAAGTATCCCAGGTGGCTTGTCTGGGGAGAACTGATGATCACTGCATTGATCTGGTTAATCCTTGTGAGGAGAAAACAACCCTGCGGGGAACGTTGTTAATGATACACCGGCTCTGAACTGCCGCCACTGCCAAAAATAAATTGGACTTTGAGATTGGAGCTAAGACCCTGCTGGAGATGGACTCTTCTTGATAGGTACGCTACCCGTTGAACTCTATTGGGGAAGTGACAACCTTCCGACTTGGCTTGGGAATCCGATGTATGAGTCGATGCTCTGCTGAAGAAGCAAATTGCTGGGGAGGAAAAACACTCCTTGTACTACTGGGGATTTCTCCTGTATCAAAGGGAAGTCTCTGCTTGGGGCGGCCACCAATCCTATGTTGCCTTGCTGAGGGAGATTTCAACTTTCACCTCTACTGGGGATAACAGGAGTCACACGGGAAGACACCTGTTCTTGTTCAAGCATATTGTTGATATGTTCCTCCTGGAACTTTTCTTTGGCTCTACTAGCAACACCTGTACCTGCACCTGCGTAAACACAACTGGTAGTTCCTGCAACAAAGAGAGTTAATTTGGACCTGTATGCCCCCGACTTATGGTATGAATCACCATCCCAACCACTTAACACTTTTTATAATTGTATTAGATGTTTATGTCCTCCTGTATGAGTTATAAAGCATTCAAATGTTCATACACAATAGTAAATCACAATTTGCTGGACGTTTTTGCAATTAATCAATGTTAGATGAAAAACAAAAACAAAAGCAAATAGTCACAGGTTTGACTGAAATTGAATTTTATTTATTTGGAAAACGACCATGAATAGGCATTACACCAGGAAGCAATTCCCTGGAAAGAGGAAATCGCCCAAAAGGAAAACAAACTATCCTATTGGCAATGTGAAAAATGAATCTCATCAAGTTTCGACCCGACTATGACTTGTATATCTTCAAGACTGTCTGCTTGTTCTACCCCTTGAGAAAGGTGATTGGACTGGTCTTCAACCCTTGGAATAACCTTAGTTGCAGATGGATTACGAATTTCGCAGATCGCAGTCGTTCGTGTTAGTCCCTCTTTTGCGTGGATCGCCCTTTCGGGTTTTCAATCCACCAGGATACCTTTTTTTCCTGAGCTGTCCGATGTAGCTTTTCAGCTCAGCGGGTGTACATTTTTTTCAATATTTCCCTAATTTTTTCCCGAGCCTTTTATTATGTTTTTGACTCGCCAGGATGCCCATTTTTCCTGGATCTTTATTCTGTTTTTATCCAGCGAGTCTTTTTACACGAAGTATTTTCTTACTGCATCTGCGTTGACAGGGGAATGGAAGTATTCGCCATCCATGGTTATTAGCATCAAGGCTCCGTCTGAGAAGACCTTTTTAACCACGAATGGTCCTTCATAATTGGGTGTCCACTTGCCCCTGTGATCGTTGAGAGGAGGAAGAATCCTTTTCAGCACCAGGTCGCCTGGTATGTACCGTTGAGGCCGTACTTTCTTATCGAAAGCTTGTTTCATCCGTCGTTGGTACAACTGTCCATGGCATACAACTGTTAGGCGTTTCTCTTCAATCAGACTCAGTTGATTGTACCTGGACTGGAGCCATTCAGCTTCATCTAGCTTCACTTCCATCATTAACCTTAAAGAGGGGATCTCAACTTCGACTGGTAAGACCACCTCCATGCCATACACCAATGAGAACGGGGTTGCCCCTGTTTAGGTACGCACAGACGTTCGGTACCCATGTAGCGCAAACAGTAGCATCTCGTGCCAATCTTTATATGTCACATCCATCTTCTGCATGATTTTCTTAATGTTCTTGTTAGCCGCCTCAACGGCGTCATTCATCTTTGGGCGATATGGTGAAGATTTGTGATGCTCTATTTTGAAATCCTGACACAAGTCGGCCATCATCTTGTTATTGAGGTTAGAACCATTATCAGTAATGATCCTCTCGGGAATTCCATACCGACAAATGATATCTCTTTTGATAAACCGGGCTACCACTTGTTTTGAAACGTTGGCATAAGATGCCGCTTCGACCCACTTCATGAAATAGTCTATAGCAACCAGGATGAAGCGGTGACTGTTGGAAGCTGTTGGCTCAATCTTGCCAATCATATCAATGCCCCACATGGAGAATGGCCAAGGTGAAGACATGACACTTAATGGATTCGGAGGTACATGGACCTTATCAGCATAGATCTGGCATTTGTGACATTTCCGGGAATATTACAGCAATCGTATTCCATGGTGATCCAATAATATCCCGATCTTAGCAGTTTCTTTGCCATAGCATGTCCTCCAGCGTGGGTACCAAAGGAGCCTTCATGAACCTTTTGCATCAACATGTCTGTTTTGTGTCTATCCACGCATCTGAGAAGAACAATATCGAAGTTTCGCTTCTATAGCACGTCATCTTGATTCAAAAAGAATCCACCTGCTAGCCTTCTGAGAGTCTTATTGTTTTTACTAGATTCCCCAGTTGGGTACTCTTGAGACTTCAAGAATTGCTTGATATCATGGTATTGAGGTTTGTTATCTTTACCACTGTCAACTACGAAGACATAGGCAGGTCTTTCAAGATGAGGGACCATGATTCGAGGCATGTAACTCTCTTGAAAAAATTTAATCATGGATGATAAAGTTCCTAGAGCATAAGCGAACTGATTTTCATCTCGTGGAATATAACTCAGCTTGACCTTGGTGAATAACGTTAGCAACCTCTTGCTATAATCCCTGTAATTAACCAGGTGAGGTTGATGAACTAACCACTTACCGTTGACTTGATTCAGCACCAGAGAAGAACTCCGAAGATCTTGAGGTTCTTGATTCGCAAGTTGATTTCCTCTTCAACCCCCATGATGCAAGCTTCATACTCTGCTTCGTTGTTGGTACATTCAAAAGTCAGTCGAGTAGCGAAAGGCATATATGGACATCCTTTGGTGAGATAATGACAGCACCTACTCCGCTTCCGTTTACATTCACAGCTCCGTGAAACATCAACTTCCATTTGGATTCAGGGTCTAGCCCCTCCTCCAGAAGTGATTCTTCACAGTCTTTCAACTTGAGGAACATGATGTCCTCATCCGGAAACTCGAATCTCATGGGTTGATAGTCGTCAATTGGTTGTTGAGTCAGGTATTCTGACAATACACTCCCTTTTATTGCTCTTTGCGAAGTGTAATGGATATCACACTCCGTTAGAATCATCTGCCATCGGGCTATCTTTCATGTTAGAGCCGGCTTCTCGAAGATATACTTTACAGGATCCATCTTGGAAATTAGGAAAGTGGTGTGAGTCAGCATGTATTGTCTTAGTCGGCGAGCAGCCCATGCCAAAGCGCAACAATTTTTTTCGAGTAGTGAGTAGCGTGTCTCACAATCGGTAAACTTTTTGCTAAGGTAATAAATGGCATGCTCTTTTCGACCAGACTTGTCTTGCTGACCCATCACACAACCCATCGATCCTTCGAGTATGGTAAGGTACATAATTAAGAGTCTCCCTAGCACTGGAGGCATGAGAATCAGAGGTCTACCAAGTACTCCTTGATTCGTTCAAATGCTTGTTGGCAGTCTTCATTCCATTTGATAGCCTGATTCTTCCTCAAAACCTTGAAAATGGGCTCACACGTGTTTATTAGGTGCGAGATAAACCGTGCAATGTAGTTTAGTCTCCCTAAGAAACCACGTACTTGCTTCTCAGTTCTTGGTTCAGGCATCTCCTGGATGGCTTTTACTTTGGCCGGGTCAACCTCAATTCCCCGCTCACTGACAATGAAACCCAGTAACTTGCCGGAACGTACCCCAAAAGTGCACTTGTTCGGATTCAACCTTAATCTGAATTTCCGGAGTCTGTCAAACAACTTTGATGGATTGACCAAAGTGCTCTTCTTCTGTTTGGGACTTTTCTATCATATCATCAACATAGACCTCAATCTCATGATGAATCATGTCGTGAAATAGTGTCACCATTGTCCATTGGTAAGTGGCTCCAACATTCTTAAGACCAAACGACATCACTTTATAACAGAAGGTGCCCCAAGGCGTAATAAAGGTAGTCTTTTCCATATCATCAGGAGACATTTTAATCTAGTTATAACCTGAAAACCCGTCCATGAAAGAGAATATGGAAAACTAAGCAGTGTTGTCAACAAGCACGCCTATATGAGGCAGAGGGAAATCATCTTTAGGGTTAGCCCGATCCAAGTCCCTATAGTCTACACACATTCTGACTTTACCGTCTTTTTTAGGGACCGATACAATATTGGCAACCCACGGAGGATAACTAGTCACTGCTAAAAACCAGCATCAAATTGCTTATGTATTTCCTCTTTGATTTTGATTGCCATATCAGGGCGTGTGCGTCTCAACTTTTGCTTCACTGGCGGGCAGTCTTCTCTCAAAGGCAACTTGTGCACCACAATATTTGTGTCTAAACCAGGCATGTCTTGATAAGACCAGGCGACGACATCAACATATTCTCGAAGCATGGAAATTAGATGAGTCTTGATAGATTCTTCTAATGTAGCCCCGATCTTTACCTCTTTCTTGTCTTCTTCGGTACCCAAGTTTATCACTTCAATAGCCTCCTCATGTGGTTGAATCATCTTTTCCTCCTGTTTAAGCAATTTGGCTAACTCTTCAGGCAGTTCGCAATCTTCTTCACCTTCCTCATCGGCTTGGTAAATCGGATTGTCAAAGTCATACTTAGCCATAGCAGGGTCGTCATGGATGAGACCCGGTGAAGGGCACCTGCATGAATGATGATTCATGCAAGGCTTTAGAAAGAGTTTGAGAAAATGAAAACATTAACATTTTAAAACTTTTCTTTCCTTTTTTAAAACAAAAGCAAAAAAATGAAAGACATGGATCAACATGGATGAATGCAAAACGTCCACTTTATTAATGATAATGGTATTGTGTTATGAATATTGGAACCCTTACAATGAGCTACTATGCCCCGGGAAAGGCATAGCGCTTGAATACATGAAAGAAAAAAAACAAAAACCATTACTCTTAAAAGGAAGTGACTGAAATGAGCCTTTCAGATGACCAATTGTTAAGCTGAGTCTCTGGAGCACAAGGCCTGATCCACTCGTCCAAGTCACAATCACTATCAACTGTGTCATCTTGCACTACATTGATACTCCCATAATCAACCCATCTTGCACTTGTGAAGGTAATCAGGCCTTGTCGACCTCTGGCGCTATGTTCAGATGATGACTTCCCAGGATGGTAGCCAACACCAAACATGTCCTTCTTTTCTGATACTTCTACCGGCTTGCCCCAGCCTTCTCGTATTCCTGACTCCACCACCTTTAGAGCCTGTTTGTAAGAAGTTATGGAAACTCCTTTCTTTGACTCTTCGGAAGAAACTACTGATGAGGATGCTAATTCAGTCTTTAAAGGCTCGAAAGCTTGGCACGGAGTCTCAACAATCTCACCGTCCATCTCTACATATTTAAATGAAGCCAGATGACTGATGAAAATATCCTCCTCTCCGCAGACCGTTACGATTTTCCCTTCCAAGACGGATTTCAATTTCTGATGAAGCGTAGACGATATTGCCCCTGTCGAATGGATCCAGGGCCTCCCCAGTAAACAGCTATATGCAAGCTGGATATCCATTACATAGAATTTGGTATTGAAGATTTATGGCCCAACCTTGATTGGCAAGTCCACTTCCCCAAAACCTGATCTTATCGATCCATCAAACGCTCGAACCACCAAGTCACTGGGCTTCAGAATAACTCTGTTATAATCCAACTTCATTAATTCCTTCATGAGAGAAATCTTTGATGGAGTCTGTTGCAAATGGTCCACGATTTTATAATCGCTCTTCTTGATGATTCTTAAAAACTCTTCAGCTTCTTTGTCAAATGTAATGTCAAGGTCAACCACAAGTGTGGGCTCATTAGTAGTTACTGGCTGCTTGCCCCTAGCCTTGGCTTGGGATTTTGCAGTATCTTTAGGTGGTATTACACTGTTTCTCAGTGTCTCCGGCGCAAACAATCTTCCACTTATAGTAAAACCTCCTACTCCAACATTCTCTACCTGAGCTAGAGATATTCTAGGTGTGGCCAAGTCTTGCTTCTGGCCATTGCAATACACTTCGCCTCTGTAATTCCATGGCATGGCCATATCACTTTGGTATATCACAGGGCCTGCATTAGTAATAGTTATTGGTGCCACTCTCGCTTGAGGAGGAGCTTGGGCTAGATTATTGAAAATGGTCACCGTCGAAACTTCTTTCTCTTTTGCAACTTTATCAAATTACAGAATCCCTTCATCAATCATGCTTTGTACCCCTGTCCTCAATTTCTCACAACCATCAGGAGCCTCAGTACAATCTGGACAATCATTCTTAAAACCTGGAAAAATTCCCTTCTGGGCCAAACAAGCTTTGACATTACTCAACGGAGTTTGCAGGTCATTGACATCATGCACCAGATTCAGATTTTCTCTGTCATCAATTGCCCCAACTGTACCTCCATGAGGAGGCATGGGGTTTTGTATCACATTCGGAGTGGGGGCGAAATTAATCGCTTTGGAATCCAACAAGTCTTGAACAATGTGTTTCAGGGCTTTAAAGTTTTCTGTAGTATGACCGGGGGCTCCATAATGTAATTCGCATCGGGCGTTTGTATCATAACACTCGGGGATCTGCCCTGGTCTCGGAGGTTGTAAAGTTCTAAGCTGGACCATTTGGAGCTGGAGAAGATTCTTCAAGAGATGTGAGTAAGACATAGGTGGAGTTTCAATATGCCTTTCTCTAGTCTTTTGAGAATAATAAGGACGAGGAGTCCTCTGTTGCTCATAACCTTGTTGGCGCTTCTGTTGTGGTTGTTGAACTTGTTGTTGATTAGGATGAGTTGAAATAGTGACAGGAGCCACTTGCTGATAAACACCTATATTTCCTCCGCCTCTATGTGCATACACTGCTCCAGTCTCTCCTTCCCTCTTCTTCACAAAAGGTTTCTCGACACTGGAAGCTGAAGTACCACCATTCTGGATCTTTTCCTGCTTAATCCATCTCTCTATCCTCTCGACAGTCAAGATAATATCTAAAAAACCGCTTGAAGAACACCAAGCCAACCTTTCCATGAAAGTGCCCAGGAAGGGTGTCCATGAAAAGGTCTACCATCTCTCTTTCTAGCAACGGTGGTTGTACCCTGGCGGCCACTTCACGCCATCTCTGGGCATAATCTTTGAAGCTTTCTGAATTTTTCTGTGCCAAACTTTGGAGCTGAGTGCGAATAGGCGCCATATCAATGTTATACTGATATTGTTTAAGAAAAGCTTCCCCCAACTCTTTCCAGCTTCAAACAGAGCTTCTCTCCAACTTCATATACCATTCCAAGGAGCCTCCAGAAAGACTATCCTGGAAATAGTACATCCAGAGTTTCTCGTCCCTAGTATGGGCCGCAATCTTCCGGTAAAAAACCTGCAGATGAGTTTTGGGGCAGGAATTACCGTTATACTTATCAAAAGTTGGTGGCCTGAACTTGGGAGGAATGACCACCCCAGGAACTAAGCCCATGTCAGATACATCTATCCCGAGAGTGTCTCTACACTCAAGGGCCTTGACCTTTTCAGCTAGCAACAAAAAATCTTGAAAATTTTCTTCCACGTCAAATCCCATATCATTGTTAAGAGGATGGAACTGATCCTCTTGTCAGTCTACCACAGGAATGAAGGTTAGTGTACCAGGCTCTAGAACTGGAGGTCCACCTGCTCCATTATTGTTATTAGGGGGATTCAGTTGAACCTCTAGAGTGGCTACAGGAGGGTCAGTCTGAGGAGGAGTGAGCCCCTGTATAGCATTCCTCAAATCCTGCTGTCCTTGGGCCATTCCTTGCATCATGACCATAAATTCCCCCTTCCTGGTGCGGAATTCATTGATCTCAGTTTGTATAGCGTCCATGATAGTCCTTTGGTTGTTGTGTGTTACGTACCGATGAGGAATATTTTGTCTGAAGTGTCGGGTCTTGGCAGCTCTCGCAATCTTTGCCTGAAACGAAGATAAGTTAAGTAACCCGGAGAAACCTGCAAAAGAAAAAATGCAAATGATATGTATGCAATGAAATGTGTTCCTCTTATCCTAAAGGTTTTGTTTACTTTCCATTCCGGTATTAAGAGAATAGCCTTTTTGAAAGGAGACATTGTATGACATTCAGATGTGAAGTGGCAGTATTTAATATCTTGTGTTCGTGCAACAGATAACAACCAGAGACTTCAGGTAAATCAAAATATAATTGGAATAGAAAAGTCCCCGTAGGGTACAAGTTCAAACATTAAAGAGAGAAGAGTACATCAAGAAAGAGGAATCCCACAACAAGCTTGTGGGTAATCCAAATCATACGAATACAAGACTAAAGCCTAGGAAGATCTACATCCTGCAACCTCCAGCTATGGCGCTTGACACCTTGCAACAACTGGGCTATATTTAGATGTGACTGTTCATGTATGAGCCTTTGAATTAGGATATCCCTAAGGTCAAAGGAAGCATGCAGCTCCTCAATTTGTTACAGGAATACCTTCTCACCTTCTTTGTTTGCAATGGAATCAGTCTTGGTCTTCTTGACATCAACTCTCAGCTTCAACTCTTCTATCTGTTTCTCAACATCCTTCACTGCCTGTTGACTCTCTGCTATATCTTGAAGATGACTCTTCTCTTGGTGGTAGGCCTTTTGAAGGAGCTCTCCTTGTTCAGCCAAAGAATATTGAAGACCTTTAATCTCTAACTTGTACCTGACTTCCAGCTCTTTCTGCCTTCTCAAGTTATCTTCCCATTTCTCTTGCCATAAGGTGATAGTTTCATTAGCTTCATTCAAATTTTTCTTATCTTTTCGGCGCTGGACCGCCTTGTGAGTTTCAGCTAATCCCCTTTTCTTTAAATAGAGCTCTCTTTCCTGAAAGTCTTGCTGCTTGAGCCTGACCATTTCCTCGACTTGGTCAGCCCTTTCTTCAAATTTCTGGTTTTGAATCTTCAACTTCTGGCATGAGTTGTTGGCTTCTTAATTCTATAACCTGAGTTGCTTAATCAAGGCCTCCAATTTCTGATACTCCTGAAGAGGAACTGAAGTTATGGGGGCTACTTCCTTAGGGTAGAGAGGTGGTTCCTTAGAGAATGGGAGCAACAAAGTCTCTACACGATCTTCCAACCAGGTGGCAATAGGATCATAAGTCTTCAGATCTACTCTCGCAAAGTCTTTCTTCCACTTCATCACTCTAGCCTCCCAAGCTTGGGATGCTAGTATGCTCATCCTCAGGTTACCTTCTGCTAGAAAGTATAGTGACTCACTTATCTCTTCAATCAATGGTATAGCTCTCAAAGGATAACCAAATTGTTTTCTTGACAATATAGGATTGTAGTTGATTCTACCTTTCCTTCCTATCAAGGGTACATTTGGAAAGCTCCCACAACTAACCATGATCTCCTTGCCTATAAGATCTCTGTTGCATCCCCAAACAATGTCGTCTGAGGTTAAGCCCATCAATCTTTTGTACCACTTCCAAGATTGTTTCAAATCCTGGAAAGGTCCTGATTTTGGGAGTTGCCTTACAAACCAATCAGCAAACAAGGGAGCACAACAGTTCACATGTCCCTTTCTCTTTTCATTCCTGTAGTGAACCCCATAGTAGAAGTCACCCAGTAATGTAGGCACAAGGTTTCTTTTAACAAATATTGTGATAGCCTCCATGTTGATTAACCCTTTCTCTCTTAGGAACAAACTTGTCCCATATACCGTCATGGCTAGCAATGCCCTGAACATTTGTTTCCCAATGCCATAACATGAGCTTCTGTAATGAGAAACTCCAAATAAATCCCCTTACTTTGGCTGGCTTCTAACCCCATCTTGAATCTGAGCATACTCAAGTGATAGGCAGCAATAATGTCTTCATAAGGAGGGCTTCTCTCTGAAGCATTGTCGCTCCTCCGGACTTTCGTCCCGGTGCAGACGCGAACGGACGGCGATGTTGGAGGTTGAAGTTGAATAGAGTCGCCAGCTAGGCATTTTTATCCCGAAGGAAAGGTAATGCTGCATAAACCTAGAAATATATGGATAAGACGGTTGCGAACCAAAGAAACTGAGAAAGGGGGTTAGTTACGACCTGGGAAGGTATTAACACCCAGATTGTCCGTCGTCCTCGACGGGATCCACGCTTACTTGATTGTGTTTAAAAGGGGATAATGTATGTGCTAATCTATGCATAAGGAGCTAGGGAGAAAAGAATGTATAGAGTTTCAGTGCAAAAGGAAAGTGAATACTCAAAACTGAGGCTAAGGAAAGAGAAACTGGGAGGAGGAGAGGGGGAAGACAAAGGGACTTTTGTTCGATAACCATTAAGTTATGCCTATGTATCCTCTCGTGCAATGAGCAAGTCAGAACACTGCAGTTCGACTCAAACAGA
This sequence comes from Lathyrus aphaca, assembly GCA_963966055.1. Classification (NCBI taxonomy): domain Eukaryota; kingdom Viridiplantae; phylum Streptophyta; class Magnoliopsida; order Fabales; family Fabaceae; genus Lathyrus; species Lathyrus aphaca. Next base: position 284,373,691 of record OZ014523.1, read on the forward strand.
CTGAATGATTTTACTGTAAACTGCTTGTTTGTCTATGCTCAAATGTGTGACTCGTCTGGCACGAGTGCTAATTGTCTTGCATTAGACGAAAGAAGTGAGTTCTCGTTTATAGAATGAATGTGATGAGAAAAGAATCCCGGAGGAGACGATTATTGTTTGTTTTTGTATTTTTCAGTTTTTTTATTTTTTTTGGTGTTTTGCATAGAATAATGAGCTTAAGCCTAAATCAAGGGTTGTAAACTCATTATATCCTCCCTGATTAGGGATAATGATCCTACTTAAGTATGAGATAAGCATCTCAACTTAATTACCATGATGATGTAGGATTAAGATTATTAACCTACTTGTGATTATTAAGATTGTTTTGGGTTTTTTTTAGTGTTAAGTAATGAGTTTAATCTCTAATCAGGGATAAGTGAACTCATTACACCATCCTAAGAGAAGGATGATATATGAGAACACTTAAGCTGAGGAAGATACCTCAACTTAATACATGGTTAGGGATTAAATTCATTATATAACAAGCCTTTATTAAGTGGATTTTAATTAAAGATGGGATTAAGAAGTGAGTTTTAAGTTTGTAAGACCAGCTTGAGGGGGACTTGTCCAATAAACACTAGGGTTAGTCCCTCTTAACCAAAAGGAAGATATGTAACCCTAATATAAGGCCCAAGTTACAAGCTTAAGTCTTAGTGATTATTAGGTGTTTTGATTAAGAGTTGTAAACAAATTAAATGTTTAACACTAAGGATTAAAGTTATACACTCGATCCTAAGATAAGGATGCAGGCATAACCCTAATTCAAAGTCATAAAGCTTTAAGTGTTTAGCCTCTTATTATGAGATGAGATGAGAGACTCAAGGAGACTCAAAGGTAAAATACTAAGGGAGACTATATACAACCCTAAAATTATCATGCTTGGATATTCCTATGGTTTGTGAGGCTTAAGAGAAAGATCTTCAGATGGCCACCAAGGAAGGAGAAGCAGATAAAAAGAGAAGGAGAAAGGAGAATAGGTTACATACTTCCTGAAGAAGATAAGTAACCTAAAAGAAAGAAAGTAAGAATGGGAGAGCATAAGTGAAGCAAGTTCACTTCAAAGACAATTAAAATATGCAAATGAAGAGAAGAGAAGAGGTAGGATGTGAAGGCAAATTCACATCCCAAACAACTTACAATAGGCCCCTGAAATGTTAGTATGAAATGCATAAGGAAAGAAATGAAATGAAATGCAACAAGTAATGATGCAATGACCAAGACCAGAAGTGAATATGCTATGAAAATGTGTTATGAGATGATGCAAAGTCATATACAATGTTTATGTATGATCATACAAGGGATGAGATGCAAAGGAAGCATGAAAGAAGCTTAGAAACACATGGATGTGCATGAAATGAAATGAATGCAAAGCATACCAAATGAATGATGCAATAATCAAGCAATATTCAAGAATGTCTTGAGATTTCTAAGATGGCATACAAAAGCATGGAATGTCATGGCAAGTTCATATGATGATGATATGCAAAGATGGATGCAAGTGAACATGAGAAATTAGGGTTTTATGAAAGTATGAGATGCAAATGGCCAAAACAGAAGCATACATTATGACAAAAATTTGAAATTGAACTCAAATAAACCTTAAACATATACAAGATCACTCCCCAAAGGTGGAGGTCAGAAGTTAAACCTAGAGGAAGTTATGGATTTTCTATGTTTGATAGGGTTTATGGGTGATTCTAAAGGAAAAATGCCAAACAATTTGAAAATGCAATGCAAAATTATGAGTTAAATAACCTATATACTAGATGCAATGTGTGAATAAATTTAAAAAGAACCAAGTTCAAACTCATCATGGTTGATCAGAAATGATTTTTTCAAGTTAGGGTTAAAAATGTGAAATTTATGAACCCTAATTCAAAGCTAATTGTGAAAACATGATCAAACCTAAAAAGAAATTTGTATGGTGAGTTTTTAAATTGTTCTAAATGCCTAAGAATGCTTCATGAATTTTTGGTGATTTTTAGAAACCTAAATGTATTTTTAATTAATTAAAATCAATTAATTAATTAAATAAAACATTTAAATGATTTATAAATACTTTTTTAATGCAAAAATTAAAATAAAAAATGTTTTTTAGTTTAGAAAAATATTTGAAATGAAAATTCAGAAAATGAGATTTTTAAAAGTCTTTTTTCTATTTTTAATAAATATATGAAAAGAAATATGAAAAATAAAAAGAAAATGAGAAGTAAGCAAGATCAAAGGCCCAGATTCAAACTTGGGGAGACTGCGCGCGTGAATGAGTGGCTGGGATTGTTTCTGGCTAATTAAAATTAATTAAATTAATTAATCAGGAATAGGGGTAACTTAAATGATCCGGGTCATTCGTACGCGCAGGTAAACCCAGATCCAAGGGGGGAGATTCAAACCTGGCTAATTAAATGGGATTTGCCGTAATCACTCTTAGGCGACCGGAACAGTGTTCCGGTCGTCTTCTCCAGCCACTCTTCTTCCCTATCTCTCTCTATAAGCTAACCAAGCCCCCAAAAGCTCCAGAATTCATCCCCAAATAACATAGAACAAGAATCATCAAGCAAAACACATTTATTTTTCATCAACAGGCTGAATCGAATCAAACAAGCTTTAGGTTAAAAAAATTTCAGAAGCACGATACACACTCATTTCTCAACCATTTTCAAAAATAAACATATCATAATGATCAGTGAAGCATGTAGATTGATATTGTAACTTAAAAAACAAGTTCTGGAAAATTTGTTCTTGGATGATACTTGAGATGAAGCTTTCCAAGTTTGAGCTTTCTGGACCTCTTCTTTGTGCAAACCCACTCCAATGATCACCTTGATGCTTCTGGAAGGCTTAGAACAAGTTTTGAATGGCTAGTTTATGTGTTTCAGTTCTACTAAGGTAGAAATCGTGTTTATGTTGTGGAGTGTTTCAGGCCAAAGGGAATGGTGGTTTGTGTTCCTCAGGTCATGAGTGATTGAATGGTGAAGAAAGTTTTGAGTTTGAGTGGTTGTGGAATGAGTTTCGAAGGAATGAAGGTTTATGGAAATTTTTGGGATTCTGAATGTGTGTATGTTTCAAGCTTCAATGTTATGTGAAATGAGGTCCATGATGTTTTCATAAGAGGTTCTGATTGGTCAGAAAGTCGGTGGTGGAATAGTGTGATTGGTATGGCTTCATTTGCAAAAAAAAGTGAATGTTATGGTACCACAAGTATGGGCTGAGATAGAAGAGATCCAAAGGGTGGATTTGCCTCAGCTGAGTTCATGGAGAACCCTTGGATTGATTTTAATGATCTGCAGCACTTGGATCAAGAGTTATCATATGTTTTGCATTTTCCCACTTTGAAAATTTTGTGAAAATTGATCCATGGAAACTTGTAATTCAAGGCATAATTTTGGTCAAGCAATGTTACATTAACATGTTATGAAGTGTAGAAGTCAATTAGAGGTCACAAGAAGTCTTGAAACTTGATTTTGCAAAATTCCCTCTTTGGCACATACTTGAAAATTACAAGATTTTCCCAACTTTGAAACATCATATCTTGAGTTCTAGGATGAATTAAGAGGGGTTCTTGTACTTTTTGAAAATGGGAAGATCCAATCTACAACTTTCATGTTTGAAGATGTTTCATTTGAAGCCTTTTTGATCAAGAAAGTGGAGGTTGAAAATCTTTCTCAAAATGGAAAGTTTTCATTACAAGTCATGTCCAAAAATGGAAAGTTTGCAAATGGCTTGAAATTCTTCAATCTTGTGAACTTATAGCCACTTCTAAGATCAAATAAAGATCATAGAAGCTCAAAATGATGAATGTGACCCTTTGGTACCATTGGTGGTGGCCTCAGATGCCCTGATTCTGACTTTTCTTGCACAATAAGTTACCAGTTGATCAGATGACTTCCATAGTGAATTTTCTCATCCAATTTGGTACACGTGATCCTTATAACATATTAAGACAATTAGAATCAAGAATGACCAAAACAAATTGAGGTTAAGGGCCTCAAACCCAAAACCCTAATTTTAGGTCATCTGTGTAGAAAACCCTAGTTTGCCTGGACCTCTGTGCAATCCTTTGTGACATCTTAACTTCAATGAACTTTGGGGAGAATAAGATAATCATAGAACACCCATGGACCCTCTTGGCATGCTTCAAGACCTTTGAGATAGCTCAGATCACTTCTTGGATTACTCAGATCACAAACCCTAGATGCAGTTATGCATATGAAATAAACTATGTAGTGAGAGATGATATGCTTATGCAATGTTATATGGGAGATCATAAGCCATGGTGTGAGAAAAAGTGAGGGAAAATTTGGGGTGTTTGCAGCTGCCCCTATTCAAGCATGAGTTAGCTCTGCAGGGTGTAAGCGCCTGGCTTAACAGACAAACAAGAAACTTGTGGTTGAATATCAAAGACAGTCCGAAATTTGCACTCACTGGGGAGAAGAAAAGGGATATAAATTGTAACAGGCAGTATAGTATGAGTATCAAATGAAGGCGATGGAGGACGACCATCGAGCAGAGGACGATTTTTGGGGATGAAAAACGGTAAGTAAAGCAATGACGGGGACGACCATCATGCTGGGAAATAAAGAGACCGCGACGGGGACGACCATCGGGTAAAGAAATAAAACTCTCTGGGGAATAAAGAAATGAGGAAAGCACTGACGGGGATAGCCATCAGGTTAAAGGGTAAATAAACCGCGACGGGACGGCCATCGGATAAATGAAATAATGATGAGGGACGATCATCAAAAGGTGAAGGACGATCACCTGGCAAGGGACGGCTGCTGAAAATATCACGACATAGGACGAATTCCGGATAGAAAAGATCAACGGTGGGGATGGCCATCAAATAAGCATGATGAAGGACAATCATCAAGAGGTGAAGGACGATCACCTAGCAGGGGATGGCTGCTCTTTGGGGATTATCTCGACATAGGAAGAATGCCGAATAAAAAGTTCCAACAATGGGGATTCCACTGGGGAAAGGATGAGGGATGGTCATCCAAAGGTGAAGGACGATCACCTGGCAAGGGACGGCTGCCGAAAATATCACGACATAGGACGAATTCCAGATAAGAGGATCAACGATGGGGACGGCCATCGGATAAAATGATGTGGGACGGTCATCAAAAGGTGAAGGACGATCACCTGGCAGGGGACGACTGCCGAAAATATCACGACATAGGACGAATGCCGAATAGAAAGTAGTTTATTGGGGATTGGTAAACACGGACGAGTGTTTACGCCTTGAAATAAAAGGTATAAGTGTTTGACAGTGTGTATAAACTAAAGATGCGGACGAGCATCCTTAGGACCACGATACGGACGAGTATCGATAGAAACAAACACGGACGAGTGTTTAAGGATGATGATACGGACGAGTATCAATTGGCTAAGCAAGGAACACCGACGAGTGTTTGATCTGTCGGGGAGGTGATATATACAAGATACGGACGAGTATCAGAGGATTATGTTTAAGTATGTACAAATGTTTGACCTATTGAGGAAATATGTGCAAGGCACGAGCGAGTGTCAATAGATTGAACAAGGGACACGGGCGAGTGTTTGACTTGTTGGGGAAGTATGACACAGGCGAGTGTCAAAAAGAATATGTATAAGTATGAACAAGTATCTGTATTGAGAGTGCAAAAAGTATTCTGGCTTTGTCTGCGGGGGATAAGTTTTGTATATTGCTGGTGAAATGATTTTGATGTTTGCAGGTGATTGGCTCGAACCTGGCTTATGATCATGCAAATGTTTGATTTTTGCCGTAATGCTCCGTATTAGACGAAATGTTACGCTTAGTTTAGGGAAAATGATGCGAATGCTATGATTATGCAAAATGAGAGAACTGATCTGAGATTCGGATCCTGTGGGGAGAAAGATCTCTGGGCGATCTGTCTGGAGGGAGAACTCCGTTGGGGAAAGAGATCATATGTCGATCTGTGGGGAGAGAGGATCACCGAACGATCTTCCTAGGGAACTCTGTGGGGATCTCGGCTGGAGAAGCTTTTGTTGAAGAGACTCATGTTGGGGATGAGGAGGCTTCGGCAAACCGCTGGGGAACAGAAAACCCTGGCAACTCTACTGGGGAGAAATTGGCAACTCCACGGGAAAGCAGTTCTGCTGACTCTACTGAGGACGAGAAAATCCTGGCAAATCTGACGGGGAACAGAAAGTCCTGGTGACTGGCTGAGGAAGAGGACTCTTCCACTCTTTTGAGGATGAGAAAATCATGGCGACTCCGTTGAGGAAAAGAAGATCCTGGCAAATCTACTGGAAAAAACTTTGGCAACTTGCTGGAGATGAGAGGATCTTGGCAACTTAGCTGAGGAAAACTCTGGTGACCTCACTAGGGAAAAGAAGATTCTGGCAATTCTTTGGGGAAAAAGAAGTTTTTGACGACTTTGCTAGGAAGAAGGAGTTCTTGGCAACTTAGCTGGGGAAGAGCAGTTCAGGCATTGCTCGAGAGATCCTGCTTGGGGAGGAGAGAACTTCTGGGAAGTAATCTGTTGTAACTCTTTCATCTAAGCATCACACTAGGGATTTGATGAGTTTCCCGAAGGATCCTCCAAGGGGATAAAAGCTTCATGGAGGAATACTTTTGTCAAGTAGTCATGCCGATGAGGTGATTGCTGACTTGGATGGGGATACGAGGATTGATATACTCTATGTTGTGAGATTGTCTGTCTTGAGTACCTGCAACCTGATAGAAAGAAACGCACAAGTGTCCCGAGGTATCCTTAACCGGATTTCGTCATAGGAGTTAGATTTGCTCAAGAGTGCATATTTCCTACAAGCATATATTGAAAATGGCTTATATGTTTTCAAGCAAGTGTTGTATTATGAACTTTGGACATTTTGCAAACGAAACAAAAAATGTACAAAACAAAGTGTGACTGAACATTCTGACTTTATTGGTTTGTGTGCCCTGAATAGGCAAGTACAGTGAAGAAGCGAATCCCTGAAAGGAGGAGATTGCTGAAAATTGAGAAAATAAACGTGTTGGCAATGTTTGAAGTTGACGCTCCAACGAGCTTCCTTTTCTATGCCCTGTATGACCTTGACTTTCTTCTTATCTTGCTTTCTAAAACAAAGGTTGATTCGGACCGAAGCTTTATTCTTTCGAAGCTTGCCATGTTGTGAGTGATACAGACGAATTCAGAATGCAGTTGTTCGCTTTTTCCCTGATTTTGCGTGGATCTCCCTTTCGGGTTTTCAATCCATTGGGATACCCATTTTTGTCTGAGTTGTCCGATGTGGCTTTTCAACTCAGCAGGTGTACATTTTTTCCCCTTATATTTGCCCGAGTCTTTTATTCTGTTTTTGACTCGCCGGGATGCCCTATTTTTTCCTGGACTTACATTCTGTTTTTATGTCCAGCGGGTCTTTTATGCGAAGTATTTTTTAACTGCATCTGAATTCACAGGAGATAAGAAATCATCGCAATCCATAGTAGTGAGCATCAGTGCACCTCCATAGAAAACCTTCTTTACTATGAATGGGCCTTCGTAGTTTGGCGTCCATTTGCCCCTGTGGACTGTATGAGGATGAAGAAGTCTTTTCAGAAACAGCTCTCCCACTTGGTATTCCTGAGGTCTGACTTTCTGATCGAAGGCTTTCTTCATTCGCTTTTGATATAACTACCCATGACAGATGGTTGCTAATCTCTTTACTTCAATCAGACTCAGTTGATTATATTGGGATCGGACCCATTCTGCTTCATCGAGTTTCACATCCATCATTACCCGTAAGGAGGGTAGTTCAACTTCCACAGGTAGGACAGCTTCCATACCGTACACAAGCTGATAAGGTGTTACCCCAGTAGATGTTCTGATAGAGGTTCGGTACCCATGCAAGGAAAATGGTAGCATTTCGTGCCAGTCTTTGTAGGTGACTACCATCTTTTGCACAATCTTCTTGATATTCTTGTTAGCGGCCTCAACAGCGCCATTCATCTTTGGCCTGTAAGGAGAAGAGTTGTGATGTTGAATTTTCAAGTCCCGACAAAGTTCTGCCATCATCTTGTTGTTCAAATTGGAACCATTATCAGTAATGATTCGCTCGGGAACTCCATATTGACAGATGATATCCCTTTTCAGAAATCGAGCTACCACTTGCCTAGTGACATTTGCATACGAAGCTGCTTCAACCCATTTGGTGAAGTAATCAATGGATACTAGGATGAATCTGTGACCATTTGAAGCAGTCGGTTCAATCTTTCCAATCATATCAATGCCCCACATGGAGAAGGGCCAAGGTGAAGACATTACATTCAAAGGATTCGGAGGCACATGCACTTTGTTTGCGTAGATCTAGCATTTGTGACATTTTCTGGAATAGGCACAACAGTTTGCATTCATTGTGATCCAGTAGTAACCCGATCTTAATAACTTTTTTGCCATTGCATGTCCTCCGGCATGGGTACCGAAAGAACCTTTATGTACTTCATGTTTCATTAGGTCTGCTTCCTCCTTGTCAACACATCTGAGCAAGACCATGTCGAAGTTTCGCTTGTACAAAGAACCATCAGTATTGAGGAAGAAACAGCCGGCTAGCCTTCTTAATGTCTTCTTATCGTTTGACGATGCCCCAGGTGGGTATGTCTAAGTTTCCAAGAAGCATTTGATGTCATGGAACCAAGGGTTGTTATTAGTGATAGTGTCTACAGAGAAGACATATGTTGATCTTTCCAGTCTGGATACCAAAATCCGAGGTACATAATTGGCAGTCTGTACTTTGATCATGGATGAAATGGTAGCCAAAGCGTCTGCAAACTTATTCTCATCTCGAGGGATGTATTCAAGCTTAACCATTGTGAAGAAAGTCAACAATCTCCTTGTATAGTCGCGGTAGGGAATCAAATGCTCCTGATGAGTATACCACTTGCTGTTGGTCTGGTTGATTACCAAAGCTGAATCTCGGAATACATTCAAGGTTTTGATCCTGAGGTCAATGGCTTCCTCAAGACCCATGATACAAGCTTCGTATTCTGCTTCATTGTTAGTGCAGGCAAAGGTGAGCCTTGCTGAGAAAGGCATATGAACCCCTTTAGGTGTGACAAGCACTGCACCAACCCCATGACCATTGCAATTAACTGCCCTGTCAAACATCATAGTCCATGCTTCTTCTGGGTCAGGCCCTTCAGTGTGAATAGGCTTTTCACAGTCTTTTGCTTTCAAGAACATGATGTCTTCATCAGGGAAGTCAAATCTCATAGGCTGGTAATCATCAATGGGTTGCTCAGCCAGATAGTCAGACAATACACTGCCCTTGATGGCTTTCTGAGAGGTGTACTGAATGTCATATTTTGTTAGAATCGATTTCCATCTTGCAACCCTTACGGTAAGTGTTGGCTTCTAAAATTTGTACTTGACTAGATCCATCTTTGCGATCAATAAGGTAGTATGAGTCAACATATATTGTCTTAGTCGGGGAGCAGCCCACGCTAAAGCACAGCAAGTTTTCTCGAGCAGTGAATAACGTTGTTCACAGTCGGTAAACATTTTGCTTAGGTAGTATATTACATACTCTTTTCGACCAGACTCGTCATGCTGGCCCAACACACACCCCATTGACTCTTCTAATACTGTCAGGTACATGATTAGAGGTCTTCCTTCAACTGGAGGCAAGAGAATTGGAGATTCTTGCAGATATTCTTTAATCTTGTCAAAAGCTCTCTGACAATCATCGTTCCACCTAACTGTTTGGTCTTTTCTTAACAGCTTAAACAAGGGCTCACAAGTTGCAGTGAGATGAGATATGAACCTTGAGATGTAGTTCAATCTACCTAAGAACCCTCGAACTTCTTTCTCAGTCTTAGGTGCAGGCATTTCCTGAATAGCTTTGACTTTATCGGGATCAACCTCAATTCCTTTTTCACTTACAATAAAACCCAGCAGCTTACCAGAATGTACCCCGAATGTGCATTTGTTGGGGTTTAATCTCAACTGATACTTCCTAAGACGCTTGAATAGTTTCAACAGAATCACCAAATGCTCTTCCTCTGTAAGGGATTTGGCAATCATATCATCCACATATTACTCAATTTCTTTATGGATCATGTCGTGGAATAATGTTACCATAGCCCGTTGATATGTTGCATCGGCGTTCTTCAGACCAAACGGAATTACCTTGTAGCATAACGTTCCCCAAGGTGTGATGAAGGTTGTCTTCTCCATGTCTTCAGGTGACATCTTGATCTGATTGTATCCAGAAAATCCATCCATGAAAGAAAATACCGAGAACTGAGCCGTGTTATCCACCAATACATCAATGTGAGGTAATGGGAAGTCATCTTTCGGGCCATGTCTGTTCAGATCCCAGTAGTCGACACACATACGTACCTTGCCATCTTTCTTAGGTACGGGTACAATGTTAGCAACCCACGGCGGGTAACTAGTTACAGCAAGAAAATCGGCGTCCCACTGCTTTTGTACTACTTCTTTGATTTTCATGGCCATGTCCGGGCGAGTACGGCGTAACTTCTGTTTAACTGGTGGACAATCTTCTTTCAGTGGCAGTCTGTGCATGACAATATCCGTATCTAGACCTGGCATATCTTCATAGGACCAATCAAAGACGTTGGCATACTCTCGAAGCATACTGATGAGTTGTTCTTTCACTTGAGCTTGCAGACTGGCCCCGATCTTCACCTCTTTTACATCTTCCTCGGTACCAAGATTGATAATCTCAACCTCGTCCTGATGAGGGGCAATCACCTTTTCCTCTTGTCTCAACAACCTGGCCAACTCTTCAGGCAATTCGTAGTCTTCATCAACCCCTTCATCTGCTTGATTAATCGGATTTTCGAAGTCATACGAGGTCATAGCAGTGTCGTTGTCGGTGCAATCTGGAGGACTATCTCTGCAAGGGTTGAGATTTGTTCATTTTAGTGATTTATTTTATCTTATTTAGAAAAAGTGAATGAAGTTTATTAAGAAAAACATTACCATTTATTGTTTTGTGTGAAAATAACAAAAATGAAAAGACAGTGAGCGAAAAAGAAGATCGTTTGAAAAAAGATGTCCATTGTTCATTAATTTCCATTTGCACAAACTACATATATGGCCCTATTACAAAATGAGTCCTGATACCTTGGGCAAGATGTAGGACTTTGATGCATGCTTAAACAGGAAATAATAATTACTCTGCAGCAGTAACCCTTATAATTTCCTGGGAAGACCAGTTAAGGACTTGTTGGCCCGGGACTCTTGGACGAATCCATCTTTCCAGGTTCAAGTCGCTTTCAGCCTCGTCTTCCACATTATTGATAGCATCCGGGGTCAGCATTCTCCCACTTATAAACTTGGGAGCTTCAGCAGCCTCCTCTTGGACCTGTCGGGATGGTCTGTAACCCAAACCGAACTTGTCTTCCTTGATCTGAACTTGCAGTAGCTTGCCCCAGCCTTGGGCATTCCCATCTTCAAAAACCTTCCGAGCTTGTTTGTAAGAAGCAATTGAAGTACCAGACACTTCAGTTGTTGCTTCATTGACATTAAGAGCTTCAAAACCCTGACTCATTGTTTCATGAATCTCCCCATCCATCTCAATATACTTGTAAGTAGCCAAGTGACTGACGAATATGTCCCCCTCTCCACAAATTGTGATAATTTGGCCCTCCCACTCATATTTTAACTTCTGGTGAAGGTTTGACGTTACTGCTCCAGTGGCGTGAATCTAGGGTCGACCCAACAAATAGCTGTAGGCAGGCTGAATGTCCATCACATAGAAGATAGTTTTGAAAATCTGTGGGCCAATTACCAAAGGCAGCTCTATTTCTCCAAGAATCGATCTCTTAGAACCATCGAAGGCTCTCACAACTAGGTTACTTGGACAGAGTGCCAGACCATCATATTCCAACTTGACTAAAGCTTTCTTTGGAAGGACATTGAAGGATGACCCAGTGTCAACCAAAACATGAGAAAGTACAGCCCCTTTACACTCTTAGGTGATATGTAAAGCCTTGTTGTGGTTACGGCCCTCCGTAGTTAGATCAACATCAGTAAAACCTAGTCCATGACTAGTGTTGACATTTGAAACCACCGTTTCTAGCTGATTAACTGTAATATCTTCAGGCACATAAGTTGCGTGCAAGACCTTGAGCAATGCATTCCTGTGAGCTTCGAAACACACAAGCAGAGATAAAATGGAGATCTTGGAGGGTGTCTGATGAAGCTGGTCCACAACTTTGTAGTAACTCTTCTTGATAATTCTCATGAACTCGTCTACATCCTGATCAAAGGATGTCTTCTGAGTTTCCTTGGCAATTGGTTCTTCTGGCACCACATTCTTGCCTTTTGCTTTGGCAGTAGCTTCTGCTTCAGCATTAACTCTTGGGAACTGTGAGGCAAGGAGACGTCCGCTTTTAGTGAAGCCTCCGCCTCCCCCGACATTATCAATCTGTGGTGTAGGAGTTGAAGAATCAAGAGTGACTTTCTTTCCGTTGCAATAAAGATCTGAGCCGTAATGCCACGGCAAGGCACTGCTGTTGTCATATGGAACTGGTCCAGGTATCGTGATGGTTACCGGACTGATTATTGTGGAAGAAAGAGTGGTGACAGTCTAAGGATCATAGTAGATGGTGACAGGAGATCTGATTGGAGATGACACAGGTGCAGGGAGTTGTTGATGTTGATGTTGATATTGCTGAAAGTTGTTGAAAGAATCCGGGACATGAACTGTTGCCGGATCATAGTAAATGGTGACTGTGGAAATGTCTTCACTGATGGTTGTTGTTGTAGAAGAGTCTGTTGAAAGGATGTTTGCTGCATTTGTAGGAGATTCCTTTGAAATGGTGTTTGTTGATATTGTAGAAGAGATGTTTGTTGAAGTCTTAAGAGTGGGAACTGTTGAGGTGATTTGTAGGGTGCCTTCTTTGATAGGACTGTTGATACCGATCTTCAAACTTGCACAACCGTTGGCAGAAATCTTGCAAGCTTCACAATGGGTCTCACAACCCGGGAACACTTGGCACTTCAATAGTTGAGCTTTAACTTCGGCCAGTGGTGTTTGAATGTTTGCAATGTCATCAATCAGAACAAATGGTTGGTCCTCCTCAATAGCATTAATCCCTGGTCCACCGTGATTCGGTATTGGATTCTTTATAACATTTGGTGGAGGTGCAAAATTCAAAGCTATGGAATTAACTAAGTCCTGAACTTTCATGTGCAAGGCCCTGCATTTCTCTGTTGAATGGCCAGGTGCATTGGAGTGAAAAGCACATCTAGCGTTGACATCATAGTTTCTTGGGAGATTCTGAGGATCTGGTGGAGCCAGAGTTCTAAACTCAATCAGGTTGAGCTTCAATAACTGTGGAAGTTGAGCTGCATAGGGCATCGGGATGGGATCGATCACCCTGTTGATTTGTGAAGTCCTTTGCTGGAAAAGACGTTGTTGTTGGTTGTTGTTGTTGTAAGACCTTTGTTGTTGAGGAAACTGTTGTTGTTGTGGATACTGTTGTTGCTGTGGGAAGTGTTGTTGCTGAGGTGCTGGAGTAGGAATGGTGACTGCGGCCACTGATCTTTGCAGGTATTGGGGCCTACCTCTACCCATATGTACTTAATTGGTTTCACCCGTTATTCTAGGTCATGAGAAAGGTTTCCTTGCATTGATGGAGCTAGCACTATTGTCAGAAATATTACCCGTCTTCAAGAGACTTTCAATCCTTTCACCAGCTATAACCACAACAGCAAAATTGGTAGAAGAGAAAGCAGCAAGTCGGTCAATGTAGGTACCCTGTAATGTATTCATAAACAGTCAGCCATTTCCCTTTCAGACATAGGTGGTTGGACAGCAGCAGCAAGTTGTCTCCACCTTTGGGCATATTCCCGGAAACTTTCTCTCGAGGACTGAGACATGCCCATTAGCAGAGTTCTATTGGGAGCCATATCCAGGTTGTACTGATATTGGCGTATAAAAGCCTCAGCTAAATCTTTCCAAATCCTGACTGTAGCTCTGGATAGGTGAGAATACCACTCACAGGATGCCCCAGTCAAACTGTTTTCAAAGTAAAACATCCACAGCTTCTCATCCATGGTATAAGCTTTTAATCTCCCCAGAAAAGATTGTAGGTGGGTACGAGGGCAAGAGGTACCATTATACTTCTCAAAGCATGGAGGTTTAAACATGTGAGGAATCCGGACTCCTTCCACTAAAACTATATCCATCACATCAAATCCCAGAGAGTTCTGTGATTCTAGGGATCTCAGCTTCTCAGACATCTCGTCCAGACGACGGTCATAAACTTCATCAGCCCCAATACCTAACATTGTAAACTGCTCATCCTGGGGATTTTCCTGTAGCACACGATCTCCGGTGTTTCTCTGGGTATTCCCAATAACATTGACTTCAGGGTTGATGTGAGGTCCAAACTCTGGTGGATTTGTTTGCGGCTGGTCGCACGCGTTGTTACTTGTACCCCCGGTGCCTACATGGTTCTCGTCTGGAGTTTGCCGCTCGACTAACTCTCTCAATCTTTCTTGGGTCTGTGCTAGCCTAATTATCACAACCATGAACTGATTCATCTGAGTCCTCACTTCTGTCCTCACATCAGTCATCTGGATCCTTACACCTGTCAATTCTTGTTGAAGTTGATCCATCTGTAAGTTCGGAAGGTTGTTTCTGGTTGGATACCGGTGGATGCGGTTGACGGGAAAGACTCTCTTGCGAGCAATATTTCCTGAAACACACAACAAAGTGAGAAAACAACAACAAAATCTCCTACAAAACAAAGAGTATGAAGTTAGCATGTAATGCAATATTTCTATTTGTCTTCAGAGGGTATCTGATTAGGTTCTTTGGTTTTAACCTTCCAGACCTCTGGGAATGATGAAGATGCTGAAGAGAACGAAGCTCAAAAGAAGATCCAGGTAATACATAAACCATAACATTACAAAATGCCAAAATACATAGTTTATGATTACATCAAGCTCCCATGGTGGGTCAAAATAAAATTACGTCAAGAAATACAACAAAATCACCATGGAGAATTAAAGTACAACCAAAATAAAATACAAGTAAAAAGAAATCAAACATCCATCCCAAAGTCATCCTCCTTGACTTCTTTCAGGAGAGCATTAGTCACTGGCCCAAATGGATGCTCTGTGATGGTACTGATGAGAAGGTTTCTGGTTGCAATAGCACTTGTCATCTTCTGGTACTTGTTTTTTTTTTATCTCTTCAACCCCGCCCGGAGTTTCAGCTCGTAGATTTCCTTCTATGTTGCTAACAAGGCTTCCTGATTCTTCTCCTCATTGGCTTCCAGCTATTCTATCTTAGCGTGTGTCTTCTAATCCTCTTGTAAACGAGCTTCAATTATTCTGATCCACTTAGCCTGACTCTCTTCTAGGTAGTGTTCAGCTCTGGCTTTCTGAATCTTGGCTTCTTTGCAACCATTCTTCAATACCAACTCTCCTGCTCGGGCTTTTCTGATGAAGTCTTTCATCTTCTCTATCTTGGTTATATTGCTCGATACGGAGCTTCTCTAATCTCTCAATGTCTAGACGACCATCATTCCTTTCCCAAAGGGTCTTTTTCAAGGCTTCAGAAAGCTGGGCATTCCTTTCTTTCAACTTCTAAAATTCCTTCAGGCTCACTGTAGCTATGGGCTCTACTGCTGATGGTCCTGGTACATCCTCCAGGGTAAACGGCATGCGAGTGATTTGTCCTCTGATGCGAGACCATTTAATGTACTGAGCTGAAGCTATGTTGTTACACTTCCCCAAAATGGCAGTCCCCTTAGTCTGTATGTGGTCCCAAGCCCAGGCTGCTTGTCGGACGGTGGCATGATTATTCTGAACAGCACAGTAAAGAGACACTGCTAAGTCTTGCTCCCTAGGTGGATGTATCAATGCATATCCCAATTGTCTTCTGAAAAGCAAAGGATTGTAGTTGATGCAACCCTTCACTCCAATAAGAGGTACATTAGGATATTGTCCGCAGCTTGTAATTATGTCCCTGCCCTTGGTGTTTTGAGTACACCACCTGATGTCTTCTGAAGTAAGGGCAATCATCCTCTTAGCCTAATTCCTTGTCTGATGTGGATTCAGGAAAGCTTCTGTCTTCGACATATGTCTCATCAACCAAATGTAGAAGAGTGGTGCACAACATCTGAGCAGTCTTCCCCTCTGTTTCTCATTCCTCTGATGAACTGAGTAGTAGAAATCTCCTTACAAGGTGGGAACTGGATTCTTGAGCATGAAGATATGAATAGAATTCTTGCTTACAAACTTAGGCTCGTCTGCAAACAAGATGATACCATATATACTAAGAGCCAGGAGAGCACAAACAGATTCCCAATTTCCTACTGTAGCCTGCTTGGTAGCCTGAGTGATCAAGAAATCCAGATGGAGGCCTGGGATTCTAGCCTTGGTGATCATATGCTCATCAATGATAGTTACTTCCAAATGTAGAGCCTTAGCTATGTCTTCATTCTTAGGAGCTGTCATCTCAGGGTTGAAAGGAATTCCTCTTCTGATAGGGACACCCAATAACATGGAAAACTCTTCCAACAGAGGACCTATCTGAAAATCCGGGAATGGGAAACAACGGAGAGGTGGGTCATAAAACTGAAGGCATGAGTGAATCATGCTCCTCTGTGATGCATCCGAGTCCATGATCATGTCCAAGATACCGCCATAATGCTCTCTGAATAAGGTAACATGATAAGGAGTGATAAGAGCCTATATCTGCCTGATGCCTGCCAGGGGATACTCAAAGAAATGGTAAGTGATATTGCTCTTCCTTGTTGAATCCATGCTGACAATGGGTGTTAATGAAGATAACTGAAGAAGAAAACCAAAGCAGATAGCTGAAGAGGATGATTGAAGCAATATTGTAGAAGATAGCTGAAGAAGTGTTGGAGAGGATATCTGAGCAGAAGAACGGTCAAAACCAAACCAAAGAAGATATGGATACCCTGTAAAACAAATAGACAAATGTTAAATGATGCAATATGATGTATGCTTATGATATGCAAGGGTTCGTGATTAGGTGCTGGATTGTCAGTTGCTTTTGGTAGGACCCATGAGTGTTCAGAATTCCGGATGAAGGTCTGAGAACCAGTAACCAGGTGGGGGACTCAAATAAAGAGTCACAAGTCTAGGGTTTCATAAGAATCAGTCCAAAATAATGTGACCTTAAAACAAAATTCCAGTAATAGGGTATGATGAGGCCAAGGGTTCCTGCAAACCTATAAACAACCCCACCCACTCACAGGTATTGTTCTAGAACAAGGATCCTCAGATTCGGATCTATTATGAGAAGTGTAAACACCTCTAACCCGAAGGTGCAGTGTTTACCCTAATCATAAAGAATCCTCATCTAGTTCACCTCAGATGCTAAAGGTCGTCTAAAAAGGTCATCCATACTTAACAGGCTTCCCAGATATCCCTAGCACTACAGGAAATCTGTAGCACATAGTTCTCAAGAAGAAACCCATGTCTGAACTGTGTTTTCATATTCCCGCACCAGACCGAAATGGAATGGGAAAGAATATGAAGCCACTCTAATCCTATGTCTGTCACTCAGGCCTTTGTGTTGGACCTTTCTCACTGGAATACCCCTCCCACCAAGGCAAACCAACAAACCAGCACATGATATGATAATAAAATGAAATGCATAAAACAATAAATGAAAGCGATAAAGTAAATGCAGTCAATAAAGCTGTAGAGAAAGTAATAAATAAAGCAAAAACAAAAGCACATAAAGCACATAATACCCCTAGTAAACACAATCAAACAAGCGCTAGGAGAAACCCACAAGAAAACCAGAAGCCCGGGTTGCAAAGTTTCCCCAGCAGAGTCGCCAAGTTGTCGCTCCCCCGGACTTTCGTCCCGGTGCAGACGCGGATGATCGGTGATGTTGGAGGTTGAGGTTGAATAGGGTCGCCAGCTAGGAATTTTTATCCCGAAGGAAAGGTAATGCTACATAAACCTAGAAAGATATGGATAATACGGTTGCGAACCAAAGAAACTGAGAAAGGGGGTTGGTTACGACCTGGGAAGGTATTAGCACCTAGATCGTCTGTCGTACTCGACGGGATCCAAGCTTACTTGATTGTGTTTAAAAGGGGATAGTGTATGTGCTAATCTGTGCATAAGGAACTAGGGAGAAAAGAATGTACAAAGTGTCAGTGCAAAAGGAAAGTGAATACTCAAAACTGAGGCTAAGGAGAGAGAAACTGGGAGGAGATGAGGGGGAAGACAAAGGGACTTTTGTTCGATAACCGTTAAGTTATGCCTACGTATCCTCTCGTGCAATGAGGAAGTCAGAACACCATAGTTCGACTCAAAGAGACTGAATGATTTTACTGTGAACTGCTTGTTTTTCTATGCTCAAGTGTGTGACTGGTCTGGCTCGAGTGCTAACTGTCTTGCATCAGACGGAAGAAGCGAGTTCTCGTTTATAGAATGAGTGTGATGAGAAAGGAATCACGGAGGAGACGATTATTGTTTGTTTTTGTGTTTTCAGTTTTTTTATTGTTTTTGGTGTTTTGCATAGAATAATGAGCTTAAGCCTAAATCAAGGGTTGTAAACTCATTATATCCTCCCTGATTAGGGATAATGAGCCTACTTAAGCATGAGATAAGCATCTCAACTTAATTACCATGATGATGTAGGATTAAGATCATTAACCTACTTGTGATTATTAAGATTTTTTTGGGTTTTTGTTTAGTGTTAAGCAATGAGTTTAATCTCTAATCAGGGATTAGTGAACTCATTACACCATCCTAAGAGAAGGATGATATATGAGAACACTTAAGCTGAGGAAGATACCTCAACTTAATCCGTTGTTAGGGATAAAATTCATTATATAACAAGTCTTTATTAAGTGGATTTTAATTAAAGATGGGATTAATAAGTGAGTCTTAAGTTTGTAAGACCAGCTTGAGGGGGACTTGTCCATTAAACACTAGGGTTAGTCCCTCTTCACCAAAAGGAAGAGATGTAGCCCTAATATAAGGCCCAAGTTACAAGCTTAAGTCTTAGTGATTATTAGGTGTTTTGATTAAGAGGTGTAAACAAATTAAAGGTTTAACACTAAGGATTAAAGTTATACACTCCATCCTAAGATAAGGATACATGCATAACCCTAATTCAAAGTCCTAAAGCTTTAAGTGTTTAGCCTCTGATTATGAGATGAGAAGAGAGACTCAAGGAGACTCAAAGGTAAAAGACTCAGGGAAACTATATACAACCCTAAAATTATCATGCTTGGATGTTCCTATGGTTTGTGAGGCTTAAAAGAAAGATCTTCAGATGGCCACCAAGGAAGGAGAAGCAGATGAAAAGAGAAGGAGAAAGGAGATTATGTTACTTACTTCCTGAATAAGATAAGTAACCTAAAAGAAAGAAAGTAAGAATGATAGAGCATAAGTGAAGCAAGTTCACTTCAAAGACAATTAAAATATGCAAATGAAGAGAAGAGAAGAGAAGAGGTGGGATGTGAAGGCAAATCCACATCCCAAACAACTTACCAAAGACAATTAAAATATGCAACAAGTAATGATGAAATGACCAAGACCATAAGTGAATATGATATGCAAATGTGTTATGAGATGATGCAAAGTCATGTACAATGCTTATGTATGATCATATGAGGGATGAGATGCAAAGGAAGCATGAAAGAAGCTTAGAAACACATGGATGTGCATGAAATGGAATGAATGCAAAGCATACCAAATGAATGATGCAATGATCAAGAAATGTTCAAGCATGTCTTAAGATGTCTAAGATGGCATAAAAAAGCATGGAATGTCATGGCAAGTTCATATGAGGATGATATGCAAAGATGGATGCAAGTGAACTTGAGAAATTAGGGTTTTATGAAAGTATGAGATGCAAATGGCCAAAACAGAAGCATACATTATGATAAAAAATTTCAATTGAACTCAAACAAACCCTAAACATATATACAAGATCACTCCCCAAAGGTGGAGGTCAGAAGTTAAACCTAGAGGAAATTATGGATTTTCTAAGTTTGCCAGGGTTTTTGGGTGATTCTAAAGGAAAAATGCCAAATAATTTGAAAATGCAATGCAAAATTATGAGTTAAATAACCTAGATACTAGATGCAATGTGTGAAAGAATGCAAAAGGAGCCAAGTTCAAACTCATCATGTTTGATCAGAAATGATTTTTTCAAGTTAGGGTTAAAAAATGTGAAATTTATGAACCCTAATTCAAAGATAATTGTGAAAACATGATCAAACCTAAAATGAAATTTGTATGGTGAGTTTGTAAATTGTTCTAAATACCTAAGAATGTTTCATGAATTTTTTGGTGATTTTTAGAAACCTAAATGTATTTTTAATTAATTAAAATCAATTAATTAATTAAATAAAACATTTAAATGATTTAAAAAAACTTTTTTATTGCAAAAATTAAAATAAATTTTTTTTTTGAGTTTAGAAAAATATTTGAAGTGAAAATGCAGAAAATAAGATTTTTAAAAGTCTTTTTGCTATTTTTAATAAATATATGAAAAGAAATATGAAAAATAAAAAGAAAATGAGAAGTAAGCAAGATCAAAGGCCCAAATTCAAACTTGGGGAGACTGCACGCGTGAAGGGGTGGCTGGGATTGTTTCTGGCTAATTAAAATTAATTAAATTAATTAATCAGGATTAGGGCTAACTGGAATGATCTGGTTCATTCGTACGCACGGGTAAACCCAGATCCAAGGGGGGAGATTCAAACCTGGCTAATTAAATGGGATTTGCCGTAATCACTCTTAGGCGACCGGAACAGTGTTCCGGTCGTCTTCTCCAGCCACTCTTCTTCCCTATCTCTCTCTATAAGCTACCCCAATCCCCCAAAAGCTCCAGAATTCATCCCCAAACAACATAGAACAAGAATCATCAAGCAAATCACATTTATTTTTCATGAACAAGCTGAATCGAATCAAACAAGCTTTAGGTTAAAAAAAATTCAGAAGCACGATACACACTCATTTCTACCCCATTTTCAAAAATAAACATATCACAATGATCAGTGAAGCATTTAGATTGATATTGTAACTTAAAAAACAAGTTCTGGAAAATTTGTTCTTGGATGATACCTGAGATGAAGCTTTCCAAGTTTGAGCTTTCTGGACCTCTTCTTTGTGAAAACCCACTCCAATGATCACCTTGATACTTCTGGAAGTCTTAGAACAAGTTTTGAATGGCTAGTTTGTGTGTTTCAGTTCTGCTAAGGCAGAAATCGTGTTTGTGTTGTGGAGTGTTTCAGGCCAAAGTGAAGGGTGATTTGTGTTCCTCAGGTCATGAGTGATTGAATGGTGAAGAAAGTTTTGGGTTTGAGTGGCTGTGGAGTGAGTTTCGAAGGAATGAAGGTTTATGGAAATTTTTGGGATTCTAAATGTGTGTATGTTTCAGGCTTCAATGTTATGTGAAATGAGGTCCATGATGTTTTCATAAGAGGTTCTGATTGGT
Organism: Lathyrus aphaca; assembly: GCA_963966055.1. Classification (NCBI taxonomy): domain Eukaryota; kingdom Viridiplantae; phylum Streptophyta; class Magnoliopsida; order Fabales; family Fabaceae; genus Lathyrus; species Lathyrus aphaca. Next base: position 284,395,153 of record OZ014523.1, read on the forward strand.
CAGAAAGTCGGTGGTGGCATAGTGTGATTGGTATGGCTTCATTTGCAAAAAAAAGTCAATGTTATGGTACCACAAGTATGGGCTGGGACAGAAGAAATCCAACGGGTGGATTTTCCTCAGCTGAGTTCATGGAGAACCCTTGGATTGATTGTAATGATTTGCAGCACTTGGATCAAGAGTTATCATATGTTTTGCATTTTCCCTCTTTGAAAATTTGTGAAAATTGATCCATGGAAACTTGTAATCCAAGGCATAATTTTGGTCAAACAATGTTGCATTAACATGTTATGAAGTGTAGAAGTCAATTAGAGGTTACAAGAAGTCTTGAAACTTGATTTTGCAAAATTCCCTCTTTGGCACATACTTGAAAATTACAAGATTTTTCCCAACTTTGAAACATCATATCTTGAGTTCTAGGATGAATCAAGAGGAGTTCTTATACTTTTTGAAAATGGGAAGATCCAATCTACAACTTTCATGTTTGAAGATTTTTCATTTGAAGCCTTTTTGATCAAGAAAGAGGAGGTTGAAAATCTTTCCCGAAATGGAAAGTTTTCATTACAAATCATGTCCAAAAATGGAAAGTTTGCAAATGTCTTGAAATTATTCAATCTTGTGAACTTCTAACCACTTATAAGATCAAATAAATATCATAGAAGCCCAAAATGATGAATGTGACCCTTTGGTACCATTGGTGGTGGCCTCAGATGCCCTGATTCTGACTTTTCTTGCACAATAAGTTATTAGTTGATCAGATGACTTCCACAGTGAATTTTATCATTAAATTTGGTACATATGATCCTTATAACATATTAAGACCATTATAATCAAGAATGACCAAAAAAAATTGAGGTTAAGGGACTCAAACCCAAAACCCTAATTTTAGGTCATCTGTGTAGAAAACCCTAGCATGCTTGGACCTCTGTGCAATCCTTTGTGACATCTTGACTTCAATGAACTTTGGGGAGCATAAGATGATCATAGAAAACCCATGGACCCTTTTGGAATGCTTCAAGACCTTTGAGATAGCTCAGATCACTTCTTGGATTGCTCAGATCACAAACCCTAGATGCAGTTATGCATATGAAATAAACTATGCAGTGAGAGATGATATGCTTAAGCAATGCTATATGGGAGATCACAAGCCATGGTGTGAGAAAAAGTGAGGGAAAATTTGGGGTGTTTACAAGCATAGCAAGGCATACCTTCTCTAATAGGAATATTCAGGATACTAGAGACCTCTTCCAATGTAGGTTGCAAGATGTAATCTGGGAAAACAAAGACCCGTAGCTATGGATCATAGAACTGTATCTTCAACAACTTCTCTTCAGCTTCAATCTTGGCCCTGTTGGCATGATGGTATAGGCTTACCATCTCAGTATTTTCAACTCTAACTGCATGCAGCTGGGCTTCCAACTTCTTGAACTCCTCTAGAGGCACAGTATCAATGGACTCAGCAACTGGAGGAACTGGTGATGAGAATGGCAACAAAACTCTTCTGGCTCTGTCCTTCAACCAAGCTTCATACTCTGGGAATGCCTGATTGTTGCACTTTCCAAAGCTAGCTATCCCTTCTCCCTTAATTCACTTCCATGCTCCAGCAACCTTCCTCACCAAGGGCATATTGTCTTTCACTGGGAAGTAGAAAATAGGGGTCAGCTTCAATTCTTCTGGCACCTCTCTCAAGGCGTATCCCAATTGTCTTCTTAACAAGATTGGATTATAATTAATCCCTCCAGTTACTCCCAACAAAGGCACACTATGATAACTCCCGCAACTAGTGATGAAACGTGCACCTTGCAGCCTTTGATTAATCCACCTGACATCCTTGGCAGGCACCTTTTCCAGCTTCTGAGCCCATACCAAGGTGTGGTCACTAAACACTCCCGTACTAGGCAGATGCCTCATGAACCACATGTGAAATAGAGGAGCACAACAACGGACCAAACCTCCCCTCTTCTTCTCAGTTTTGTAGTGCACTGAGTAATACAGATCCCCGAGCAGGGTAGGTACAGGAATCTTCAGCAAAAAGAGATGTATGGCATTCATATCTATGAACTTCTCCATATCAGCAAACAAAATAATGCCATAGATAGAAAGAGCCAAGATATCACAGACAGCATCCCATTCTTCCTCAATGGCCAACTCTTCCGCCTTCTTCACATGAGCCTCCAAAGAAAACCCAGGCACACCTCCTTTAATGATGGTCAAAGACTTCACTGCATAAGGGCTCAAATAAAGAGCCTTAGCAATAGCCTCAGGTGCAGGTCTACTCATCTCGGCATTGAAAGGAACCTGGTCTTGAACCGGCACACCCAGGATCAGAGCATACTCCTCCAGCATAGGGCCTAACTGAAAATCAGGAAACGTGAAGCAACGGAGTTGAAGATCATAATACTGAAGCAATGTATGAATGGCACTCCTCTCGGAAGGATCTAGCTCTACCACCACATCAAGAATACTCCCGTACGTTTTCCTGAATCTCTCCACCTGGTTGGGTGTAATCAGCTTTACCATCTTCTTCAACAGGCCAACCTTGGTGTCAAAGAACTTGAAGTGAATATTCTGCTTGCGAGGATCTTCCATCTCTGAAGAGGATACCGGAACCGGAAGCAAAGATATGAACCTGTGAATAAAAACAAAACAATGATTAATGATGCAATGATGCAATGCATATGCAAATGCAAAGACATATGGTCATCTGGGACTGTCTGAACTGAACACTGACAAGGGCCCCTCTGAATAACTGTCAAACTAAGAGTCAAACTCTCTGATAATCACAACCCTCTGATAGAAGATCTCAAGACCACAATATCAAGAATACCAGAACAAGAACTCCAGAAAACCAGAACTCCAGAACCATAGGACCATAGTACCAAAGATCATAATCATAGGACCACTGAATAAATGAGTGCCTGTTGAGGTCAAGGGTTTCTGCAAACCTGTAAACCCCTCCCATTCTCACAGGTGTGCTCCGGGTCAAACATCACGGACTCTCAAAGCCGAATAGCAATAATACTTTCACCATTTCCGAGAAATAGCTCATGACTAAATCAGGGAATCGGTTAGGCATTATGTACTACGCAGGGAGGCCTCAGCTGAGTCTGGGAAAAACAAGCATCCCTTATAAGTCCCCAGCTTCAAGCGCTGAAATCGAGAAACAATAGTACATTCAGCCTGTAGGATACAGTACTAATGTCATACGACCAGATGCTTTAACTGAGTTCCTATAAGAAAACCAGGCCATCCTATGCGAGTCCCTAGTGGACCCTCGTGTGCGAATGGGTTTGCCACAAAATGTGGTCTGCCACTGCCACCACTGGAGAGGGTTGTTTCCACAAAGGTTCTCAATGATCAATCCCCAGATGCACATAACTATCAAGGTCCTATCCCGAAGTGGAGGAAATCCCCACACAAGATATTTCCAAGACGGTCGCAATCTGGGCGTGAAACACATCGCCACTCATCATGTCACATGCGAGTACAATATGTCCACTCTAATCATAGGGTGCACTCAAGCCGGGTACTTGGCTTATCTCTCAGAAACAGTATCACCCGAGCCCACCAAACAGAAAACCAGTCCAGACAGTCCAGTATGATATACATGATGCGGAAAATAAATACTGAAAACTGTAAATAAAAATGTAAATAAAGCTGTAAACAACAACAATAAAATACAACAAGCCACAGCAAACAAACATCACCCAATGAAACAGAAACACACAAGCGCTAGGAGAGACTCACAGGGGAACCATAGATTCTGGGTTCGTTCCCCAGCAGAGTCTCCAGCTGTCGCTCCCCGGATTTCCATCCTGGTACAAACGCGAAAGTGGCGCGGAAAAAGAATAGAGTCGCCAGCCAGGCATTTTTATCCCGAAGAAAGGGAATAGTATTGTTGCACAAACCAGAAGAAAGAAAGAGGAAGGACACAGGTCCTACGAACCAAAGAGACTGAGTTCGGGAGTCGGTTACGACCTGGGAAGGTATTGGCACCCAGATCGTCCGCCGTACCCGACGGGATCCACGCTTGTAAAAGAAACTGTTTCAAAGGGTGAGGGTATGAAAGCTGCTGCTAAAAGAAAAGAAATGAACTGGAAAAGAACTGAATAAGAAAACAAAGAGAAAAATGTAGGGAAAATAAAGATTGTGCTCGAACGGGCCCTACCCCGCTGCCTACGTACCTCATCAGGATAATGAGGATCAGAGACGCCGTAGTTCCCCTAACTAGGGGTAACAAAGGAAAATTGCTTGTGAATTAAAGGCTTGAACTGCCTATGCCATTGCTCAGGTGTTGCAGACTCGGACGACGAGTGCGTAACCGTCTTGCAAAGTGACAAGTAGGAGCAAGTTCGCGTACGGAGCGAAGGAGATGAGAAAAGAATTCCCGAAGGAATGACGCTTATTGTTTGTTTGGTGTTTTTAGAAGCTTTTATGAGTGAAAGTTTGCATAGGTAAGTGTACCTAAGTCTTACTCAATGGGATGTGTACGTCTCACATCATCCCGAAATGGAATGCGCACGAGGCACACCTATCTATGGAGGAAATCCCCAAAGTTAGTCCCACGAGTGAAGGCTTAAGCACACTGGCCTATTATCATTATTAAGTATTTTTGTGGTTTTTTGGTTAAGAAGTGTTTTTTTAGCTTTTCTTTGTGAGGTGCTCATGCTAAGACCTATCCACCACGAGTGATGACTCACACCTCGCCCCGAAACGGAACGCGTGCAAGCATCGCATAGCAAAGTCTCATGTCACATGGATGTACTCAACCTTTATTAAGTGGATTAAAACTAAGTTTGAAGATGAGAAGAGAGAGCACCAAAGGATCTCAAAGGAAAAATTCTAAAGGGGGACTAAAATAATCCTAAGTGTTAACATGCATGGATATCCTAAGGGTTAGTGAGGTTTCTATCCTAATGAAGAAGGAAAAGAAGAAGAAGAAGATAGAAGAAGGGATGAGAAAGTCTAAGCCCAACAACAAAGGGTTAGTTCACATACACATAAGAGGAGGATGAGAATTGGAGACGTGGAACTCAATTCCCACATCTCTCACTTACCATAGCCCCTGCAAGGTTAGTATGCACAAGTGAAACAAAAATGAGCAAAATAAAATGCTAACATCAATCAAACAGCAGTGACATGATATGAACAAATGCACAATGCAAATGCAACTCAAAGAAATGAGGAGAAGAGACTTATGAGACAAAATGATGCAACATGAACACATATGAAGACAAATGCACACTTATGAAATATTCAAAACAAAATGCACCAAATAAAAACAAAAAGCTCAAGACCAGAACCAAAATGAGATGAAGAATGGCTTAGGAAGCCAGCAAGATGAAGAGAAACAAGATACAAGACCAAACAATGCCAAATGGGAGCAAGAGAAACCAAAAGATGAAGTTAAAACACTTAAAGGAGAAAATGACTTAAAGAAGAAGCAAACTCAAAAATTCAGAAGATACAAGACCTATCCTAGGACCAGGAAGGTACCCACACCCCAAAGGAACCCCAAATGAGAAGAAGAAGTGAGCACAAGAGATTTCATGGGCTTATGAGAGGCTTAAAGGTTCAAAGGAAGCAAAATGGGACAAGGTTCAAGATAAAATCCACAAATAATCAAACAGCCATCTAAAAATTTCACAACTGAAACCAAATGGTCCATAAACATGTTATATCAACTAGCCAAAAGGATTTGCAAAGATTCAGAAAGGAACTAAGTCAAATGGAGGCAAGAACACAAGTTAGGACAGCAAACTTACATCACAAGTTACCAGACCAAAACTCAAGAAATAAATTTCTAAAAATTCAGAGAAACATCACATGAAAAGTACAAGATCTCAGGAATACAACGCAAAAAGAATGGGATCAAAACTCAAAATATTGAAAGCTATGGAAATTAGACAAGGCAGACTGGTCGAGAAAGACTTAAAAAGAAGCTAAGAGCAATGTAGAATTAATTCTGGCACGTGGATCAATGAAAAAAATAAAATAAAAATATGACAAAAAACTAGAGACACAAATAAACTTCTATGATTTTTTTGGGAATTTTTAGGTGAATAAAAGTATTTTATACGAATTAAAATGAAACTGGAATAAAAGAAATTAAAGTAAAAGAAAAATGAAAAAGAAATGAGAAGGTGGTGCATTAAGTAAGGACTGGACGTTCAAATTGGATTGGGCTGGATTAATGGGGTGCAAATAGCACGCTAGAGAGGCCCAAGCGCGCGCTAGTACATGCTGATACGGTGGGAATTAATTGAATAAAAAAAAGAAATGCTGGAAAAACTGTGGTGCGCTGGATTGATCAAGTGGACGTGGTGGCTCACCTCATTAATTGAGGTGGCACCATGCGGTCATGTGATTGGCTGGTGCACGAGAGCTCACGAAAATTACAATGAGCATGGTTACACGAATTATTTAAATGAAATCAGAATTTTATAATAGAAAATCAGCAATAAAAAGGGACATGTGGCGCAATGCTGGCCCTAGGATGGTAGATCTGACGGCTCCTGTTCATCTTCTCCAATGGAACTTCACAAAACAAATTTCGGTGACCGGAGTTAGAACTCCGGCACCGGAGACCAAACCGGAAACAAAAATTCATCAAATAATGCAAACCAATAGTCCAAATTGACTAACTCAACATCACTGAATCCAAATATGACATCAAAAATAGCTAAAACTCAAAGGATCGGCCGGATAGAAGCAAAACAACATTTAACATCAAACTTTAAATGCACATAACTCATGATATAATACACCAAAATCAAATCTACAAAGTGCAGCATGATCAGGGAAGAACAAGGAACACAAATCAACCATAAAATTCCATTTCCAGAACAAAATGTTTCAAGCCATACCTGAGATGGAGATCTTGAAATGTTGAAATAGAAAGCCAAATAATCCGTGCAAATCACTCCTCTTACTCCTTAGATGCAAAATAAATGCATCTAAGGTCTTGAAATGGTGTAGATCTGAAGTTTCAACACAAGAGGCTTTGAAATGTTGAACCTCAAATTCTGTGATCTAAGCTTGAATGAGTGGATGATTCTTGATCTAGATGATTCACTGATTAAGAATATGGAAGTTATTTGTAGAGAATGTAAAGGAATGGAGAGATATGAAGCAAAATGCAAAAATTCAAGAAGGTTGAGAATGAGAGAATGAGAGAGTGTGTATATGCAAATTATGCACAAAGTGAGATATGCATGCCTCCCTCATGCTTCCTTGGGCTTCTCATCATGTGTGAGTTGCATTCTCCACCCTTGATCCATATCCATTAACTCCTGGCCCTTAGATCAAACCCTCACACTTAATTCATTAATTTTGCAAATTGGCATGTTTTGGAGGGAGTTTTCAAAAGTGTATGAAAATGATCATTTTTTTTGGAGAAAAATGCCTCTTATGCAATGTATTTCAAGTTAGAAACAAGTTTGGGCCTGAACCAATTCACAAAAATCAAGATTGGAGCCTTCTTGCACATGATGCACTTTTGAAAAAGTGATTTTTTGCCCTTGGGAGAGGAATTTTCGAATTAGCTAGAGGGAGATTGGTAAATCCGGTGAAAACGCACTTGTACTTTTTAAAAATGGAAGCCCTTACTCTCTGACTTTCATGTTTGACTTTGGTCCATTCGAAGAATTTTTGATCATGTTAAGGCCACCTGAAGATTAGTGCCAAAGTTACCAAATTTGCAAAATTTCAAAAACTAACTTTGTACCATTTTTGCAAAACCCCTCAAATCTCCATGATTCTTGAACTTTAGGCATTCCAAACCTCTTATAACATTGTAAGGACCCCTCTTGGCCGAAAAAATTATGTTGGACCCCTTGAAATTGCACAATTGACTTTTTCAGGGCTCTGTTGACTTTTTCCTTCATCTGCAAGCAACTGAGGCATTGACTGACTTCCACATGGAATTTTCTCATGAAATTTGACACATAGGATCCTATTAACATGTAGAAGACTTGGCTCACAAGAAATGGCCAAAGTTGTGAGATTATGGTACTTGAATCCCAAACCCTAATTTGGGTGCTTTGCATAGGAGCTTTGCCTTGTCCTGAGATCTCTGATGATCATGCAATCTTCTGAGCTTTTTCCAATGGACGTGAACTTGTAAATGGAGTATAAACTCACCATAGAACTTGTACAAACTCATTGAGACCCTTGTCATGGCTTGAAAGGCTTCTGGGAACTCCACAGATGACCATATGCCTGATGCTAGGACATGAGGGATGTTATGGTTCATCCTTCCATGATATGATGCTGAGGAAATGATATGAGTATGATGAATATGATATGATATGATGCTAAAAATGAAGAGGGAAAATTTGGGGTGTTACAGCTGCCCCTATTCAATCATCAGTTAATCTGAAAAGGACGATAGTACGGGCTATCGACCATTCGAGATAAACTGTGGTTGAATACCAAGAAGACCAGAAATTTGCACTCTGACGAAGAATGTAACACCGGGAAATAAACCCAAACAGATGACGCTCTGGGGACTGCAGGGGAGAAAGAAGCAGACGAGCCTCTTCCAAGTTGAAAATGATATATGGAATAAGAACATGCTGACAGACGAGTCTTCAAACCATCCTGTGACGCCAGGAGCTGGACATACGAGTCCTCAAAACACTGCAAACATAAACTAAGACAGACGAGTCTTCAAACAATCATGTGAAGCCAGGAGCTGGACATATGAGTCCTCAAAACACTGCAAACATAAACTAAGACAGACGAGTCTTCAAACAATCCTGTGACGCCAGGAGCTGGACATACGAGTCCTCAAAACATTGCAAACATAAACTAAGACAGACGAGTCTTCAAACAATCCTGTGACACCAGGAGCTGGACATACGAGTCCTCAAAACATTGCAAACATAAACTAAGATAGACGAGTCTTCAAAAAATCTTGTGATGCCAGGAGCTGGACATACGAGTCCTCAAAACATTTCACCTAACATGAGACAGACGAGTCTCCTTCGGATTTACCTGTTACGCCAGGACCAACAATGCACTTAAGTCTGTGGGATAGACATGCAATCAAGGTAGACAAACCTTCTTCATATATTATCTGCGGATATATGGTATAAGATAGACGAGTCTTCTGAGCAAACCTGTTACGCCAGGTGCAGCAACAATAATAATTGGTGCCTGAGACAGACGAGCCTGCTTCGGGTTTACCTGTTACGCCAGGACCGGCAATGCACTTAAGTCTGTGGGATATACATGCAATCAAGGTATACGAACCTTCTTCATATATTATCCGCTGATATATGGTATAAGACAGACGAGTCTTCTGAGCAAACCTGTTACGCCAGGTGCAGCAACAATAATAATTGGTGCCTGAGACAGACGAGCCTGCTTCGGATTTACCTGTTACGCCAGGACTGCTAACCATTTTGACATTAATTCCCACTGTCAGGATTTTAAACCTCTTCAATACAAACGAGTATTGGATGATCATCAAGATAACAAAGACGAGTGCCAAAAGGTCAATGATACAGACGAGTATCAGACGATGATCTGAGAAACACAGACGAGTGCTTCAGACAATGATACAGACGAGTACCAGCCACTGGTATAGACGAATACCATAAACTCAAACACAACCGAGCATTTGAAGAAGTCACAGAAATACCAGGATAAATAGAAAATCCTCGCAATACAGATATAAGCTAGCACAGACGAGTGTTGGGGATGACATAGACGAGTATCCAAGCAAAGCAGACGAGCTTCAGAACACAGACGACTTCTGGGGAATAAAAGCATGCGAGCTTCAAACCAACACAGACGAGTGCTGGACAGTTGCAGACGAGCAAAAGCAGAAAATACATATTAAGGCACAGACGAGTACAGCAAAGGATCCAACACCAAACACAGACGAGTGTTGGGAGGTTGCAGACGAGCAACAACAAATATCATACCAGAACACAGACGAGTGTTCAGGAGTCGCAGACGAGCAATCACAAAGATAACCATAACACAGACGAGTGTTGGGAATTTGCAGACGAACAAAATCAAGGTAATCATAACCACTGCTGGGGAAAGCACACGAGCAATACCAACGGGCCAACACAGACGAGTGTTGAAGGATGCGGACGAGCAGCAATAAAGCAGTAATATCAATGCTGGGAGAACTCTACTTAGGGATAACGCAGACGAGTGTTGAAGAAGTTGCAGACGAGCAACAAACAAATGCCTGAATGGCCACAAGAGATACAACTCTGTAGGGGATACAAGTCAAGAGGTCTGGATACTCAACTCTGACTGAAGTGATGAATACCTAACTGTATCATCGAAATACCCAAAAGTATAGCAACTTTCCTGGGAAATACTTCACTGACGGAGGTGAAAGTCAAATATGAACTCTGTGGGGACAGGATCATCCTCAGACTTGGCCGGGGAAGCTGCTTAAACAATACTCTGGCTGGGGAGAGCATCTGCTGATTCAAGAATCTGAGGGGATATCAGGCTTTCAGATACCTGCTGGGAAGGACTCTTGCTGAGGATAGAATTCTGATAATTCCAACTCTGGTGATGTCAGGTTTTCAGATACCTGTTGGGCATACTCCACTGGGGAAGAAGAAAATGCTACTTCACTGGGGAAGAAGAAAATGCTTGGGTTGCTGCCAAGGCTTAGCTGGATAAAATCTCTGCTGGAGATGATAGGCTTCAGCTACCTGCTGGAAGAAATCTCTGCTTGGGGATGACAGGCTTCAGCTGCCTGCTGGAAGAAATCTCTGCTTGAGGAGCTCTTCTACTAGGGAAGAGTAAATTACTTGAGAATGTGACGCCATCCTACAACCTGCAACAACAGAAAACACAAGTGTGCCCCGGGGATTTTCATGGAATGATCTGTTCATCCCTCGTCACCCGACACTCAAAGAGGGTTAGAATTTCCCTGCATGTCAGTTTTTCTTTTCAAAATTATCACCATGTTTAGATGCAATGCTATTTCTTGCTGAAAATTCAAGACATTTTGCAAACAAAAATAAACACACACAACTTTTTGACTGAATATTCTTTTTATTGAATGGCCTCTGAATAGGCAAATATTTACATCAGGAAGCAACCACCTGGAAAGAGGTAGCCACTACAAAATTGAGAAAAGAAACTATCGTAATGGCAATGTACACGGCATTGCACTGAGTTCCATTTCTGCTATGACCTGCATGTCTTCAAGACTCTCCATTCCGCTTTGGCTTTCTGAGAGGGTGAGGGGATTGTTTCCTATCCTTCTGATATTGTCAAGTTGTATGAAACGATGATGTGGTTCAGATAACTCGGATCACAGTTGTTCGCTTATTCCCTTATTTTGCGTGGATCGCCCTTTCGGGTTTTCAATCCACCGGGATACCCTATTTTTGCCTGAGTTGTCCAATGTGGCTTTTCAACTCAGCGGGTGTACATTTTTTTTTTGTTTATTTCCCTAACTTTTGCCCGATCTTTTTATTCTGTTTTTAGCTCACCGGGATGCCCTTTTTTTGCCTGGACTATAATTCTGTTTTTGTGTCCAGCAGGTCTCTTTATGCGAAGTATTTCTTAACTGCGTCCGAGTTAACAGGGGACTGGAAGTCATCTCCATCCATAGTGGTGAGCATCAGTGCTCATCCTGAAAAGACTTTCTTCAATATGAATGGTCCTTCGTAGTTTGGGGTCCACTTGCCCCTGTGATCTGAACCTGGAGGAACGATCCTCTTCAATACAAGCTCTCCCACTTGATACTCTCGAGTACGTACTCGTTGGTCGAATGCACGCTTCATTCTCCTTTGATAAAGCTGACCATGACAGATAGCCGCTAATCTCTTTTCCTCAATTAGACATAGCTGATTGTAACGAGCACGCACCCATTCAGCCTCATCCAGCTTTACATCCATCATCACACGCAGTGAAGGAATCTCTACTTCAACAGGAAGGACTGCTTCCATGCCATATACCAGAGAGAAGGGAGTTGCCCCTGTTGACGTCCTGACTGACGTTCGGTACCCATGCAAGGCAAACGGTAACATCTCATGCCAATCTTTATAGGTGACGACCATTTTTGGCACAATCTTCTTGATATTCTTGTTCGTGGCCTCTACCGCACTATTTATCTTTGGTCGGTAAGGAGAAGAATTGTGATGCTGAATTTTGAAGTCCCGACACAAGTCTGCCATCATCTTGTTGTTGAGATTAGAACCATTATCAGTAATGATCCTTTCGGGCACTCCATATCTGCATATGATATCTCTTTTCAAAAATCTTGCCACCACTTGACGAGTGACATTGGCATAAGATAATGCTTCTACCCATTTGGTAAAGTAATCAATCGCGACCAGGATGAAGCGATGACCATTTGAAGCAGTTGGCTCTATCTTCTCGATCATGTCAATGCCCCACATAGAAAAGGGCCAAGGAGATGACATGACGTTGAGCGGGCTTGGAGGAACATGCACTTTGTCTGCATATATTTGGCACTTGTGGCACTTACGAGCGAATGAGCAATAGTCTGCATCCATTGTCATCCAGTAATACCCTGATCTCAGCAATTTCTTTGCCATAGCATGCCCTCCTGCATGGGTACCGAAAGATCCTTCGTGGAGTTCATGCATCAACAGGCTTGCTTCGTGTCTATCCACGCATCTGAGCAAGACCATGTCGAAGTTTCTCTTGTACAAAACCCCGTCTGTGTTCAAGAAGAAACTAGCAGCAAGTCGCCTCAAGGTCTTCTTGTCATTGGAAGATTCCCCAGTTGGGTATTCTTGCTTCTCCAGGAATAGCTTGATATCAAAGTACCAAGGTTTCTCGTCAGACACGGCGTCTACAGAGAAGACATAAGCTGGAGCGTCAAGCCTGGATATATCAATTCTGGGTACATAATTCCAACACAAGACTTTAATTGATGAAGAGAGAGTGGCCAATGCGTCGGCAAACTGATTTTTATCACGTGGTATGTATTGAAGTTTAACTGTCGTGAAGAACGTCAACAGTTTTCTAGCATAATCCCTGTATGGAATTAAATGCTCCTGATGCGTATACCACTTGCCGGTAACTTGGTTAATGACGAGGGCTGAATCTCCGAATATGTCGAGGTTCTTAATTCAAAGATTAATTTCCTCCTCTATTCCCATTATACATGCCTCGTATTCTGCTTCATTGTTGGTGCAGCCAAAAGTAATTTTGGCAGCGAAGGGTAAGTGAGCACCTTCAGGAGTAATGAGTACGGCACCAACTCCACGACCATTGATATTGACTGCCCCATCAAACATCAACTTCCATTTGGATTCAAGGTCTGGCCCCTCCTCCGGAAGTGGTTCCTCATAATCGTTTGCTTTGAGGTACATGATGTCCTCATCAGGGAAATCAAACTTCATTGGCTGATAATCATCCTCAAGAGGTTGATGTGCAAGGTAATCCGACAATACACTTCCCTTGATGGCTTTCTGAGAAGTATAATGTATGTCGTATTCAGTTAAAATCATCTGCTACCTAGCAACCCTTCCGGTCAACGCTGGTTTCTCAAAGATGTACTTGACAGGATCCATTTTGGAAATGAGCAATGTGGTATGAGTCAACATGTACTGCCTCAGTCGGCGAGCAGCCCATACCAAAGCGCAGCAAGTTTTCTCGAGCAGTGAATATCGGGATTCACAGTCGGTAAACTTTTTGCTAAGGTAATAAATGGCGTAATATTTTTGACCAGACTCATCATGTTGGCCTAGCACATACCCCATTGACCCTTCTAGCACGGTCAAGTACATGATTAGTGGTCTTCCTTCCACTGGAGGCATCAGAATTGGAGGCTCCTGCAAATATTCTTTTATTTTGTCGAAAGCCCTTTGGCAGTCATCGTTCCACCTGACCGTCTGCTCTTTTCTTAGCAGTTTGAATATTGGCTCGCACGTGGCAGTTAGATGAGATATGAACCGAGAAATGTAGTTCAACCTCCCTAAAAACCCGCGCACTTCTTTTTCTGTCTTTGGTGCAGGCATATCTTGAATAGCTTTTACTTTAGCAGGATCTACCTCAATTCCTCTTTGACTTACAATGAAACCCAGCAGTTTCCCGGAACGCACTCCGAAAGTGCACTTGTTCGGATTCAACCTCAGCTTGTACTTGATCAGTCTATCAAATAGCTTCTTCAGGTTAACCAGATGCTCCTCTTCGTCTCGGGACTTTGCAATCATATCATCCACATAACACTCAATCTCCTTGTGGATCATGTCATGGAACAAGGTGACCATCGCCCGTTGATAAGTTTCCCCGGCTTTCTTCAAACCAAAGGGCATGACCTTATAGCAGAATGTACCCCACGGGGTAATGAACGTTGTCTTCTCCATGTCTTCCGGCGCCATCTTTATCTGGTTATATCCGGAGAAGCCATCCATGAAGGAGAACACCGAGAATTGAGCAGCATTGTCTACCAACATGTCAATGTGTGGCAACGGAAAATCATCTTTTGGGCTTGCTCTATTCAAATCCCGATAGTCAACGCACATCCGGACCTTGTCGTCCTTCTTAGGAACAGGTACAATGTTAGCTACCCAAGGTGGGTAACTAGTTACAGCAAGGAACCCGACATCCCACTGCTTCTGCACCTCCTCTTTAATCTTCATCGCCATGTTAGGGCGAGTTCTTCTCAATTTTTGCTTTACATGAGGACAGTCCTCTCTCAGAGGTAGCTTATGCATAACGATGTCGGTATCTAAACCTGGCATATCTTGATATGACCAAGCAAAGATATCCACATACTCTTTCAGCATACTGATCAGCTCTTTCTTGACGTGGGCCTGCAGATTGGCCCCAATCTTGATTTCCTTCTTTGCATCTTCACTGCCAATGTTGATGATCTCAATCTCCTCTTGATGAGGCTGAATAACCCGTTCCTCTTGTTTCAACAATCTGGCCAACCCCTTCATCAGCTTGGTAGACTGGATTGTCGAAGTCATGCATAGTCATAGCAAGAACGTTATCCGTGGAATCCGGATGATCAACACTACACAGATGACGTGCTTATTCAGAATCTGCTTATTTTGAAAAAGAGACGCAAACACAAAAGCAAAAAGGAAAAACACATTGCCATTTTTATATTTTTGTGAAAAAGTTTAAAAACAAAGACAGGGAACACAGTTTGTCTGAAAATGTCCTTTTATTTCATAGCAAAAATAAAGATGCAATACAAACATGGTGGCCCAATACAATGGATCCAAGCATCTTGGCCAGAATGCTGGATTTGACAATGCAGTATGCTAATAAAAGGAAACAAAATAATTACTCTGAAAGCCAAGTGACATGAACAATGTCTTCCGCAGACCAATTTGTTAGCTCCTTGTCGGGTGCACACGGGTGGATCCAGTTGTTGTCCCACTCGACGTCACTATCCCCATCTTGGCTTGTTGTGCAGATCTGATTGCGGTCGAGCAATCCAGCGCTTGTAAACGTGATGGCCTTCCCACTTGGAGTTGATCCACCAGGCTGACATCCTAAGCCGAACTTATCATCTTTCTTTTCCAGCTCCAACAGCTTGCCCCAGCCTTGGGCACTGCCTGATTGAACAACCTCTTTCGGTTCCCTGTAGGAATGGATGGATGTACCCTCCTTCTCAATGCTCTTCTCCACAGGAGTCAATATGCTGGCGTTGACTGCTTCAAAGGCTTGGCATAAAGTTTCATGGATTTCTCCATCCATCTCTACGTACTTGAACGTCGATAAATGGCTTACGAATATGTCCTCTTCCCCACAGACTGTGATGACCTGGCCGTCCACCACGTATTTAAGCTTCTGATGCAGGGTTAAAGTAACGACTCCAGCAACATGTATCCACGGCCTTCCCAACAAACAACTATATGCCGGCTGGATATCCATGACATAGAAAACACTTTTGAAGACTTGAGAGCCTATCTTGACGGGCAGCTCAACCTCTCCAAAAACTGATCTTCTCGAGCCATCAAACGCCTTGACAATCAGATCGCTTGGCCTCAGGATTATCCCATCAACATTTAGCTTCATCAGTGCCTTCTTTGGAAGCACATTCAAGGAAGAGCCTGTGTCTACAAGTACATGAGACAGCACAGCACCCTTGCACTCCATCGTGATGTGTAGTGCTTTGTTGTGATTTCTGCCCTCCGCTGTGAGGTCCCTGTCCGTGAAGCCTAGACCATGGTTGGAATTGACACTTCCTACAACAACCTCAAGTTGGTTGACGGTGATCTCCTGAGGAACGTAAGCCATTTGCAGGACTTTCAGTAAGGCCTCTCGGTGTGCGGGAGAGCACATCAGCAGTGACAAGATAGAAATCTTCGAAGGTGTCTGGTTCAGTTGATCAACCACCTTGTAGTCACTCTTCTTTATAATCCTCATGAATTTCTCGACTTCTTTTTCAAATGTACCCTGCCCAGCAACAGGAGTAGTTGTCTCATCATTCGCAGCATGCTTTCCTTTAGCCCTGGACGAAGCCTCCGCCTCAGGATCCCCTCTCAGCACAGGGGGAGCGAACAAACGACCACTTCGGGTGAAACCCCCAACACCTCCGACATTCTCTACAATCGGGTCTTCAACAATAGATCTGCTCTCAATCTTCTGTCCAGCTACATAAACATCTGAGCCATAATGCCAGGGAATGGCTTTATCATCCGTGTACGGAACAGTCCCAGGGATTGTGATAGTTACGGGACTAATCTGAGGAGCATAGATTGTAACCAGCTCTCTTCTGACAGGCATGTCAGCTTCATCATAGAAAATAGTAATGGTTGACACATCATCAGCCTCTTCATTACCAATTTTACTAAACTATAGGGACCCATCATCAATCAAACCCTGCAAACCCATCTTCTATTTCTCACAGCCATTCTCAGCATTCATACAGTCTTCACAATCAAAACAGCAACCAAGGAACACTTGACCATTCAGCAGTCTCTCTTTCACTACCCTCAAGGGAGTCTTCACTTCATCAATACTCAGCACCAGACTCAGCTCGTCACCACCCTCAACAGCATTGACTCTTGCCCCTCCATGATGCGGCATAGGGTTCGAATTAACATTTGGCGGTGGCGCAAAGTTGATTGCTTTAGAGTCTACAAGATCCTGAACCTTGTGATGCAAAGCCCTGCACTTCTCAGTCGAGTGCCCGGGTGCTCTAGAGTGAAAAGCGCATCGTGCGTTTACATCATAACCAACTGGAAGCTCTCCAGGAGGTGGTGGTGCCAAAGTTCTCAATTGGATCAGGTTCAAATCTAGCAGTCTTGGAAACAAAGCAGCATAGGTCATCGGGATGACCTCAATCACCCTATTAGCCGGGCGAGGTTGCCTGGGCTGATACGGTCTCTGCTGATAGTTGGTACGGGTTTGTTGTTGTTGTTGATGCTATTGTGGAGGAGGTTGCATCTGTTGTACTGGAGCAGCAGGAATTGTGACAACAGCCACATGCTCATAGGGTATTCTATAACCACGGCCCCGACCCCGGCCAAATACAACATTTGTCTCACCCTCTCTTCTTCTAGGAGGTCCACTAAAAGCTTTCCTCGCTCCATTTGAGATGCTAGCACTAGGATCTTGTATCTTCCCCGTTTTCAGCAATGTATCAACTCTTTCTACAGCAATGACAATATCGTTGAATTTGGTTGCAAAGCTGGACGCCAGTCTTTCAAGAAATACACCCTGCAGAGTACCCATAAACATGTCGGCCATTTCGTTCTCTAGCAGCGGTGGTTGAACTCTGGCAGCAAGCTGGCGCCACCTCTGTGCGTATTCTTTAAAGCCATCTTTAGCCGTCTGAGCCATATGCTACAACTGCGTGCGGTTTGGAGCCATGTCCATGTTGTATTGATACTGCCTCACAAAGGCTTCAGCTACATCTTTCCAACTCTTGATATTGACTCTACTGAGCTTCATGTACCATTCCAGCGAAGCTCCCACCAAGTTGTCTTGAAAATAATACATCCAAAGCTTCTCATCATCCGTGTGAGCAGCAATTCTCCCAACGAAAGATTGAAGATGGGTCTTTGGGCATGCAGTGCCATTATACTTCTCAAAGGTGGGAACTTTGAACTTGTATGGGATCCTGACCCCAGGAACCAAGCCCAAATCTGTGATGTCAAATCCCAAAGAGCTCTGGGATTGAATAGCTTTAGTTTGCTCAGCCATCTCCTCGAACCTCTTATTCATCTCAGCTCCTTGACCTTCAGCTTCATCAAGTAGAGTGAACTGGTCGTCATGATTGTCCATCTGAATGTTGTTCAACCCATCATTGATGATAGTCACTCCTGGTTGAGCAATAGGAATTTCAACCTGACGTGCGCCCGCACTGGTACGATTATCAGCAGCAGCAGCAGCACTGTTCCTGGGTTGACTGTTCTCAATCATCTCCCGCAGACGCTCTTGGTTTTGCCCTATGCCGGCCATCACTGTCATAAAGTTATCCATTCTCAATCTCAGATCTGCTAAGTCCGCTTGCATCTGGTCCATGGCTCGTTCTCTGTTAATCTATGTTGGATACCGGTGTGCAAATGGTTGTTCCCGAACTTTACGGGGAGTTATAGTGCCTGCAACACAAAACATGTTAGTAACTGAGACACTACCTGCAAAACAACAAAAAGGTTATATGTATGATATACAGTTGTTTATGTTTCCAATCCCAGGTCATTCATGCCCCGGTTCCGTTATTTAGCAAAGAAAACCAGATGGGCACTGATCCTCAACTTTCAGAAACCTTCGCGAGAAACCACATTCAAACCATAACAGCAGGCAAACCAAGAAATAATGGAGAAGGCCATAACATAAATCAGCCTGTTAGGCAAATAAAACTGAATTCCCCGTAGGGTACAAGTTTCTAAAAAGAAAACAAACAGCCAGGACTCCTACAACATGCCTATAGGTAGTCCAGATACAAGACAAACAAACTAAGAAGCAAAACCACCGCCTGAGGACCCTGAAGCTCCATCACTAAACCCCACTTCATACCTGACCCTCTTGACTCTTGCCATCAACTTGAGGTCTTCAATCTCTTTAAGTGTTGTTTCGAGGGCTTGTTGACTGTCTGCTAGCTGTTGAGTCTTCTCTCTGCGAATCTTGTGGACTTGCTCCACCTCTTCTTTTTTGTAGGCCATCTGGACTTCAAAGAATTCTTCATTTTCTTTATATTGCTTCAGCTCTTGCTCTCTCTGTCCCCCCAACCAGACAATAGACTGACGAGCATCTTTGAGGATCTTTGAATTCTTCTTGCACTCAGCTTCTCTTTGGGCTTCCATCATCCCTAACCTGTGGAAATGGGCTTCTCTACCTGCAAAGTCCTTCTCCTTGGCCTCCAAGGTAGTTTGCATCTTCAGCAACTTCTCTTCAGCTTCAATCTTGACCCTGTTGGCATGATGGTATAGGCTTACCATCTCAGTATTTTCAACTCTAACTGCATGCAGCTGGGCTTCCAACTTCTTGAACTCCTCTAGAGGCACAGTATCAATGGACTCAGCAACTGGAGGAACTGGTGATGAGAATGGCAACAAAACTCTTCTGGCTCTGTCCTTCAACCAAGCTTCATACTCTGGGAATGGCTGATTGTTGCACTTTCCAAAGCTAGCTATCCCTTCTCCCTTAATGCACTTCCATGCTCCAGCAACCTTCCTCACCAAGGGCATATTGTCTTTCACTGGGAAGTAGAAAATAGGGGTCAGCTTCAGTTCTTCTGGCACCTCTCTCAAGGCGTATCCCAATTGTCTTCTTAACAAGATTGGATTATAATTAATCCCTCCAGTTACTCCCAACAAAGGCACACTATGATAACTCCCGTAACTAGTGATGAAACGTGCACCTTGCAGCCTTTGAGTAATCCACCTGACATCCTTGGCAAGCACCTTTTCCAGCTTCTGGGCCCATACCAAGGTGTGGTCACTAAATACTCCCGTACTAGGAAGATGCCTCATGAACCACATGTGAAATAGAGGAGCACAACAACGGTCCAAACCTCCCCTCTTTTTCTCAGTTTTGTAGTGCACTGAGTAATACAGATCCCCGAGCAGGGTAGGTACAAGATTCTTCAACAAAAAGAGATGTATGGCATTCATATCTATAAACTTCTCCATATCAGCAAACAAGATAATGTCATAGATAGAAAGAGCCAAGATAGCATAGACAGCATCCCATTCTTCCTCAATGGCCAACTCTTCCGCCTTCTTCACCAGAGCCTCCAAAGAAAACCCAGGCACACCTCCTTTAATGATGGTCAAAGACTTCACAGCAGAAGGGCTCAAATAAAGAGCCTTAGCAATAGCCTCAGGTGTAGGTCTACTCATCTCGGCAATGAAAGGAACCTGGTCTTGAACCGGCACACCCAGGATCAGAGCATACTCCTCCATTATAGGGCCCAACTGAAAATCAGGAAACGTGAAGTAACGGAGCTGAGGATCATAATACTGAAGCAATGTATGAATGGCACTCCTCTCGGAAGGATCTTGCTCTACCACCACATCAAGAATACTCCCGTACGCTTTCCTGAATCTCTCCACCTGGTTGGGTGTAATCAACTTTACCATCTTCTTCAACAGGCCAACCTTAGTGTCAAAGAACTTGATGTGAATATTCTGCTTGCCAGGATCTTCCATCTCTGAAGAGGATACCGAAACCGGAAGCAAAGATATGAACCTGTGAATAAAAACAAAACAATGATTAATGATGCAATGATGCAATACAGATGCAAATGCAAAGACATATGGTCATCTGGGACTGTCTGAACTGAACACTGACAAGGGCCCCTCTGAATAACTGTCAAACTAAGAGTCACACTCTCTGATAATCACAACCCTCTGATAGAAGATCTCAGGACCACAATATCAAGAATACCAGAACAAGAACTCCAGAAAACCAGAACTCCAGAACCATAGGACCATAGTACCAAAGATCATAATCATAGGACCACTGAACAAATGAGTGTCTGTTGAGGTTAAGGGTCCCTGTAAACCCCTCCCATTCTCACAGGTGTGCTCCGGGTTAAACATCGCGGACTCTCAAAGCCGAATAGCAATAATACTTTCACCATTTCCGAGAAATGGCTCATGACCAAATCAGGGAATCAGTTAGGCATTATGTACTATGCAGGGAGGCCTCAGCTGAGTCCGGGAAAAACAAGCATCCATTATTAGTCCCCAGCTTCAAGTGCTGAAATCGAGAAACAATAGTACATTCAGCCCGTAGGATACAGTACTAATGTCATACGACCAGATGCTTTAACTGAGTTCCTATAAGAAAACCAGGCCATCATATGCGAGTCCTTAGTGGACCCTCGGGTGCGAATGGGTTTGCCACAAAATGTGGTCTGCCACTGCCACCACTGGAGAGGGTTGTTTCCACAAAGGTTCTCAATGATCGGTCCCTAGATGCACATAACTATCAAGGTCCTATCCCGAAGTGGAGGAAATCCCCACACAAGATATTTCCAAGACGGTCGTAATCTGGGCGTGAAACACATCGCCACTCATCATGTCACATGCGAGTACAATATGTCCACTCTAATCCTAGGGTGCACTCAAGCCGGGTACTTGGCTTATCTCTCAGAAACAGTATCACCCGAGCCCACCAAACAGAAATCCAGTCCAGTATGATATACATGATGCGGAAAATAAATACTGAAAACTGTAAATAAAGCAGTAAATAAAGCTGTAAACAACAACAATAAAAACAACAAGCCACATCAAACAAACATCATCCAATGAAACAGAAACACACAAGCGCTAGGAGAGACTCACAGGGGAACCAGAGATTCTGGGTCCGTTCCCCAACAGAGTCGTCAGCTGTTGCTCCCTAGATTTCCATCCTGGTACAAACGCGAAAGTGGTGCGGAAAAAGAATAGAGTCGCCAGCCAGGCATTTTTATCCCGAAGAAAGGGAATAGTAATGCTGCACAAACCAGAAGAAAGAAAGAGGAAGGACACAGGTCCTACGAACCAAAGAGACTGAGTTCGGGAGTCGGTTACGACCTGGGAAGGTATTAGCACCCAGATCGTCCGCCGTACCCGACGGGATCCACGCTTGCAAAAGAAACTGTTTCAAAGGGTGAGGGTATGAAAGCTGCTGCTAAAAGAAAATAAATGAACTGGAAAAGAACTGAATAAGAAAACAAAAAGAAATATGTAGGGAAAATAAAGATTGTGCTCGAACGGGCCCTTCCCCGCTGCCTACGTACCTCATCAGGATAATGAGGATCAAAGACGTCGTAGTTCCCCTAACTAGGGGTAACAAACGAAAATTGCTTGTGAATTAAAGGCTTGAACTGCCCATGCCATTGCTCAGGTGTTGCAGACTCGGACGACGAGTGCGTAACCGTCTTGCAAAGTGACAAGTAGGAGCAAGTTCGCGTACGGAGCGAAGGAGATGAGAAAAGAATTCCCGAAGGAAAGACGCTTATTGTTTGTTTGGTGTTTTTTAGAAGCTTTTATGAGTGAAAGTTTGCATAGGTAAGTGTACCTAAGTCTTACTCAATGGGATGTGTACGTCTCACATCATCCCGAAATGGAATGCGCACGAGGCACACCTATCTATGGAGGAAATCCCCAAAGCTAGTCCCACAAGTGAAGGCTTAAGCACACTGACCTATTATCATTATTAAGTATTTTTGTGGTTTTTTGGTTAAGAAGTGTTTTTTAGCTTTTCTTTATGAGGTGCTCATGCTAAGACCTATCCACCACGAGTGATGACTCACACCTCGCCCCGAAACGGAACGTGTGCAAGAATCTCATAGCAAAGTCTCATGTCACATGGAAGTACACAACCTTTATTAAGTGGATTATAACTAAGTTTGAAGATGAGAAGAGAGAGCACCAAAGGATCTCAAAGGAAAAATTCTAAAGGGGGACTAAAATAATCCTAAGTGTTAACATGCATGGATATCCTAAGGGTTAGTGAGGTTTCTATCCTAATGAAGAAGGAAAAGAAGAAGAAGAAGAAGATAGAAGAAGGGATGAGAAGGGCCTAAGCCCAACAACAAAGGGTTAGTTCACATAAACATAAGAGGAAGATGAGAATTGGAGACGTGGAACTCAATTCCCACATCTCTCACTTACCATAGCCCCTGTAAGGTTAGTATGCACAAGTGAAACAAAAATGAGCAAAATAAAATGCTAAAATCAATCAAACAGCAGTGACATGATATGAACAAATGCACAATGCAAATGCAACTCAAAGAAATGAGGAGAAGAGACTTATGAGACAAAATGATGCAACATGAACACATATGAAGACAAATGCACACTTATGAAATATTCAAAACAAAATGCACCAAATAAAACCACAAAGCTCAAGACCAGAACCAAAATGAGATGAAGAATGGCTTAGAAATCTAGCAAGATGAAGAGAAACAAGATACAAGACCAAACAATGCCAAATGGGAGCAAGAGAAACCAAAAGATGAAGTTAAAACACTTAAAGGAGCAAATGACTTAAAGAAGAAGCAAACTCAAAAATTCAGAAGATACAAGACCTATCCTAGGACCAGGAAGGTACCCACACCCCAAAGGAACCCCAAATGAGAAGAAGAAGTGAGCACAAGAGATTTCATGGGCTTATGAGAGGCTTAAAGGTTCAAAGGAAGCAAAATGGGACAAGGTTCAAGATAAAATCCACAAATAATCAAACAGCCATCTAAAAATTCCACAACTGAAACCAAATGGTCCTCAAACATGTTATATCAACTAGACAAAAGGATTTGCAAAGATTCAGAAAGGAACTAAGTCAAATGGAGGCAAGAACACAAGTTAGGACAGCAAACTTACATCACAAGTTACCAGACCAAAACTCAAGAAATAAATTTCTAAAATTTCAGAGAAAAATCACATGAAAAGTACAAGATCTCAGGAATACAATGCAAAAAGAATGGGATCAAAACTCAAAATATTGAAAGCTATGAAATTAGACAAGGCAGACTGGTCGAGAAAGACTTAAAAAGAAGCTATGAGCAATGGAGAATTAATTCTGGCACGTGGATCAATGAAAAAAATATAAAATAAAAATATGACAAAAAACTAGAGACACAAAAGAACTTCCATGATATTTTTGGGAATTTTTAGGTGAATAAAAGTATTTTATACGAATTAAAAGGAAACTGGAATAAAAGAAATTAAAGTAAAAGAAAATGAAAAAGAAATGAGAAGGTGGTGCATTAAGTAAGGACTGGACGTTCAAATTGGATTGGGCTGGATTAATAGGGTGCAAATAGCACGCTGGAGAGGCCCAAGCGCGCGCTAGTACATGCTGATACGGTGGGAATTAATTGAATAAAAAGAAGAAATGCTGGAAAAACTGTGGTGCGCTGGATTGATCAAGTGGACGTGGTGGCTCACCTCATTAATTGAGGTGGCACCATGCGGTCATGTGATTGGCTGGTGCAGGAGAGCTCACGAAAATTACAATGAGCATGGTTACACGAATTATTTAAATGAAATCAGAATTTTATAATAGAAAATCAGCAATAAAAAGGGACATGTGGCGCAATGTTGGCCCTAGCATGGCAGATCCGACGGCTTCTGTTCATCTTCTCCAATGGAACTTCACAAAACAAATTTCGGTGACCGGAGTTAGAACTCCGGCGCCGGAGACCAAACCGGAAGCAAAAATTCATCAAATAATGCAAACCAATAGTCCAAATTGACTAACTCAACATCTCTAAATCCAAATATGACATCAAAAATAGCTAAAACTCAAAGGATCGGCCGGATCGAAGCAAAACAACATTGAACATCAAACTTTAAATGCACATAACTCATGATATAATACACCAAAATCAAATCTACGAAGTGCAGCATGATCAGGGAAGAACAAGGAACACAAATCAACCATAAAATTCCATTTCCAGAACAAAAAGTTTCAAGCCATACCTGAGATGGAGATCTCGAAATGTTGAAATAGAAAGCCAAATAATCCGTGCAAATCACTCCTCTTACTCCTTAGATGCAAAATAAATGCATCCATCTTAGGTCTTGAAATGGTGTAGATCTGAAGTTTCAACACAAGAGGCTTTGAAATGGTGAACCTCAAATTATGTGATCTAAGCTTGAATGAGTGGATGATTCTTGATCTAGATGATTCACTGATCAAGAATATGGAAGAGATTTATAGAGAATGTAAAGGAATGGAGAGATATGAAGCAAAATGAAAAAATGCAAGAAGGTTGAGAATGAGAGAATGAGAGAGATTCAGATCTGATTTTTGCTTCTTTTTCTTTGTTATGATGTTTAGAGTGAGTGCTGAAAGTGTGATGAAAAGTGCACGAAAATTGAATGAGAAAAGTGTGTATATGCAAATTATGTACAAAGTGAGATATGCATGCCTCCCTCATGCTTCCTTGGGCTTCTCAGCATGTGTGAGTTGCATTCTCCACCCTTGATCCAGATCCATTAACTCCTGGCCCTTAGATCAAACCCTCACACTTAATTCATTAATTTTGCAAATTGGCATGTTTTGGAGAGAGTTTTCAAAAGTGTATGAAAATGATCATTTTTTTGGAGCAAAATGCCTCTTATGCAATGTATTTCAAGTTAGAAACAAGTTTGGGCCTGAACCAATTCACAAAAATCAAGATTGGAGCCTTCTTGCACATGATGCACTTTTGGAAAAGTGATTTTTTGCGCTTGGGAGAGGAATTTTCGAATTAGCTAGAGTGAGATTGGTAAATCCGGTGAAAACGCACTTGTACTTTTTAAAAATGGCAGCCCTTACTCTCCGACTTTCATGTTTGACATTGGTCCATTCGGAGAATTTTTGATCATGTTAAGGCCACCTGAAGATTAGTGCCAAATTTGCAAAATTTCAAAAACTAACTTTGTACCATTTTTGCAAAACCCCTCAAATCTCCATGATTCTTGAACTTTAGACATTCCAAACCTCTTATAACATTGTAAGGACCCCTCTTGGCCGAAAAAATTATGTTGGACCCCTTGAAATTGCACAGTTGACTTTTTCAGGGCTCTGTTGACTTTTTCCTTCATCTGCAAGCAACTGAGGCATTGACTGACTTCCACATGGAATTTTCTCATGAAATTTGACAAATAGGATCCTCTTAACATGTAGAATACTTGGCTCACAAGAAATGGCCAAAGTTTTGAGATTATGGTACTTGAATCCCAAACCCTAATTTGGGTGCTTTGCATAGGAGCTTTGCCTTGTCCTGAGATCTCTGATGATCATGCAATCTTCTGAGCTTTTGCCAATGGACGCGAACTTGTAAATGGAGTATAAACTCACCATAGAACTTGTACAAACTCATTGGGACCCTTGTCATGGCTTGAAGGCTTCTGGGAACTCCACAGATGACCATATGCCTGATGCTAGGACATGAGGGATGTTATGCTTCATCTTTCCATGATATGATGCTGAGGAAATGATATGAGTATGATGAATATGATATGATATGATGCTAAAAATGAAGAGGGCAAATTTGGGGTGTTACAGGAAAGTATAATGGACATTCTTCTTCCTTGGAGTCTCCATCTTGAAGCAGCAATGTGACCGGGAATCGGAAGTAGTATGAACCCTGAGAATAAAAAGAACACATATGATTAATGATGTTATGATGCTTATGCAAGGCAAGGCATGTGATCAGTGATGTGTCTATGTGGTGTCAAACATATAATCAAGTGTCTGTGCAGGGTCAAAACATTATCACAAACATCTCTCTAATCAGAGGTTCAAATCTCAGAATCCATATGTAACAGAACAAGATCACAATACTGAAGCATACTGGTACAATGGGTATGTTGAAGGTTAAGGTTCCTGCAATCCTGTAAACCCCTCCCAATCTCACAGGTATGCTACTCGGGTCAACATCACAGACTCTCAAAGTCGAATAGCAATAATACGTTCACCATCTCCAAGAAATGGCTCAAGACCAAATGGCTCAGCTGAGTCCAAGGAAACAAGCATCCTTCATAAGTACTCAGCTTCAAGCACTGAATCAAGAAACAATATTACATTCATCCCGAAGGGTACAATACTATCGTCATACGAACAATTTGCTTTAACTGGATTCCTATGAGAAAACCAGACCATCCTATGTGAGTTCCCAGTGGGCCCTCGGATGTGAGTGGGTTTGCGAACAAAAGTGGTCTGCCACTATCATCACTGGAGAGGGATGTTTCCACAAAGGTTCTCAATGATCAGTCCCCTGACTACACATAACTATCAAGGTTGTGTATTGCCCCAGAAAGATTCCGGTATCAATACATTTCCGAGAAGGTCGCAAGTCAGGGTGTGGAACTCACTACTACCAACATAGAAAAATGCCATGAAGCCAAAGTGGAACCACTCTAAGTCCTAAGGTGAACTCGAGCCCCGGTTACGAGCTCATCTCACAATAACTCCCATCCCACAGAAAAAACGAAACCAGCACAGTCCAGTATATGATACATGTGAAAATAAATATTGTAAGCAGTAAATAAATATTGTAAAGTAAAATTGTAAAGTAAAACTGTAAATAAAAACAGTAAAGCTAAACTACAGCACACAGCAGCAAACAGATAAACACCAAAAGAAACAAAACCAAACAGGCACTAGGATTGACTCTACGAGGGAAACCAGAGATTCTGCGTTCGGTCCCCAGCAGAGTCGCCTACTGTCGCTCCCGGGATTTTCATCCTAGTACAAACCCGAAAGTGGCGCAGAAAAGGTAGAGTCGCCGGCCAGGCATTTTTATCCCGACAAAATGGGAAAGGTAATGCTGCACAAATCTGAGGAAGAAGGAAAGGACAAGGTTTTGTGAACCAAAGATCTGGGTTCGGGAGTCGATTACGACCTAGGAAGGTATTATCAAAGGGTGAGAAAATACGAGTGCTGCTGAAAAAATGAACTGCTAACTGAAACTGGAATTGAAATGAGAAAGGGAACTGGAAAAGAGAATGGAAAGAAAGGGGAAAATGTAGGGAAAATAAAGAATGTGCTTGAACGGGCCCTACCCCGCTGCCTACGTACCTCATCGGGAAAATGAGGATCAGAGTCAACATAGTTTTCCTAACCAGGCGGGAACTTTATTTGTATTTTTATAGATGGAATTGTGTATATCTATGCTCAGGTGTTGCAGGCTCGCCTGGTACGAGTGCGTTTACCGTCTAGCATGCGAGACAAGTCGTCGCATGTTTGCGTTGAGGAATGAGATGAGAAAATAAGTTCCCGCAGGAAAGTCGCTTATTGTTTATTGTTTGCTTTTTAAGAGAAGTGTTTTGAATTTGTTTGTGAACATTCTCATACTAAGACCTATCCATCGTGGTAAATACTTACACCTCGCCCCGAAACAGGACGTGTATAAGTACTCCGCAACAAAGTCTCATGGTGTATAAGAACATTCAACCTTTATTAAGTATTTTACTATTTTCTTCATGAGGTGAGAAAGAAAGACTCAAGTTGAACAAAGGAAAAAAACTAAGGGAACTAAGACGCAACCCTAATTTAGTTATTATATTCAAAATGGTGGTCCTAATGGTTAGTTTTGCTTTTCTAATCCTAAAGAGAAAAAGGAAAAAAAAGAAGAAAAAGGACACAACTTACTTCCTAAGGAAGATAAGTTGGTCCTAACAAAGGGGAATCCTACCAATCACAAATATAGAAGGTAAAAAGCAAATTAAATGCATAAAGGAAATGCATAAAAAAAAATAAAAGGATAAGGTGTAATGAAACATACCTTTCCCTCCCTACAAAACAAAGATTAGTGTTGCATTTTATTTAAAATAATAACGCAAACACACACCAATTAAATCCTAATAAAATCTAGGACCTAACTTCTAGACTCCAACTTAATTCTAAAGACTAAAAAAAACATGCTAAACAAAATTCAGCACCTATTACAGCCCCTAAAATAAAAACAGCTATGAAAACACAAGCACAACGTAAGCAGCTTTTTACAGCCAGCATACAGCATACAAAAACGGGTGTAAAAGATTACAAACAGCATGAACTATAACAAACAACATGCATTTTACAGCTCCTATATGTAAAAACAGATGCGAAAACATGGCAAATTTTATTAATTTCATTTATGTGCACAAAGTGAATGATAAACGACACATTAATGTGAATTAAAATAGATCTACATACATCATAAAATAAATTCAAACATGTGAATTTATTTACATCATTTATTTGATTTAAAGGAACAATGATCAACAAGAATAACCACACTTTTCCATATTGCACAAAATAAGCATTTATCATGACTTTGAAAAGGTATCACTACAAGCATCAATTATTTCACATGTATTGCATAAAAATATAGAATTGAATTCATATTAAGGTATGATCAATTAAGCACAAAAACTTGCATAAACATGTGAAGTATTTAATCACTTTTGGCAAAAAATCAACATGTAGCACTTAAGCATTTAATCAATCCAACAAGCAAGAATCATAATCATGAAGCACATGTTGAATTTTAAGCAAGCAATTGACATGTCAAACAAGTGATTAAAGTGTAGCAAAACACATCAAGAATCAATCAAAACACATATGCATATTTAACACAAAAAACATGGAAAAGTGAACGGAATCATGTCGAAACGACTCGAAACCATGGAATCGGCTACTAGAAATAGACCCAAAAATTCCCTAAAATCAATACCTAAACATACATGAACCTTAGAAGCACTAGGAAGCAATACCAAGCAAGAAAATAAGCTAAAAATCCAAAAACTGACAGCGTTAACCCGTTAACGGACCCCAGACAGCACTAAATTTGGCCAACCTACGAAGCGGAGAAGTGCTTCGGTGGATGTTGCAAGAATCGGAGCTTGATCAAAGAGAAATCCAAAGAATCCGCGAATACGCAAAATAAATGCGTTCTTGATGCTTGATACTTCTTGCACTTCCGATAAGTCGAAATTTTCACAAAAATCAGTAGCTTCTTCTTCTACAATCCACAATTCAATGGAGGTTGGAGGCTAAGGTTTAAGACCTTCAAGTTTCAATGTGAAACTTGAAGAGCTTCTTCAAAAAAGCTTTGGTGAAAAGGGAAATAGAGGAAAAGTGAGAGAGAAAAGTGATTCTAGAAGTGAGAATTTGTGAAATTGTGAGAGTGAAAAATTGGGAACCTTTTGCAATGAAGTGATTAATGTTTATATAGAGGCTAGGCTCGGAGCTAGGTTTGGGAATGAAGTTAGGTTTAGGAATGGAGTTAGGTTTGTAGTTAGTTAGGGTTAGGGTTGGAGATGGAATATTCCTTGGAATATTACGTGGAATACTCTAGAAGGTTGTAGAAAATGGTAAAAGCATCCAAGGGAAAATGAGTGGAAATGAAGTGGAAAAATAAGAGGGGAAGGAATGAAAGGAAATGTGGAAGGAAAGTGGAAGGAAAACGGAGGGAAAGGTGAAACCAACCACTTTTCAAATGATTTTTTTCTCCAAAAAAGGTAGGTTTTGGTTTTTGATTTTTTTATGATTCCTCCATCATTTCTTGATCAAATTTAAACCATAGGATCCTTGTAACCCTAATTTCATGATTTTGATCTCAAAAAGTCAGGAGTTGACTTTTTAGTCAACCTGGTTGACTTTTCCACGATTCCTTGATTTTCAATCATCTGGCCAATTGAACCTCTTCCAAAATGTTTCTATGGATGAAATTTGAACCCTAGGCACTTGATATCATATAGAAGACAATGGAATCAACTTTGGATCAAAATCTCACTAAGAAGCCCAGTAGAATAGAAACCCTAATTTGGCCCCTTTTCATTGGGAGATGTTGCACTGTTTTCCTCCATTTATCAATTCAATTCTTTTCAAGACTTGAGGCTTTAAATAAAGACTTATGGGATGTTGTTAACCCTTTTCACATGGTTGAGAAGCTTTGTGGCTCCTTAGATGCCTTTGTATAGACTTCAATTGCCCCAATCAATGATCACATACCTATGCCTCAGCTATGATGAACATGATGCAATGTTTTTTATGGTTACATGAATTTGTTTATGCTAAATGCTATGCAAAATGTTGAGAAAATGAGAGGGCAAATTTTGAGGTGTTACATTTAGTATACTAAAATCTCCTAAAATCAAAGGTAAATGAAAAATCAAGAACTTAACACTATATGGAAGTGAAAGATGAGATTAGTTCAATTGAGAAAGAAGAGATTCAAGTCAAAAGTATTCAAACATGAGATTGAAAAGTGGGAGAATGCATATGGAAACATGGTTCTAAATGTTAAACAAAATGACATAGAAGAAAATTCAAAAATGACCAAAGGGACTTGAATTCCCCATACAAAAACCAGAGGCTTGACAACATGTTATAATGGAAATTAGCTTTAGAAAATATTCATAAATGAGGTGGCAAGAGGCATCCTAAGGCTAGGTGTCCAAATTAGGTTTCTTAAGATCTTATAGATGGCAAATGATGTTAAAAAAGATGCAAAAGGTTCTAAAATTGAGATGAACATATGGAAATGATCACAAAACAATTATGAGAACAAAACAAAGATATCATGAAGTTACCTTAGTACAAATGCAATTTGAGATGGCTAATGTGAAAGGAGAAGTGAGATTAGGTTAAAATGGGACATAGGTGACTTAAGACTCAAGGAACCCTAAAAATCAAAGATGAAAACCTAATGAGGTTACACTACACTTGGGGACATAACATGGGACCTATAAAAATAAAATTTAAGACCTCAAGGTGATGGCATAAATGCCTTATTCTAATGGGATCAAAGGAATGGATGAAATGATCAATAATATGACTTATGAACTAAGAAACTTGGAAAAATACCAAATGATCATGAAACATTATGAAACTTGACACATGAATACAAAATCCAGAGGGTGACTTACACACAAAATATCTCACAAAAAGTCTTATTGTGACCAAGTGTAGAAGTGAATTAGGGTTTGCATGTATATGTGTGAAAGAATGGGACCAAATCATGACTTATTGTGACCTAAAAATCAAAACAAAAATATGTTGGATAAATTCAATGAGTCCTCTGACTAATGCAAAAATAATGATTCATTTATCTTTTGTGGTTTGGGAGAAAGAAAATAGACAAATGGATTGGTCAGAAATGGGAAAATAGGAAATTAATTCATTGGGAAATTAATTCTGATTAAAGAATAAAAGAAAAATGGGAACAAAAATGATGGAAAATTAGGAAAACATATAAGGATCTCACATGAATTAATCTGGAATTATTTATGGGGTTTTGATATAAAATGAGGAAAAAAGAAATAAAATGAGGTGGACTGAATTAGCTGAATGGGCCTGCGGGATGCTAACAACAACCAACTACACTGCAATGGGCCTTATACACACGTGTGGGGGTGCCAACAACAAGCTGAGAAACTCTTCACAAAAACGCACGTGGTTGGCATATGGTTCATTTATGCGCTTGTACTGTTATAGCCCTAGGATGTCCAAGATCCAATGGTTGCGTTATATTCTAACATAAATGCTAGGGTTACTGTTCAGGTAACTGGAGGACGTTTCCGGTCGTCTTCTCCGGTGACCCCTGGGTAGGGCTTGCATTAAACTTCCATAAAAATGAAAAATAAAGGCACACAAACACTCACCTCACTCCACATGTTCATAATCCAGTCTTAAAATCCCCTCTAGGTTCATGAATTGAGCAAATTGAAGGTAACAAAAACCAATCCTAAAACTCAAACTATGCCTTTAAGAGGCCTATCAACTAGCCAGTGGTAGCGAGGCTTCTATTAAGCTCTAAAACACACGAATCAGTCTAATTAGAAGCACAATAAGCAAATGGAATTTGAAGAAAAACCCGAAGTGCAGTGATTCAGAATGTTGAGAGAAGACTAGAGAGTAGATTCCAAAGTCTTTGCAGCTTGATCTTGAATGCTTCAGAGCAAAATAAATGCTCAATAGGTGTTGAATATGGAAGAAAAAGAATTTGGTGTAAGGATGATGCCTAGCTGATTCTTGATGCTTCAATCCAATGCAGCCATGGAGCTCATTCTGGTGATGAAGATGAAGTTGATCTGATGATGATTTCAATACTGGAAATGAAGATCAAAGAGATTCTCACAAAAATGTAGGAATGTGTACATGTGCAATGTAGAAGATTCAAGGGAATTCAGCCATGCAAGTTGTGCAATTGATGATGATGATGATGAATAGATGAAGATTGAGCTATGTTAATGGAAGTTGAAGCTAGCTCGAAGCAAAATGCAGAAAAAGATCGTCAATGCAGAGAGAAAAACCAGAGAGAAAAGTGATGAATTATGAAGTGATTTTGATCAAATGGAAAAAGTTGTTAGGATTCAGTTATGAGTGATCTTTTATAATGTAGGTTAGGCTCTTAACTCTCATAGTTTACAGTTGGAACCATGGTTAGCACCAAGGTTAACTGAGTCAATTTACTTAGGGCTGAGTTAAATTTTTTATGAAGAGTTGAAGTGAGAGGCAAGTGTAATGAGTTGAATCTATTTCACTCGGGTTGAATCCAATATGGTGATATCCATAACACTTATGGTGAGATGATTGTGATGTAAATTGAAGTTGGCTTGATCATGTTTGCAGCATGCTTGTCATGTTATGGAATTCTTCTTTGGCTTGAATTTTCAAAGAGTGCACGGTAGATAACATGATCTTGTAGGCATGAGATAATTTGAAGTCCTTAATGCAATACATAGTGATCCTTGCATGATGAATGAAGCAAACACACTTGGATTGAACTGAATCAAGCATGAGATACATTGCCTTAGACTGCAATAAAACCAGGTTGCACACATTGATCTTCCATGGAGTGTTTCTTCAAGATCAAGTCATTAATTCATGTGGTCTTTATGCTCAATTTGAGGAAATGTTGCATACAACCAATTTGTAGTTCAAACCAAAGTAGAACATGGACTCTAGACACTTCAAATGCCCCCTTGAACATCATGCCATAATGCTGCATTATGGGCCTGCATAGCATTGCTTTGGCTTGTGCAAGATGCCTTGTGCATTTCAGTTTGAACATCCACCTTTTTCCTCTCCATAACTCTTAATCCATTTATCAAATGAAAAATCTTTGAACATCAAAGTTGTTGGAAACATGGCAATAAACAACTTTGTAGTTCAAAGAAATTTCATTTGAGGCCTTTAGCATGGAGAAAAATAGCTCACATTATAGCACACCACCTGTTTGATGGAAAACCTTGCCTGGCACGCGCGCAGGATGTAAGGCCTGCCTTGGTTTTGCCATAGCTTGCCTTAATTTGTTCAAACTTTGCAAAATCATAACTCTCTCAATTTTAATGCTATGAGTGAGTTCCACATATGGATTTGAAGCTTAAGATGCCCTCTTTTATTGGCTCAAGGTATAATTTTTATAGCCCATATATTTTGGGAGAAGGCCTCTCTTGAAGTTGCTGCAAAAATGGCCAAAACTTGCCATTTTTGGAAACCCTAATTTTCCAAAAATGGTAAGTTTTGGTTTTCTTCATTTCTCTTGATTCCTCCATCATTTCTTGATCAAATTTGAACCATAGGATCCTTGTAACCCTAATTTAATGATTTTGATCTCAAAAAGTCAGGAGTTGACTTTTTCCTCAGCATGGTTGACTTTTCCCCAATTCCCTGATTTTCAGTCATCTGCCCAATTGAACCTCTTCTAAAATGTTTCTATGGATGAAATTTGAACCCTAGGCACTTGACATCATATATAATACAATGGAATCCACTTTGGATCAAAATTTCATTGAGAAGCTCAGTAGAAATGAAACCCTAATTTGGCCCCTTTTCATCAGGAGATGTTGCACTGCTTGCCTCCTTTGATCAATTCAATTCTTTTCATGACTTGTGGATTCAAATGAAGACTTGTGGGATGTTGTGAACCCTTTGCACAAGGTTGATAAGCTTTGTGGCTCCTTGGTTGCCTCTGTATGGCCTTCAATTGCTCCAATCAATGATCATATGCCTATGCCTCAGCTATGATGCACATGATGCAATGTTTTTTATTATTTCATGAATTTATTTATGCTAAATGCTATGCAAAATGTTGAGGAAATGAGAGGGAAAATTTTGAGGTATTACAACTTTAAGTTGTCAAGCCTTCTAATTCATCCTTTCTTCTAGGAACACCCAAGTTTTGACATCATTAAAACACTTGTACCTCTCACACCATGAGCATGAAAGTTTTTACTTTGTTGTTAGGCATTAGCTATTGCATCTTTTTCATATGACATGAGGGTTGTGTAACTAGATTTTAAGGCATCAAGCTTACTCATATGGGTTTTCATATCCATATTCTCTAACTTCAGTGTGTCGAGTTTGAGGATGACACTATATAGACAATGAACTTCGTTGGAAAAGACAATCTTGGTTGTTTCCTAAACCTTATAGCAAGTGGAGAAGGATTGATATTGCGCTTAAAGGTTAGGTGATATGGAAAAATATAACATGGTAAGCAGAGAGGCGTCAGTTTTCTTCCATTTAGCGAGTTTGACAGCGACAACATTAGTCAATTGTGTGGTTAGGTGATCTTCATATCCCTGACCATGAAACCATATATTGACAGCACGAACCCATATTTTATAGTTTATTGATCCAGTTATTTTTTCACATGGGATAAGCGAAACTTTAGTAAACGAAACATAATTAACGTCTCCTATAGCTTAATGACACAAAAAACTGAGTGAAATCGAGGTTGTTTACACCAGAGCGTCATTTTCCGTGAGTCAAAAAGTAAAACAAAGGCCGAATCTGGAACAGGTGGGGAGAGACGAGTAGATCAGTAGGAAAATGGTCGGAATCAAACACTCGAAGCACAGGGCAACTTTGGGAAAAAGGGTGACGGCCAGATCGGAGGACGGTGAGTCGGATGGTGGGATCGCTTTTATGAAATGTCGTCTGAAGTTTTATCGGAACAATAACGGCGGCAAGGTGGTTACCGGAGAATTTTGAAAAGTGAGAGGCAAACCGGAGTGACAACACAATTTGTAAAAAAAAAACTCACTGGATGATAGTGGGTCAACCGGGCAAAGCACGACGAAGAAAGAACTTCCTTTTAGTAGGCTCAAGATATCATGTTGAAATAAACGAGACTAAGAGACATTTAAATTAAACCGTGTGTTTTAAAGCACTACAGAGATATTATTATATAGGGTTTAGGGTTTAGGGTTGCGTAACTAGATATTATATATATATATATATATATATATATATATATATATATATATATATATATATATATATATATATGCATTACAACTAATGACATGATATAGTCGATGTGAGACTATTCTATATACAACTATTCTTAACAATATATATATATATATATATATATATATATATATATATATATATATATCAACACTATTTAAGGATTAATTTAGAGGTGAGAACTTAAGGTTAGAGCATAACTATTATCCAAATCGATCTCCATAGTCGAGAGATTTACGATGTTAAAATGATACTAATGTTTTAGGACTTTTCAAAATATTTATAACATGTCTAAATAGCCCATACAATGTTTCTTTTTGTAATTATTTTTGGTATGGCTCAAGAAAAGGAAGAAAATTTAATAGACAACAAAAACTACGCCTAAGGACTTGACAATACATATAATGACGAAATAAAACAACAGAAGTAAAATAAAATAGTAAATCTAACTAGAAAGCAAAATAAAATTAAAAAATATAATTAGAAAGCCGTAAAAACAAAAACTTGATCGGCTCTATCTAAGCGAGTCTAAATCTAACTACAAGTGCATAACTTATCTTGTAGTTTTAAAAGATATTGACCCCACAGAGAGCAAAAGTCAAATTCTATTGTTCCTAGTTGTTACAGTGTTTAAGGCCAATGAAATACTTAGATGGAAAGGGATGAAATAAATAGATTTAAAGAAAACAGATAAATAACAATGTTGAAATGTAATTCACATCAATCACAGTGCTCTGATTGTCTCTACTAAGATTACTCACGGGGCAGTATTTTCTATTTCGGAAAGAATCAAGTTAACAGGAATTATCGTCTTCGCGTATTCAGAACCGAGTTTACTCTATAATTAATATTGTCCATTATTGGTTATGGAAGGTGCTTATCGTGTTAAAGTAGTAAACTTATTTTAAGAAATTAAACTCTCAGGGCATGTTTGTTTCAGCTTTAAAAAATAAATTTTTTCTTTGTATTTTCAAAAATAGATTTTACAAAATCGTTTTTCGAAATATTACAAGTTTTTTATATTGGTTTTTTTAATGAAAGACTAATTTTGACATCCTATATCATAAACATACATTATTGAAAATCAAAAGATATTCGAAATCATTTTTTTTAAAGTTGTATTTAAAAAATGATGAAATTAAGTGATTTTTTGAAATTTTGATATCCAAAAAAGTTTAAATAAAATGATAAAATGTCTAAAATAACATTTTAAGAATAAATATTCAAACCTAATATTCATTTGAAGCTTTTATTGAAAGTTTCTTTGTAAAATTGTTTTACACAAAATTATGTTACACTATAAAAATCATTTTTAAAAAAAGCCAAAACAAACGGGCCCTTAGCTTTAATAGAAAAGTGATTTTGAATGGAAAACTTGACTAAAAAGGGCTCTTGAATATCATCAGGGAATCGGATCCTAAACCTATAAACTCGTTCGTAAATAGTTTTAAAACCTCCTTCTAGAAAAGTTAAATCTTCCTAATTAACTAACAAAGTGCTTTTGCGGTATTTGTTAATAAAAAAACAAACCAATTTTAGTCTTTAATGTTAGACGACTTTAAATCTTACCCGATGTTTTCACTGCATCACTATCGTGAAGGAAGATTAAAATAAGTTCAAAAAAATTGTGTTTAAATCAAAATAGCCTAAAAAGGTAACCTTAAAGAGACAACATGTAGAGCATCATATACCGACGATCCTCACATCTCAACATTTAGTAAATTAGCCAAATATGTTTAGAGCAAAAAAAAACATAAATGGTTTTAAGTGCAAAGGTAATCCTAATTGCGGGTAAAGAAATTAATTAAGATGAAGAGAATAAATGCGAGTAAATAAGGCAAGCAAGGTAAGGGCAAGACAAAATAAAGGTAAATGATGAATGAATTAAAAACCTGCTCCAAACAGATTCTTGAATCTGATACAAATGTGATAACTTGAAATAAAGCTTGACGGAATGTAAATGACTGAAATAAAGTGTTGCAGAAATAAACTTGTACAAGGGTGCTCCAAACTTGATACAAACTCAATCGATAACATAATAATCCTCTGATGTGAAGAGATTATCACCTTACAATTTGACAATATATGGCTTAAGTTTGCATAAGCATGAATGGACCAAAAATGGTATGAGAAAAGGTATTTATAGGAGTCCAAAACCCTAGAAAATACCAAGGAACTACTTCAAAATCATGGCGAAAAACTAGGAATGCTTGGTGGATACTTGGAGACCAAGCATGGCTCGTTTCCAACTGTTTGAAGTTTTCAAAGGGTGGTGACCGTGGTCGCGAATTAATGAGTCTTAATATTCTAACTGCAAGTATACATCCTAATCGCGTAGTAATAAAAGATATCGATCCCACAGAGACTCGATAATCAACCTAGCGCTATCGGGATGTTACTATGTTTAGCTAAAGCGAGTGATGTTTTAGTTTTAAGGAACGAGAAAGTAAAAATTTTAAATTAAATTAAGTTACAATAGGAATATCGGTATGTAATTAGTATGCCTTCATGAATTCAATAAAGGTCGGCTTATAAAGGTTTGTCAAATTATCTTTCTAAAGAAAATGTTGGTTTAAAAGTCATCGACTCACACTCTCGTGGTCTTGCCTATTACTATAATCCTAAGTCAGATTGAGATCTCTCACTGTATCAATTCAAGTTAAAAGTACTTTTTGAAATCCTAGAGATTCTAATTGGTTTTAAAGCGCTTTCGTTGTATTTAAAATTAATGTTTGATTTCAGCTATTCGGTTACAACCTCACACTCTCGTGGTCTTAATTCTAACCTTTTTTACCTTTTACTTTCGTAACAAAAGTTGTTTTAAATTAAGAAATCGAAACCAGAAAATAAATTGAGTTTAAGGTTTTAGCCTAGATCTATTGAATTCGTTACGGTTATTCAATTACATGCTGATTAAAGGGGTTTAGCCAAACATATTAATTAAATCAGAAGAAAATAAGTAGAAGGAATGAATAAAAGCATAAGACATCATAAATAGAAAATAAAGCATATAATTCAATAATGAACCTGGCTGAAGTACAAACTTGGATTAAGAAATCTTGCAGAAATCTAAACTACAGAAAGGTAGTGGCTTGAAACAAAGTAAATGGTGATAGCTTCCCGATGTAGGAAGTTATCACTAAGGTTTAGAAACGGAAACTAAATTAATGCTGAAAAGTAAAAAAAAAAAAAAAAAAAGGAAAAGCTCTGAACAAGGAAAATAAATGGCTTCGATTGGTAAAATGGAATAAATTTGGTAAATTGGTTGAAGCTCCCTTTGGAACTCAAAGTAGCTCATATTTATAGCTTTCACGTGGTACTGTTGTTGAGAATTTGTAGGAGCTTATTTTGCTAGGTCTTAACTATATATGCTTGAGTAAGACTGGAATGAACGAGGAAATAATTGAGTTGAATAAGAGAATGTCATGGTAACGGCTCTCTGTTATTGACTAAGGTGCGCGCTTTAGGATTCTGAATTATAACCTGTGACGGTCGTCATCTTGTGTGACGGTCGTCTGAACTTGGAGACGTGGGACGGTCGTCCAGATGTTGTGACGTTCGTATAGCTTATCAAGTGCAGAAACTCTGTTTTCTCTGCTGTTTGCTTCATTTCTTCTGCTAAATTCCGCTTTTCTGTCTCATTTTAATTCTTTTCTTCCACAAGTTGTATATATCTTAATACCTACAAAACAAACACAAACTTCACATAATATCGTTCAAAATACGAAAAATAGTAACTTAATTAATCAGAAATCATGTCAAATAATTGATATAAATCTGTGTTATCAAACTCCCCCATACTTGAATCTTTGCTTGTCCTCAAGAAAACAAACAAATAGGTTTTTGAAAAACATCCCTCAAACACAGACACGAAAAACATTACCTATCCATACGTGGTTGTGCGGCATTTTTTTAAAAAGAAGCATTAATAACTCAAACACTAAAGATACACTAATGACACTAAAACATATAATGCTCATAAACCCCTATACAAACCAGTCCGAATCATTCTATTATAGCTCAACCTAATGCTCTTGTTTCTATTTCACTTGGTTTCATTCTAACTCAATCACATTAAGCCTTTTACCTTTACACACGTATAGGGGAGTAGCCTGTTGGTGAATTTGATTTCTCTAACACAGGGTATGGTACACAAGTGTGGTAACCCTTTAATGTATTGAGTGCAAGTTGTGGGGGATCGAATCATAATTTTCCCTACCGAGTTCAAAACCAGATAACTTTGAACCAACTAACATCAGACTTAAATTTCCTTTTTTCCGCATGTTCTTGCATCCTTGCAACTTAATTGATTTATCAGTTGCATGCTTGATTTAAAGATTTCTTCTTTTTCTTCTTTTTGGAAATTTAAGTATCAGTCACTTATTTTCATTGGCTCTCCATGTAGCTTGTGCTTCAGGCGGTGATGACTGCTAAGATAAACTACTCAAGGCTAATTTAGAACTAAAGCTTCAGATTTCTGTATAAAAGGTATCCAAACCGATATCGCATATCTAAGGGTCTAAGGTGTCAAGAATGTATCAATCTTGTTAAGTCTTTTCTCAGTTTTCTAACATAGCCTATCAACCTATATACTCGTAGGGTAAGTCAAGTGAATGAATTCTTAATGAAAACAATTTATGGCTAAAAATAATAAAGAGGATTAAATAAACGAAATTATTTTGATTAATAACTTGGTTTCATACAAAAATAGAAATACTAACTACCCTTCTCCTACACTATCTTGGACATTGTCCTCAATGTTGCGAGATAAAGGTAGATAGCGGTAGATTACAAAAACAAAAGGGAGAAAAAACCAATAAAAGAAAAACTAAACTACTACTGCGGTCCTCTTCCTCTTGCTTTTCCCCATAGGTTCTTGTGTTTGTATTGTGCAACATGATCGGGTATACCCACATGATGGATATAGTCATGCAGCTCTTGCATCTGCCTTGTCACAGCATCAAATCCTTCTATGGCACCTAAAATCCTTCCTTTTTGGGGAGTTTTCTCTAGATGGATCTGTCTCATCAGAGTCATCATCTCAGGATGTTGTTTTTGGTACCGCTCGTCCCTCTAGGCATCTAACTCATTCCTTTGAATGATTGTCGCGAGAATGTCATCGTTTGTTGCAGGTTGTTGATTCCTACGATGGCGTCTAACGGAAGTGCTGGTGCTAGAAAAATCAGTGACTGGAGTCTATACAGCTTCTTCATCATCCATAGCTTGATACATCTCATCAATTCCTCCAGCTGGTTGTTCTTCCAGAGCTACAACATCGAGCGATGGAGCATCAAGGTTGAAAAGCCAATTCCCTCTGCTTCGCACTCTTGTGTGTGATGGACATGGAAAATGATGCTTCTAATAACTTGGTTATGAACCACCAAGTTGTATCTTCCATCTTTCCTTTGCTTGATAATACGACTATTTCGATAATACTCCATATCGAGGAACAATGCAGGAATGGAAGGCAGTTGTGCGAGACGATCACCTAAACCGAGCTTCAGCGCAATATCTGTGCCGATCCCTCCAAAACAAAAAGGAGTCTTCCCTCTTGCACATGTCAACTGAATGTTGGAAAGCATGAAAGCAACACTGTAAAAAATAATAGACAGGCAGTATAATATTTCATGGAAAGATTTGAATTAATCAAAGGAGGCTAGCAGTGCAACATCTCCTGATGAAAAGGGCCAAATTAGGGTTTCACTTCTACTGGGCTTCCCCATGAAATTTTGATTCAAAGTGGATTCCATTGTCTTATATATGATGTCAAGTGCCTAGGGTTCAAATTTCATCCATAGAAACATTTTGGAAGAGGTTCAATTGGCCAGATGACTGAAAATCAGGGATTTGGGGAAAAGT
This sequence comes from Lathyrus aphaca, assembly GCA_963966055.1. Lineage (NCBI taxonomy): Eukaryota > Viridiplantae > Streptophyta > Magnoliopsida > Fabales > Fabaceae > Lathyrus > Lathyrus aphaca. The sequence goes on from OZ014523.1 coordinate 284,437,108, forward strand.
CAACCATGCTGAAGAAAAAGTCAACTCCTGACTTTTTGAGATCAAAATTATGAAATTAGGGTTACAAGGATCCTATGGGTAAAAATTTATCAAGAAATGATAGAGGAATCAAGAGAAATCAAGAAAACCAAAACTTACCATTTTTGGAAAATTAGGGTTTCCAAAAATGGCAAGTTTTGGCCATTTTTGCAGCATCTTTGAGAGAGGCCTTCTCCCAAAATATGAGGGCTATCAAAAATTCTACTTTGAGCCAATTAAAGAGGGAATCTTGAGCTTCAAATCCATAGGTGTAACTCACTCATAGCGTAAAAATTGAGAGAGATATGCACTTGCAAAGTTTGAACAATTCAAGGCCCAAAGCAAGTCATGGGCGAGGCAGCCTGCTGGCCAGCGCGCGCGCCCTGCCTGGCATTTTATCAAACAGGTCTTGTGCCACAAGTATTGCCCAATTACTCCATCAAGATGACTTTAAATGGATTTTTCTTCAACATGAAAGTTGCTCATTTCCATGTTTTCTTCAAGATTAATGTTTGCCATTTTTTCATTTGATTAAGTTATCAAGAACATATGAAGGGTCAAAGTGTGGATCTCACAACTGGTCAGGCAGGGGCACCATGTGCGCGAGGCAAGGCAAGGTGTGTGGGCCAACTTTGTAGTCTCATGTCATGAAATTCAATGACCAATTTGGTGTACTTGGAAGCTTTATTTTATCATGAACCAAACACCAAACATGTTCTATGCATCCTCCTCTTCAAATTGATTACAAGAATCACATCATTTGATGCTTTGCTCATGAAGAAACAATCAATGGAAGATCATTATGTCAAACTTGTTTTCTTGTGGCATAAGTTAGTGCATTGTAACATTGTTTTCAAATTCAGTCACTTGTCTACACTAGCTAACAGGTTGGTATCACATTGCAATGCATTCAAGTGTGTTTAAGGGATCTTGTACATGTCTATGCATGATAATCACAATGCACCTCATGGATTTTCAATCCAAGTGAGAATTCCATGACAAGATGTTTCAAGATGCTGCATTGGATCAAGTCAGCCTTACTTCATCACCTCACCCTCACTCTAATTGGCATGTTCAGCTCCACATTGAATCCAGCTCGAATGTGGAAGTTTTTGGAAGATCCAGCTGGCATAACTGCCATAACAACCTCACTCAGTTAACTCAAGGCCCTTTAACCATGGTTTAGAGATGCTATAAAGTGAGGTCAGCACTGCATTTTGCAGGTTCATCATCATTTTCATCACAAATCACCAAAATTCTCAAGCATTTTCTCTCTGAATTTCCAAAAGAATCACACTGCAATTTGGCTCGAAATAGCTTTATCATCACTGATCTTGCTTCAATCTCTCTCCATTCATCATCATCATCATCACCTTGTGCATAAGATCCATGGATGAATCTGAGTGAATCTATCAAGTTGCATCAATCCTGATCTCTGCAATTTAGCTAGAATATCACTGATCTTCATCTACAGTTTCATTATCCTTGCCAATTCCTCATCAGCATGCTGATTTGCGTCATTTCCATGGATCAAGGAGCTTGAGGATATCAAGATACGATCTCTGCATCACTTCTGTATTTTCTAAGCTACAACAATTTTTTCCTCCATTTGAGTGTTTATTTCACTCAATCAAGCATCAAGAGCAATAGGCAAGCACATTAGAATCAAGTTCTCTGATTTTCTTCAATTGTTGACTCCTCTGCAAATAGGTTCCATCTTTGCTCTTAATTGTGTGGTTTCATTGCCATTTAGCTTGATTTATGTAATTTGAAGCTTATTAGAAGAATTGGTTAATCTGACTAGTTGATAGGCATTGTAGATGCTTAGATTCAATTTTCCAGGTTGATGTTCATGTCTTCAATTTGCCCAATTTCAGAACCCTAAATGAATTCTAAGGATAGATTGTGAACCTACTCAGTGAGGCGAACACATTGATGGTTTTAGTTTTCATATCCATGGCGTTTTCATGTTGCCCTAACGGAAGCTGGCCGGAGAAGATGACCGGAGATTAGCTCCGGTCACCTGAACAGGAACCCTGGGATTAATCTCAGATTAAGTCATGACCATTGGATCCTTTCAATCTAGCGTCCCACATTGTGCCAGCACATTAATGAACTTGTGCTTCTCACGTGCCCGAGTTTGTGTCCAAATTCTCAGGTTCCTATCCACACCCCAGTGTGTTCCGGTAAAGCCCATTCATGTTGTTTTTGTTGCTTTCTGAACCCCCCAGGCCCAATATATTTTTGTTTCTTTTATTTTCTTTTACATTTTATTCCAATTTCGTTTCCTTTTATTAAAAATATTAAAATGCATCCAAAAATTCCAATTAAATTCATGAGTATTCTTCATATTTTTCTCTAATTTTCCATATTTTTAGATTTTATTTTTGTCCATTTTTGAAGCCAGAATTAATTTTCCATTTAATTGTTTTCATAATTTCTTCATTTTTGACCAACTGATTTGTCCATTTTTGTTCTCCTAAACCAAAAATGATAAATGTTCCATTATTTTTTCATTCTCTTAATAACTCATCATGCTCCTTCAAAATATTTTCTCTGGATTTTTAGGTCATGTTTAGGTCTCTTTTGAGCTCATTCTTTCATATAGGTCTTCATAAACCCTAATTGCATTCCACACTTCATTTGACCACTCAAAAATATGAGTTTTTGTGATTTTTTTTGTACATAAGTCATTCTCTGGATTGTGATCCTTAATCTTAATTTTCATAATTTTGTCAAGTCTTTTGATATTTTTTCAAGTTGCTTAGGTCTTAAGCCATTTTTGGTCCCTTTTATAAGTTTCCTTTAATCCAATTGAATAAGGAATTTATGTTATTGCTCTAAGGTCTTGATTTTGAGTCTCTTAGGTCATATTAGAGGTACTTAAATGTTTAGTAAACTCATTATGTCCTTGTCTTTTGATTTTAGGGTTTATTGAGTCATAAGTCATGCATGCTCCACTTTTGACCTAATTTCATCTCATCTTTCATCTCAACCACTCAAATTCTATTTGTACATAAGATAACTTGGTTCAATCATTGTTTTGTTTATCTTAAATGTACTTTGACCATGTCCATGTGTTTACTTCAAGTGTTTAAGTTTTTTGCCTCTTTGAGTCTCATTTGTTACCTAAAGGTCCAAAAACCCTAATTTGACTTAGCTTTAAGACAATTCTTCTAACTTCATTGGTACATATTTTGTAAATCTAATTTTCATTTTAACTTTTCATCAAGCCTCTGGTTTTTGTATGGGGAGTTCAAGCCTCTTTGGTCCCTTTTTATTTTTCATCTTAAGACATTTGTTCCACTTCTAAAACCATGTGTACATATTATTTCTTCCTTATTCCATTCATATGCTTTAATCTCCTTAACTTGAATCTCTTTCTTTTCACGTGAGTTAACCTCATCATACACTTTCATTAGGTATTAAGTTATGGACTTTTCACTCACCTTTGACTTTAGGAGGTTTTTAACATGATAAAACACTTAGGTTTCCCTTTTGACTTCTCCTTAGGTTCTATTAGGGTTCAACCACACTTTAGGGCATAGTTTGAACTTGATTCACTTCATCCCTTTAGATGTTTTTAGTATGACTTAGCTTCTGCCCTTAGAAGTTAGCTAACATGTAGAATGCTTTGGACCTTGGTTTTTAGGTTTAAGAGTTCATTAGGGTTTTATTAATTAGTGTGAGTTCTTAATGGAAGTTGGCCATTTCATAATTGTTCATATTTATCCATCATGCTAACATTTGTTTTGTAGGGGGAAAGATGAGGTAATCACTTCATTCCTATCTTTTATACATTTAATTGTCTTTGCCTTAGCACCTTGGTGCTTTGTTCATAGGCTTCCCTTTTGCTCCTTAGATTCAACTTAACTTCCTTAGGAAGTAAGTTGAATTCTAACTTGCTTTTCTTTTCCTTAGGTTAGAATACCTCACAAACCATAGGATCACTTTTGTACATAATAAGATAACTTAGGGTTGTGTCTTAGTCCTCCATTAGCTTTGACCTTTGCCTTTTGAGTCTTTCTCTTCTCATCTTCAAATAAAACCAAAAACACTTAATAAATGTATGAAATGTTCCCTTGTGTATAGGGGGAAAGATGAGGTAATCACTTCATTCCTATATTTTATACATTTAATTTTCTTTTCCCTAGCACCTTGGTGCTTTGTTCATAGGCTTCTTTTTTGTTCCTTAGATTCAACTTAACTTCCTTAGGAAGTAAGTTGAATTCTAACTTGCTTTTCTTTTCCTTAGGTTAGAATACCTCACAAACCATAGGATCACTTTTGTGCATAATAAGATAACTTAGGGTTGTGTCTTAGTCCCCCATTAGCTTTGACCTTTGCCTTTTGAGTCTTTCTCTTCTCATCTTCAAATAAAACCAAAAACACTTAATAAATGTATGAAAGGATCCCTTGTGTATAGCCTTATTCCACGGGGCACTTGCATTCATTCCATCTTGGAATGGTGTAGGTTTGTCTAGCATGATGTACAAGTATTATCAAGGGGTTGTTTCACAAAGAAAAATCTAAAAGACATTTCTTCACAAGCTACAATAACATTTAATAAGTTCAGCAAGCTAGTGAACTTAGACCATAATCCTTGGGAACAAGTCTTGGATAAGTTCTCCTTACTTTGTGTGATTGTTCTACTATTCCATCTTGGAATGTAGTAGCAAGTACACATTCCATGGAAAAGAGTTTGAATTCACTTCCTTGTACCAAATTCATACAAAGCTCTTAAAAAGCAAACAACAAACAATAAGCGACTTTCCTGTGGGAACTTCTTTTCTCACCTCATTCGTTCTCAACACGAACTTACGACGACTTGTCTTGCATGTAAGACGGTAAATGCACTCATACCAGACGAGCCTGCAATACCTGAGCATAGACATACGCAGTTCCAGCTATAAAAAACACAAACAAATAGTTCCCACCTTAGTTAGGCAAACTACGTCAACTCTGATCCTCATTTTCCCGATGAGGTACGTAGGCAGCAGGGTAGGGCCCGTTCGAGCACATTCTTTATTTTCCCTACATTTCCCACTTTCTTTCCATCTTTTTTTCCAATTCCCTTTCTCATTTCTGTCCAGTACCAGTTAGCAGTTCATTTGTTCAGAAACTTTATTCTTTTACCCCTTTGAAACAAAACAAGCAAGCGTGGATCCCGTCGGGTACGGCGGACGGTCTGGGGTGCTAATACCTTCCCAGGTCGTAACAGACTCCCGAACCCAGATCTTTGGTTCGCATGACCTCGTCCTTTCCTTCTTCCTCAGGTTTGTGCAACATTACCTTTCACATTCCTTCGGGATAAAAATGCCTGGCTGGCGACTCTACCTTTTCTGCGCCATTTTCGCATTTGTACTAGTATGAAAATCTCGGGAGAAACATGTAGTTGTTTAGAATTGGCATAATTTTTGACCAACAAGAAGTGTTGAACTTAGTTCAGGATGTCACATCAGATGTTGTGACATTATCAATCAGAGTATAAGTTAATGAACTTAATTCAGGATGTCACACCAGATGTTGTGACATTGTATCAGTTAATGAAGTAAGTTCAGTTTTCAGGATGTCACACCAGATGTTGTGAGATCTCAAACCTGCTACCAGAATTAATTAATGCTTAAGCGAACTGAGTAAATTCAGGGAATTTATCTGGAATTAATTATGAATGGATAAAACAGAAGAAGGCGCATCTGTAGGGAGATTGGTTATATGATTTCAGTATAAACAGAAGAACTGACTCACCTAGAATCAAGGAAGTAACAAACCCTAATTCAAGGTGATGGCAGCATGCGTATCAGGATTGGATAACCTACAGAAAGCCCAAAATCCAAGCATCTATTTAAGCAACAGAAACTCTCAGAATAGAGTACGAAATTAAGAAGACAAAATAGGGTGTTTGTGTTTTAATAGCAGGTTGTATATGTGTATCACTTTATGAGCTTTTAAGCAAAAGTGTATTGTGTCTTGATTGAAACTGTGAAGTAAGATCAAGCTGTTTTGTTTGAAGTATGACTTCAATTTTATTAAACTTGTAAACATATCACTGTGTGATTGAGGGGGAGTGAGTTGGTACTCATATCTAAGTTGTGTCTTAGGTAGAAATTTCCTTGGGTAGATATTAAGTGAAAGATTAAACTGAGTGGTTTAAGTCTAGAATTAATATTACTTATATTGGATTTCCTTCCTGGCTTGGTAGCCCCCAGATGTAAGTGTGGTTATACACTGAACTGGGTTAACAATTTCCTGTGTTGTTTAATTTTCCTGCACTTTAAGTTTTGGTCAAGTCTTAAAGTGTTTAAACATCTCATTCGACATCACGTACCTGATCCCAGAATTTCAATTGGCATCAGAGCAGGCACCCTGCCTGTTTAATTGGGTGAGATCTAGGGACTGCAAATTCTGGAAACATGGACAGAGATGTAGGATCTGTAAATAGACCATCTATATTGGATGGATCCAATTATGACTACTGGAAGCCAAGAATGGTAGCATTCTTAAGATCACTTGACAATAGGGCCTGGAAAGCAGTCAACAAAGGATGGGAGCACCCTGTCCAAGACAACAAGGATGGAGCAAAAGTGTTGAAACCTGAAGAAGAATGGAGCAAGGAGGAAGAAGATTCAACACTTGGAAATTCTAAGGCCTTAAATGCCTTATTCAATGGCATTGATAGGAACATATTCAGACTTGTGTATCACTGTGAGCTGGCCAAAGATGTTTGGGACACTCTCAAAACAACTCATGAAGGAACATCAAAGGTGAAGATGTCAAGACTTCAACTTCTCACCACCAAGTTTGAAAACTTGAGAATGAAGGAAGATGAGACAATTCATGAGTTCTACATGAACATCTTGGAAATAGCTAATACTTCTGGTGCTTTGGGAGAAAAGATGACTGATGAAAAGCTGGTAAGAAAGATTCTCAGATCTTTACCAAAAGGATTTGACATGAAGGTCACAAAAATAGAAGAAGCTCAAGACATATGCACAATGAAGGTTGAAGAGCTCATTGGTTCCCTTCAAACATTTGAGATAGGAATGAATGACACAATTGTAAAGAAGAACAAAAGCATAGCCTTGGTGTCAAATGCTGATAAAGAAGAAGAAGAAAATAATGAAGCAGACCCTGAAGAAAATTTATCAGAAACAATTGCTATGCTTGGAAGACAATTCAACAAGATTCTCAGAAAGATGGATGGCAGTTACAGACCAAGTGGAAGATACTCAAACTCTTCTGAAAATAAAAGACCTTATGATGCTAATAGAAGGTCAAATTATGATGAAAAGACAAATCAAGCAAAAGGGATTAAATGTCATGGATGTGAAGGATATGGACACATCAGAAATGAATGCCCTACCTATCTAAAGAAGCAGAAGAAAGGTTTCTCTGTGACCTGGTCTGATGAAGACTCGGGATGTGATTCAGAAGAAGAATTAGCAAAGCACATCACTTCTCTAGCTGGAGTATGTGAATCTGAAAGTGGATCCAGTGATGAGGAGGTTACTTTTGAAGAGCTTGAAGAATCATACAGAGAGCTGTGTAAAAGGAGCACTGAAGTATGCAGGGAGAATATAAATCAGAAGAAGCAGATTGAGGCATTAAAGGTTGAAAAGACAAGTAATCTAGAAATCATTGACACTTTGAAAGTGAAGTAAGTCCTCTCAACTCCAAGTTGGAACATATGTCTAAATCTGTCAGAATGCTGAACAGTAGCTCAAACACACTGGATGTCATTCTCAACAACAATAAGCATCCAGGTGATAGAACTGGACTGGGATTTAACAAAGCTCAACAGGTTGAGGCTAGCACTAGCAAAATTACTTCAAATCCCATAAAGTCAAACAAGATGTCCCAACAGATGTCTCAACATCATGAAAAGAACATAATGAAAAAGAAGTATCAAAGATGGAGATGTCATCATTGTGGAAGGTTTGGTCACATCAAACCTCATTGCTACAAATTGCATGGATATCCAAATCAGATGTATCAGCAACCCCCTAAGCAGAAGATAGAGGTTACCAAGAAGGTGCTGCATAGACATCAACATCAAATATATCAGCAACCCCATAAGCAGAAGACAGAAGTCATCAAGAAAATATGGGTACCTAAAGCTAGTCTTCATGTTGATCAAAGATACATGCCCAAGAACAAGTACAACAAACAAACTTGGAGCTCTAAAGATAGACACTACACTGGGCAGAGGCATCAAAGGAAACCTCACTACAAGCAAAAATGGTCAAAGAAGGGTGTTGCATATATAGCTCATACATCTCTAAGAGTATATGCTAAAGAAGACTGGTACTTTGACAGTGGATGCTCAAGGCACATGACTGGATTGAAGAATCTGCTGGTAGGCTTAAAGTCACATTCATCCAGATATGTAACCTTTGGAGATGGAGCTAAAGGAGAAATCAAGGGAGTTGGGACCTTGGACTGTCCAAATGTACCAAGACTAGATGATGTACTGCTGGTAAAAGGATTGACTGCTAACTTGATCATCATAAGTCAATTATGTGATCAAGGTTACAGTGTAAACTTTACCAAGACTGAATGCATAGTGTCTAATGAAGAACAGAAGGTTGTCATGAGAGGAGCCAGATCTAAAGACAACTGTTATATGTGGGAACCTCAAGATTTCAGTCTCACTTCAACTTGCTCTTTAGCCAAAGAAGAAGAAGTGAAGCTATGGCACCAAAGACTGGGTCATCTTCATTTCAGAGGTATAAAGAAAATCATATCCATGGAAGCTGTGAGAGGTATTCCTAAACTGAAGATTGATGAAGGCAAAGTATGTGGTGAATGTCAAATAGGCAAGCAAACCAAGATGTCCCATCCAAAGCTCTAACATCTGACAACTTCCAAAGTTTTGGAATTATTGCATATGGATCTTATGGGACCAATGCAGGTTAAGAGCCTTGGTGGTAAAAGGTATGCCTATGTGGTGGTAGATGACTTTTCAAGGTATACATGGATAAACTTCATCAAAGAAAAGTCTGATGTGTTTGATGTATTCAAAGATTTGTGCCAAAGAATACAAAGAGAAAAAGCAAGCTGTGTAGTCAGAATAAGGAGTGACCATGGAAAGGAATTTGAGAATCAAAAATTCTCAGATTTTTGTTCTTCAGAGGGAATCAATCATGAGTATTCTTCTCCTATCACCCCTCAACGGAATGGGATTGTTGAGAGAAAGAACAGAACTATCCAAGAATCAGCAAGATCTATGATCCATGCTAAAAAGTTACCATTGTACTTCTGGGCTGAAGCTATGAACACAGCTTGTTACATTCATAATAGAGTCACTCTAAGGAAAGGAACCTTATCCACCATCTATGAAGTCTGGAAGGGCATAAAACCTACAGTTAAGTACTTCCATGTGTTTGGAAGTAATTGTTATATTCTGGCTGATAGGGAGCAAAGAAGAAAAATGGATCCTAAAAGTGATGAAGGGATTTTCCTTGAATACTCCATAAATAGCAGAGCATATAGAGTATTTAACTCCAGAACCAAGGTTATCATGGAGTCCATAAATGTGATCATTGATGATGCTCCTGCAGATGTTGTAGATGATGTTGGAACATCTGCTGACAGTCAGACTGAAGCTAAAACAAAGAGTGATCATCCTGACTTCATTCAAACTGAGGCGGGGATAGAACAATCCAGCAAACCTCCCTCCATCAGAATCCAAAAGGATCATCCCAAAGATCTAATAATTGGTGATCCCAACAGAGGTGTAAGCACTAGATCAAGAGAGGTGATTTTAGGTTCTTGTTTTGTTTCAAAAATAGAACCTAAAAACATCAAGGAAGCTCTTAATGATGAGTACTGGATTTGTGCTATGCAAGAAGAATTAGGTCAGTTCACAAGGAATGAAGTGTGGGATCTTGTTCCTAGACCTGATGACATAAATGTGATTGGAACTAAATGGGTGTATAAGAACAAATCAAATGAGCATGGAGTTGTTACAAAGAACAAGGCTAGACTTGTAGCTCAAGGATACACACAAATTGAAGGAGTAGACTTTGATGAAACCCTTGCACTAGTAGCAAGGCTTGAATCAATCAGACTACTTTTAGGAATTGCTTGTATTCTGAAGTTTAAGCTATTTCAAATGGATGTGAAAAGTGCCTTTCTAAATGGATATCTTAATGAAGAAGTATATGTAGAACAACCTAAAGGATTTGTTGATCCAAGCTGTCCAAACCATGTGTACAAACTAAGGAAGGCTCTTTATGGACTGAAGCAAGCCCCAAGAGTATGGTATGAAAGGCTGACTACTTTTCTTATCAAGCAAGGGTACAGGAAAGGTGGAATAGAGAAAACCTTGTTTGTTAAAGATGAAGAAGGAAATGTCATGATTGCTCAAATATAGGTAGATGACATTGTTTTTGGTGGGATGTCAGACAGGATGGTTAAACATTTTGTCACTCAAATGGAATCTGAATTTGAGATGAGCCTAGTAGGAGAACTAACCTACTTTCTTGGACTGCAAATAAAGCAAATGGAGGACTCCATGTTAATTTCCCAAAGTAAGTATGCTAAGAACATTGTCAAGAAATTTGGGATGGACAATGCTACTCACAAAAGAACACCTGCCCCCACTCATTTAAAGCTGACAAAGGATGACAAGGGTGAGAATCTAGACCAAAGCCTATACAGAAGTATGATTGGAAGCTTATTATATCTGACTGCTAACAGACCAGACATAGCCTTTGCAGTAGGTGTATGTGCAAGATATCAAGCTGAACCAAAAGTAAGTCATCTAAACCAGGTTAAGAGAATTCTGAAATATGTCAATGGTACTTGTGACTATGGCATAATGTACTCCCATGGATGTGAACTCATTCTCACTGGCTTCTGTGATGCTGATTGGGCTAGAAGTGCTGATGATAGAAAGAGCACATCAGGAGGATGCTTCTTTCTAGGAAACAATTTGATTTCTTGGTTCAGTAAGAAACAAAATTGTGTATCCTTATCCACTGTTGAAGCTGAATATATTGCAGCTGGAAGCAGTTGTTCATAGTTGGTTTGGATGAAGCAAATGCTCATAGAGTACAATGTCCCACAGGATGTCATGACATTGTATTGTGACAATTTAAGTGCCATCAACATATCAAAGAATCCTATCCAACATAGCAGGACCAAGCATATTGATATCAGGCATCATTTCATCAGAGATCTTGTGGAAGAGAAGGTGATTTCATTGGAACATGTAGCCACAGATCTGCAATTGGCTGATATATTTACTAAAGCTTTGGATTCTGCCCAATTTGAAAACCTAAGGGGTAAATTGGGAATCTACTTATGTGAAATATAGAAGTTATGGAGAAGTGCCAACATGTCATATGACATCGTGTGGCATGATCACCAGATGGCAACACCAGTCTGGTCAAGAACTCTGTGTATTCCTCTCCTTAAAATTCTCCACGTAACGGCTCTTATAAAAGTTCTAGCTTGCTCTCAGCTATTCATCTTCTCATCATCCTCTCAAAATAAATTGCATGCTATAGCTGATTTTCAAAGCTCATCAAACTCAATCAAACACCACCCCCAAAGCCTCTGAATATGTGGATGCCACCATCAAGCATCTTGTTAATAAGATTTTGTCTGAACAAAGAGTTGTGAGTGGTATATCTGTTCCCCTGAACACCATGCCAACTCCACAAGAAGAACAGAGCAATCAGGCTGCTGAGGACACTCCTGCTCAACAGGATGTCCCAATAGATGTTGAAACATCATCTGAGGACCAGAACAAGGCCTCAACTGATGATGGTGATGATGATGAAGCCAATGATGACCAAGCTTCTGTTGATCCACCTGCTGAAGAGGAGACTACCCAACCTCCTCATGTTGAAGACATAGACAATGACTCTGACACAGAGATCATTGCTTCTGTGAACCCTAGCATAGCCAAAAGGCTCAGGGCTAGGAAAGAAAAGAAGACTGCAGGACATGCAACTCCTGAAAAGAAGAAGCCTACTCCAAAGAAAGACAAGGCCAAAGTGGTATTTGGACCAACTAAACAATGGAGCAAGGTGAATATACAAAAGAGGAAAGCTGTTACTCCTCCAGATTCAGATGTTGAAGAGGATGTCCCAACATCCCAACCAAAGAAGAAACCAGCACCCTCAAGGTCCACCTCTGCTGTTCCAGAAGCTCCTCTGGACAATATTTCATTCCATCATGTGTCAAGTGTGAGCAGATGGAAGTTTGTATACCAAAGAAGGGTAGCACTTGAAAGAGAGCTGGGAAGCAATGCACTTGAGTGCACTGAGGTAATTGACCTAATTTCTTCTGTTGGCTTATTCAAAACAGTGTCAAACTTTTCACCTTGCTATGAGCTGCTAGTCAAGGAATTCATTGTCAACCTTCAAGAGGACTGTGCTGATGGTAAGTCAGATGAATTCAGAAAGGTGTATGTAAGAGGGAGATGTGTGGAATTCTCTCCTAGGGTTATCAACCATTACCTAGGGAGAGAATCTGATGGACCTAATGAGCTGGGAAAGACAGACAACCAGATTTGCAAGGACATCACTGCCAATCAAGTCAAGACTTGGTCAGTCAAGGGAAAACCTTCTGTTAGCTTGCTAACAAGGAAGTATGCAATGCTGCATAGGATTGGTACTGTAAACTGGGTCCCTACCAATCATACATCTTCAATAGCAACTGGATTGGGCATTTTCATATATGTTGTGGGCACCCAAACAAAGCTGGACTTTGGGGCTTACATTTTTTATCAAACATTGAAGCATGCTGGGACATCAGCAACAAAGCTGCCTATAGCCTTTCCTTCTTTGCTGTGTGGAATAATTCTCAGCCAGTATCCAGGTATCCTCACTGAGAAGGATTCAATCTGCAAAAGAGAGAGTCCTCTGGCCTTCCACTACAAGCTGTTCTTAAGCCATCATGCAGCTGATGTTGAAGCTCCCTCTGGGACATCTGCTGGACCTTCAAAGGCAAAGTCTCCTATATCCAAAGCTGCTTTGATTGCTGAGCTGAAGAACACCTGCAAAGAACTGGATGCCAGGAAGCAAAAACTTGAGGAGATTATTCAAAAACTTGAGAAAAAAACTTGAAAAATGTATGTGAGGAATGTGTACTGTCTGCTTCAGCATTGTATTTTGATTTTGTAGTTTTGTATTTCTCTCTGACTATGTAAAATTTGGCCCCAATTTATGTCTAACAAGGGGGAGAAGAGAACTGAATAACAACAATGTCTGCTGCACTCTGATTAATGAATGAAAAATGTCTTTTGTCTGTTTAATGTCTGCTTCTGATAAAAGTGGCTTATAATGAAAAATTTCTGTTGAACAAGTCAGAACACATACAGGTTTGAGGGGGAGTAAACCCACATATGACTCAACAGAAAAGAACTGTTGTACTCTGATAAAAGAAACTCTGCTGCATTCTGATAAAACCAGAAGATTGTGTTAGCCAAAAATTAGCCAAAGGGGAAGTTTGTAGATGTTTAGAATTGGCAGAATTTTCGACCAACAAGAAGTGTTGAACTTAGTTCAGGATGTCACATCAGATGTTGTGACATTATCAATCAGAGTATACGTTAATGAACTTAATTCAGGATGTCACACCAGATGTTGTGACATTGTATCAGTTAATGAAGTAAGTTCAGTTTTCAGGATGTCACACCAGATGTTGTAACATCTCAAACCTGCTACCAGAATTAATTAATGCTTAACAGAACTGAGTAAATTCAGGGAATTTATCTGGAATTAATTATGAATGGATAAAACAGAAGAAGGCGCATCTGTAGGGAGATTGGTTATATGATTTCAGTATAAACAGAAGAACTGACTCACCTAGAATCAAGGAAGTAACAAACCCTAATTCAAGGTGATGGCAGCATGCGTATCAGGATTGGATAACCTACAGAAAGCCCAAAATCCAAGCATCTATTTAAGCAACAGAAACTCTCAGAATAGAGTACGAAATTAAGAAGACAAAATAGGGTGTTTGTGTTTTAATAGCAGGTTTTATATGTGTATCACTTTATGAGCTTTTAAGCAAAAGTGTATTGTGTCTTGATTGAAACTGTGAAGTAAGATCAAGCTGTTTTGTTTGAAGTATGACTTCAATTTTATTAAACTTGTAAACATATCACTGTGTGATTGAGGGGGAGTGAGTTGGTACTCATATCTAAGTTGTGTCTTAGGTAGAAATTGCCTTGGGTAGATATTAAGTGAAAGATTAAACTGAGTGGTTTAAGTCTAGAATTAATATTACTTATATTGGATTTCCTTCCTGGCTTGGTAGCCCCCAGATGTAAGTGTGGTTATACACTGAACTGGGTTAACAATTTCCTGTGTTGTTTAATTTTCCTGCACTTTAAGTTTTGGTCAAGTCTTCAAGTGTTTAAACATCTCATTCGACATCACGTACCTGATCCCAGAATTTCAAAACACATTAATTATAATTGTAGTACTCTAAACTCGTTAACTGCCATAAAATAAATTTAATCAAAAGCATCAATAAATGAAACATAATGAAATAGAATTGATAGTTTCATTTGAAATTAAAGACGAACAATAGTAGTTTCTGATAATCAAAATTCAAACAAAATGGAAAATTTTAAAAACTAAAGAACTAAATCAAACTAAAATGTGATACTGAATAAAACAAAAATGAAATAAAATCTCTGATGAATTCTTGAGTTAGTCACTAGCCACGGTTTTGGCGGATCGATTCAATGGCTAGGCTCAAATGGTCAAATTGTTCAACAACCATATCTCTCAGTGTAATGATATCAATGCACAAATTGCGAAGCTCATTTTGCGTTGTTGTCATCTCGGTGCAGAGTGTCTCTAATGTAGTTTCAGGATTAGTGGGAGAAGGAGTAGGTATAACATTCGGTTTGGGTTTCTCTTCCTTTTTTCAATCATATCCTCAGGGTAATCAGAATCATAATAGTTCAGAGGTGTCTTAGGATTAATCTCTACCTCAGACCAATCATCTTCCGGTTCAAAAAGTGGCTCGTCCAGATCATAAAGCCAGTTGCATCTATTATGCACACTTGTGCTCTCATGGTCAAGTAATGTAAAATGTGGCACAACTACCCCCATTGATCAGGAGTTTAAAATGATGTAGTCCACGGTCATACAACATAGCCCTTTCAAAACAAAAGGTGATAATTCATGGGCCTGAAATTTCCGAGCGGGTTAATATGAGAAAGGCGGGTCCTAAATCTCATTACATCAGTAATTTTGGTAACTAGACCACCTATTAGAATTGGTTGGTGTTCAGTTTGCACAAGCTTACAGAAATTAGCAAACATGAAGGTTGCTCCATTAACCTGTCAGGATTGAAAAACACAAAACATGATGAATAACTCATCTCTAGAGACATTGTTATCACTTCCAGTTTTTCCAAACAGTGTGTGGTCCAGAATCATGTGAAAGTACCTAATGGCAGGGTTATGAATCTCAGTGGATAACATATGGTAACGGTTATGGTCAGGGCATCTTGATATACTACTCCAAAAACGGTTTAACTCGTCCTCCATAAGCACGTTTTCCTGTGCCTCAAAGAAAACGGTAGAGCCGTCTGGGAAACCTAAAAGTTCAGCCATCTCATGGATGTTAAATTCACAGGGATATCCAAATAGTCTGAAAGATATCCTTCCTCTTGTAAAACCTTTTCCACGGTTAGGATTGTAAACAAGTGAACTCATGAACTCTAAAGCAAGCTTATAGTAGGTTCTATGCTTCTTAGTAGCAAATCTTTCCCATCCTATCTAATTAAACATGAATTCAATACTAGCACATATGCCTAAGGATGTCATGGTAGATCCATGGGCAAATTTGGTGAGGGTCATAGGTCTCTGAGCTAAAGTTTCATAACGGCGTCTCTGGGTACCGTCTCTAAAGTCTACAATCATGTTTTCATTCATTCTCAGAGTTAATATGCATAATTAAATCAGAGAGGGAGGTAGAAGGTAGAAAAAACATTAAATACCCTAGAAACATACATTAAAACAAACCAACACAACAATCAGTAAATTTAAAGCATTTTGAAAATCATAATTTGAAAAAGAAACAAAAAACAAAATAAAAGATTAAAAAACAACGAAAATAAAATTGTGGGTTGCCTCCCACATAGTGCTTCTTTTTATGTCGGGGCTCAACACAACTTAAGGGAAGTTTTAGTCTAAGGTCCCTGATGGCAATTCTTCCATTTTTAGACCTGTGAAGAATTTTTTATCTTCTATGCAATGATAATGTTTTAGACGTTTCCCATTTACTACAAATGGTGCACTAGATCTACCCTTAATCTCAATTGTGCCACTTACTAAAACTTTTGTCACTTCGAAAGGACCGGAGAATCTAGATCGTAATTTCCAGGAAACAACCTAAGTCTAGAGTTGAATAGGAGAACAACGTCTCCCACACTAAATTCTTTTCTAGATATATGATTATCATGCCATCTCTTTGTTCTTTCCTTATATATGTGGGCATTTTCGTAAGCGTCTAGTCTCAGCTCTTCCAGTTCATGTAAGTCCAAGATACGTTTCTCGCCTACATCAGTATAATTAAAGTTAAGAGTTTTAATTGCCCAATATGCTTTGTGCTCTATTTCTACCGGCAAGTGGCAAGATTTTATGTAGACTAATTTGAATGGCATGGTTCCGATGGGTGTCTTAAAAGTTGTTCTATAAGGCCATAAAGCTTCATGTAACTTGGTTAGCCAATCTTTCCTAGATGTAGCGACGGTTTTTTCTAAGATTTGTTTTATCTCTCTATTTGAAACCTCAACTTGTCCACTGGTTTACGGATGGTAAGGTGTTGCTACACGGTGTCTTACTCCATATTTTAATAAGAGTTTATCGAATATTTTAGATATAAAGTGAGAGCCTCTGTCATTTATGACGAGTCTTGGCACGCCGAATCTAGGGAAGATAATGTTCTTGAAAAGATTTATGACTACTCGTGTGTCATTTGTCGAAGAAGTTATGGCTTCGATACATTTTGAATAATAATCGACGACTACGAGTATGTACTTATTTCCAAAAGAAGATGGGAATGGTCCCATGAAGTCGATTCCCCACACATTGAAAACTTCTACTTCCATAATTCCTTTTATGGGCATCTCATCGCGCCTTGAGATGTTACCAATGTGTTGGCACCGGTCGCAATTTCGAATGGCGACGTAAACATCTTTCCAAAGAGTGGGCCAAAAAAGGCTTGATTGAAGGATCTTTGCGAAAGTCTTCGAAGTGCTTGCGTGTCCACCATAAGAAGCAGAGCGACAATGGGAAATTATGTTTTCCATTTCTTCTTCTGGGACACATCAACAGAAAATACCATCGTATCCTCGCTTAAAAAGCAAAGGTTCATCCCAGTAATATTGTTTTAGATCGTGGAAGAACTTCTTCTTTTATTGGTGCGTGAGATCTGGTGGAAGTACCTCGGCAGCTAAGTAGTTGACTATGTCAGCATACCATGGCAAAGTGGTTTGCACATAAATCTCTTCCATTGTTTCTGCTTGAATTTGTTCGTCTATGTTCAAAGAAGATAACTCAGTCTCTGTTTGAGCTATAAGACGTTCATCAGGGAAATCGTCATTAATAGGCATTTTTTCTGGTTTAATACCTTCCATACGTGATAAGTGGTCTGCTACTACGTTTTTGGTTCCTTTCTTATCTTTGATTTCCAAATCAAACTCTTGTAGTAATAGGATCCATCTAAGTAGTCTAGATTTTGCATCTTTTTTACTTAATAGGTACCTAATAGCAGCGTGATCGGTATAGATGATGATTTTAGCTCCTACTAAGTAGGAACGAAATTTGTCAAGCGCGAACACGACTGATAATAGTTCTTTCTCTGTTGTGGCGTAGTTCATTTGAGCGGGGTATAATGTTTTACTGGCGTAATTAATTGCGTGAAGTTTCTTATCCTTTCTTTGTCCTAAGACTGCGCCTACATCATAATCATTCGCATCGCACATGATCTCAAACGGTAGTGTCCAATCAGGTGGTTGCATGATGGGTGCGGTGATAAAAGTTATTTTGAGTGTTTCAAATGCTTTTTAGATAGTCTTCGTCAAAGATAAACTTAGTGTCCTTCATTAGTAGAACGGTCAACGAATTAGTGATCTTGGAAAAGTCCTTAATGAATCGTCAGTAAAAACCGACATGTCCTAAGAAACTTCTTATTTCTTTTACGGTCTTTGGCAGTTGAAGGTCCTTTATTACTTCTATTTTTGTTTTGTCTACCTCGACCCCTCTATTGGATATTACATGTCCTAGCATGATTCCTTGTCTGGCCATAAAATGGCACTTTTCCTAATTTAGTACGAGGTTAACTTTTACGCATCTCTCGAGTACCATCTCTAAGTTTGATGGACATCCTTCAAAACTTTGTCCGCATATGGAAAATTCGTCCATAAACACTTCCATGATTTCATCTATGAAGTCAACAAAAATTACCATCATACATCGTTGAAATTTCGTGGGAGCGTTACACAAACCGAACGACATACGACGGTAAGCAACTATTCCGTAGGGGCATGTGAAGGTGGTCTTTTCTTGGTCGACAGGATGAATAGAAATTTGGAAGAATCCTGAGTAACCATCTAGGTAGCAAAAATAAGAATGTTTGGCTAATCTTTCCAACATTTGATCGATGAAAGGTAAGGGAAAATGATCTTTTCGGGTAGCTTTGTTTTGTTTTCGGTAATCGATGCAAATTCTACTTTCGGTCACTACTCTCTGTATTATAGACTCACCTTTTGAGTTCTTAGTAACTATAATGCCTCCCTTCTTTGGTACGACATGCACTGGGCTGACCCATTGACTGTCATAAATTGGATATATGATCCCAACATCTAGTAACTTCTTTACTTCATCCTTGACTATAGTACTCAGAATCGGGTTGATCATTCTCTGGTGTTCTCTAAAGGTTTTACAGTCTTCCTCTAGAATAATGCGTTGCATACATATTGAAGGACTTATTCCTTTAAAATCAAATATGTTGTATCCTAACGCAGTTGGATATTTTCTTAAAACGTATAATAGTTTTTCGGTTTCGAGTTGTCCTAAGTCTGCATTGACTATAACTGCTCTTTTAAGTTCTGGGTCTAGGAACTCGTATCCAAGATTATTTGGTAGTACTTTGAGTTCTAGAGAGTGTTTCTTTGGGCATGGCATATGGTCTGGTGTAAGAGTCAGACATTCATTTAAACTTTTGTCCTGATAAGGTTCTCTCCAATTATCATCTTCAAAGATCGGAGGGGATTGGATATTCATTATATCTGAATAGGTAGTCTCTTCTTTTTACATTTCCCTTATGCACTCGTCAATGACGTCTATAAAGTAACATGTATCGTCTATGGCTGGAGCTTGGAGGTATTGGGTTAAAATGAATTCGAATTTATCTTCTCCTACTTCGAATGTTAATCTGCCTTTCTTCACATCTATGATGGCTCTGGCGGTGGCTAAGAATGGTCTCCCTAGTATGATAGGAGTCCTAACATCTTCCTTGATGTCCATGATTATGAATCAGTTGGTATGTAGAATTGGCCTATTCGTACTGAAACATTCTCTAAAATACCAACCGGAAATTTTACTGAGCGATCGGCTAACTGAACTGACATCTTGGTTGGTCTTAGTTGTCCCATATCGAGCTTCTTTCATATTGATAATGGCATAACACTTATGTTGTCTCCTAAATCGCATAAAGCTTTGTCTATGATGAACTTTCCTATTACACGGGGAATAGAGAAACTACCCGGATCCTTCAATTTAGGAGGCATGTTGTTTTGGATAATAGCGCTACACTCAGGAGTAAGTGTAACTGTTTCATTCTCCTCGATTTTCTTTTTATTGGATAAGATCTCTTTTAGAAACTTAGCATATGAGGGCATCTGAGTAATAGCTTATGTAAAGAGTATCGTAATGTTTAACTGCTTCAGAAGCTCTACAAATTTCTTGAATTGTCCCATAGTTTTAGAATTGGTTAACTGTTGGGGGTACGAAATTGGTGGTTTTACGGTGGCAGAGGTACATAAGACTTTTCCTTTTCCTTGGACTCTTGTTCGTTGGCTTCATTTTCTTGTGGTTTATTTTTCTTCTCAGTTGATTTTTCAGGCTTTTGGTACATGGCTGGGTTTTCGGTTCTAGGATCGACAGGTCCGTCCAACACTTTTCCACTTCTTAATATAACTGCATTTGCATGACCTTTAGAAGTTGGTTGTGGCTGTACATGAAACATGCCAGTTGGGGCAGCAGTGGATGTTTGTTGTTGGGTTACTTGGGAAATCCGAGTTTCTAACATTTTGTTATGAGTAGCTAAAGCGTTTACTTTGGTCACCAATTGTTTGATCTGCTCACTAATGTGGATGTTTTTGTTCAGGAATTCTTTGTTTGTTTGAGCCTGTGTGACTATGAAGTTTTCCATCATCAGTTCAAGGTTATATTTTATAGGAGCATTCGGAGCGAGTGCATCAGTTTTTTGGTATCCTGGTGGTACAACAGGTATTTGGTTAGGCGCATACAAGACATTATTGTTCTTGTAGGAAAAATTAGGATGATTCTTCCAACCTAGGTCATAGGTATTAGAGTACGGATTTCCTTGAGCATAGTTCACATGGTATGTGGTTAATCCAGCAAGAAGTTGACATTCAGTTGGTGTGTGTCCTAGGATTCCACATATTTCGCAATTTAGGGTCACGACAGCCACGGTGGCTGGTGGTGTTATGGTCAAGTTATCAATCTTCTGCACAAGAGCATCCATCTTAGCGTTGACGTGATCTAAACTGCTCACTTCATACATTCCTCATTTTTCTTGGTTCTTCTCTACATGTGTTCTTTCTCCTCCCCATTGGCAATGGTTTTGAGATATGTTCTCAATGAGGTTGTAGGCTTCTTCGTATGGTTTATCCATGAGAGTGATGTCTGCGGTAGCATCTATCGTCATTCTCGTGTTGTATAGAAGTCCATTGTAGAAGGTAATGATGGTCACCCAATTTTCAAACCCGTGGTGTGGACATAGTCTCATCAGGTCCTTGTATCTCTCCCACACTTCTTAAAGCGATTCAGCATCTTTCTATCGAAATTCGTTAATATGAGCTCTCAACATAACTATCTTGCTTGGTGGGAAATATTATGATAGGAAGACGTTCTTCAGTTCTGCCCATGTCGTAACAGAGTTGGCCGGTAAGGATTGTAACCATGCCCAAGCTCTATCTCTTAGTGAGAACGGAAAAAAGTATTAATTTTATTGCGTCTTGAGTTACACCATTTGCCTTTACGGGATCTGCATATTGCACAAACTTTGTCAAATGTTCATTAGGGTCGTCCGTAGGATTTCTAGAAAACTGATTTTGATGTACGACTGATATCAGTGAAGGTTTCAGTTCAAAATCATTTCGGGTAATGGTTGGGGAATAAATATTGTTATGCGGTTCTTGTTAAGTTAGTGTCGCATAAGACTTGAGTGGACGATTATGTGGTCCTCCGTTTTCGGCCATGATTGGTTCTTCAACTAGTTCAGGTATAAGATCTTCAGGTGAAGGGGTTTCGTTAGTTTCGGTTCGGCGTCTCAAACTTAAGAAACGCTCAACTTCGTCGATTTGTGGTTCTGAGACTTTGCCCCGAGAGCGAGTACTGGGCATACAATCGACAAAAAGGAAAAATTTGGTTACCTTAGTCTATACAGTGCAATAAACTAATTGCACTATTGACTAAATCTAAGTCCCCGACAACGGTGCCAAAAACTTGGTCGCGACTTTTTGAGTCTTAAGATTCTAACTGCAAGTATACATCCTAATCGCGTAGTAATAAAAGATATCGATCCCACAAAGACTCGATAATTAACCTAGTGCTATCGGGATGTTACTATGTTTAGCTAAGGCGAGTGATGTTTTAGTTTTAAGGAATGAGAAAGTAAGAATTTTAAATTAAGTTACGATAGGAATATCGGTATGTAATTAGTATGCCTTCATGAATTCAATAAAGGTCGGCTTATAAAGGTTTGTCAAATTATCTTTCTGTAGAAAATGTTGGTTTAAAAGTCAACGACTCACACTCTCGTGGTCTTGCCTATTACTATACTCCTAAGTCATATTGAGCGCTCTCTCTGTATCAATTTAAGTTAAAAGTACTTTTTGAAAACCTAGAGATTCTAATTGGTTTTAAAGTGCTTCCGCTGTATTTAAAATCAATGTTCTATTTCAGCTATTCAGTTACAACCTCATACTCTCGTGGTCTTAATTCTAACCTTTTTTTTATACCTTTTTACTCTCGTAACAAAAGTTG
Organism: Lathyrus aphaca; assembly: GCA_963966055.1. Classification (NCBI taxonomy): domain Eukaryota; kingdom Viridiplantae; phylum Streptophyta; class Magnoliopsida; order Fabales; family Fabaceae; genus Lathyrus; species Lathyrus aphaca. The sequence continues at coordinate 284,459,396 of OZ014523.1, forward strand.
TTTTAAATTAAGAAATCGAAACCAGAAAATAAATTGAGTTTAAGGTTTTAGCTTAGATCTATTGAATTTGTTCCGGTTATTCAATTACATACCGATTAAAGGGGTTTAGCCAAACATATTAATTAAATAAGAAGAAAATAAGTAAAAGGAATGAATAAAATCATAAGAAATCATAATTAGAAAATAAAGCATATAATTCAATAATGAACCTGGTTGAAGTAGAAACTTGGATTAAGAATTCTTGCAGAAATCTAAACTAGAGAAAGGCAGTGGCTTGAAACAAAGTAAATGGTGATAGATTCCCAATGTAGAAAGTTATCACTAAGGTTCGGAAACGGAAACTAAATTAATGCTGAAAAGTAAACAAAAAGAAAAAGCTCTGAACAAGGAAAATAAATGGCTTCGATTAGTAAAATGGAAGCAATTTGGTAAAGTGGTCGAAGCTCCCTTTGGAACTCAAAGCAGCTTCTATTAATAGCTTTCACGTGGTACTGTTGTTGAGAATTTGAAGGAGCTTATTTTGCTAGGACAGGACTGTATATGCTTGACTGAGACTGGAATGAACGAGGAAATAACTGAATTGAATGAGAGAATGTCGTGGTAACGACTCTCTATTATTAACTGAGGCGTGCACTTTAGGATTCTGAATTATGACCTGTGACCGTCGTCAGCTTGTGTGACGGTCGTTTGAACTTGGAGACGTGGAACGGTCGTCCAGATGTTATGACATCCTTCTGGCTTATCAAGTGCAGAACCTCTGTTTTCTCTGCTATCTGCTTCAATTCTTCTGCGAAATACCTCTTTTATGTCTCATTTTAATTCTTTTCTTCCACAATTTTTAGATATCTTAATAACTGCAAAACAAACACAGACTTCGTATAAAATCGTTCAAAAGACGGAAAATAGTAACTTAATTAATCAGAAACTATGCCAAATAATCGATATAAAATTGTGTTATCAGACCGCCAGACTCTCATGGCCACCGCCATGCTCACATAGTGGGCATTACTTGGTCATCCCACTACTTGTTACGTGGATCACCCATGGCACCCCTAGAATGAACATCATGGGGGTTGCCATAGGTGCATGTCTGCTCCATTTCTTTGTTTTTTGTCTGCTTTGGTTCGATTCTTCGCAAACAACTCATGGTCAGTAGGTTTTCTGAAACAAAGTAAAACACTAGAATAATAGTAGAAAAGAAATTAAAAATAATAAGAAAACATATGTAAATCATGTCAAATAAATGATATGTTAAGGTGTCATCATATTTTTATCGAGAGCTAATTCTCAAATAGCCGATCAACTGTATTTAGATTCCACTTTGAGGTTATTATAAATTTCAGTTTAATTTCGATTTCTTTTCAATTCTTCCTATAAGCTCGTTTTCTTAGTTTGATTGCTTTTGTTTGCTTAATTTGATTTTTGCTTATAGGATAATGTTTATTAAATTCGATTCTTTGTATGATCCTTAACTATCATCACTTTAATGTAGTTTTTTTTATTATCACATTTGATTAAGTTGCATTTTCTTAATTCATGACATCTTAAATTTGTTTGCTTAATTAGGAAATTAGGAACATACATCATATAATACCAATTGCGCTTGCCAGTGGGTATTGTAATCGAATAGGATCAAATCCGCTTAAGGATTTTGAATTATAAGAATTGATGATAAGTCAAAGATCGATATAGTAGATTAGCTTATTTACCAATTTTGCTTTTACCTTAATCATCTTCGATTTAAGTTCTGAACCTTAAAAACCTCCCTTTTTCATTTGGTTGGTTTAATAATTTTGAGAGTCCTTGCGATATAACTCGAATTTCGCTTTCATTATACTACGATTTTTTAAAACATGTTTTTGAACTATGTGCGACTGCAAACGAAACTAGCCTAGTTGCTGGGGATTTTTATCGAATTTAAATATTAGGGACATTATTGGTATTTTCATAATTGTTGTATTGTTGACTCATGATGCATGAATACTACTGATTCTGATTCTTTGTTCTTGTATAATTTGTTTGATTCTGATTTTGAGATTTTTTTTATTATAATATGGTTGTTGCACTTTGTATTAAGTATCATGAAGTTGTTGCACCTTTTGAGTTATAATGCACTTTGTATTAAGTCTCATGAAGTTGTTGCACCTTTTGAATTGAATTCTAGTTTAATGCACTTGTTGCCAAGGTTTAGTGGTCTTGCAGGTAAGGATCCGCATAAGCATCTGAAAGAATTCCAGGTTCATTGTTCTACATCATTGAGGCCTCAAGGAATTATCAAATATCATGTCATGCTCAGAGCCTTTCCATTATCACTACAAGATGTTGTGAAAGATTGGTTGTATTATCTTGAACCAAATTTTGTTACAAGTTGGAATAATATGAAGAACGTATTCCTAGAAATTGTTTTCCTTGCTTCAAGAGCTACTTCAATCAGAACAGGAATATGTGGTATTAGATAGGTTGACATGGAATCAATGGCCGAATATTGGGATAGATTGAAGCAGTTAGAGTCGAGTTGTCCTCATCACCAGATTTCTGATGAATTTCTAATCTATTACATTTATGAAGAATTATTACATATGGAAAAAAATATATTGGATTATACTAGTGGATGACCACTCATTGATAAGACCCAAAGTGAAACTTAGACCTTAATTAAGAACATGGCACTCAACTCCCAACAATTCATAACTAGAAAATTTTTTGTGATCCTGACAAAAGGAGTGAATGAGATTTAAGCTTCTCCTTCCAACAAGGTTTTAGAAACCAAAATTGATGAACTTATTTCATTAGCGAGACAGTTGGTAGTAGGAAAAACTTAAACAACAAGGTTAAATGACATTTTCACTTCCCATAAACACCTAACATATACATGTCCTACATTATAAGAGGGTGTAATTGTTGATTTTCCTCAAGCATACGCAATAAACATTTATAATTCTCAGAGAAACAACCGATATAAATTCCATCCAAACCTTTGGAATGGGAATCCATCCACATATTAACAACCTAGGCCGCCGCCACAAAACACTCCACGAGTGACTACCTCTGATGCATTCGGACCTTCATTAGAGGACTTTATCAAGCAAATGGTTGTACAAAATCTCCAATTTTAGAAACAAATAAATTATAATATTCAAAATTTACAGACCCATATTAGACAACTTGCCACTTCAATGAATGCCATACAAGCTCAAGGATCCAACTAATTATCGACCTAAATAGTAGTGAATTCAAAAGTCCCTAATGTGAGTGAAATTTACTTGAGATCTAGAAAGAGTGTTGAATTGGTTGAACCTATCCCAGGAAAAAAATAAAAAAGGTTGTTGAGCCCAAATCTGAAGTTGTTATTGAGTAAGAGTATGTTCCACCAATTCCTTTCCCACAAAGATTAGTTAAAACAAAAAAATGGATGAGGAAGAAAGAAAAAAGGAAATATTAGATGTTTTCAGGAATGTAGCAATGAATATTCCACTTCTTGATGTCATTAAGTAGGTTTCCAAATATGCAAAGTTTTTGAAATACATGTGTACACATGAAAGAAGATTAAAGGGAAATGAAAAAGTGAACATGAGACAAAACATTTCAACTTTCATTCAGCCTATGCATTTACCTAAAAAACCTAAAACGGGCCAAAATGTTTCATCTCTCACTTACACTATGCCCAAAAGTGAAATGATTTAAGAACCTTCTCTATTCCATGTACCATTGGGGATATTAAGTTCAAAAATTGCATGTTAGATTTAGGAGCTTCCATTAATTTCATGCTTACTTCTATTTTTAACAATCTTGATCTTGGTTCTTTGCAGAATACAAGTTTAATCATTCAACTAGCGAGCATAAGCAATGTCAACCATGCTGAAGTAGTAGAAGATGTCCTTGTTCAAGTTAATGGTTTGACTTTTCCTGTAGATTTTTACATTCTAGGCATGGAAGGAGAAACTAAATCAAGCAGTGTACCCATCATTTTAGGCAGACCATTCATGAAAATAGCAAAAGCAAAAATTGATGTTGATGATGGCACAATGTCCATGGAGTTTAGTGATATCATTGCAAAATTTAACATTTTTTATGCTATGAAACATCCCATAGAGGAATATTCTGTTTTTTCACATTGAATTGCTTTCTGAGTTAGTTGATGATACTTATTCTTACTTGTTTTCAGCTAATTTCATGTCATTATTTGACTTTGATGATACTTACTGTTGCGATTCATGTACTAACACCAGCCTTTAATCTGTTTGAGCTGAGATTGAGGCTTCCTTACAAGTTGACATTTTTCCCATAGATGAAGTTGTTTATACAGCTAAAGCTCTCGACATCCCGACTTCCCTAACCAAACCATTCATTGAACAATCACCTTCTTTAAAGCCTAAATCACTTCCTCCAGATTTATCTTATTCATCAAAGCTTACATTTGAGCAGGAAGAGAAATTATTGCAGGAACAAAAGAAGGGAATTAGATAGACCATGACGAACACTCATGATATTAGCTCATCCATGAGAATGCATAAGATCTCACTTGAAGATCAAATAAAAATAGAGAGGCAACCTCTTAGTATTTTGATCCTTGATATTATGGAAATGAGATCACTTTCAAGTGTTTATTCAACACTTTTACTTATTGAAGATCCTTCTTTGATCCTGAAATAAAATATGAAGGCATTGATAAAAATGTCAAGGTCAATGCACACAGTCCAAAGCTACTCCATGAGAGCCCCGCATTGGAAGAAGAGAATGTAAAAGAGCTCTCTTTGGGAAAGACTGCTTATGCAATCATCTATCCACATTGACTACTCGGGTGTGTTCTTTCATCTCTCTCTCTCTCTCTTTCTCTCACTCTCTTTCTCTTATTTTATACTTATATTATTTCATTGAGGATAATGTATGTGTTAATTGTGGGGGAGTGAACCATTTACTTTGTTTTCTTTCATTTAGTTTTCATTTTGTTTGTTTGTTTTCTTAAATAAAAATAAATAAATAAATTGTGGATTTTCATTGGTTTTTGGGTTTCAAGATTTGTGTGAGTAAATTCTCTTTTTTATTGATTAAAGACTTATGGTGTGATGTGATCGATTTTTTGTGCATTCTTAGTGTTCTGGACTAGCCCAATCCCCACAATTGGGCCAAGCAAACCAATCCAACAACTATGCTCGACGTCGAGCAGAATTAGGAATAATGGTCTCTGTCGAGCATAAGCATTCCGACCACGACGAAGTTCCCTAACGGCTAGTCTTGACCGTTGCCTATTTTTACGGATTCCTCGATCTGCGCCTCACAGTATGGACCAATAATCTTCCGTTTAGCCCCATATATAAACCCTCTCATTTGGGAGGGTCAGGTATTCAATCTCTCTGACCTTTATTCTTGTACTTGCCCACTCTTTGCTCGGTTACTTACTTTAGCATCGGAGTGCCTTGCAGGTACACCCCCTTTTTCTCCTCACCGACCGTCTTTCATCAGCTCTCAAAGCCAGCCGCATCGGATCCTGATCTCCAGGTACGATCAGGTGGCGCCGTCTGTGGGAAACTGATTTCCCTGTTCTTCTTTCAAAATCTTCAAGGAACCAAAGTTTTAACAAGATCCATGGCTGCTCAGGACAACCAAGAAAACCGATCAAATGATGGCATGATTCTCACACAACGTGAGAGCAACATCCATCCTCCTCCGCACGAGGAAACTGTGCAAGACCACCCAGACGGGAAGACAGTATCGCCTTCACCCGATCACGATCAACCTCTGGAAAGCCGCCCGGAAACTCTTTTTCCCTCGAATCCTTCAGGATCGGATTTCGCCGCGCTGGCCGAGATCCTGAATCAGACAAACCTGCTGCTCCTCGCCCATGGCGAGAAAATCGCCCGTCTCGAAGATAATTCCCGTCGACCATCGTCTTCCGCGAGACCCCAAAGAGCGCATACTCCTTCTCCTACTAGGAAGAAGAGGAAAGGGCACGCTGACGAATCAACGGGCGACAAGCGTCTTCGTCAGTCCTCCCTACGATCTTCTCCTACAAGAAAGTCAAGAAGAAGCAGATCAAGATCTGCTTCTCCCCGACGAACGAAGAAACATGCTCACAGGTCTCCTTCGTTCAACTCCAGCGACGACGAGGACGCTCGGGGTCCCCTTTCGTCTGAAATCATGGCAGTTAAGCTTCCAAGAGGTTTAGAGAAGCCCCCACCGCTAGGCTCGTACGACGGAACCACGGATCCAGACGAGCACGTCGAGAATATCGATATGCTGCTCGACTATCGAGGTGTACGGGGGGCAATCAAATGTAGCCTTTTTTCCTACGACGCTGAGGAAAGGAGCGATGACATGGTACAAAAGCCTCGAAGCTGAGTCCATCACCTCCTGGAAACAACTTGGACGCACGTTCTCCAGGTACTTCACCGCATCAAGGCGACACCCGAAGACAGAAGCTTCACTCGAAGCAATCATCCAGGGGAGGGACGAACCTTTACGAACTTACATCGAAAGGTTCAATAAAGAAGCAGTCCAAGTATCCACGACCGACGACATGAAAAAATATTTGCTGGAACGAGGATTACGCCCGTCGACTGATTTTCATCGGGCGGTCGGCATTGAGACCCCCGGCCACCCTCGACGAGTTCTTATTGAAAGCCCAAGCCTACATTCAGTATGAGGAAAACACAAGCGGCTAGTTCGGTAAGAGACGCTCGACGCCGTGAAGATGCCAAGCCTCACCGAGTCGACGAACCTTCGACATCTCGTCGAGGAGGAGACAAAAGAAAGGACGATCGCTCCCGTGAACCGCGGGTGCACCGAGGACCCGTCGGTCGGTTCCACGAGTACACACCTCTCCTGGCCTCTAGGGAGAAAATTTTTTCTGAATGTGCCAATTCGGAAGTCAAACAAGCAGGGGTACGTTTTTCGAGGCAACAACCCAGCAAACTCGGCACGGATAAAACGAAATACTGCAGATTCCATAAGAGTCACGGCCACAACACAGAGGACTGCATCCATCTCAAGGATGCAATCGAAATTCTCATCAAGGACGGGCACCTAAAACAGTTCACCAAATCCAGAGAAACTCCTCGACAAGAAGCGCAGGAGACCCAAAAAGTCGAGGAAGCCATACCCATCCCTGCAGATGCTAACATGCAGGTCGCTCTAAGCATTTATCGCCCGGAGGATTTCTTCCTACCGGACCGCGCCGAGAATTCGGGGTACTTCTCCTCCCATAGCCCATGGGAAACTTTCCCTTCCGCAATGGTCATCTTGGGAGGAGGGTTCAATAAAATCACGGTCGGATCCGTGAAACGGAAATTCTGTTGGTGTAAGCCCTAGAGGCCAATACTTTTTGGTACTTGTATCGGATTATTCGTTTAATAATAAAAGGCATTTCTTTATTATGTTTGTCTTTCAGAATAATAAAGTCCCTAGAATAGTTAGTCTGTTTAATGAAATGTTAAGTGTGACTTAATCATGAGATCCCATTAAACATAAAGACATTATTCTTAAAATATCCGTAGTCAAGCTTTATTGCAAAGTGGGATAACATTAAAGCATTGAGACTATTATGAAGATAGACTGATGATCACATCTCATGGATCATGGATAAAGAGTTATCAAGTCTTGACATAGGTATAAATATTAGGAGTAATATTTATACCGGATTGACCCGCTATGAGAATACTACATAGTATGTTATGCAAAGTGTCATAAGTTATTCTCATGGTGATAATGGTGTATTACCACCCTTCGACCTGAAACCACTATGGACCCTAGATGTAGAGTCGGGTGCTTTATTGCTGATCAAACATTATCCGTAACTGGATGATCATAAAGACAGTTGATGGGCACTCCACGAAGCATGCTGAGGGACATGAGTGTCCTAGATGGAATTTGCCAATCCTGCATAACAGGAGAAATGTCTAAGGGCCCAATATTGAACTGGACAAGGATGACACATTGTATGCCTTGTGTTCAATATAGACATAGGGGCAAAAGGGTAATTGTACAAACATATATTATCACGAAAAAGGTTTTGTCAGATCACATGACATTTTCGTGACTTGGGTAGCAGTGATGTGTTGCTAGATACTGCTCACTGTTTATTATGTTAAATATATAATTTAATATAATTACCAACGTTACGAAATCCTACAGGGTCACACACATAAGGACAGTTTGATGAGAGATAGAGAAATCAAAGGAACACCGTAAGGTACGGTGCACTTAAGTGAAAATAGAAATTCGGATAATATAATAATAATTATTGTTATTTTATAATGGTTATAAAATAATAATAAAATAAATATATTTATTATAATAATAGTTATTATAATAATATATAATATTATTATGGATCATGTGAATTGGGCTTTTAGCCCGCAACCCACAAGAGAGTCTATAAAAGGAACCCTTGTGATGAAGCTTTAACTTGATGCAATTTCGTCTTTGATTCTCACTCAAATAATTCCGTTCGTAAGCAGCTAGCACTGTGACCGGAAGCTGTTCGTGTGGACTGAGTAGAGGCGTTGCACTTCATCAACGCTTGTGATCGCTGCATCAAAGATCTGAATCGCCACAAAGAGGTAACGATTCTGTCACTGACCATGCTCATTCGTAAGGATCACTAAAGGAAAATTTTTGTTTTCCGCTGCGTTTAGATCGCAATTTTCCTTCAGTGGTATCAGAGCCACTTACGAAACCATGGATCTGATAGCTGTTAAATTTCCGTCTTTTCTGTATTTGATTCGATTAAAACACAGAATGAATTTAACAATAAACGATTAATTAAATTTGGCATCTGTTGTGTACGATTTGGATGATTGATGTTGATTATGCTTCAGAAACCGACATTAGTATGGTGAAGTTGTGCGATACATTGATCATCCATAGGTTACACAATTAGATCGATCACTTATATATAAGATATAAGAAATTCTGATGCAAAGATGGTATATGGGATATACTGTTTTGATTTCATCCATTCAATCACATAAGGATTGTAATTCTTTTGAAAGATCATCATTTTCATTCGCTTCGGAATCCGACGTTAGTATGGTGAAGCAATGACATGTTGATCTATCATATTGAGTTATCAATCGAGTTGTGTTTGACGGCATGAAATTGTTGCATTAGGATTAATGGCAGTACAAGTGTTGTATTGTCGCAGACTTTTCCGGTTGGGGTTGTAAATGCACAAAAGTTGTGCAGGAAACGACGTGAAATACAATGAAAAGTGTGTTTATTATTATTTATTTGTGGTGATCAATCAGCCGAAATTTAATTTAGTTTATTTAATTATCGGAATTTTAAACTAATAATAAAAGTGTGTTTATTATTATTTATTTGTGGTGATCAGTTATGGCCTTAGTTTATCCTTTATTATTGTTTTGGGATTTTTAAATACGGCCTGCGTGTCGTGCCTCTCTCTCAATCTCTTTATGTAACTTCTTTTCTCATCTCACTCCCTCGTATGTAAAACGAGTTTTCTTATATGTAATGTAATATTATGTTATGAAGAAAAAGGAAGTATTCAATATTAAAGGAGGATAACCTTGGAGATCATGCTTGGAGAAGCTTAGATCGTTATTAGGTTAGCTTAGGTTCTCTCATTGGCTTGAGAGAACAATTGCGTTAGGGGACATAATTGTATCTTTTTATATGTATGTTGATGCATGTAATTGTATGTTGATGCATGTGAGAGACGTTTTGCATGTTAAGCCGGTGAGATCAAACTAATAAATAAATCCCTCAAAATTAAATATTAAGTTTATGCTTTCCAATTTTTAGCACTCATCAAGACTAGTATCGAGCATTGTAGGTTTCGCCTACGCGAGGTGCATGTTCTATATTAGTAAGGTGTGATGGGATAATTGTAATATCCAATTGCTAAAACAATGGGTCAAACTTAACTAAACAAATTATAATAAGATTATACATGTTTAGAAGCAAGAATTGGGAATGATTCATGTGATGGATCAGAATAAGGAGTTATTCACCCAATTGAAAATATTCGAGAGTTGTATGAGATACAATTGGAAGGAGTTCCTACCTAAATAACTTAGTTTTGTGTAATCAGCCTAACGCTGACTTAAAACAAAGTGAAACATGGATCTCGACCCACTAGAAAGTCTTCCAACGGGATTTTCCGAATCAAATGATGAGGGTCATTTGTTTTGAATAAAATAGTGGGAGCATATTTGATTAAAGGCCTAATTAAATATGTTGTTTTAATGATACTTATATTTTCATATTTCTCTTGTAGATTACCATGACAACAAACACATCAAACAATATTTTGCGATCCATCCTAGATAAGGAAAAATTGTCTGGGACAAATTTCCTGGATTGGCACCGTAATCTGAGGATTGTCCTCAAGCACGATAAGAAGCTGTATGTCCTGGAGACACCAGTTCCTGAGGAGGAACCTCCTAGTTCTGCACCAAAGGCAGAAAGAGATGCTTATAAGAAGCATTTCGATGATGCCAATGAAACTGCTTGCCTCATGCTTGCTACCATGAACTCTGAGTTGCAAAAGCAACACGAGAACATGTCTGCATTCGATATGATCGGACATCTGAAAATGCTTTATCAAGAGCAAGCAAGAAATGAGAGGTTTCAGGTTTCAAAGTCCCTTTTTAACAGCAAGTTAGCTGAGGGAGCCCCTGTAAGTCCCCATGTACTCAAGATGATTGGGTATGTGGAGAACCTTGACAGATTAGGGTTTCCCCTTGGAAAAGAACTTGCAATTGATCTGATCTTGCAATCGTTGCCAGAGAGCTTCAGTCAGTTTGTCCTGAATTTCAATATGAATGACTTGGACAAAAGTCTTCCAGAACTGCTAGGCATGTTGAGAACTGCTGAGCAGAATATGAAGACAAAAGGGAAATCCATTCTGATGGTCAGTAATGGAAAGAAACAGAACAAGAGGCCCATCAAACAGGGTGGTAGAGGGAAAGGCAAGGAAGTTGCCAAACCCAAACCCACTCCTCCTGTTTTGAAGCCTAGTGGAGGAATAGCAAAGGAGGGCACTTGCTTCCATTGCGGTAAGACCGGACATTGGAAGAGAAATTGCCCAAAGTACCTGGAAGATAAGAAAAATGGAGTAGAGACTTCAAATTCAGGTATTTTTGTTATTGAAATTAATTTATCTACTTCTGCATCATGGGTATTAGATACTGGATGCGGTTCTCACATTTGTACTAATGTGCAGGGGCTAAAAAGGAGTAGAGATTTGGCAAAAGGTGAAGTTGACCTACGAGTTGGCAATGGAGCAAAGGTTGCTGCTTTAGCTGTAGGAACTTATGTTTTAACTTTACCTAGTGGTTTAATAATTCAGTTAGAGAACTGTTATTATGTACCTGCAATTAGCAGGAATATTATTTTCGTTTCTTGTTTGGACAAGTTTGGTTTTTCATTCATAATAAAGAACAATTGTTGCTCCATTTATTTGAATGATATATTCTATGCTACTGCAAAAATGAATAATGGACTATATGTCCTTGATCTTGAAATGCCAATTTATAACATTAATACTAAAAGGTTGAAACCTAATGAGTTGAATCCAACTTACCTTTGGCACTGTCGATTAGGCCACATAAATGAGAAACGCATTTCCAAACTCCATAAAGATGGACTCTTGGACTCTTTTGATTATGAATCATATGAGACATGCAGATCTTGTTTAATTGGAAAGATGACAAAGTCCCCATTCACAGGAAAAGGTGAAAGGGCTAATGATCTTTTGGCACTCATACATACTGATGTATGTGGACCACTGAACATACCATCCAGAGGAGGTTTTCAGTACTTCATCACTTTCATTGATGACTTCAGTAGATACGGATATGTGTATTTAATGAAACACAAATCTGAGTCCTTTGAAAAGTTCAAGGAATTCAAGAATGAAGTACAAAACCAACTAGGGAAGAATATTAAAGTTCTTCGATCAGATCGAGGCGGTGAATATTTAAGCCTAGAATTTGATGACCATCTAAAAGAGTATGGGATTCTATCCCAACTTACTCCTCCTGGAACACCACAATGGAATGGTGTATCTGAGAGAAGAAATCGAACCTTGTTAGACATGGTCTGATCCATGATGAGTCACGCCGATCTTCCAAACTCCTTTTGGGGACATGCATTATTAACAGCAGCTTACACACTTAACCGTGTTCCATCCAAAAAGGTTGATAAGACACCATATGAGATATGGAGTGGTAAGAAACCACATATGTCTTACATGAAGATTTGGGGTTGCGAAGTTTACGTCAAACGACAAATTTCAACCAAGCTTGAGCCCAAATCTGACAAATGCTTATTTGTGGGGTATCCTAAAGAAACAAGAGGATATTACTTCTACAATCCTTCTGAGGGCAAAGTGTTTGTCGCTCGAACTGGAGTCTTTCTGGAAAGGGATTTTATTTCCAAAGGAAACAGTGGGAGGAAAATAGAGCTTGAAGAAATTCAAGAATCACAAAACATTGAAACACCTATGGAGGAACTAGAGCAGGAAACACAAGTAGTTGTGGAAGATCAACCTGCTCAAGTAGAACAAGACCAGCGTAGGTCAAGCAGGACACGTCACCAACCTGAGAGATATGGATATCTCATAAGTGATCAGGGTGATGTATTACTCATGGATCAAGATAAGCCTGTGACCTACAAAGAGGCCATAACTGGTCCTGAGTCTGAGAAGTGGCTAGAAGCCATGAAATCTGAAATGGATTCCATGTACACAAACCAGGTTTGGACCTTGGTAGAACCTCCTATAGGAGTTAACCCTATAGGATGCAAGTGGGTCTTCAAGAAGAAGACTGACATGGATGGTAAGGTACATACCTATAAAGCAAGACTGGTTGCAAAAGGCTATAAACAAATTCATGGGGTTGACTATGATGAAACCTTTTCACCAGTTGCAATGCTTAAATCTGTTCGGATTTTACTTGCCATCGCTGCATATCATGATTATGAAATATGGCAGATGGATGTCAAAACTGCTTTCCTTAATGGGAATCTTCTTGAGGATGTGTACATGACACAACCTGAAGGATTTGACATACCACAAGATGCCCAAAAGATATGCAAGTTACAGCGATCAATCTATGGATTGAAGCAAGCTTCCAGAAGCTGGAATCTTCGTTTTGATGAAACCGTAAAACAATATGGATTCATCAAAAATGAAGATGAACCTTGTGTCTACAAGAAGGTTAGTGGGAGCATGATCGTGTTTCTGGTATTATATGTAGATGACATATTACTCATTGGAAACGATGTCCCTACCTTGCAACAAGTGAAGACTTGGTTAGGGAATTGTTTTTCTATGAAAGACCTAGGTGAAGCAGCCTATATATTAGGAATTAGGATCTATAGAGATAGATCACAAAAACTGCTTGGCCTAAGTCAGAGTACATACATAGATAAAGTGTTGAGACGCTTTAATATGCATGATTCCAAGAAAGGATTCATACCTATGCAACATGGTCTGTGTTTATCAAAAACACAATCCCCTTCAACTAAGGAAGAAAGGGATCGCATGAATAAGATTCCATATGCATCTGCAATAGGATCTATCATGTATGCCATGTTATGTACTCGACCAGATGTCTCGTATGCATTAAGTGCAACGAGTAGGTACCAATCTGATCCCGGTGATGCTCACTGGGTAGCTGTCAAGAATATCCTTAAGTACTTGAGAAGGACTAAGGATTCATTCTTGATATATGGAGGTCAGGAAGAGCTTGATGTAATTGGTTACACTGATGCTAGCTTCCAGACAGATAAGGATGATTTTAGATCACAATCTGGTTATGTGTTCTGTCTCAATGGTGGCGCTGTGAGCTGGAAAAGTTCAAAGCAGGAAACAGTTGCTGATTCTACAACTGAGGCCGAGTATATTGCTGCCTCAAATGCAGCAAAGGAAGCTGTTTGGATCAAGAAGTTCATTAGTAAACTTGGCATAGTCCCTAGCATTGTGGATCCCATTGGTTTATATTGTGATAACAATGGTGCTATCGCACAAGCTAAGGAGCCTAGATCTCACCAACGATCCAAACACATACTTAGGCGTTATCACCTCATTCGAGAGATAATCGATCGGGGAGATGTGAAGATATGCAGAGTACCTACACTTGACAATATCGCTGACCCATTAACAAAGCCTCTTGCGCAACAGAAGCATGATGGTCATACTAGATCTATGGGTATTAAGGGTATGCCTAATTGGCTCTAGTGCTAGTGGGAGATTGTTGGTGTAAGCCCTAGAGGCCAATACTTTTTGGTACTTGTATCGGATTATTCGTTTAATAATAAAAGGCATTTCTTTATTATGTTTGTCTTTCAGAATAATAAAGTCCCTAGAATAGTTAGTCTGTTTAATGAAATGTTAAGTGTGACTTAATCATGAGATCCCATTAAACATAAAGACATTATTCTTAAAATATCCGTAGTCAAGCTTTATTGCAAAGTGGGATAACATTAAAGCATTGAGACTATTATGAAGATAGACTGATGATCACATCTCATGGATCATGGATAAAGAGTTATCAAGTCTTGACATAGGTATAAATATTAGGAGTAATATTTATACCGGATTGACCCGCTATGAGAATACTACATAGTATGTTATGCAAAGTGTCATAAGTTATTCTCATGGTGATAATGGTGTATTACCACCCTTCGACCTGAAACCACTATGGACCCTAGATGTAGAGTCGGGTGTTTTATTGCTGATCAAACATTATCCGTAACTGGATGATCATAAAGACAGTTGATGGGCACTCCACGAAGCATGCTGAGGGACATGAGTGTCCTAGATGGAATTTGCCAATCCTACATAACAGGAGAAGTGTCTAAGGGCCCAATATTGAACTGGACAAGGATGACACAGTGTATGCCTTGTGTTCAATATAGACATAGGGGCAAAAGGGTAATTGTACAAACATATATTATCACGAAAAAGGTTTTGTCAGATCACATGACATTTTCGTGACTTGGGTAGCAGTGATGTGTTGCTAGATACCGCTCACTGTTTATTGTGTTAAATATATAATTTAATATAATTACCAACGTTACGAAATCCTACAGGGTCACACACATAAGGACAGTTTGATGAGAGATAGAGAAATCAAAGGAACACCGTAAGGTACGGTGCACTTAAGTGAAAATAGAAATTCGGATAATATAATAATAATTATTGTTATTTTATAATGGTTATAAAATAATAATAAAATAAATATATTTATTATAATAATAGTTATTATAATAATATATAATATTATTATGGATCATGTGAATTGGGCTTTTAGCCCGCAGCCCACAAGAGAGTCTATAAAAGGAACCCTTGTGATGAAGCTTTCACTTGATGCAATTTCGTTTTTGATTCTCTTTTCTCACTCAAATAATTCCGTTCGTAAGCAGCTAGCACTGTGACCGGAAGCTGTTCGTGTGGACTGAGTAGAGGCGTTGCACTTCATCAACGCTTGTGATCGCTGCATCAAAGATCTGAATCGCCACAAAGAGGTAACGATTCTATCACTGACCATGCTCATTCGTAAGGATCACTAAAGGAAATTTTGTTTTTCCGCTGCGTTTAGATCGCAATTTTCCTTCAGAACACATAACCAGATTGTGATCTAAAATCATCCTTATCTGTCTGGAAGCTAGCATCAGTGTAACCAATTACATCAAGCTCTTCCTGACCTCCATATATCAAGAATGAATCCTTAGTCCTTCTCAAGTACTTAAGGATATTCTTGACAGCTACCCAGTGAGCATCACCGGGATCAGATTGGTACCTACTCGTTGCACTTAATGCATACGAGACATCTGGTCGAGTACATAACATGGCATACATGATAGATCCTATTGCAGATGCATATGGAATCTTATTCATGCGATCCCTTTCTTCCTTAGTTGAAGGGGATTGTGTTTTTGATAAACACAGACCATGTTGCATAGGTATGAATCCTTTCTTGGAATCATGCATATTAAAGCGTCTCAACACTTTATCTATGTATGTACTCTGACTTAGGCCAAGCAGTTTTTGTGATCTATCTCTATAGATCCTAATTCCTAATATATAGGCTGCTTCACCTAGGTCTTTCATAGAAAAACAATTCCCTAACCAAGTCTTCACTTATTGCAAGGTAGGGACATCGTTTCCAATGAGTAATATGTCATCTACATATAATACCAGAAACACGATCATGCTCCCACTAACCTTCTTGTAGACACAAGGTTCATCTTCATTTTTGATGAATCCATATTGTTTTACGGTTTCATCAAAACGAAGATTCCAGCTTCTGGAAGCTTGCTTCAATCCATAGATTGATCGCTGTAACTTGCATATCTTTTGGGCATTTTGTGGTATGTCAAATCCTTCAGGTTGTGTCATGTACACATCCTCAAGAAGATTCCCATTAAGGAAAGCAGTTTTGACATCCATCTGCCATATTTCATAATCATGATATGCAGCGATGGCAAGTAAAATCCGAACAGATTTAAGCATTGCAACTGGTGAAAAGGTTTCATCATAGTCAACCCCATGAATTTGTTTATATCCTTTTGCAACCAGTCTTGCTTTATAGGTATGTACCTTACCATCCATGTCAGTCTTCTTCTTGAAGACCCACTTGCATCCTATAGGGTTAACTCCTATAGGAGGTTCTACCAAGGTCCAAACCTGGTTTGTATACATGGAATCCATTTCAGATTTCATGGCTTCTAGCCACTTCTCAGACTCAGGACCAGTTATGGCCTCTTTGTAGGTCACAGGCTCATCTTGATCCATGAGTAATACATCACCCTGATCACTTATGAGATATCCATATCTCTCAGGTTGGTGACGTATCCTGCTTGACCTACGCTGGTCTTGTTCTACTTGAGCAGGTTGCTCTTCCACAACTACTTGTGTTTCCTGCTCTAGTTCCTCCATAGGTGTTTCAATGTTTTGTGATTCTTGAATTTCTTCAAGCTCTATTTTCCTCTCACTGTTTCCTTTGGAAATAATATCCCTTTCCAGAAAGACTCCAGTTCGAGCGACAAACACTTTGCCCTCAGAAGGATTGTAGAAGTAATATCCTCTTGTTTCTTTAGGATACCCCACAAATAAGCATTTGTCAGATTTGGGCTCAAGCTTGGTTGAAATTTGTCGTTTGACGTAAACTTCGCAACCCCAAATCTTCATGTAAGACATATGTGGTCTCTTACCACTCCATATCTCATATGGTGTCTTATCAACCTTTTTGGATGGAACACGGTTAAGTGTGTAAGCTGCTGTTAATAATGCATGTCCCCAAAAGGAGTTTGGAAGATCGGCGTGACTCATCATGGATCGGACCATGTCTAACAAGGTTCGATTTCTTCTCTCAGATACACCATTCCATTGTGGTGTTCCAGGAGGAGTAAGTTGGGATAGAATCCCATACTCTTTTAGATGGTCATCAAATTCTAGGCTTAAATATTCACCGCCTCGATCTGATCGAAGAACTTTAATATTCTTACCTAGTTGGTTTTGTACTTCATTCTTGAATTCCTTGAACTTTTCAAAGGACTCAGATTTGTGTTTCATTAAATACACATATCCGTATCTACTGAAGTCATCAGTAAAAGTGATGAAGTACTGAAAACCTCCTCTGGCTGGTATGTTCAGTGGTCCACATACATCAGTATGTATGAGTGCCAAAAGATCATTAGCCCTTTCACCTTTTCCTGTGAATGGGGACTTTGTCATCTTTCCAATTAAACAAGATCTGCATGTCTCATATGATTCATAATCAAAAGAGTCCAAGAGTCCATCTTTATGGAGTTTGGAAATGCGTTTCTCATTTATGTGGCCTAATCGACAGTGCCAAAGGTAAGTTGGATTCAACTCATTAGGTTTCAACCTTTTAGTATTAATGTTATAAATTGGCATTTCAAGATCAAGGACATATAGTCCATTATTCATTTTTGCAGTAGCATAGAATATATCATTCAAATAAATGGAGCAACAATTGTTCTTTATTATGAATGAAAAACCAAACTTGTCCAAACAAGAAACGGAAATAATATTCCTGCTAATTGCAGGTACATAATAACAGTTCTCTAACTGAATTATTAAACCACTAGGTAAAGTTAAAACATAAGTTCCTACAGCTAAAGCAGCAACCTTTGCTCCATTGCCAACTCGTAGGTCAACTTCACCTTTTGCCAAATCTCTACTCCTTTTTAGCCCCTGCACATTAGTACAAATGTGAGAACCGCATCCAGTATCTAATACCCATGATGCAGAAGTAGATAAATTAATTTCAATAACAAAAATACCTGAATTTGAAGTCTCTACTCCATTTTTCTTATCTTCCAGGTACTTTGGGCAATTTCTCTTCCAATGTCCGGTCTTACCGCAATGGAAGCAAGTGCCCTCCTTTGCTATTCCTCCACTAGGCTTCAAAACAGGAGGAGTGGGTTTGGGTTTGGCAACTTCCTTGCCTTTCCCTCTACCACCCTGTTTGATGGGCCTCTTGTTCTGTTTCTTTCCATTACTGACCATCAGAATGGATTTCCCTTTTGTCTTCATATTCTGCTCAGCAGTTCTCAACATGCCTAACAGTTCTGGAAGACTTTTGTCCAAGTCATTCATATTGAAATTCAGGACAAACTGACTGAAATTCTCTGGCAACGATTGCAAGATCAGATCAATCGCAAGTTCTTTTCCAAGGGGAAACCCTAATCTGTCAAGGTTCTCCACATACCCAATCATCTTGAGTACATGGGGACTTACAGGGGCTCCCTCAGCTAACTTGCTATTAAAAAGGGACTTTGAAACTTGAAACCTCTCATTTCTTGCTTGCTCTTGATAAAGCATTTTCAGATGTCCGATCATATCGAACGCAGACATGTTCTCGTGTTGCTTTTGCAACTCAGAGTTCATGGTAGCAAGCATGAGGCAAGCGGTTTCATTGGCATCATCGAAATGCTTCTTATAAGCATCTCTTTCTGCCTTTGGTGCAGAACTAGGAGGTTCCTCCTCAGGAACTGGTGTCTCCAAGACATACAGCTTCTTATCATGCTTGAGGACAATCCTCAGATTACGGTGCCAATCCAGGAAATTTGTCCCAGACAATTTTTCCTTATCTAGGATGGATCGCAAAATATTGTTCGATGTGTTTGTTGTCATGGTAATCTACAAGAGAAATATGAAAATATAAGTATCATTAAAACAACATATTTAACTAGGCCTTTAATCAAATATGCTCCCACTATTTTATTCAAAACAAATGACCCTCATCATTTGATTCGGAAAATCCCGTTGGAAGACTTTCTAGTGGGTCGAGATCCATGTTTCACTTTGTTTTAAGTCAGCGTTAGGCTGATTACACAAAACTAAGTTATTTAGGTAGGAACTCCTTCCAATTGTATCTCATACAACTCTCGAATATTTTCAATTGGGTGAATAACTCCTTATTCTGATCCATCACATGAATCATTCCCAATTCTTGCTTCTAAACATGTATAATCTTATTATAATTTGTTTAGTTAAGTTTGACCCATTGTTTTAGCAATTGGATATTACAATTATCCCATCACACCTTACTAATATAGAACATGCACCTCGCGTAGGCGAAACCTACAATGCTCGATACTAGTCTTGATGAGTGCTAAAAATTGGAAAGCATAAACTTAATATTTAATTTTAAGGGATTTTGTTATTAGTTTGATCTCACCGGCTTAACATGCAAAACGTCTCTCACATGCATCAACATACAATTACATGCATCAACATACATATAAAAAGATACAATTATGGCCCCTAACGCAATTGTTCTCTCAAGCCAATGAGAGAACCTAAGCTAACCTAATAACGATCTAAGCTTCTCCAAGCATGATCTCCAAGGTTATCCTCCTTCAATATTGAATACTTCCTTTTTCTTCATAACATAATATTACATTACATATAAGAAAACTCGTTTTACATACGAGGGAGTGAGATGAGAAAAGAAGTTACATAAAGAGATTGAGAGAGAGGCACGACACGCAGGCCGTATTTAAAAATCCCAAAACAATAATAAAGGATAAACTAAGGCCATAACTGATCACCACAAATAAATAATAATAAACACACTTTTATTATTAGTTTAAAATTCCGATAATTAAATAAACTAAATTAAATTTCGGCTGATTGATCACACTTTGCAGACTTAGCCGGGGGTTCCGCTGCCCGGTCAGGGGCAGCGCCCCGGCGAAAAATTTTATGAACACTTCATTGTATTTCACGTCGTTTCCTGCACAACTTTTGTGCATTTACAACCCCAACCGGAAAAGTCTGCGGCAATACAACACTTGTACTGCCATTAATCCTAATGCAACAATTTCATGCCGTCAAACACAACTCGATTAATAACTCAATATGATAGATCAACATGTCATTGCTTCACCATACTAACGTCGGATTCCGAAGCGAATGAAAATGATGATCTTTCAAAAGAATTACAATCCTTATGTGATTGAATGGATGAAATCAAAACAGTATATCCCATATACCATCTTTGCATCAGAATTTCTTATATCTTATATAAAAGTGATCGATCTAATTGTGTAACCTATGGATGATCAATGTATCGCACAACTTCACCATACTAATGTCGGTTTCTGAAGCATAATCAACATCAATCATCCAAATCGTACACAACAGATGCCAAATTTAATTAATCGTTTATTGTTAAATTCATTCTGTGTTTTAATCGAATCAAATACAGAAAAGACGGAAATTTAACAGCTATCAGATCCATGGTTTCGTAAGTGGCTCTGATACCACTGAAGGAAAATTGCGATCTAAACGCAGCGGAAAAACAAAATTTCCTTTAGTGATCCTTACGAATGAGCATGGTCAGTGATAGAATCGTTACCTCTTTGTGGCGATTCAGATCTTTGATGCAGCGATCACAAGCGTTGATGAAGTGCAACGCCTCTACTCAGTCCACACGAACAGCTTCCGGTCACAGTGCTAGCTGCTTACGAACGGAATTATTTGAGTGAGAAAAGAGAATCAAAAACGAAATTGCATCAAGTGAAAGCTTCATCACAAGGGTTCCTTTTATAGACTCTCTTGTGGGCTGCGGGCTAAAAGCCCAATTCACATGATCCATAATAATATTATATATTATTATAATAACTATTATTATAATAAATATATTTATTTTATTATTATTTTATAACCATTATAAAATAACAATAATTATTATTATATTATCCGAATTTCTATTTTCACTTAAGTGCACCGTACCTTACGGTGTTCCTTTGATTTCTCTATCTCTCATCAAACTGTCCTTATGTGTGTGACCCTGT